>CM077188.1:26418016-27018016 GCA_039654105.1 Coreius guichenoti | reverse complement strand
CCGACTCGGACGGCATCGCGGCCCGAAGTGGGGTCTGAGTGCGCAATGCAACACTTACCTGCTTCCGCTGAGGGGGTGCACGAGTGTGCGGAGGCCTCTTGTGTGCGTCCTGGACACAGCCAGCACCCCCTGCTGGCGATAAGAGAGGCACCGGAGGGTGACAAGGCATGGGAGCGTCGTACACCGCCAAGCGCGCTCTCTTGGCACCCAGAGATTTTAGAAACAGCTCTTTTTTTTGAAGTTTTGGGTACCACTGGCCCGAAGGCCAGTGGCGGAACAGAAACCAAACAAGAACATAAAATTCTCTCCCGGCCCTCCAGCGGGAGAAGGAGCGGTGCTGTCACCACCTCCTGAAGAGCTGTCTCCTCCATCTCTGGGTGGCCCGTCTCAGGGTCTCTTACGACGACGCTTGCCACCTGGTTTGGCAGCGGCCTGAGCGGGCTGGACGGCCTTCCCGCGGCCGGCTCCACGCCGTTGCCCTGGTGGAGGCTGCTGCTGGGCTGGGGCGGGAGCGGGGGCGGCGGCGGGCGGCCGCCCTCGGCGACGAGCAGGCGGAGGAGCTGCGGCCGGCGGCTGGGCAGCAGCTGACCGCCGGGGCAGGATGTGTTTGATGGCCTCCGTCTGCTTCTGGACAGTCGAGAACTGCTGGGCAAAGCTCTCGACCGCGTCGCCGAACAGCCCAACCTGGGAAATGGGGGAGTCCAGGAACCGATACTTATCAGTCTCCCTCATATCGGCCAGGTTGAGCCAGAGATGTCGCTCCTGGACCACAAGA
The DNA here is from genome assembly GCA_039654105.1 of Coreius guichenoti. Classification (NCBI taxonomy): domain Eukaryota; kingdom Metazoa; phylum Chordata; class Actinopteri; order Cypriniformes; family Gobionidae; genus Coreius; species Coreius guichenoti. The sequence goes on along the minus strand of CM077188.1, from coordinate 27,017,241 downwards.
GTGGACATCGCCTGACCAATGGAACGGGCGGTGACTTTCGTCGCCCGGAGGGCGAGGTCCGTCGCCGTCCGGAGCTCCCGGAGGAGCTCTGGGTCAGGTCTACCCTCGTGCATGTCCATGAGTGCCTGGGCCTGGTGCACCTGGAGCAACGCCATGGCATGCAAGGCGGACGCAGCCTGTCCACAAGCCTTGTAAGCCTTCCCAGTTAGACTGGAGGAGAACTTACAGGCCTTGGATGGGTGGCGTGGGTCTCCGCGCCAGGTGGAAGCGGACGCCGGACACAGTTGCATCGCGACCGCCCGTTCCACCGGCGGGATCCCCACGTACCCCTTGGCTGGCCCGCCGTCGAGAGTAGTGAGGAGGGAGGAGCTACTCGGCCGGTTTCTGGCAGAAAAAGGTGCCGTCCACGACCTTGTGAGCTCCTCATGCACTTCCGGGAAGAAGGGCACCGGGGCGGGACGCTGAGAACCAGCGCGAGCCGCCCCGAGAAACCAATCATCCAGCCTAGAAGGCTCGGGACACGGTGGAGGGTTCCACACGAGCCCGACCTTTTCGGCGGCCCGGGAAAGCATAGCCGTCAGCTCGGGGTCCGTCTCGGACAACGCCACTCTCCCAGAGGGAGGCAACGCAGCCGGGTCTTCATCCCCCGAGGACTGAAACTCCCCCTCCGATGCAGCGATCGACATCCTATCCTCTGCTGGAGCTCCAAAGGTCACCGCTGGACCACCTCGAGAGGGGCCAGCGACTTCCTCCGAAAGCTCAACCGGCTGCGGCACTACAGAGGGTTTAGGGGCCCACGGAGGCTGGCTCGGCGGGTGTGCCCTAAACGTGATCCTCAGGTCACCCTGGCTATTCGCCGAAGTAGGTCTATCCTGCTGGGCAGGGATAGCACTAGATCGGGGCATAGGTAAGGGGACTCCACCCTCCCGAAGGTAGGCGAGTCTCGACCTTAGCGCCGAGATAGTCATGTTCCCGCAATGGGAACACGAACTATCCACAAACGCTGCCTCGGCATGTTGAATACCCAGACATGTCAGGCAGCGATTGTGACCGTCAGCTGGTGACAGGGAACGACCGCATCCAGAAACGCACGGGTGGAATGACATCTTGAAAAAGACGCAATTTCACACCCGTGTTGCTCTTTTAGAAGAAGCTCTTAACGTGCCGAAGCACCCAGGAACAACCGCGGCAAACACAGGGGATAGTGCAGCCTGTGTTTGCACTCACCGTGGAACGCCCCCACCGAACCAACCGGGATGCTGTAAAAACAGCAGTTTGTTTCACCGATTCCGGTGAGCTCGCGGTTGTCACTGCACGTGCCTTCTCCCCAGCACAAAAGCCTCTTCTCTGCTCTCTCTCTCTCTCTCTGCTGACGCAGGAACAGTCTTCCATGAAGCTTGTTTGGCTCCGAAGTGAATGACAAATGTGCGCTGCATCCGCTTCCGCTTTATACCCGCGATGCGGGGCGGAGCGCGAGATGCAAATCTCGCACGCCAATGGCCATTGGCCCGTTCTCTATACACTCGAAGCTGATAGGGGCTCCCAGAAGTGATCCCAATTCGTCGGTGACGTCCGACGTACGTCGAACGTGACCGACTGAAGGGGAACCACCCACTCCTTTTTTTTAATCCCCATAAATCATAAGCAGTGTCTCAGAACAAGCCGTTTGCAGATTCCTGGCAAAGTGACGTCTCATTTCACAGGCCCCGCCCACGAGTGTTGATGGACACTGCCGTATTAGCATAGACCCCGCCCTCAGAGAGCTGTACAAAGTCCACCATGTTTATCTCCTCGCCAGATCATTTAACAGCAGCATTTAAGTAAGAAATGTGTCCTTAATAAACCTACTAAAGTTCATTCAGTCAAGAGCAGTGAGTGATTTTCTGTTTATCTTGTGTTGTCTGATTCATATTAACAGCAGATATAGCAGTAGGTACTGTATATTCACTTTAGTACACAGATCTAATATGCACACAGAATTTCTGTACTGGCTGCATACGTGCACATACATAAACAACTGTTTTCATATGAACTTTGTGTGTTTCTGACATAACATTGTGTGCATTTGACAGTTTAATCGCAATAACACATGAAAGAGAATTAGTCTAGTTTAATAGCTTCCTCACGGACGCACCAACATCCAGCTCTCTGTGCGCATGCGTCGGATGTGTGCGCTCAAGTTGAGAGCATAGACTGTAAGGTTGAGAGTGATATGGCTTTAAAACGCATGCAGATGATAATATTTCATGATGATGAAGAACTGCAAAGTCACGTGAGCGTGTCCACGATAGAGATGATAATCAAAGCCAAACAGATGTGTCATGTTTCAGTTTTCATTTGCGTGTTCAGGAGCTGTGAAGGCTTCGCCCTCTGCGGTGGGGAGCAGCAGCTCATTTGCATTTAAAGGAGACACACACAAAACAGCTAATTTTTCTCAAAACCAAAAATTGGCATTTTCAAAATGGTATATTAAATGATCTGTTAGGAATTTTGATCTGAAACTTAACAGACACACTCTGGGGACACCTGAGACTTATATTACATCTTGTAAAAAGGGCATAATAGGTGCCCTTTAAACATACCCATACCACCAAACCTGACCATAAACTTATCCATATCCCACCTCAATAGCAGCACAAGTGTTTTGCAATACAACATCAAGACAATAAGTACATTGTACTATTTTTTTTTGGATTTAATTACATAGTAGTTAAAAACACCTAATATAAAGTGTGACCAGGATTTTTAATTTGTCTAATTGTTTAATTTTTTGAATGTGGGATCTTCTGTTGTTGCATTTAGTGTAAAATGATGTCTTGTGTTTCATTTAAATTATTGATGGATGTGATCAATATTGTTAAACAGATTATACTGTATGTGGATAATTGTTGTTGAACATATTTAATTGAAGTTGACATTAAGTGATTTTGAAAAACTTAACACTCTATGGGACTAATTAAGAAATCACATAAATGACATTTATCTTTTGGGATCTACATTTAAGACTAAAATAATTTTCCAAAATTAGTTTTCAAAATCTGACCTTTTTAGGGTTTCGTCATTTATAACTGCCTTTGTCCTATTAGGGTAAACTATTTTTTGGCAAATTGTCTGAAACTTCACACATTCAAATGCTCACATGTGAAAATGTCAAAAACTTGACACAAATTTAGATGTAATTTCACTGCCTTGAAAGTAGTGAAACCATGTGTTAGTGTTTCAAAATGCATTAAAAACATTGTTTCTTTCTTGGAATTCCTAAGCAATAATTGTAGCACAAGTGAAAATCAACAAGACTCTTCTTTTTCATTGTAGCCCACACTTTCCTCATGTAACTCAATTTTGACCTATTTAGTCATAATTTTTGGAGCATTTACTTGTCAGTGTAGTGAGGCCAATAGGCAGTGGCATCTTTCCTGACCTCTGATTATAGTATGGATCACATTTTCCAAACTAGCATAGGATAATGTACTCAAATGCCTGACTTCAACAACAATCTATGACATATATTCTTACTCTCTGCCATCACTATCACTGCTTCCTGCGCTGTCCCAAGCACATATTCAATGTGTTGACATAATTTTCACTAAAACAGGAATGCAGGGCGGGACATATCGAACAACACCTCCCTTTTTTAAAATAGCCAATTGCATTTAGTTTATAGCTCGACTAGAGCCGTTGAGCTTGGTAAAGCCGCAGTTTTCGCCTTATCTCTGACCGTTTATCCGCCTAATCTCCTCCATATCGCTTTAAATATAGTATTCTGTGCAGAATTCAAATGGGACCTATATTCTTGTATGCGGCGACTTGCGCATATGATCCGCTCTGTGCTATCATGACTCTGGACCGGAGCAGACTGTGTCACTAACATGAAACCAGACTTTGTTCGCCCCAATGGAAAGCATATTTACACTGCCTGAATCATTCCCTATTCCCTATATAGTGTACTATGTGCCATTCACCATGTAGAAAATAATAAATGTGTGAACAAGTGACCAATTTTAGCTGCCTCTGAGAAACACACCCACAGCATGATGCTATCACCCCTATGCATGACCTGTGGAATGGTATTGCACAGCTGATGATCAGGTTCCTCCAGAAATGATGCTTGAAACTGAGATTCATTAGACCAGAGAAAGGTGTTTCTCACAGTCTGAGAGTCCTTTAGATGTTGTTGTTTTTTAACCACTAACATGAGACGCTTCTGTCTCATCACTCATAAAGCCCAGATCATTGGAGTATTAAAGTGATGGTTGTCTTTCTACAAGTTAAATGTCTTCCAATTCCGCCCATGATCTCTGGAGCTCAACCAGAGTGACTACTGGGTTATTGGTCACCTCTCTTAACTAAAATTAACATTAAAGAGGTGTGTGAACTCACAAGTTTGGTGTCAGTTCACTTCCCTGTTCGCCAGAGTGATGAGATACTTAGCAGACTGTCGTCACTGAATGCCTGGCTGTCTAAGCGGTTGTCAGACTCACTAAACCGAAGCTGTCTCATGTCACAGAAGTCAGCTAAATCCCAACACATAGAGACTCTTTCACCAAGATATCACCATATAGAGACTATGTCTGTCCCCAGAAATAGTAAATACAAAAAACTCCCAAACCCATTTAAGGGGTGGCATTAAAAACAGATATAATACAGATGAACAAATGATAAAGCTTGGGTTGCTGAATATTCAATCCCTTTCTTTAAAAGCATATATTGTAAATTATATGATTACAGATCATATAAGCTAGATGGTGCTGTGTTTGACAGAAACCTGGCTAAAACCAGATGATTACATTACTTTAAATGAGTCTACCCCCCAAGATTACTGTTATAAACACAAGCCGCGTCTGAAAGGCAAAGGTTGCTGTAATTTATAGTAATATCTTCTGTATTACTCTGTTACTCAGTATTACTCAGTCTTGTTTCAAATATAATTATTTTGAAGTGATGATGCTTTATGTAACATTATCTAGTGTAAGTGATAAATCCCGCTTCACATTTGTGCTGGCTACTGTATACAGACCACCAGGGCACTATACAGGCCTTATCAAAGAATTTTCTGATTTTCTATCGGAGTTAGTACTGACTGCAGATAAAGTCTTAATTGTTGGTGATTTTAATATCCATGAAGATAATGAAAAATATGCATTGGGACTGGCATTTACAGACATTCTAAACTCTACTGGCGTTAGACAACACATGTCAGAACCCATTCATTGTCGTAATCATACTTCAGATCTAATATTTTCACATGGAATCAATATTGATGCCGTTGAAATTCTGCAGCAGAGCGATGACATCTCAGATCATTATCTAGTCTTGTGTATACTCCATTTAGCCAAGGCTGCAAAACCGACTCCCTGTTATTTACTTACAAATATGGTAGAAATATCACTTCTACCACTAAAGATTGCTTTATAAATAATCTTCCTGATCAGTTTAATCTCCTCAGCATCCCAGATAGCTTAGAAGAACTGGATGTTGCAACAGAAACTATTGACTAATAAACAAACTCAATCTTCTTGCGCTTAAAGAAGATTAAAGAAAATAGTCTAACGCCATGGTACAACGAGCAAACTCGGGCCCTCAAGAGAGCAGCCAGAAAAATGGAGTGCAGCTGGAAGAGCACTATTGCATACAGAAAGGCCTTAAAAACGACTAGATATACAGTGCTGTGAAAAAGTGTTTGTTAAATATGATCAAAGATGGCTGTAAAAAATAAATCTGCATTGTTAATCCTTTTGATATTTTATTAAAAAAATTAGCAAAAATCTAACCTTTCATTGAAGTAAAAGAATTGAAAGTGGGGGGGGAAATCACATTATGAAATAAATGTTTTTCTCCAAAACACGTTGGGAACAATTATTTGCCCCCTTTTATTAAATACTTTTTGCAACCTCCTTTTTCCAAAATAACAGCTCTGAGTCTTCTCCTATAATGCCTGATGAGTTTGGAGAACACCTGACAAGAGATCAGAGACTATTCCTCCATACAGAATCTCTCCAGATCCTTCAGATTCCCAGATCCATGTTGGCGCTTCTTCTCTTCAGTTCAGCCCACTCATTTTCTATAGTGTTCAGGTCAGCGACTGGGATGGCCATTGCAGATGCTTGGTTTTGTGCTCAGTGACCCATTTTTGTTTTGATTTTGATGTTTGTTTTTGGATCACTGTCCTGTTGGAAGATCCAAACATGGCCCATTATAAGATTTCTAGCACAGGCTGTCAGATTTTGATTTTTTATCTGTTGGTATTTGATTGAATCCATGATGCCATGTATCTGAACAAGATGTCCAGGACCTCTGGCAGAAAATTAGGCTCACAGCATTAAAGATACAGCAGAGTATTTCATTTTACACATGGGGTACTTTTTATCCCTGTGTGCACCAAACCCATATTAATTGTTTGCTGCCAAAAAGCTCTTTTTCGTTTGTTTCATCTGACCATAGAATGTTTGAAAAGTAACTGACACTACTAGAACTTCAAATGAGACAGGTTTTATGGTCAGATGAAACAAAAAAATTAGCTTTTTTGGCAGCAAACACTTAATATGGGTTTGGTGCACACAGGGATAAAAAGTACCTCATGTGTAAAATGAAATACTCTGCTGTATCTTTAATGCTGTGGGCCTAATTTTCTGCCAGAGGTCCTGGACATCTTGTTCAGATACATAGCATCATGGATTCGATCAAATACCAACAGATAAAAAAAATCAAAACCTGACACCCTGTGCTAGAAATCTTATAATGGGCCATGTTTGGACCTTCCAACAGGACAGTGATCCAAAAACAAACATCAAAATCAAAACAAAAATGAGTCACTGAGCACAAAACCAAGCATCTGCAATGGCCATCCCAGTCCCTGACCTGAACCCTATAGAAAATAACCCTTTTGAATAAAATATCAAAAGGATTAACAATGCAGATTTATTTTTTACAGCCATCTTTGATCATATTTAACAAGGGGGCAAACACTTTTTCCACACCACTGTACTTATTTTTCGACCCTCTTAGAAGAAAACAAACACAACCCTAGGTATTTACAGTGGCTGAATTAACGAGAAATAAAGCTTCAACCCCAGATGTTTCTAAACAGCACAGCAGTAATGACTTTATGAACTTCTTTACTTGCAAGATTGATAATATTAGAGATAAAATTATAACCATGCAACCGTCTATCACAGTATCGCATTGTAGTGTCCCTGAGGAAAAATTTAATTCATTCATTGCTATAGGAGAGGAAGAATTGTCTAAACTCATTAAAATGATCTAAATCAACATGTATGTTAGACCCTATACCCAGATGCCTCCAGAGGTCATAGATCCTCTTCTTAATATCATTAATTCATCTTTGTCATCAGGATACGTACTGAAAACTTTTAAGCTGGCTATTATTAAACCTCTTATTTAAAAAAACGCAACTTGATCCTACAGAATTAGTCAGGCCGATCTCGAATCTACCTTTTCTGTCAAAGATACTAGAAAAGGCAGTATCCTCACAACTATGTTCCTTTTTAGAAAGAAATGGTATCTGCGAAGATTTCCAGTCTGGATATAGGCCATATCATAGAACTGAGACTGCTCTCATTAGAGTTACAAATGATTTGCTCTTATCACCCGATCATGGTTGTATCTCTCTATTAGTGTTATTGGATCTTAGTGCTGCATTTTATACTATTGATCACAACATTCTTTTGAATAGACTTGAAAATGATGTTGGCATTAGTGGAGTTGCGTTGGCATGGTTCAAATCATACTTATCTGACCATTATCAGTTTGTAGCAGTAAATAAAGAGGTGTCATATCGATCACAAGTTCAGTATGGAGTACCACAAGGCTCAGTACTAGGACTGTTGCTTTTCACCCTGTACATGCTACCGCATGGCGTTAGTTTTCACTGTTACGCTGATGATACTCAGCATTATATTTCTTTGCGCCCCAAAGAAACTTAGTAATTCACAAAATTAACGGAATACATAGCTGACATAAAAAAATGGAATAACTAGTAATTTTCTACTACTTAATTCTGAAAAAACAGAGATTCTAATTATTGGACCAAAAATCTCAGCATGTAATAACCTAGTATACTGTCTAACACTTGATGGCTGCTCTGTCAAGTCGTTGTCGTCAGTTAGGGAACTGGATGTGCTCTTTGATACCAATCTTTCATTTGAAAGCCACATTTATAGCATCTGTAAAACACATTCTTCTGTCCTAAAAATATATCTAAATTACAACATATGCTCTCAATGACAAATGCAAAAAAGTTAGTTCATGCGTTCATGACCTCAAGGCTAGATTATTGTAATGCTCTACTGGGTGGTTGCCCTGCACGCTTAATAAACCAACTCCACCTGGTCCAAGATGCAGCAGCCAGAGTTCTTACTAGAACCAGGAAGTATGACCATATTAGCCCGGCTCTGTCAACACTGCATTGGCTCACTATTAAACATTGCATACATTTTAAAATCTTGCTAATTACAAAGCACAAAATGGTTTAGCTCCCCAGTACTTGAGCAAGCTCTTAATGCATTATAGTCCTTTATGTCTATTGCAATCTCAAAATTCATCTGTATCCAGATCAGATGGAGGACCTGCGCCTAGACATGACCACATTGCAGCCCTGAAGTGTCAGCAGAGATTGTGTCAACTAGATTCTCCCCTGTGAAGGCCTCATCGACACGACAGCCCGCGGCACAGTTCCTCAACAAACCCGTCTCCATACCGGCGTAATGACTCTGATCAGATGGAACTGGTTTAAATATTTTGAATGTTCCAATCCCAATCTGACTTCTGACCTGAAATGCTGCCTAAATCATAATCATACACTGTTTGTTTGTTGGCCAGAGGAGAACTGGCCCCCCAACTCAGCCTGGTTTCTCCCAAGGTTTTTTTATCTTCATTCTGTCATTTTTGATCTGCCTGCTTTGACAACATTGTATGAGAACTGAACTGAGCTGGACGATGATATCACTGTTTTCTCCAGAGCATGAAAATGATGTACTATAAACGGAAACGTTTTTTTTTCTCTGTACAGACGACAACGTTTTCAAAATGATTCCCATTCACATGGATCCGCGAAAACAACTAAAAAGGCAGTATTATGCATGCGAGGAGAGTTATTGGAAATGTCACATTGGCAATGCCTGCGCACATACATATTCAAACGCGCATGCCTATAGACTAAACACGTAATATGCATGTGCATGCCGTCACCGTTTTCACAGATTCACGTTTTTGAAGTTTACATGGAGATGATAACTGTTTCGTTTTCAAAAATGTGCATTTTCAAAGTTTGCATTCTCAGGCCACCAAAACGCAGTTGTTGTGTAAATGAACGGCCAGAAGTTTTTTAATTGAAAACGGTGTCCTGTAAACGGCCTCTAAATTAATAACTAATGATTTTTACAACAATGAATCAATGCTGAACTTACATAAACTGGACAACGACTTTCTTCTAGAGCTGCTGTACAGCCAAAACAATCTTGTTGCATCAATTTCCTGTTATCACTGTAAAGCTGCTTTGAAACAATCTCTCTGAAAAAAGCTCTATATAAATAAAGGTGACTTGACTTAATCCTTCTACCCCGATTGCTCAGTTTGGCCAGACGGCCATCTCTAGGAAGTCCTGGTTGTTTTCAACTTCTTATATTTAAGAATTACATTATAAGAATTAGGCCACTGTGCTCTTGGGATCCTTCAATGCCCAAAATATTTTGTAGCCTTTTCCAGATCTGTGCCTTGACACAATCCAGTCTCTGAGCTTCATGGCTTGGTTTTTGCTCTGATATGCATCAGTTGTTATACATATACAGTGGGGAGAACAAGTATTTGATACACTGCCGATTTTGCAGGTTTTCCTACTTACAAAGCATGTAGATGTCTGTAATTTTTATCATAGGTACACTTCAACTGTGAGAGACGGAATCTAAAACAAAAATCAAGAAAATAGCATTGTATGATTTTTAAATAATTAATTTGCATTTTATTGTATTTGTAAGTATTTGATCACCTACCAACCAGTAAGAATTCCGGCTCTCACAGACCTGTTTTTCTTAAAGAAGCCCTCCTGTTCTCCACTCATTACCTGTATTACTGCACCTGTTTGAACTCGTTACCTGTATAAAAGACACCTGTCCACACACTCAATCAAACAGACTCCAACCTCTCCACAATGGCCAAGACCAGAGAGCTGTGTAAGGACATCAGAGATAAAATTGTAGACCTGCACAAGGCTGGGATGGGCTACAGGACAATAGGCAAGCAGCTTGGTGAGAAGGCAACAACTGTTGGTGCAATTATTAGAAAATGGAAGAAGTTCAAGATGACAGTCAATCTCCTGCGGTCTGGGGCACCATGCAAGATCTCACCTCGTGGGGCATCAATGATCATGAGGAAGGTGAGGGATCAGCCCAGAACTACACGGCAGGACCTAGTCAATGACCTGAAGAGAGCTGGGACCACAGTCTCAAAGAAAACCATTAGTAACACACTACGGCGTCATGGATTAAAATCCTGCAGTGCACGCAAGGTCCCCCTGCTCAAGCCAGCGCATGTCCAGGCCCGTCTGAAGTTTGCCAATGACCATCTGGATGATCCAGAGGAGGAATGGGAGAAGGTCATGTGGTCTGATGAGACAAAAATAGAGCTTTTTGGTCTAAACTCCACTCGCCATGTTTGGAGGAAGAAGAAGGATGAGTACAACCCCAAGAACACCATCCCAACCGTGAAGCATGGAGGTGGAAACATCATTCTTTGGGGATGCTTTTCTGCAAAGGGGACTGGACGACTGCACCGTATTGAGGGGAGGATGGATGGGGCTATGTATCGCGAGATCTTGGCCAACAACCTCCTTCCCTCAGTAAGAGCATTGAAGATGGGTCGTGGCTGGGTCTTCCAGCATGACAACGACCTGAAACACACAGCCAGGGCAACTAAGGAGTGGCTCCGTAAGAAGCATCTCCCAGCGATTGCCCAGCTGTAGCAGAATAGATTGCATCTATTGCCCAGCGACAGCCCCGAAACCTGAAGGATCTGGAGAAGGTCTGTATGGAGGAGTGGGCCAAAATCCCTGCTGCAGTGTGTGCAAACCTGGTACAGAACTACAGGAAACGTATGATCTCTGTAATTGCAAACAAAGGTTTCTGTACCAAATATTAAGTTCTGCTTTTCTGATGTATCAAATACTTATGTCATGCAATAAAATGCAAATTAATTACTTAAAAATCATACAATGTGATTTTCTGGATTTTGGATTTAGATTCCGTCACTCACAGTTGAAGAGTACCTATGATAAAAATTACAGACTTCTACATGCTTTGTAAGTGGGCAAACCTGCAAAATCGGCAGTGTATCAAATACTTGTTCTCCCCACTGTAGGTGTGTGCCTTTCCAAATCATGTCTAACAAAATATGCCACATGTGGACTCCAATCAAAGTGGTCCAGAATGCTGCCCACTTTAACGTCATCATCCAAAAAATAGCTGCAGAAAAACACCACATCCCAGTTTCAGGCACCTGCAGACGAATGACGAGGTGGCCGAGTGGTTAAGGCGATGGACTGCTAATTCATTGTGCTCTGCACGCGTGGGTCCGAATCCCATCCTCGTCGTTTGATGTCTTTAGTGTCACAGAGAGCCTAGTGAACAGGTCAACCGCAGGGATGCCGCTTGCATCTATCCAATTGTTTACAACACGTCATGGTGAACTTTAACTGAATCGCATTTTAATGATAGCAGCAGAAAAAGCTTGTGTTCATATCTGAACACATCATTGAGGTCTGGATCAATACAACAATGCCCCTGGTGCTTGGATATGATCATTAGGAACACAAAGACACTCCAAACACATGCCGAGGGAAGCCCAAATCCCGACTACGCCAGCCTTCTCCAGGCTCTGGGAATCGCTACCGTTGCCAAAACAGCACGCAAAAGAAACACAAGCACAACTCTTTTATTCGACAAGTTATTAAGTCTCAAAAGAGACCGGCAAAAATTGCCAAGGCTGACTGTATTTCAAGTCATCCTGGCGGGGTATTGGGTAAAGTTTTCAACCAGCAATAATCACGCCTCGGCTAAACCTCATAGGCTACGATATTGCCTCTGCGAAAGAATGCCAGCGAGAATGGTCCAGAAAATGGGATGCACCTGAGCTAAATTTCAAGTGTCTGAATACTGATATCAATGTGATATTTCAGTTTTTGACCCTGTGAAATACATTTATCACAAGGGGTGTGAATACTTTTTATGACACAATACTTTTATATACCAAGTAATGCAGCCTGGAATCATAACCACACCATGTTGTTTCGTTTGGCCTGAAGAGAACTGGTCCCCCGAATGAGCCTGTTTTCTCCCAAGGTTTTTTTCTCCATTTCTGTCACTGATGGAGTTTGGGATCCTTGCCACTGTCTCCTTTTTGCTTGCTTAGTTGGGGATTCTTAATTTTTGAAATATTATTGATTTGACTATACTGAGACTATTGGAATAAGAGCTGAACTGAGCTGGATGATGGTATTACTGTTTTCTACAGAGCTATTTTATAACTGAATTGAACTAATTTAATATTTAATGATCTTTACACAGTTATTGAACGAAACGTCTCAGGTTATGTATGTAACCTATGTTCCCTGAGAACGAGTTTGCGTCATAGAACGCTTTGGGGAACACCTCAGCGTGACAGGTGTCTGAAGCAACTATCGAATCACGGCAATCCTATTGAATGGCGACAGCCCATGACATCATCGTCGTGCGACCCGGAAGTATATAAGGGCGCCTTGCAAACATGACATTCACCTTATCGTCTGAAGGGACTGTTTGGTAGGCAGGCCCCAAGGCATGGCAAGGAGACGCAGTGTCTCATTCCATGTTCTCAGGGAACATAGGTTACATACGTACCTGAGACATTCCCTTTCGAAGGGAACTCGCACTGCGTCCTAGAACGTTTTGGGGAGCGATATACCCACGCCACCATGCTAAGGGGAGTGCATGCCAGTGGCAGTGACAACTGTCAGAACAAGCAAATTCAACTAAAATGCCAGAACCACTCTCCCTCGAGTCACACTGGGCTGTCAGTGACAGCATTTCCTACAGTCATAGCCCAAACTATAAGCCTCAAGAGGAAACCTCCATACACTTTGTATGAAGGCCTACCCAGGCCACTCAAAGGCTCGGAACCAACAGCTTCAAATAGAAGGGGTCCCTTTAAAGGAATGTGGCTAGAGAACCCCTCTAAGGAACCTCCGCCAATCACTACTCAGGGGAACATATTCGCCCGAATACCCCCAGGGAGGCCTGACCTGGTCTCACTTACTTTGGACACTTCAGTCTGGCCAACAACCTGTCTGTTCAAAAACAGAGCATCTGGATACTTGCCTCTAGGTAAGGCATCCAGACAGAGAGACTGCGAAACTGGCAGTAGCCACTCAGACCGGATCGCAGTATCCTGGAGAGCAAGACTCAGCATAGCGCTTTACAACCCTTGCTAGCAAGGGTAGTCTATCTGCTCGATCCAAGGATCTACAAAGCACTTATCTTAAAAAGCACTGAGGAGGCCGGACAGGCCTACGGGCTGATCTAACTGGGAGGCCTCACGAGAGTCTGACCAGACTCAGGAGGCTGAGTACTCGAAGACGACCCTCAGTGAGGGGAGCACCGAGCCTGACCTGGTAGGTAGACCAGGCTGTAGGCTAGATACAAAGGGGTTCCTGGAGGGAACCAGTAGCAGAAAAGTGATCACTTTAGTCATGCTAGGGTGCGAGCTTGCCTTCAGGTGCTGCCTGCTAAGGCCAAATCAACTGATAGCAAGCAACCACTAGCTGCCAGAACCCAGTATCGCTGGGAAGCCACCTACCGAGAGGCCTGGTGAGGCCTACTACCTGATAGCATGTCATGCTAGCTGTCCAGTGCCCATCTCAGGAACTCACCTTCAGGGAGGCCTGGTGGGGCCTACTAACTGGTAGCAAGTTAAAACTGGCTGCTATGAACCCAGATTTCTGGGGCTCAGTCTTAGGGTGGCCTGATAAGGCCAACAGCCTGACAGTAAGTCTGCTGGCTGACAAAAGAAAACCCAAACTGCTGGGGACCCGTTCTCAGGGAGGCCTGGTAGGACCTACTAGCTGATAGCAAGTCTTCTGCTACGAATACCGACACTATTGGAAACCATACCACACCAACACCTATATTGGGGCTTCCCACAGGAGGCCTCTCAAGGCTAGCTACCTGGTTGTGGCTGCTATGTATGTCCCACAAACATCGGGACTCTGTTCCAAGGAGGCCTGCAAAGGTCTGCTACTTGTCAGCAAGTCTACTGTCTGAACTGCTAGGGCCAACTGCCTGAAGCAAGCTGGCCTAAAAAGCTCTTTTTGGGGCAGGCCGTCATGGAGGCCTGCTGAGGCCTACTACATGATAGCACAGCCTTCACTGGCAGATAAGCTGTTTACAAAGCATCTACAGACCTGGTACCTTACTACATTGCCAATGGCAGTGGGGCCTTTTTGCTTAAAAATACCACCCACATACAACCCAACCCAGCGGAGCCTACCCTGGCGGCCTATGTCCGAAAAGCTAGCTCTGAGGGGCGGGGTCAAGCAAACCAAACAGTCTCTTCGTGAAGCGAAAGACAGCCTAACCCTGCCCGAAGACCACTGTACTGGGGAGGCCCACTTGAAGGCCTAACCCTAGGTCGCTATCAAATTCTGCCTCTGCACCAGCCTGCATTACTCTTATCACCCCAGAATTCAGAAAGGGGGACGGGCCTTGGGCGAACGACTCTTACCATGAGAGGAGGCTGTCATTAGGGATGTTAGAAGCCTACATTCATATAGTGAAGGGCCAGAGGCAGAAATGCTTTAGCAGAATGCCTCCACTATCTGTAGTATAGCCTAGGCCAGCTACCGAGGCGGCCCTGGTGAGGGCCAGCCTGCAAGCATAGATCTGCCTGAGACTCAGAGGAGCAGCAGCCTCAATAGAAAGACTCTCACATGAGAGGAGGCAAAACGCTCAGCCTGTATGAAAGCCAAACAGAGCTCAGGGGAGCGATGTTCTCAGGACAAAGAATGTCAAACGGCCCTGTGGGCCGGGCATAAGATCTATCTGAAGTTCCAGCGTCAGTCTCTAGTATATATACTCTCCAATGCTTCTGACAGAGAGGAGACAAACTACTCTACCCTGAGTTGGCTAACAGTTCCTAGAAAGCTGTTTAGAAACTAAACCAAGCATCGGCATCAAACCTACTCCTAGCCTCACCACTTAGCCTAAGCACTGCATACAGAAAGAATGAGCGGTGGCTCAACCAGGGAATTCACAAAAAGAAAGCCAACCCATACCCCTATACGAAACCCATATAACTGGTGCTTCTACTCTATCGTTCTAGCCACCTAGCAGGGGAACTTCAGGGCCCTAATAATCCTTCCTTTTACTTTCTTTTACGAACTCAAAACTCCCCTAACTCTATACAGGGAACAGAGGTCTGCAATTTTTTTTTTTTTAATGAAAAAAGGAGACCTACTCAGCTCAATCTGCGGCATGAGAATGAAAACTCACCAACTCAGTTTTATAAACATGAGGTCTATCACCCTTACAGGCCTGAAAGGGGCAGTCTCACTATCGCTTCCACTCATCATGGGCCTAGCCCCAGACCTGATGTAAGAAGCGCCTGAGGAATAACGTGAGGAAGAGAGGAGAGGGTTAGGCTTTTAGTTCACCCTTGGGGGAGGAGATCCATCACCGACGCTGATTGTGTTTGTGATGGATCACCTCCCTCAAATCCTTCTTCTTCCGGGAGTCCCGCCTCCTTTGCGTCCTACTCCTTCACGGAGGGGGCGCACGAGAGATGACGCTGGCCCTCTGGCCCTGTCTCCGGTCCTCAGACCGTGATGGGCCAGGCCCTCCCGCCTGCCTGGGCTCCCACCCGGATCTCAGCGGTATGCAAGTTTTAAATGCTGCCGAACGTGCCTTCACCTCCCTGAACTTTCCCACCACCGCCTCAACGGAGGTACCGAAAAGTTCAGAGGGCAAAACTGGTAAATAGAGGAGAAAACACTTTTCTTTCTCCCCGATATCAGCCAAGTTCAGCCACAGATGTCTCTCTGTGGCCACCATCGCAGCCAACGATCGACCGATCGTGGCAGCCGTTTGTTTGGTGGCACGGAGAGCCAGATCTGTGGTGCAGCGCAGTTCGACTACAACATCAGGGGACAAACCCACCCCCTCATCGAGATCTTTCAGCAAGTCTGCCTGGTATGCTTGCAACACCGCCGTGGTGTGCAAGGCAGCACCAGCCTGACCCGCTGCCGTGTATGCCCTGCCATTTAAGCGAGACGTTGTTTTGAGAGTCTTAGATGGCAGGGTTGGAGCTCTCATTGTCGAGGCCAGCCCAGATGCGAGATTCCAAACGTCTCGTCAATCGGTTGCATCGACACATACCCATATTCCCGTAGCCCCTCGACATCAGTGAAGTTAGCCCGCTGATATCGTGCTGATATAGCACGTTCCATAACCTCTAGCAGCTCTGCATACACGGGACAGGGTGGCTGAGAGGATTCAGGATTTAACCGACTTTCACCACCCTCAACAGCCATCTCCTGCTCGTCCGGAAGAGCACTCGCTGCTGGGCTGGAGTTAAGCTCTGTCTCCTCCTCCCGCAGCTCACCCTCTCAAGATGATCGGCGAGCTCCATCTGGGAGCCCCATAATGCGAGTTGCCGATCTGCCTCTACGCGAGCGGGACCCAAACCACCAGTCCCAGATGCTGAACCCTCCTCCCTCGAGAAGAGAGCCAGACGAGAGTGGAACGTTCTCAAGGGAAAAGCTCACAATTCACTCCCTCAAGAACTGCCTGTGCGGGCTCTTCCCCCAGGCAGTAAACGCACAGCTCATGTGTGTCCTCCGGTGTCAAATATCTTGGTCACGGGTTGGCACACTTCTGAAAGCACTCGGCCTTCTCTGTGCACTTCATACTTTTGTTACCTCTTCGAGTAGCGCTTCAAACAGAACAGTCCCTGAAGACGAAAAAGGTGAATGTCATGTTTGCAAGGCGCCCTTATATACTTCCGGGTCGTACAACGAAGATGTCATGGGCTGTCGCCTGTCAATAGGATTGCCGTGATTCGATAGTTGCTTTAGACACCTGTCACGCTAAAGCGTTCTAGGACGCAGTGCGAGTTCCCTTCGAAAGGGAACTGCATCAACACTGAACTGACCTCAGTTGAACAATGACACTATTTTCTTTTTAGAGCTGCTTTATGCAGAATTTGAAATTTGTTTGCATCATTGAATCATTTTTCCCTGTTTATACCTGTAAAGCTGCTTTGAACAATTTCTTGTATAAAGCGCTATATAAATAAAGATGACTTGACTTGAGTACTTACACTGTGGGGGTCCCTGTATGCAAGCAGTCTGAATGCCTGGACTGCAGCACCCTGTACTCTGGTTGGAAGTTTTTCAGCTCCAGCTGAGTAGCCTGGAAGGAACTTTAGGAGAGTCTTGATGCTGGAGGGATGAGCTGCATTTCCCAAGGCCTTTAGTGCAAGGACCATGTCCTCCTCAGAGTTTTTGTTTAGGCTACTTGCAGCCATATCCAGTAATGGCTGGACAACATTGTTTACAAAGGACAGGAAAAAGGTAAATATCAGAAAAATCAGAATATCAGATATCATAAAACTAGCAGATTATATAATATGATATTTGTATGAATCATCCGGCATACAGAAATGGGAGACCACAGATACCTGCACCACAGTGACGGGGCAGGGATCAGTATACACACAGTATCTGTATAGAAGAGATCCATATGCCAAAACCACAGTGTTCCACAGGAGAGGTTGGGATTTACTGAAAGGAATTGTCAGGAACTCCTGGAAAGCAGAACAGAGCATCAGAAGGCCAGTAAAAATGCCATTAATGTAACATATGTGATGTGATCTATGAAAACCCATCACATGGTGAAATTTTACCTCTTACAGCTTTTGATACCATATGAAAGCCCTTTCCAAATATATTTTTTATTTCTTTCATGGCTTGTCTGAAACAAAAGTTATGGTTATCTGAAGTCGGCTGATCGCTATGATTTTCAGAAATGGAATTTTGAGAAAAACAGGTTTAAGTAACTGTCACCCCCTTTTTTTTACCGCATAGACATGAAAATGCACTATCCAAACTTAAATGGGTGTAATTCAAGAACGCTTTGGAATATAGACCTAAGGTTGGTCTTGTTTTAAAGAAGACACATGGCAGATTATTGTAGAAGTGAAATAAATTATAAAAATGTAAAATAGAAAAACAGTTATAAAAGTTTATGTTTATGAAAATGTAAAATGTAAAAATATAATTGTGTATATTTTATAATAATATGTATTTTACAAAACATGTTTTACTCTAAAACTACAAGATAATCAAAGCCAGAAATATGAACAAGTTGTGTTCCAAATTTTAGGTTGATATATCAAAAAGCTTTCAGTAAGATTTTGTTTGGGCGCAGTACCAAACTTTTTCACTAGATGACATCCAAGCTCCATTACTGACCATATATGGGCACCTCAATTTCCATATGGTTTGAGTGATCTGAACCATACATTTCCATAATTTTCATACATTTTATTAAGTAGACATCCTATTCAGAAGTAGTATAGGCAGTTTGGCAGTATTTGATTTGAATTCAACCTCTAATAAGCATAAAAAAAAACGTGCATTATAGCTCACTGCTGCATCACAAATGGAAAATCTATAATTTTTTCCTTTATATTTAAAGGTTTCCAGAACTTTTCATCTCGAAAAATTGACTGGATGTTATATTTTGAACTCTTGGCATGAAAACAAATTGGTTGTCTACCAATCTTTCATTTTTTTCTGTGTTCGTCACTATTTCAAAATAAAGGTCTGAACTGAATATGAAAATATGAATTTATAAGCTGCATCACTACACAAGGGGACTAGCCAATGTTACCCTGAAGAAGACAGCAACTTAGTAAGTAGTGAAATACATTTTCCATTTTTTTATCATGGGCAGTCTCTGAACTTAATCACCCGTTTTATGTTTAGATCGCACAACTAGTGTACAAGAATAGCAAGCACAGCACACCTTGCAGCATAGCTAAACTGACTCCTCTTCAGTAACTTCTCCATCATCCGATCCTTCATCTCTGGATGTGAAATAATCCATTATAACATCGTTTAGGGCACTGACATAACCAGGATTAAGCAGATTGAGGCGAGCAAGATCATTTAAGTGATCAGCTACTTCAGACTGTGTTGTTCTCTTGTGCTCCGCCATCTCACGATACGATAACGTTGTGTTAAAAAAAACTTTGCGTGCCGTAGTTTACATAGGACTGCCGGGAAATGTGCATTGATACACCTTTATTCTACATATAATGGGGTTTATTTTGATGGGTGAACTGTCTTTGTAGTGTTAAGAGAGCGAAAACTATGGGCGTTTTTTTTTTTTTTTTTTTTGCACCTCCGCCGGGCGTTTACATTAGAACATTAGAGAAAGACAGTCTTTTCAGCTTGCCGCTATAAATCACTATTTTTCTGCACTAAACAAGTGAATTTCGACCTTCCTGTTCCAGCGCCATCCGACGGGTTTTCCCAGATCGCATCACATATGTTTAACTAGGTCACTCACTCACCTGAGCTAATGCCACTGACACAGGCTCAGCAGACAAGTGGTTAAATGACACTACAAGTGCCTGTCCTGCCTCATTCGCTGTAATGTCTCCTACTTTGAATCTGGTCTCGAGGAATTTGAGGATCCTCTCATCTGTTACCTCCACAACCAAGTCCAGGAACCACCTCCTGAAGACCACAAAAGAAGATTCAGTTGGAGAAAATCTTACTGCAAATCGGACTGCATAGTATTTAGTCAAGTGTAGAGAAAATACCTGTGCTCATCATTTCCTGAGACCTGCTTCCATAACTGCTCTAGACTTTCAAGTGTTGCCACACGTAGCAACTGAATTAGATCCAGAATATCCGTACTGCTAGCGCTGTCCACGTGATATATGTTAGCCTGAGCCAAGCGCTTAATTAAATCTAAAATCTGTGGAGTACAGAACAATTAAAATGTCTGTATATGTTTGAATATTTATGAGTGTATGATCTTGGAGGTTTGCCTTTGGCGCTGGGTCATTCAAGTTGATCATCACAACAGGAATTGGTTTAAGGTCCTTCTCTGTCTTGTACATTAGGTTGCCTCTGCTTTGCACCTGTCCGGTCACTATTTTGTCAACTGTGTCTGAAACTTTGAGAAGCTCAATGTCTCGTCTGCAAAAAGGAACACATCAAATGTCTTGCGCAATCAGCAGTCTTGCAACAATTTGTTAGCTGATGACTATTTAAAGCACTTACAATGCCAACATTTGAGAGTTTCCTCCCTTTACATTGAATGGAGAGAAATATTGGCGCTCCTGAGTAAATGCTTTAGTGATCAGACCACCATCTGCTGTGGACTTCACTGTGTAGGTGTGTTTCACTGTGGAAACAACACTCTCACCCCTCTGTAAGTTTGAATAGCATTTGGATCAGTTCAAGGTTGAACCTTCAGACTTTTCCTTTTCAAGATTTTAACTGAAATTTGATGAAACACACACCTGTTTGCTAAGTTTGTCTTCTGGGGCGAGAGCCATACCACTGTACAAAGCAGCTGGCTGTTGACAGTTGGTGATATCAACCATTTGGGTCACTATCAACTCTTTGGCACTGGAGTCTTCTTCAACAGTGTAACTGCTCTGACATACACCATGAATTCCCAACTAAAGACATACAAAAATCATATTTTTATGTCATTCTCTTATTAATGGCTGTTTTTTTTTGTTCTATTAACATGTGAAGAGTTCAGATGCAAAAGCCGCTAAACACCACCTCCATCAAAAATGAAATAATGATATTGAGCGAATGCTTTCCGCACATATGCTCTCCGTATACATTCAGCAAATACTTTTACTTCAAATCAGCTAAATCCCAGAGTAAGCCCATTCAGAAATACCGGTTTGTTGGCAGAAACCGTTAAATACTTTCCTTTGTCAGCAAAATCCTCTAAGTCCACAGAAACCAATCAGAAAACGCAAATAGAATCATATGATTTCAAGATGAATGATGGTGAGCTTTCAATTGCCGAGCTACAAGTGTTTATCATGTTTTGTCCATCGTTACAGTGGCAATGACAGGTAGCAAGTAAACACAACAGTGTTCCTTGTGCTGCTATAAAACTCTGACAGAAACTGATGCGGCAGCCCCCCTACTGTGTGGATCAGTTTCTTCATTGTTACATTTTGAATTCTGCTTGCATCATTTGCAATGTTTCCAGTTGCATCTTTAGTGATTTTGCAACTGTTTACTATGTCTTGTTGTCCAAAGAGGTGGACTTAGAGGTTTTTGCAAACTATTTGGTTTTGCAGCAAAATACAGTGAAATTTGTTAAAGCTGCAGTCCGTAAGTTTTGTCTCTTTGTCGCCATCTCTGTTTGAAACCTGGAATTGCAGTTAGTTGCGGAATTATTATCTTTACATTGGGTTGTGTCACGGCTCCTCAGCGCGGAATAATCTAATGTTTTGAGGATTAATATGTGTAGGCTGTCACCGCACCAGTGTGGATACTATACTTCGGAATTACAGATACTACGTCTTGGAAGAACGACCAAAATAATAAGTTTCACCAGAAAATATCATCTGAACAAGTAAGCAACATGTCTGCCACTTTTGTTCTGACCGACTGAGAAAAAAAGCATTACAATAAATCGCGCTACCAACGGTGATTAAATCTAACGATCACTTAGCTCATATCACATCAAACCGTGAAAATTATTATTATTGTTATACTTTGTTCTCAAATTGTTAATGTTAACAACATCAGCATTGCGTGACTACATGTATTTAGTGTGTATTAGCGTTACCTGTAGATTTCAATTTCTTTACAGTCTAATCTTTTGCTTTTCACTACAGGTGAATCTCCAGTTGTCACTGATGATTGTCGTTTGGACCTTTCTGGATTACAATCCGCCATCAAAATGATAAATTTAATTATTCCAGCTGCTGTGAGAAAAGGCTATAAATGATCCGCCACCTGCAGCATCCTCACATGCGATATTACTACTAGCCGGACTCCTTCTTTATGTATACAGACGTGACGTAATGACGCAAAGACATGCTCCCGTGGAAATCCACCAGTACCAATCAAATTATAACACATTATTACATTACCGTTGTGAATTGGGCTAAGGTAAGGAGATAGTTTTGAACACTGGCTGATTAAGTACTTGCTCAAAATTTGATTTTGGATAAGTTACAGACTGCAGCTTTAAATACCAGTGAATTGACTAAAGTGACATTTTTTAAAATAAGACATTTCTATAACTGACTAATAACCTTTTCATTGCCATTAAAGTGAAAATACCGAACCTAAACATAGGAGCCTGATAAAAAAAAAAGCTAATTTAAAAGAAAACATGTCAGACGGACTTAGAGGTTTTTGCACATGAACTCTTCATGTAGATTTCATACTGTACCTCCACCAGTTCGTAAAAACTTTGTGTGGTTTTGACTGTGACTTGTAGAAATCCAAGGATCCCCCTCACAATATTTACAACTGTGTTTGAGACCCCAGGTGCTGTCCGAATGTCAGTAATTTGTCCTTTGGAGAATTCAAAAACGATTGGCTGGCTGAACTCAGCAGATAGACGCTTAGTAAGCTTTTGGGAAGGGCTAAAGTCACTTTTCCCAGGGATGCCATTAAAGTCTTCAAAGTCTACATTTGAAATCTTCAAAGCAAAAACACATTTTATAGTATGAAGTTATTAAAGTTATTATAGTATGAAAATATTAAAACGTGATGGAATTGGAGAAATAGTGTTAGTGTACCTGAAGGACAAAAGTTTGTGGCAATTCACCAATGATTTTAAAAGTGCACCTCAGCTTCAGTGCTGACTCGACCAGGTCTGGCAGTTCCCGGCCCACTCGTACCAATCCCTCATATTTATACTCGTACGTTTTTTTAGAGTTCAAGAAAGGCTCTAAAATGTTGCCCATTGAGAAACAATGAAACAGTATGTATCAGAGTCCTAAATAACTTGTTTTTAAAACTTTATTATTGACATATACATCACATATAATAATAAATATAACATTATAGTAAATCTTAGAATAAAGAGGCAATCTCTGTAGGTTTATGAATGATGTACATTATTGTGTTTACATACCATAATTGACAGTCTCGCTGGCTAATGGAGGGGAAAGAAAAACATTACTATTCTCCTTTAACCATTAAAGTACATGTTATATGGTAAAATTCTCATTTATAAATAATATTTAAGCAAGAATTATTATGACCACACTCTGCATGCAGTTGAACTCTTTTTCAGAAAAAACTCTGTTTTTTTTTTTATGTACTCACCAGCCATGGCTACCAGGAGACAGAGATACAACTGCCACATGATTAAGTCCAGATGTGGTATCAGTCACTTGGACATCATCTTTTATAGCAGGGAGCTGTCTTTCCCTCCTACTCCCTTATCTGATGCAGTTAGTGAGGTAAAGCAACCCTGTGGCACCACATTTGTCCTGTATTCTAAAAAAAATAAATAATTTATATATATATATATATATATATATATGTGCTAAAAATGAAAAGAATATACAATGTAAAATAAATATGTTACAACTTATGCCTGGTCAACAAGGATTTTGTGTAATTGAATGAGTAAAATCAGATTTATTTCCAACATAAAAAGTAGAAATCGTTCATCACATTGGCAGTGTGCACATATGTATGTTAAGTACATTGCTACATATAACCTAGAATTTAATATAAATTATTCTGTAAATGCTAGTCTATGAGAATGAAACACTGGTTTGTGTTGTAGAAATAATTTGAGTAAACAGAACTAGGGGACAAAGGACAAAGGAGACAGGTCAGTGTGATCACAGACAGTGTCATCATAACCTGTTAGGAGAGCATGTGACCTGCTAAACAAATAACAAGAACAAGAACATATCATCACCAAATATTAATTTAAACATTGGTGGCCTGTGGGTTTTAAAATAGAGGAGGCACACAAAATTTTAGCGGTCGGATCCCCTCCCAAGGTTTGCCTAACTGCTTTATAATGGCTTTTTTGGTCACTTTTAGACAGAACATTTAAAGAAAACAACTCATACAGTATGACAATATAAATATAATTATCTCACCTAGCCTATCAAAAAGCAAAAATCGATCCTTCTGTCCTTTAAATGTCTGTGTTAAAAGAGCACATTCGGCCGTTTGAAGCTGATTGCTGTAGTCTATCTTAGTTGTCGGGTCTTCCTTCAGGTTTATTTTGTAGCTGTTGTTCGAATGGTAGTGTAGCACAGCCATCTGCTTGTAATAGTTGGGATTTTTTGTTTTAGCACCAGCATTTAAGGGGTTAATGCAGAGGGTTCAGGAAGTGCCGTATGAGAAAATATAAGTGCTGCGTAGGCTGCTGTTGTTATTGATGTTATGCATTCTGAATTAAAGTGGAAATGATGTAGTCAGTCAAGTTTACATTATTTATTAAAGTGATTTCCACTTTTTTTTTTTTTCCAAAATTATATAACAAACACGATTAATATAACCATTTTAAAGAAAAAAGGATGTTTCGTTAAAGCTTTTGGAACAAGGGCGCCGCCATCTTGCAATACCACAGCGCGTGATGTCACGGAGGTGGTTTGCTCCGTTGGCCAGTGAAGTAATTTAAGCATTTCTTTACTTTTTTAACACACGCTTGTTTTGAAATGGAGGAAGATGAACTTGAAAGGACTGTTGAGCCCATAATAAGTCAAACTGCTAATGCATATCTCTTAAAGGGCGGCAGTGGCTCAGTGGGTTGTCTACAAACCGGAAGGTTGGTGGTTCTATCCCCGGTTCCACCTGACCAAGTGTAGAGGTGTCCATGAACAAGACACCTAACCCCAGCTGCTCCCGACGAGCTGGATGGCGCCTTGCATGGCGGTGTATGAATGAGTGAATGAGTGAATGAATGGGTGAATGTCAGGCAATATGTAAAACGCTTTGGTGGCTGTTGAAAGCGCTACATAAATGCAGTCCATTTACCATAGAGATGTCTGAGCAGAAACACTGGAGCGTCCTGTTAACAGCAGGTAAGCTAATTGTATTCGCAGGTGAACATAAAATATGTTACATAGCACTACTGGTGAACGAGCCAGTGTAATGCAAATATGTCTGAAAGGTCTGACGTAACAATAAAATGCCACATGAACGATATTGTATGAAACATTGTTTGTTTACATCATGCTGCACCTCGCTATGAAAACAATATGTTTGGAATACCATGATCAAAACTTTGTGATGTAGACAGTTTGATGTTGGATATTCATCCAAATTATAACAGGATGTTCCAGTGTTTCCGCTCGGACATCTTTAAGAGAAAGCATTGCCACCTCCAACACGTCCAGCTCCCAGCATAGTATGCTAAATGTACGCACCATGGTGAAGTGACGGCGCAATACATGGTCCAGATCAGCCTCCTGACAGCAGTTGGACTCTGACGCGGTGGGCATCGGTGTACACCATCCACACTTACACTAGGTAGTGTTTTCGAACCACTGTTCACCCCAAACCAGCGAGTTCACGACTTCTTCCACTCTTAACAGTAATAGTACTGGTCGGTCCCCTCGTCGTATCGGCTCAAATGCATAAGCAATTTGACTTATTATGGACTCGGCCGGGGAATCCCTGCGTCTGCCGCGTTTTTACTCCCATGCTAAGCCAGAGAGAAGTGGCTGGAGTCAGCGCATGAACCACCCACCAGCGGGAATCCTGTGATCGACCTCACGATGGCTCAATCGCCTCAATCAAGATTCACTGGGGTTGGAATTCAGCCAGCATGAGGACGATGCTTCAGCTGGTGAGAGTGAACATGCTGGTTTTGAATTTTTGAGGACGTGTCAACCTCGCATCGCTGGAAGTATGTGTGCAGCGCTGGAAATTCTGCCTGGAAGGGGGGTGAACAGGGTTGAGTCTGGCTCAGCATGGGTCCATGTTAACCCCTAGGGGTCGGAGGCCATTTTGGGGCCCTTTAGAAGTTTTGACATGCTCTGACATTTGTGCTTTTTTCAGTTGCTTATAAACATATTAATGGCAAAAGTGTCATTACACTGTATTCAGCACAAACTGGGCTACCATAATGTGAGCAACATGTATGTACATGCTTGTATTTTTGAGAGAATACCGTTTATGCGTGGTTTTTGAAAAAACAAAACAATTAAATCACTGAAATAAGGCCACAAAACACACAGTAAATATGTGTCCACAAGACTTTTGACTAATGGATGTTGTTGCCTAGAATTTTTGCTTCAAACTGATGTGAAAATCATTGTGCCTACTCATTCACATAAAACAATATATTGATTTAAATTTTGTAAGACACTTTTTGTTTACAAAGGCAATATGCGAAGAGGCGTGAACGATCATGAATAATGCTGTGATTCACACTTGAGAAGACAAATAACCGCATAATGAGCCGCATAATGAATGAGCCTTTGAGTCAGGTATGTGACTCAGAGGGAATTATAAGAAAAAAATGGGAGGACAACAGAAATATATATTTTTTATGTAGTTTATTTAAAATATAGTTAACAATATAAACGAGAGCCAAAGGCACATTTTGAGTACACAGTTATACCTAGAAATAAATCCTGTTCAAAGATATAAGTGAACAGCATTTCCAGCAGTGTTTGGTGTTTCTATGCACTGAGAAGAAAAAAAGCCAGTGAGCTCACCTTCACCATATTTAGGTCATATTCGGGCCAGTATCAGGTCACTATGGTTCTCAAATCTGTGAGATAAAAGAAACAAAAAACATCTGTGAGCATGCCGATAACAGGACCATAGCAACTGTTGTATTAACCTTAATATAATGTCCACTCTTAACAGAAAACATGATTTTTGTCTCATGCATGCATTTATTATTGCACAGAATGTGAACAAAATTTTGTATAGGCCTATTATATTTTAAATTATATACAGTACCTATTTTTAATGTTTTTGAAAGAACTCTCATGCTCATCAAGTCTGCATTTATTTGATCAAAAATACAGAAAAAAAACAAAATATTGTGAAATATTATTACAATTTAAAATTATAATTTTCTATTTTAATATACTTTAAAATATAATTTACAAACCCGATTCCAAAAAAGTTGGGACACTGTACAAATTGTGAATAAAAAAGGAATGCAATAATTTACAAATCTCATAAACTTATATTTTATTCACAATAGAATATAGATAACATATCAAATGTTGAAAGTGAGACATTTTGAAATGTCATGCCAAATATTGGCTAATTTTGGATTTCATGAGAGCTACACATTCCAAAAAAGTTGGGACAGGTAGCAATAAGAGGCCGGAAAAGTTAAATGTACATATAAGGAACAGCTGTAGGACAAATTTGCAACTTATTAGGTCAATTGGCAACATGATTGGGTATAAAAAGAGCCTCTCAGAGTGGCAGTGTCTTTCAGAAGTCAAGATGGGCAGAGGATCACCAATTCCCCCAATGCTGTGGCGAAAAATAGTGGAACAATATCAGAAAGGATTTTCTCAGAGAAAAATTGCAAAGAGTTTGAAGTTATCATCATCTACAGTGCATAATATCATCCAAAGATTCAGAGAATCTGGAACAATCTCTGTGCGTAAGGGTCAAGGCCGGAAAACCATACTAGATACCCGTGATCTTCGGGCCTTAGACGGCACTGCATCACATACAGGAATGCTACTGTAATGGAAATCACAACATGGGCTCAGGAATACTTCCAGAAAACATTGTCGGTGAACACAATCCACCGTGCCATTCACCGTTGCTGGCTAAAACTTTATTGGTCAAAAAAGAAGCCATATCTAAACATGATCCAGAAGCGCAGGCGTTTTCTTTGGGCCAAGACTCATTTAAAATGGACTGTGGCAAAGTGGAAAACTGTTCTGTGGTCAGACGAATCAAAATTTGAAGTTCTTTTTGGAAAACTGGGAAGCCATGTCATCCGGACTAAAGAGGACAAGGACAACCCAAGTTGTTATCAGCGCTCAGTTCAGAAGCCTGCATCTCTGATGGTATAGGGTTGCATGAGTGCGTGTGGCATGGGCAGCTTACACATCTGGAAAGGCACCATCAATGCTGAAAGGTATATCCAAGTTCTAGAACAACATATGCTCCCATCCAGACGTCGTCTCTTTCAGGGAAGACCTTGCATTTTCCAACATGACAGTGCCAGACCACATACTGCATCAATTACAACATCATGGCTGCGTAGAAGAAGGATCAGGGTACTGAAATGGCCAGCCTGCAGTCCAGAGCTTTCACCCATAGAAAACATTTGGCGCATCATAAAGAGGAAGATGCGACAAAGAAAACCTAAGACAGTTGAGCGACTAGAAGCCTGTATTAGACAAGAATGGGACAACATTCCTATTCCTAAACTTGAGCAACTTGTCTCCTCAGTCCCCAGATGTTTGCAGACTGTTATAAAAAGAAGAGGGGATGCCACACAGTGGTACACATGGCCTTGTCCCAACTTTTTTGAGATGTGTTGATGCCATGAAATTTAAAATCAACTTATTTTTCCCTTAAAATGATACATTTTCTCAGTTTAAACGTGATATGTCATCTATGTTGTATTCTGAATAAAATATTGAAATTTGAAACTTCCACATCATTGCATTCTGTTTTTATTCACAATTTGTACAGTGTCCCAACTTTTTTGGAATCGGGTTTGTACTTCTTTGACGAATAAAGTAAGAGATTGCCCACCAGTTTTCAGTATGAATAACAGTACATGAGAGCGTTCAGTGGTACTACACAGTCAAAGCACCGCATTTTGGCTAAAAATTTAATAAATATTACTCCTATCGACCATACAGGAGTTTTTTCTCAATGGGAGCGGCTGACGGTCATAATTCATATTTAAGGTATCGACTCCTTTTTTCATTTTCATAACTCTTGACACAAAGATTTTCAGAATAAAATAGGTCAAATACTGATGCTTGAGCCTTAGATCTTTTTAATGATGTATAGTTTGTCGAGGTAATTCAAATCGAATACATTAAAACTTTAAACTAATATAAACAAAGAATGTTTCGGTGCGCCGTCTGTTTATGCATCAAAAACACGTTAACTAATGTAAGTGGGAAAAGATTCTTACCTCCGCTGGGTCCATCGTATTCTTCTTCTGAGTTAATTCCATATTCCTCATAACCTGTCTTCCAAACTCGATAAAAAGCAGAGGAATGATAAAGCTGGAATGATGAAGTTTGTTTACTCGGGTGAGTAGGGCGTTTACATGTTCGCGTTCCTTCACATGGACGATTAGCATGTGAATGCTGCATAGCGCGTGGGTGTGGTCACATTATGGTTAATGAGCAGATGCTTGAGAAACCGTTCCTCTCGTTGCTTTCATACGGATAACATAAACAGAGAATATTTGTATTTGTTTTTGATATGAATTACTTCATTTAAAAGTAGATACTTCAAGCTTTCTAAAGACATATAGCTCATGTATTTGTGGCAAGTATCAATTCATTTTCAAACGCATTTCAGAACGGACTTCTCTGAGAAGTCCAGAGCGTGCATCATGTTCGTTTTATTTATTTTATGAAAAGCACAACATTTTGTTTTAATTGTGAGTATAAACAAATAAAAGAAGATACTTAACAGTTTTGAATGATGTGTAACATTAGTATATCAAAATCAAATCAAATCACCTTTATTTATATAGCGCTTTTTACAATGCCAATTGTTTCAAAGCAGCTTCACAGTGTTAAAACAGGAAAATAATGCAACAGAATTTGATTCGGCTGTACAGCCGCTCTGGTGAAAGCGGTGATGTCATCCAGCTCATTTCAATTATCATATAGTGTCAATGCGGGCAGATCAGTAGGCTAATATAGTTGAAATTTAAGTGTCCCCAGCTGAGCAAGCCAAAAGCCAAAGGCGGACGGTGGCAAGGAACCAAAACTCCTTCAGGGCCAGAATGGAGAAAAAAACCTTGGGAGAAACCAGGCTCAGTCGGGGTGCCAGTTCTCCTCTGGCCGACGAACAAATAGTGTATGATTATGATTCTGGCAACATTACAGGTCAGAAGTCATATTAGATCAATAGATATTCGTAGGATTATTCGAAAGATTGGAGTTGTCACGCCGGGGACGGGTTTAATGAGGATGTCATGTCGATGCGGCATTTACGGGGGGAGTTTAATTGACACGCTCTCTGCAGATATTTCAGGGATGTGTTGGTCATGTCTAGGCGCAGGTCCACGATCTGATCTGGATACGGCCCGGATCTGGCCAACTGCAGTAAACCTTGGGATAAACAGAGAGACTAACATTAGCGTAGATGCCATTCTTCTTATGATGTAACGAGTACATCAGGTGTTATGGGAAATGTTCCCGGTTCCAGCTGACCTAGTTAATGCAGCCTAAAACAATCATTTAACTGATTTGAATAATATAAATTAAAAATGTTTTATGTGTATGCCATAGTAAAGAGATGTGTTTTTAGTCTAGATTTAAACTGACAGAGTGTGTCCGCTTCCCGAACAATGCTAGGAAGACTGTTCCAGAGTTTAGGTGCTAAATAGGAAAAGGATCGACCGCCTGCAGTTGATTTTGATATTCTAGGTATTATCAACTGGCCAGAATTTTGAGACCACAATAGACGTGATGGAGTATAATGCGTTAAGAGCTCGCTCAAGTACTGGGGAGCTAAACCATTTACTGCTTTGTAAGTAATTAGCAAGATTTTAAAATGTATACGATGTTTAATAGGGAGCCAATGCAGTGTTGACAGAACCGGGCTAATATGGTCATACTTCCTGGTTCTAGAAAGAACTCTAGCTTCTGCGTTTTGGACCAGCTGCAGTTTATTTATTATGCGAGCAGGGCAACCACCCAGTAGAGCATTACAATAATCTAGCCTTGAGGTCATGAACGCATGAACTAACTGTTCAGCATTTTGCATTGAAAGCATGTGCCGTAATTTAGATATATTTTTAAGATGGTAGAATGCTGTTTTACAGATGTTAGAAACGTGGCTTTCAAATGAGAGATTGGTATCAAAGAGCACACCCAGGTTCCTAACTGACGACGAGGACTTGACAGAGCAGCCATCAAGTGTTAGACAGTATTCTAGGTTACTACTTGTGGAGTTTTTTTGTCCAATGATTAAAAATTCAGTTTTTTCTGAATTAAGTTGCAGGAAATGACTAGTCATCCAATTTTTTATATCAGCTATGCATTTCGTTAATCTTGTGAATTGGTAAGTTTCATCAGGGCGTGAAGAAATATAGAGCTGAGTATCGTCAGCATAACAAAGAAAACTAACGCCATGCACAGGGTGAAAAGCAACGGTACTAGCACTGAGACCTGCGGTACTCCATACTGAACTTGTGATCGATATGACATCTCTTCATTTACTGCTACAAACTGATAACAGTCAGATAAGTATGATTTAAACCATGCCAATGCAGTTCCACTAATGCCAACATAATTTTCGAGTCTATTCAAAAGAATGTTGTGGTCGACAGATTTGAATGCAGCGCTAAGATCGAGTAACACTAATAGAGAGATACAACCACGATCTCATTTGTAACTCTGATGAGAGCAGTCTCAGTACTATGATACGGTCTGAATCCTGACTGGAAATCCTCAGCAATACCATTTCTTTCTAAAAAGGAGCACAGTTGTGAGGACACTGCCTTTTCTAGTATTTTTGACAGAAAGGGTAGATTTGAGATTGGCCTGTAATTGACTAATTCTGTAGGATCAAGTTGCGTTTTTTTAATAAGTGGTTTAATAATATCCAACTTAAAAGTTTTCGGTACATATCCTAATGACAAGGATGAATTAATGATATTAAGAAGAGGATCTATGGAAGCATCTCTTTTAGTAGCTTAGTCGGTATAGGGTCGAGCATACATGTTGTTGATTTAGATGATTTAACGAGTTTAGCCAATTCTTCTTCTCCTATGTCAGTGAATGAGTGTAATTGTTCCTCAGTGACACTACAATGCACTGTCTGATGTGATACTGTTGTAGACGGCTGCATGGTTATAATTTTTTTCTTAATATTATCAATCTTGCACGTAAAGAAATTCATAAAGTCATTACTGCTGTGCTTTTTACAAACATCAGAAGTTGAAGCTTTATCTTTGGTTAATTTAGCCACTGTATCAAATAAATACCTAGGGCTGTGTTTTTTTTATTTCTAAGAGAGTCGAGAAATAAGCAGATCTAGCAGTTTTTACGGCCTTTCTGTATGCAATCATGCTCTCTTTCCACGAAATACGAAAAACCTCCAGTTTTGTTTTCTTCCAGCTGCGCTCCATTTTCTGGCTGCTGTTTTAAGGGCCCGGGTGTGCTCATTGTACCACGGCGTTGGACTATTTTCTTTAATCTTCTTTAAGCGCAGGGGAGCAACTGTGTCTAAAGTGCTGGAAAAGAGAGAGTCAATAGTTTCTGTTGCAACATCGAGTTCCTCTAGGCTATCTGGGATGCTGAGGAGATGAAACTGATGAGGAAGTTTATTTACAAAGCAATCTTTAGTGGCAGCAGTGATAGTCCTGCCATATTTGAAGCGAGGGGACGGCTTTGCAGCCTTTGCTAAATAAGTATACATGATACTAGGTAATGATCTGAGATGTCATCGCTCTGCTGCAGAATTTCAGCGGTATCAACATTTATTCCATGTGGCAATATTAGGTCTAACGTATGATTACGGCGATGAGTGGGTCCTGACACGTGTTGCCTAACTCCAATAGAGTTTAGAATGTCTCTAAATGCCAATCCCAATGCATCTTTTCCATTATCTACACGGATATTAAAATCACCAACAATTAGGACTTTATCTGCAGCCAGTACTAACTCTGATAGAAAATCAGCAAATTCTTTGGTAAAGTCTGTATTGTGCCCTGGTGGCCTGTATACAGTAGCCAGCACAAATGTCAGACGGGATTTATCAATTACACTACATAACGTTACATAAAGCACCAAAACATCAAATTAATTATATTTGAAACTAAACTTCTGAGTAATACTGAAGATATTATTATAAATTACAGCAACACCTCCCCCTTTACCTTTCAGACGCAGCTCGTGTTTATAACAATAATCTTGGGGGGTGGACTCATTTAAAGTAATGTAATTGTCAAGTTTTAGCCAGGTTTCTGTCAAACACAGCACATCTAGATTATTATCTGTAATCATATCATTAACAATAGGCGCTTTTGGGGAAAGGGATTGAATATTCAGCAGCCCGAGCTTTATCATTTGTTCATCTGTATTATATCTGTTTTTTATTTGTTGAACATCAATTAAATTTTTACCGTTAAATGGTTTTGATGTTTTTTTTTGTATTTACTAATTCGGGGAACAGACACAGTCTCTATGTGATAATATCTAGGTGAAAGAGTCTCTATGTGTTGGGATTTATCTGACTTCTGTGACGTGAGACAGTTAGCAGGCGGTCGGGTAAGCCAGTCCGTCTGCTTCCTGACCTGGGCCCTAGTTAGTCAAGGTTTAGTTCTAAGACTATGTGCCAAATTACTAGAGAGAAGAGCGGCACCACCCCAGGAAGGATGGATACAATCTCTTTTCAACAGGTCAAGTCTGCCCCAAAAGCTTTTCCAATTGTCTATGAACCCTATGTTATTTTGCGGACACCACTTAGACAACCAGCCATTGAGTGATGATAGTCTGCTAAATATCTCATCACTCCGGCGAACAGGGAGGGGACCAGAGCAAAAAACGCTATCTGCCATTGTACTTGCGAGTTCACACACCTCTTTAATGTTAATTTTGGTGATCTCCGACTGGCGAAGTCGAACATCATTAGTGCCGACGTGAATAATAATCTTAGAGAATTTACAATTAGCATTAGCCAGCATTTTTTAATTTGCTTTGATGTCAGGCGCTCTGGCTCCCGGTAAACATGTGACTATGGTGGCTGGTGTCTCTATTTTCATGTCCCGTGTAATAGAATCGCCAATAACTAGGGCACTTTCAACAGGATTCTCAGTGGGTGTGTCACTGAGCGGGGAGAACCTGTTTAATGTCCTAATCGGAACGGAAGAGTGGTTTTTTGATCCGCAACTATGCCATCTCACAGTCACCCAGTTGCCCTGCTGCACGGGCTCTACAGCCGGAACCGAACAATGTACAGAGTTCACTAAGCTATTCGCATCCAAAGCAGTGTCTAAAGCTGTGACATTCTCACTACTCTCAAATAAAGTCTGGATGCGTGTCTCTAATTCTGAAATCTTCTCTGTCAGCCTGACTATCTCCCTGCATTTATCACATGTGAAGCCCTGTTCGCTGACAGAGAAGGATATACTAAACATGTGACAGGCAGTGCAAGTGACAATAACAGGAGAAGATGACATGGCTTACCGTGTTTGTTGATTAATCCAACTCACCACAATTGTTTGATGGACTCTGTTGACTAATCCAACTCACCATAGTTGTTTGATGGACTAGTAAAGGCACGAGAGACAAAACAGGAGACCCGGATGCACGTATTGCAGGTTAACAGGCTAGTGAAATGCTAACGCGTTGTGAAATGCTAATGCGTTGTGATAGTAATTTAGATTAAAAGCTAGTAATGTCAAATTTAACATGATAGGCAATATTAAACAATATATGGTGATGAGTAAGTTATATTTACCAGTATAAACAACAAAGAAAAGATATCAAATAGAGATTCAAAAGCAAAGCTGTACAGAGCTGCAAACACTGCAGCAAGGCAGACAGGAGGCAGACAGGAGCAATCGAAAAAATATATGTTATATATAACTTATAAATATATAAGTTATTTGAGCCTCTTTCACAGTTATCAGGAAAAAACTCAAGTGAAGTCGCTGGCGACTTTGCCGACCCCAGGGAGTTAAGCTACCGAGGTATGATGGATCAGTGCCACCTGAGCCCTACTTTGCACAAGTACACAAGTTGTTAAATCAGCTGGTCGGGATAGCCGAGCGCCAGCTTGAAAAGTTACCCCCATCTATGTCAAAAGCACCATTAATGAGCTGTGGCAGTGAAGGACTCACCCTCAGCCAGTGTCAACAGTTGTAGGAAATGCTTGATCACAACCAGGATGTCTTTGCAGGACAAACCGGGCTGATGCAACATGACATAGATACTGGCACGGCTCCACCCATCTGCTTGGGGCCCCATTGGCTGGCGCTGAAAGTAGCAGCAGTGTTGAAGTGGCCCTTCCCAAAGAACATCCCTGAACTGCAGAGCTTCTTGGGGCTGGCATCGTAATACAGACGTTTCGTACAGATCTTCTCCACGATTGCCAGCCCGCTACACCTGCTAACAGAAAAGGGGCGACCCTTAGTCTGGAATGAGGTGTGTGAAGACGCGTTCAACTGCTTGCGTGAGGTACTGACAAAGACTCCAGTACTGTCATATCTTGATCCTACAGTACTGTCATATCTTGATCCAGGGTGGCCCTTTATCATTGACACAGGGGTGGCCCTTTATCATTGACACAGATGCCAGTAATGTGGGGATTGGTGCAGTGTTGTCACAGGAGTTGTTCAGCCAGGCTCTGAATAAAGCAGAGAGCAACTATTGTGTTACCCATCGAGAGCTGTTAGCAGTGGTGCTGGTACTTCGTCACTTCCGGCCATACCTGTATGGGGGAAGGTTCTGGTTGCGGACAGACCACACGTCCGTCACCTGGCTGTTAAGTTTCCAAAACCTCCATTTTTGAGGGTCAAGTGGCTTGGTGGCTGGAGGTTCACCTGGACTACTATTTCGAGGTGCAGCACCGACCGAGCTGGTCGGCAGCATGGAAACGCAGATGCCCTTTTCCACTGCCCATGTGAGGTGGTAGACTGCCGCTATTGTCAGAAGCTGGAGGAACGGGCTGAAGTGATGGTGCGGCAGGTTGATGCTCTATCGGCTGGCGGCTGCGGCCACCTGGATCATGAGTTTAAGCAGTTGCAAGAAGCAGATCCCATCCTAAGGAGACTACGCGAGTGGCAAGTAGCAGGACAGCGGCTAGAGCAGAAAGAAAATAATGACCCTTGATCCAGAAGTGAAGTTTTATTACTTCCAGTGGGCCACCCAACCCCCAGGCGCGTTAGCGACTGACGTTAACGGCTGTGGTCTTTATCGTCCTTGTTAGCGTGCCCGCCTCCCATGCCAGAGACCTTGGAGCGGACTGAGTAGGACCAGTTACACTAGCCTCTTATGCCATGTTTCTTTTCTCAACACTCCTAATTGCTGAAAGTGAGATACTCAATGGTGATTGGCTAATTATTTATTTCTTTTTTTTACCAACAAAGGCACATCTCTGGCTATGGATTTCCCTCCCCCTCCTCTTCTCTATCCCCTCAGACTCACCTTAGCACTTTGTTTTCCGAATACTTGTAATTACAACTGCAGATTTGGCACGTTCGGGGAAGAGCATGGTGGTTAAACTTACAGTGGTGAAATTACAAAGCCTAAGTTCTACCAGGAAGACTCTAATGCCACGTCATTCATTCATAATAATAGGTCTGGCCAATCACTGCTTGACACCTGGAGTATATAAGCACTGAATTCTCTGTTTCACATTCACAGTTGATGACGCTGACTTTCCGGTCGTTTGATGGTCCTACTACAAAGTTAAAACGTTAATAATTTTAAAGATGGGAAATGTTAAATGCTACAGTGGTGTTTTTAAGTCCATGTCAGCCTATCATTCCGAATGTTCATTGGGCTGTCGCGGCAACAGACGTTCCCTTTCAAAAGCTACAATCGATGCTGCGCTGCTTAGCGCATTGGGAATGTCTTTATCGTGACCAGCTGTGAATATAGTGTGTAAACACGTCAATGGAATTGACCTAGAGCTTTTATAGCCTCTGTTAGTGACATCATCAGAATGCTCCAGCATCAGAGGCTATAAATAGATGAGCCACAGGTGCATCGTCAGGTCTTTTGTCTTCAGAGGCCATTCTGTGTTGGTGTGAAAGAACGTCTGAAATCTCTCTCTCTCCTCTTTATCTGACTACAGATCTTTGGTTAGGAGTTAGATTTCATCTGGCAGTGTGCAGATTTTTCTCTTTTCTCTCTGTCTGACAAGTGAAAGAGTAAATCAAAGAAAAATAAGTCAACAGCAGGTTAAGCGTTGTGTTCCTCCATGTTCTCGTCCGATGGCAGAAATGGATACACACACTTACTGCTTTGTTTGTTTGGGGGGGGAGCACGCGGCTGCTGCGTTGGAGCAGGGCGAGTGCGAGCACTG
The DNA here is from genome assembly GCA_039654105.1 of Coreius guichenoti. Classification (NCBI taxonomy): domain Eukaryota; kingdom Metazoa; phylum Chordata; class Actinopteri; order Cypriniformes; family Gobionidae; genus Coreius; species Coreius guichenoti. Next base: position 26,980,001 of record CM077188.1, on the reverse strand, counting down.
TGAGTTATTCACAGTTAAAATGCTTCGTGCTCGTCTTGGCTACTTCCAGACCGCACCCACATTACCATCGTGGGGCTCCCGCATGGATTTGGCTGATGAGCAAGAGAGGGGTCCGTCCCTTTCGCTTGCTCGCTCACCAGATCCATACGTTCCCTTGCGTGATCCCGAAGCGCGCCCCGGTGCTTCTTCGGCTCATGCGGGGGACGACGAAGAATCTCTTGGGTCTGCGGACTTTGAACAGCCAACCTCTGAACGTTCCTCGCACGACAGTAAATCCGTCGAGGAACTACTGAGACTGATATTGTGGTCCCTCCCCCCTATATACCATAGCCTCTTGCGTCTTTGTGCCCTTGACGTCGGCTTTTTCGACTATTGTGGGTGCGAAGTTGCTGGGGTATACGGAGATGCCCCAGGTTGAAGAGACGCTCGCGAGCTATCTCTCGCCTGGGTCTGCATCTTTGTTGAAGAGACCTACCCTCCCCACGAAGCCGTGTAGAACAACTTCGGCTCTCGTGGGTAAAGCTTATCAAGCTGCAGGTCAGGCTGGTGCTGCACTGCACACTATGGCAGTGTTGCAGGTGTACCAGGCTGACCTCTTGAAGGACCTGAGTGCGGGTAGTACGATCGATGAGGAGGCGTTCTCTGAACTGCACCGAGCCACAGATCTGTCTGTCCGCGCCACCAAGCAGACGGCCCACGCCATTGGCCGTTCTATGTTGGCTTTGGTTAGCATGGAGAGGCAACTGTGGCTCAACCTCACAGGGATAAAGGACAAAGACCGCGTCTTTCTCCTTGATTCCCCGTTTACTCCTTCGGGCCTATTTGGCAACTCAGTTAACACAGTCGTCTCCAGGTTCAGGGAGGTTAAAAAACATGAGGAGGCGTTTGTTCAGTTCCTTCCTCACCGCACTCAAGGGGAGGGGCCATCAGCCACCCAACCTCTCCCCTGTCCTTCAAGAGAACAGGAGGTGAAGAAGCAGAGTGTGGCGAGTCGCGCTCCCCCTCGTAAAGACTGGGGACCGGCTCGTCGCACTCAGCAACCTCCCAGGGCGGACCTCAGGACTTTTATTAACAAGAAGAAGAAGTCCTGATGGTCTTGTGCCCAGTCTGGTGGGGGTAGCCCCCCACGGGACGGGGTGCGTCAAACATCTGCTCGTCCCTTCCCGCTACCCTCACAAAACCACTCCATCCCTGCCGCCTCTGGCGATTCGGGGGGCAGCGGTTTCCAGCAAAATGTTAGATGTTCCGTTGCTTCCCGCTATCATTCGGGACACGGAACATCTAACATCCCCTCAACAGGAAGTGTTAAAATTGATACCACTCTCAGAGAGTCTGGCAGCGTGGAAACTTCTGCCAGGCGTTTCTGCGTGGGTGTTAAGCACAGTACAAATAGGATACAGAACCCAATTTATTCGTCGTCCTCCGCGTTTCAACGGCGTGGTCTCCACTTCCGTGAAGCCGGATCTGGTGCACGTACTGTCACAAGAGCTACAAACTCTGCTGAGAAAAGAGGCCATAGACCATGTTCCTCTTCCAGAGAGAGAGTCGGGCTATTACAGCAGATACTTCCTGGTTCCCTAGAAGGATGGGGGGTTGCGTCCAATCTTAGATCTTCGAGGCTTAAACCGTACAGTCAAAGCGTTCCAGTTCAAGATGTTAACCGTCAAGATGGTCGTGTCGCAAATTCAGCATCACGATTGGTTCGTCACGATCGATCTGAAGGACGCATATTTTCATATAGAAATATTGCCACAACACAGGAAGTTCCTGAGGTTTGCTTTCGGGGGCGAAGCATACTAATTTCGGGTTCTTCCATTCGGCCTAGCCTTGTCACCCCGCACGTACACAAAATGCATGGATGCAGCACTGGCTCTATTACGACTTCAGGGCATTCGCATTTTGAATTACATAGACAATTTGGTTAATACTAGCACAATTGCGAGAGATGGCGCTTCAACACAGAGACATCGTATTAGCTCATCTAGTTTCTCTAGGGTTGAGACTCAACACCAAGAAAAGTGTTCTTTCTCCTGCCCAAAACACGACTTATCTAGGGATTGTTTGGGATTCGGTCACGATGCGGGCACAACTGTCTCCCACTCGAATTGAAACCATTTAGCATACCCTGAGCAAAGTCAGGCTAGGCCAAGATCTCACTGTTCGTCAGTACCAAAGAATGTTAGGTCTCATGGCATCAGCATCCACAGTGATTCCTCTGGGATTGAGGATTTCATCCAAGTGCCAATCCTCAAAGGCAAATAAAAGTGACGCGCCGCAGGCTTTGTACACTAACTATGTGGCTAAGACCCCGGTTTCTCGCCTTGGGTCCCACTCTAGGGGTGCCTTGTCGTCACAGACTGTTAACGGCAGACGCCTCCCTGACAGGCTGGGGTGCGGTCTTGAGTGGTCGTCCAGCTCAAGGGGAATGGGAGGGTCATCAGCTCGATTGGCACATCAACTGCCTCGAGTTGATGGCTGTTTCTGGCCCTGAAATACTTTCTCCCCCAGTTGAGGGGCTGTCATGTCCTAGTGCGGGTGGACAACACAGCGACAGTCTCTTACATAAATCACCAGGGAGGTCTGCGGTCAAGCAATCTGAACAGAATACAGGAGCAGAGTTTTCTCTGGGCCCAGGACAAGTTCCTGTCACTCAGGGCAGTGTACATTCCGGGGCAATTGAATGTGGGAGCGGATTTACTGTCCAGGCAGAAATTACAGATGGGGGAATGGAAACTCCACCCAGAAGTAGTGAAACAGATTTGGAGCAGATTTTACGAAGCGGAAGTGGACCTCTTCGCCTCTTATCAGACAGCGCAATATCCCCTCTACTTCTCTCTCTCAGTCACCCAGCCCCCCTGGGTCTGGACGCGATGGCGCACACATGGCCCAAAATGCGCCTGTATGCGTTTCCTCCAGTTTCTCTGCTCCCGGGAGTTCTAGCCAGAGTTCGCAAACAAGGGTCTTGCCTCCTGCTGATAGCGCCACGTTGGCCGAACAGAGTATGGTTCTCAGAGATAATATCTCTCCTCAACGGCTCACCATGGGCGATTTCGGAGAGGATGGACCTTCTGTCTCAGGTGGGGGGCACGATATTCCATCCCAGGCCCGACCTGTGGAACCTTCATGTTTGGCCCCTGATGGGTACCAATTGAGGGACACTGGGCTTTCGCCTGACGTTATGCATCGATCTGTTCGCATTAAATGCTGCTCGATTCGTCTTTGCAAGTGCTGTGAGTTTGTCACCTATAACGTACAATTGAAAGTAACATGTCCCTAACATTTTTCAAGCTTAGAAGTGTTTACAGGCCTGCTGTCCAGCAGATTAGAATACATGTTTTGCTCAAATTTACGGGGCATCCAGTGTTGAAATGACTTGTAGCAATCTGTGCGCTTATAAAGTTTGTCATTGCATTGCTTTATAAATATGCTTTATTCTCATAAAAACACCTGTTACGTCTGGCTGAGCACAAATAGACCATATATAGTAATCACGTGCTTTTGTCTTCATGTTGCTTCATTTAATGTCTCTATATGCGTTTTATTTAGATACAGTGATATCTGGATGCCTTTGTCCATTTTAGGGATTTTAAAATGTCGTGTTACGACTTCTCACTTGGACTTTCTGTGCGAGGGCGCCCCCTGGCTACGATTATGAATAAGACAGAGATGTGTATTCTCGCTAAAGCTCACAACACCATATTTAGGGTATATCAAAGGTTTGTACACAACAAGGTTTGACTTGTTCGACAGCAGCACTAATTTATGTACTCAATCCGACCTGTCGCATCCTGTATCACAACTGAAATCGCAGCATGGAAACATAACAATTATTTAAATTGTTTATGAATACAGAAAGCGAGCAAAGTGCGCTCCCTTTATAAACACAGTAAAACTGTCAAACGCTTTAGTTCAGTAAAACTCCTACACTCTAGCGCAAACTTCTCGGGTTACTTGACTGTAACCCTGTTCCCTGAAAAAGCGGGAACGAGATGCTGCGCTGAGCGCTATGGGGAACGCCTTTTGGTGTGACCAGCTGTGAATATGTGTGCAACACATATTCTTTGAACTTTATAGTCTCGGCAGTGATGTCATCGGAATGCACGCCTGTCAGAGGCTATAATTAGATGTGCCACAGGTGCATCGACAGGTATATTTTGTATATTTTGTGATATTTTCCTGATCGATTGCTCCTGTCTGCCTCCTGTTTGTCCTGCTGCACTCGCGTGTGCTTTGCTTGCTTTTGAATCTTTATTTGATATCATTCCCTGTTGCATAACTGCTAAATATAACTTACCCATTACCATATATTGTCTAATATTGCCTACCACATTAAATCTGACATCGCTAGCTTTTAATCTAAATCACTATCACGCGTTAGCATTTCGCTAGCCTGTTAGCTTGCCATCTCTGCACTCGGGTCTCTTGTTTTCTGAGTTCATTAAACAACTGTGGTGAGTTGGATTAGTAAATAGACTCCATCAAACAACTGTGGTAAATTGGATTAATCAACAAATACGGTAAGCCATGTCTTCTTCTCCTGTCATTGTCACTTGCACTGCATGTTTCATGTTTAGTATATCTTTCTCCGTTGGCGAACAGGGCTTCACATGTGATAAATGTAAGGAGATAGTCAGGCTGACGGAGAAGATTTCAGAATTAGAGACACGCATCCAGACTTTATTTGAGAGTAGTGAAAATGTAACAGCTTTAGACGCTGCTTTGGGTGCGAATAGCTTAGTGAACTCTGTACATTGTTCGGTTCCGGCTGTAGAGCCCGTGCAGCAGGGCAACTGGGTGACGGTGAGACGGCATAGTCGCGGATCAAAAAACCACTCTTCCGTTCCGATTAGAACATTAAACAGGTTCTCCCCACTCAGTGATGCACCCACTGAGAATCCTGTTGAAAGTGCCCTAGTTATTGGCGATTCTATTACACGGAACATGAAAATAGAGACACCAGCCACCATAGTCACATGTTTACCGGGAGCCAGAGCGCCTGACATCAAAGCAAATTTAAAAGTGCTGGCTAATGCTAATCGTAAATTCTCTAAGATTATTATTCACGTCGACACAAATGATGTTCGACTTCGGAGATCACCAAAATTAACATTAAAGAGGTGTGTAAACTCGCAAGTACGATGGCAGATGACGTTTTTTGCTCTGGTCCCCTCCCCGTAAAAAGGAGTGATGAGATACTTAGCAGACTATCATCACTCAATGGCTGGTTGTCTAAGTGGTGTCCGCAAAATAACATAGGGTTCATAGACATTTGGAAAAGCTTTTGGGGCAGACCTGGCCTGTTGAAAAAAGATGGCATCCATCCTTCCTGGGATGGTGCCGCTCATCTCTCTAGTAATTTGGCACATAGTCTTAGAGCTAAACCTTGACTAACTGGGGCCCAGGTCAGGAAGCAGACGGACTGGCTTACCCGACCGCCTGCTAGCTGTCTCACGTCACAGAAGTCAGATAAATCCCAGCACATAGAGACTCTTTCACCTAGATATTATCACATAGAGACTGTGTCTGTTCCACGAATTAGTAAATACAAAAAACCATCAAAACCATTCAACGGTAAAAATTTAATTGATGTCCAACAAATAAACAACAGATATAACACAGATGATCAAATGATAAAGCTCGGGCTGCTGAATATTCGATCCCTTTCCTCAAAAGCGCTTATTGTTAATGATATGATTACAGATCATAACCTAGATGTGCTGTGTTTGACAGAAACCTGGCTAAAACCTGATGATTACATTACTTTAAATGAGTCCACCCCCCAAGATTATTGTTATAAACACGAGCCACGTCTGAAAGGTAAAGGGGGAGGTGTTGCTGTAATTTATAATAATATCTTCGGAATTACTCAGAAGTCTAGTTTCAAATATAATTCCTTTGAAGTTTTGGTGCTTTATGTAACGTTATGTAGTGAAATTGATAAATCCCGTTTGACATTTGTGCTGGCTACTGTATACAGGCCACCAGGGCACCATACAGACTTTACCAGAGAATTTGCTGATTTTCTATCAGAGTTAGTACTGGCTGCAGATAAAGTCCTAATTGTTGGTGATTTTAATAACCATGTAGACAATGAAAAAGACGCATTGGGATTGGCATTTAGAGACATTCTAAACTCTATTGGAGTAAGGCAACACGTGTCAGGACCCACTCATCGCCGTAATCATACTTTAGACCTAATACTGTCACATGGAATAAATGTTGATACCATTGAAATTCTGCAGCAGAGCGATGACATCTCAGATCATTACCTAGTATCATGTACACTTAATTTAGCAAAGGCTGAAAAGCTGTCCCCTCGCTTCAAATATGGCAGGACTATCACTGCTGGCACTAAAGATTGCTTTGTAAATAATCTTCCTCATCAGTTTCATCTCCTCAGCATCCCAGATAGCCTAGAGGAACTCAATGTTGCAACAGAAACTATTGACTCTCTCTTTTCCAGCACTTTAGACACAGTTGCTCCCCGGCGCTTAAAGAAGATTAAAGAAAATAGTCCAACGCCGTGGTACAATGAGCACACCCGGGCCCTTAAAACAGCAGCCAGAAAAATGGAGCGCAGCTGGAAGAAACAAAACTAGAAGTTTTTCGCATTTCGTGGAAAGAGAGCATGATTGCATACAGAAAGGCCCTAAAAACTGCTAGATCTGCTTATTTCTCAACTCTCTTAGAAGAAAACAAACATGAAACCCTAGGTATTTATTCGATACAGTGGCTAAATTAACCAAAGATAAAGCTTCAACTTCTGATGTTTGTAAACAGCACAGCAGTAATGACTTTATGAACTTCTTTACTTGTAAGATTGATAATATTAGGAAAAAAATTATAACCATGCAGCCGTATACTACAGTATCACATCAGACAGTGCATTGTAGTGTCACTGAGGAAAAATTACATTCATTCACTGCTATAGGAGAAGAAGAATTGGCTAAACTCGTTAAATCATCAAAATCAACAACATGTATGCTCGACCCTATACCGACTAAACTACTAAAAGAGATGCTTCCAGAAGTCATAGATACTCTTCTTAATATCAATTCATCCTTGACATTAGGATATGTACCGAAAACTTTTAAGTTGGCTATTATTAAACCACTTATTAAAAAAACGCAACTTGATCCTACAGAATTAGTCAATTACAGGCCGATCTCAAATCTACCCTATCTGTCAAAAATACTAGAAAAGGCAGTGTCCTCACAATTATGCTCCTTTTTAGAAAGAAATGGTATCTGTGAAGATTTCCAGTCAGGATTTAGACCGTATCATAGTACTGAGACTGCTCTCATTAGAGTTACAAATGATTTACTCTTATCATCTGATCGTGTTTGTATCTCTCTGTTAGTGTTACTCGATCTTAGCGCTGCATCCGATACTATCGACCACAACATTCTTTTGAATAGACTCGAAAATTATGTTGGTATTAGTGGAATTTCACTGGCATGGTTTAAATCATACTTATCTGACCGTTATAAGTTTGTAGCAGTAAATGAAGAGATGTCACACCGATCACAAGTTCAGTATGGAGTACCGCAGGGCTCAGTGCTAGGACCGTTGCTTTTCACCCTGTACATGCTACCACTGGGAGATATTATTAGGAAGCATGGCGTTAGTTTTCATTGTTATGCTGACGATACTCAGCTCTATATTTCTTCACACCCTGACGAAATTTACCAATTCACAAGATTAACAGAATGACTAGTAATTTCCTGCAACTTAATTCAGAAAAAAATGAATTTTTAATCATTGGACAAAAAAAGTAGTAGTAACTACACAAGTAGTAACCTAGAATACTGTCTAACACTCGATGGCTGCTCTGTCAAGTCCTCGTCGTCAGTTAGGAACCTGGGTGTGCTCTTTGATACCAATCTCTCATTTGAAAGCCATGTTTCTAGCATCTGTAAAACTGCATTCTACCATCTTAAAAATATATCTAAATCACATGCTTTCAATGCAAAATGCTGAACAGTTAGTTCATGCGTTCATGACCTCAAGGCTAGATTATTGTAATGCTCTACTGGGTGGTTGCCCTGCTCGCTTAATAAATAAACTTCAGCTTGTCTAAAACGCAGCAGCTAGAGTTCTTACTAGAACCAGGAAGTATGACCATATTAGCCCGGTTCTGGCAACACTGCATTGGCTCCCTATTAAACATCGTATACATTTTAAAATCTTGCTGATTACTTACAATGCACTAAATGGTTTAGCTCCCCAGTACTTGAGCGAGCTCTTAACGCATTATACTCCATCACGTCTATTGTGGTCTCAAAATTCTGTCCAGTTGATAATACCTAGAATATCAAAATCAACTGCAGGTGGTCGATCCTTTTCCTATTTAGCACCTAAACTTTGGAACAGTCTTCCTAGCATTGTTCGGGAAGCGGACACACTCTGTCAGTTTAAATCTAGACTAAAAACACATCTCTTTACTATGGCATACACATAAAACATTTTTAATTTATATTATTCAAATCAGTTAAATGATTGTTTTAGGCTGCATTAACTAGGTCAGCCGGAAACGGGAACACTTCCCATAACACCTGATGTACTCGTTACATCATAAGAAGAATGGCATCTACGCTAATGTTAGTCTCTCTGTTTATCCCGAGGTTTACTGCAGTCGGCCGTATCTGGACCAGATGGTGGACCTTAGCCTAGACATGACGAATGCATCCCTGAAGTGTCTGTAGAGACTGTGTCAATTAAACTCCCCCCTGTAAATGCCGCATTGACATGACATCCTCATTAAACCCGTCCCCGGCGTGACGACTCCAATCTTTCGAATAATCCTACGAATATCTATTGATCTAATATGACTTCTGACCTGTAATGTTGCCAGAATCATAATCATACACTATTTGTTCGTTGGCCAGAGGAGAACTGGCACCCCGACTGAGCCTGGTTTCTCCCAAGGTTTTTTTCTCCATTCTGGCCCTGAAGGAGTTTTGGTTCCTTGCCACCGTTGCCTTTTGGCTTGCTCAGTTGGGGACACTTACATTTCAACTATATTACTGATCTGCCCGCATTGACACTATATGATAATTGAAATGAGCTGGATGACATCACCTTTTTCACCAGAGCGGCTGTACAGCCGAATCAAATTCTGTTGCATTATTTTCCTGTTAATCACTGTGAAGCTGCTTTGAAACAACTGGCATTGTAAAAAGCGCTATATAAATAAAGATGATTTGATTTATATTTTGTCTGAAGAGCAATCCTGGGACATCTTCAGTGCGTTAATGAAGCGCAGCATCTCGTTCCCGCTTTTTCAGGGAAAAGGGTTACATTCAAGTAAACCGAGACGTTCCCTTTCAAAAGCTACACTTAATACTGCGCTGAGCACTATGGGGAACGAGAATACCCACGCCGCCGCACTGGAGATGTCTGGAGCCCTCACAGTTGTGTAGTGTGTGCTCACAAGAACGCGAAAAGTCTCAGACATGAGCTTGTGATGTCGATTCAAGGACAAGGATTCAAGGAGTGGCGTGAACATCCAAACTATAAAATCTTATGAATGTGTGCGGAGAGGACCAGCCTGCCGCATCACAAACATGTTGCAGGGGGGCACCCCCAGCCAAAGCTCTAGAGGAAGCTACCCCCCTGGTAGAATGAGCCCTGATGCCTACTGGCGAAGCTTGACCGCGCGTCTCATAGGCAAGGGCAATAGCATCGCTCACTCAATGTGACATTGTCTGTTTTGTGGCGGCATCCCCCCTGTTACGGCCCCCATGACAAACGAATAGTTGCTCTGACTTAAGCCAATGGCTAGTGCGGTAGACATAGGTCTGAAGAGCACGGACTGGACACAGTCTGTGAAGTCTCTCCTGATCCGGCATTGTAAACGGCAGAGGACAGAAGGCCTCAAGAGTGACCGGATTTACGGTCGAGAAAGGCACCTTAGGTAGGTAGTCAGGATGATGATACAAAATCGCCTTTACCCCTCCTGGGGCAAAGTCTAAGCAGGATGGGGGCTGGGCTTTCCCAGATTTTCTTCACTACCTCGGAGTGGAGTTTCTACTCTCCTGTCGGTATGCTCTGTCTGGACAGTAGGTCTGCTCCCACATTGAGATATCCGGAGATATAAATCACCCTGAGGGACAGGAACTTGTCCTGAGCCCAAAGCAGAATGCGCTGCACTAGCCTGTTAGTCGATGCAAACGCAAACCACCCTGACAATTTGTATTGAAGGCTACCGCAGTGATGTCCACCCGCACTAGGACATGGTAACCCTTTAACTGGTCGAGGAAGTACATCAGGGCCGGAAATACAGCCATCAATTCGAGGCAATTGATGTGCCAATCGAGATGATGACCTCACCAGATCCCCTGGGCTGGACGGCCACCTAAGACCGCTACCCAGCCCGTATGGGAAGCATCTATCGTGAGCAACTTGCAACGACAACACTGACCTAGAGTGGGACCCAAAGTGAGTAACCGGGGTCTCAGCCACATAGAAAGGGAACGAAGCCGCAGCGTGTAACCCTTACCATAAAGATGGATTTTTATGAGTTATACATCATTAACCTATTCACGTTCGGTGAAAATATATATTAGGTAAAAATTGGATCATAACGGTCATTAATCGGCTGTTGGTGAGCATGTCAAACTAACGATCAAAGAGATTCGATTTTAGCCTAGAATCAGAGAATCTTTTATGATTGCGATATTTGTCTCAGACTGCCAAATCGTGGCCAAAATCGCACAGTATGAACCCGGCTTAAGGTATCAAACGATGACACTTGCATTGCTTATCCTTTTGCAAAGGTTTGGTAGCTTTGCTGGGTTTAATAGCTAAGGTTTGATCAGTCTATCATTAGAACCTAAATACTACCTTCTATTTATTTACCTAACCTAACTGCCTTCCCATCACAATGCAGTGGTTTAGAATCTTCCTAACTGCAGATGCAAAGAACTGCAGTTTTCCAGCCCAACATTCTTTTGGACTGGTGCTCCTACGAATGCAGCCGAACGTGGGGCGTCAGCCTCCTCTATCAAAATGCTGTGTACATGGTCATCCTCAACATTCTAAGATCTGACTCAAAAAATAACTCAAACACTCAGCAGGCACTTTCAAGTAGTAATCAAGGTATGTTTCTCTTTGCTAGCTACTGGTGGTGGTTTCATTGGTTTTTCTACAATATCTTTGGCTTCAGTCTTCACAAATACATCCCTTTACATAACGTCTCAAGTTACGTATGTAACCTCTGTTCCCTGAGAACAGGGAACGAGACACTGCGTCCTAGAACGCTTTGGGGAACGCCTCAGTGTGCAATGCACCAGTAGAGCACTCGCTGCTGGATCAGAGGATGTAAGAGACAACACATCCTCTTCCAGCAGATCATTCTCGTCAGCCGCCGCAGGGCGCGAGAGGTTTACACCCCTCCCAAACACTGCAGCAGGCTCCATCTGGCAGAAACCCACGATCCGCGTCCCTGCTCTGCCTCAGCACGAGCGGGACCCGAACCACTGGGCCCAGATGCCTGTTCCTCTTCCCTCGAGAAGAGGCCAAAAACGAGAGCGGAGCTTCCTCAATGGAAAAGCCCACAGTCAACACAAGCAGATCCCTCAAGAACTGCCCGTGCGTGCTCTTCACCCAGACAATAAACGCACAAGATGTGTATGTCATCTGGTGTCAAAAAGCTGGGACACAGATCCACACACCTCCTGAAATGTTTGTCACTTACCAGTAATTCAGAGATCGCGTTACAAACAAACAGTCCCTGAAGACGAAAAGAGGATGACATCTCTAGGCGAGAACATGATGTCATAGGCTGTCGCTGGCCAATAGAATTGCCGTGATTCGATTGCGTTTCAGACACCGTCATGCGTGAGGCATTCCCCAAAGCGTTCTAGGACGCAGTGCGAGTTCCCTTTCGAAAGGGAACTGGCCTATCAGGGCCCTTCGCATAGCATGGCCTTAAGTGGCCATCAGTTAAGACTGACTATTGTCATTTATGAAACCCGGCCTATCGTGGCCCTTTATCTAGAAATGATAAGTTCTACCAGGAAGACTACAATGCCACTTCATTCATTCATAATAATAGCTCTGGCCAATCACTTATAAGCACTGAATTCTCTGTTTCACATCGCAGTTGATGACGCTGACGTTCCCCTCCATCCTCCCCACCACCATCACCAGGTTGGCCCTGTCCATCCATCAGGGGTAGGCTCCGCCCCTGCCTTCATCTTCAGGCAGGATCAGGCAGGATCAGGCAAATCTACATCCCCAGGATTTGGATTAAGGACAGGGCCTATGCCAAAGAACTTTTCTATACAACTAAACATGAATCATTGTAGCTGATACTGTCTGTTTATACTTTGTGGAATAAATACCACATAAACGTTCACCTGCCTTCTGAGTCTTTATGGTAGAAATACACATTCTGAGACTAAATGAATAACTGGGAATTTTATTAACATTAAATCGTTCTTCTCCTATTTTCACCTCAAAATTTTGGGTAGGCTGTGCCTCCCTTGACGAGCAGCCACTGCATTTAAATACAAATAAACACACATAAATGCAATTATCTAAACATAATTAGGGGTAATTTCCCATTCTAAAATCTAAATTATTGCAATGAAACATTTTGTAAAAATATTTCTTGATTTCCTGTAACATAAATACTTAAGGCATTAGTTTGGCACAAAAGCCAAACGATCACCACCCATTTATTGATCCTCATGTCATTCCAAATCCATAAGACTTCTGTTCATCTTCAGACACCACTAATAAAGAGATTTTAATATATATTTTTGTTTAATGTCCATGAGAGTATGTTATGACATAATTTTCAAAATCTCTGAGGTAAATCTAAAAATTTAGCATTCTAAATTAATAGAAGAATGAAATTCTTTGAAAATCCTGTTACCCTTTAAGGATTCGGTTTTGGCTGCTTTCTACTTATTGTGTCTTTTTCTTGTTTCTGTGTTAATTTTGTGCTCATGGCTCTGTCTTTGGCTGTGCCTGAAAGCTGAAAATTAAAGTATGGAAGTAGAGAGGCAACAAGGCATGTCTGAATCCAATGATCGTGTCACATCCTGTCTACTGAGATACCTTCATCTGATCGATTTTTGAAGGCAGCATAGATGTATTCTTCTCTCCGCTATATGATATCCCACTATCCTGTGCATTTGATTCTGTGACTAAAAAAATGCATCTGTTTCTTTGTGTAAATTTTATACATTTTGACCAAATTCTTCCACTTTTAATGTTATGTCTAGCAAGAAATTAGCATTATAGTAATTACATATCCACTTGGTTATCACCGATTCTCCCTCTATTTTGTTGTAGATGCTTAAGCCATTATGCTCTTCAGAAGTCTGTCCAAAATCAGTTTCATGAGCAAACATTGTCTGCAAAGTCATTGCCTGACAGGGCAGTGGGGCAAAAAGCCAGCTGCCTAAGCTTTCGAATGCAGCCTTTTTTGTGTCTGACATGTGCTCCCCTTTGCTTGCCCAACTAGTCTAGTTCACATTCAACACCTGTTCCTCATGTTTTTCCCTCTCTATTTTCTTTTGTTTCCTCCAATCCACAGGATTGTTTTGTGCCATATGCCAGGAGTGGATTGTGCCCTTTGCTCTAGTGCTTGTGTTGCTCTTTTTAAGTGTTTTTCTAGTTCTGTTCTGTTTTGTGTTTTGCCCTAGCTATTAGCTATGATGTTACTGTATATTAAATATAGTTTCAGTTTTATTAATTCTGCACTTGGGTCGACATGAAAACATCAAAAGAAGGAAAATGTTTTTATTAGTCCGGAATACAGTACATAGAAAATCATCTTAGACAATTGTCAGAAAGAAAGAAATATTTTGCTATTGACTGTAAAACCTTTAGCTTCTGACTGAAATTGGTTATAAAACTTCTATATAATAGCTTTCAGTAACATTTTAGTTTTTATTACATTTTAATACATTTCTCTCAAAAAATAAATATTTTGGAATTTTCACACACATTTTCATAAGTACATCTTTATAGTGCTTAGATTTAAAAGCATTTGTAGACTGACGCTGAAGTTAATCTCTCTTGATAAAATTCATCGCAGACACTCAAAACAGCATGGAACATTCTTGAATAATCTGTAGTACTCCTCTTGAATCTGATGATAAAAGTGAAAACATTTGCAATTAAAGGTGTAAAATGGTAAACATTAATACTGAATAAGAATAATAAGAAAACAATATATGTCTCTGGTACGTATGTAACCCAGTTCCCTGATAAGGAAGATGAGACGCCGTGTTATGACGTTGCCACTATGGGAAAGTCTAAAAGCATGTGTGGAAACACAGCAATTTCATTAGCCAAAGGCGAGGTCAGATGACATAGCATAATCACATCATCAAGACTATAAATAGGCACCTGAAATAAGAGTAATCAGATTCTAATTGTCTGAAAGAAGACGCTCAGGCATGCATAAAGTATGGCAAAGCAATGCAGTGTCTCATTCCCTTCTAAGGGAACTGGGTTATATTCGTAACCAGGAATTCACCGCTGATGTTGGTGCTATGGGAATGTTAACACTCACATCACCATACTGAAAAATGCCTGACCAGCAAAGTTGTGAAGTACGCTATGCACAAACCCTGTGGTCCACTGAGAGGATTAACCCAAAAGACCATGAATCCAAACTGTAAAACCTTATGAATGTGTGCAGAGAGCACAAATATCTTATAAAGGCTCACCCTTAGATAATTCCATAGAAGAGGCCACACTCCTAGTTGAGTGGGCCTTGATGCCTAGAGGCGAAGCCATTCCATGCACGTCATAGGCAAAAGAAATCGCATCAAGAATTTAATGCAGTAAACGTTGCTTGGTGGCATGGGAACTTTTGTTGCGCCCCCCAAAGTAGACCAGCAGTTGATCACATTAATGCCACAAACCTGAGTGGTCAACATAAATCCTTAATGCCCTGACTGGACATAAGAGGTGAAGACTCTTCTCTTCTTCTGTTCCAGCAAGTCAGACGGTGGAGGGGAAAAGGCTTGAAGAATGATGTTGAGAAAGGCACCTTTGGAACATAACCCAGCCTTGGGTGCAGTATAACTTTGACCCGTCCAGGAGCAAAATCTAAGCAGGGTGAGGCTACTGAGAGGGCCCGCAATTCTCCTACTCGTATAAGCTATGTTAACACCACTCCAAGGCTGACTCCAATGGCTCAAACACAGTCTCTGACAAACCTTCCAGTACTATGGAAAGATCTCAGGAAGGAACTCGCAGTCTGCAGTTAGGCCTCAGCCTTCTGGCACCGCACAGAAAACAAGATGCTCTCTGGCATGGCACAGAAAACAAGATAATAAGGGTTGCCTCCCCACTGAAGCTCCATCAATGTGAATGTAAAATTAAGTGTAGCAGGGGACAGCCCTGCTGAAAGATGCTCCTGCAAGAACTCTAGCACTAAACCTTCCAGGTAGTGGACTGGGTCAACGTGGTACTATGTGCACCATGATGCAAAGAGATACCACTTCAGGGCATAAAGTGTCTTCCTGGAGGAAGCTCTAGCATGTAGGATGGTCTCAACAACCTCAGTTGAGAGACTGGAATCTATGAGTTGGCCCCCTTTAGGGCCAAACCACAGCTTCCAAATCTTGGGCCAGGGGTGGAGAATTGAACCCTGAGTCTGAGACTAAAGGTCCCACCTGGTCGGGATCTCCCATGGAGAGCCTTCCAGAGAGATGTTAGGTCCAAGAACTAGACTTGGGGTGGCCAGAACGGAGCTACTAGCAACAGGTGAACTCCGTTGTGGCGAACCCTCACTAGAACTCCTGGGAGCAGAGAGAACGTGGAAAATGCGTACAGATGCAGCCTCAGTCATGTCTGCACAATGGCATCCAGCCCTAACAGAGCTGGAGGTATGAGGGCGAACCAGAGGGGACAGTGGGTTGACTCTGCTGAGATGGACAGGTCCACTTCCGTTCTGTGGTACCTCTGACAAATCAACTCCACCACCTCCGGGTGGAGTCTCCATTCCCCAGGCCTCTGCCCTAGAGACCGTGAGCTGGATGGCCACGCAAGACTGCACTCCAGCCTGTGAGAGAGGCGTCCAATAGGCAATAGTCTTGTGATGGAAACATGCCACAAGAGTAGGACCTTAGGCAATGCCAGGGTCTTCCAAAGAGAAAGGGTACAAAGCACCTGCACATAACCCTTATGACTCGCAGAGGGTCTCTCAAACACAACCCTGGCTTCCTAAAGACAAAGAAGCTGATGATCTTTATTTCAGGAGCCTATTTATGGTCTTGATGACATGCTTACACTACGTCACCTAACCTCACCTTTGGCCAATAAAATTGACATTTCCACATGTGCTTTAGACACCTGCTCATGAAGGGGCATTCCCATAGCGTCAATGTCATGATGCAGCGCTGAGTTCCCTCGAAAGTGAACTGTAGAATTGTGTGCACCTTACCCTTCTGGACAGAACGCAAAGGAATATGAAAATGAACATCCCTTGGAACACATTGGCGAAGGTAAAGAGGTACGCTGTCAGGGTGGTCTCATATAAGATGTGCATGACACCAAATGTCCAGGTAACTCCCAGAACAAATAGAAGAGCAATAGCTCCTCTTGCACAAGACCTGTGGAAGAATTATTGAGTAGCAAATTTAAAAATATGTTTGTAATATTTTTCAGGCTGCAGTTTGATTAGTAACTTTAGTATTTAGCTACCCTGACATGCCCTGAGAAGAAAATTAAATTTTACTCAGAACCTGAAAATTGGGATATAAAGGGTAGAGTCAAAGTTACTTGCAAACACAAAGTGTCATAACATTAGAGGATGAGATGTGATTTTTTTCATTTTCATTTTCATCATTTTCATATATTCACACTATATGCAAATTATGAAAGATTTCTTTACCTGATATTTTCATAGTGACTGATTTCAGGTTTCTTTACTGCAGTGTGACGATAAACCTTAAAGATGATCACAGCAAATGCCAGCAGATTAACCTGGGAGGGAATAATTGGCTTCAACGTAATATTTATACAACAAAAAGTACAGTATGAATTAGATGCAGCAATTCATTTGATTAGTTAAACAGCATATCATGTTATTAATTCAATAAGTTTTTTACATTTATTGACAGCTCTAAAGAAATTACATTTTGGATATCAATTTATCTAGATTAAAAATTTATTTAGATTTATTAAAAATACAGCATAGTTCTAGTGAAAAGTGTTGTATTAGTGTAACTAGATTTGTTGCTGAGTGTATGTGGGTCCAGAAGAGTGTTCATGGGTTTATTTTACAGTCTTGTTACTGGATGTTACACTAACACAAGAAGAGATGCTCACCAGAATAATCAGACAGGCTGGTCCTATGAAACTCCAGATGAAGTTATTTTCAGTGCTCAGCCAACACCTTAACAAGATATTAATAACATGGCATAATAATTAAATTTTTTTGTAAAACTAGATTTACATTGTTTGAAGCAAATGTGATTGGTGCTATCCACCTTATTTTGCAACGTGGATCTAGAGGTACATTAAATAACTAGAAGAATATTAAAGTTCAATAAAAAAAGTAAAAAATATAATATGAAAAAAGGTGGATTGCTCATACACTGAAAAAAAGGTGTGTTGGATTTACATGATTTAATCATGTACATCAGTTCCACATGAATCAATTAAGTTAAACAAACATAATTTGTTCACATAATTTCAACATTAATTAGGAATTAAGTAATTTTTAAGTAACCGAATTGAGTAGTCTCACAATGATTTTAATATGGCTCCCTAACAACAGTGGTGTGCACAGGGGGGCTTGAGACCTTGCCTCTTTAATCAAATCACAAAACACAAGTTTATTTTATTTTTGTATATTTTTGTTGTCACTTGACTGATTTATAAGACTGTACTAACTAGCTTTCATTGTATTAGCCAGCAATAGCACATAATGAACATGCCAAGTGCTAAGTATGAAATCCTCTTTAAGCTACTAACATGTGCTGTATCAGTACACAGCCTAAGCAATTGCTCTGCTCTTCTCCACTATGGTAACCCAGTGTAATTTAAATGGTTCTAATAATTCCAACATAATTAAACATTAAACAATATTAAAAAATATAAAGTCTCCCCCTTTTCTCATTTTGCCCAAAAACACATAAAATAACACTTAATTTCAACAATTTTACTCTACTCGTCAAGTCCCAAGCAAAGCATGCTGGGGACTACAGTTTCAGCAAAAATCATTTTCGAGTACTTAATTGGTTCACATTCACCCCAAATAATTGAATCTAGTAGATTGCGCATTTTAGAGAATTACATTAATCAAAAGCAAAGAAATCACGTTTAGAAGAGAAACACAATTTTGTTGCGTAGATCGCAAATAAGTAAATTGGACAATATGTGTTCTCCTGTTTTTTCAGTGTAGTAATAGTGATGCTTTCTTTAACAAATACCACTACATTTGAATTATAATAACTTACACAGTACTGGTGCCATAATATTTATAGCCAAGTGTTGCAGAAATTGTGACGACCACTGCGGGGCTCCCATAACCAAATATGTAGAAGTTCCGGTGGAGGAAACCTTTGTTGTAGATGACACCAACAACGATAAGATACAAATGGATCCCCTCTATACACATCCAGGCAAATGCAGCCAAGAAGAAATAGTGCAGCAGGCCAGCAATAAGAGAACAGAACCACTGAAACACACAGTGAACAAACATGAATCAACATTACATTGCACTACATTATTTAATAGAGGCTACTTTCGTACAGGGTTTATGTTGCCATCTGACATATTAATAAAGTCTGAGGAGTGAACCTTGTGTGCAATCTTGTTAATCCCGATAAGGAAGATGAACTGGGCCATGAAAAGGCTGCAGCACAGGTTCTTGTGGATCGTGGTTCTGGTGTTCTGAATGTCTCGAAAGAACCAGAATGTGAAGATACACATGGACAGGCATATTATGGAGATCACCATTCCCAGCTGCGTTATCCTCGTCAGAACATTATAATGTGCAAGCAACTAAATAAAACAGAGCAGGAAAAGGCATTTAGAATCATTTAAAACCAAACTGTGAATTCTGCTCTAATTGAATTACAAATTCATAGACAACTGAGTCAGTTGGATTTACAATGTATAATAATAGCATACATTGAAGAAAAGGTGAGTGACGATCACCTGTGCCATGTTGCTAAGGTGTTCTGGGTGGTTTTATAGCATATTTTTATGTGTGACTATGTGACTATGATATTTTAGTTTCCTATATATAGTTTGGGTTCCTGCTTCAATGTTTTATTCTCAACAAACCACATTATTAAAGGTATCATAAATCATTGTAGCACAAACAATATGTGATGCATTACATGCTGACGTTTGTTCAAATTCCTAACAAGTATGAGGGAGCATAATAGTGAGGTTTATGACAGCAGTCACCACTAATAAGATCTACTAGACTGAACAAACAGATCAATCTAAACTATATGCTGTATTTCTAATGATTAATGTAACTTCATTGTAACTTTAAGACCCGGTTTCACAGACAGGGCTTATATTAAGCCAGGATTAGTCCTTAGTTCAATTAGGGCATTTAAGTAGCTTTTATAAACGTGTCTTTACTGGTATGCATCTTGAGACAAAACAGTGGCACTGATATATTTTAAGATACGTCAGTGCAAGCTGCTTTCAGTTAAAACAGCTCAAACATCCATTTTTGTCAAGGACTAGCTGAAGCCTTGTCTGTGAAACCGGGGTAAAAGTGTAATTTAAAGATAACATCAGTCTAATACATTTTTTTTCTCTAAATTTAGAAGAAATATTTAAGTCTTACACAATAAAAATGTTTTTGTCAGGTTTCATTATTATTTAATATGACAATCAACCATAAACATAGAAAATATACACTGCCGTTCAAAAGTTTGGGGTTGGTAAGAGTTTTTAATCTTTTTGAAAGAAATCTCTCGCAGTGTGCTCACCAAGGCTACATTTATTTTATTAAAATAGAGTACAACAGTAATATTGTGAAATATTATTACAATTTAAAATAACTTTTCGCCATTCGCCATTACGCCAGTCATCAGTGTCACGCATTCAAAAATAATATGCTAATTTGGTGTTCAAGAAACATTTCTTGTTATTTTCAATTCAGGCATGAAACTCTAACCAAACACTGATTGGTTCTTTCAACGGTAGAGATCTGCTACGGGGGTTCTACCATTTCTTGCAGCAGCCTTTCCTTTGTTTGTTATTTTTGACTAAGCTGAACAAATTATTGTATTTGCTCAGCAGCAGCAGTTGGAGCAGAAGATCTCGTCCTCCAAAATCAAGACTATGTACAGTATATTTCATGCCCCATGCCAGTCTGGTTGAATTTATCCACTCCGAGTTGTCATGACTGAAATAGTGTCTTTTGATCAATTTATTGCTTCTTTGCTGAATAAAAGTATTAATCTCTCTCTCTAAAAAAAAAAATCTGACCCCAAACCTTTGAATGGTAATGCAAAATTGTTTTAAAGGTTCAGATCAGGTAGAAAAAACTGTTTGTTGGGCTACTGTATTTTGTGAGGAGACCAGTAGGGGGCAGCAGTAGTTTACTTACATTGGCTTGAGCAGAGGACATGAGAATAGCAAAGTGTGTCAGGTGATTACAGGAACACGAAGTATGAGTGGAATTCACACGAGTGCGTATACAGCCATCCAAACTCCAATGTCCCATCATGCTCTGGGAATACTCCCAGAATGCACACTTAGTCTCATCATGGGCAGGATCTATCTCCTTTATGAAAAAGCAAAACTTGTTCAATGCATATTAAAATTACATTCAAAACCATAACTATTTCAAGTCAATTAATCAGTCAGTCACACTGCACCTGTGTGTGTTTGAGAGTGAAGGTCACATTGTTCAGTGCAAATGTTTTTGGGTTGTTGATTGCTGCTGCTATTACTGGCGAATTAACTGTAATTTCACCCGCTGCTGCATAGCGAGAGTAATCGGCCACACCAGGGTCATCAGTTGGCTTCAAAAGATCCCCAATACTGTTATAGATTATAAATACAATGGAGGTACTGCCTACAGCAGAGACAGATCAAAGACATGCATTTGAATCATTTGGTGCATTTGTACAGTATTCTATTTGCTATGAAGTTTTAAGAAAGAACGTTTACAAACCATTATTGCTTTTGTTTTTTGCATTCTTAGGGGTCAGTGAAATGGAGTTTCCTTGGATGTTGGTTGAAACTGAATGCGTATGTGCTTGGTGGGGTTCAAATGTGTAAAGTTTCATTTCTAGAAATCATTAAACACAATGATTAGCACCTGTCATCAAAAGCAGGTTCAACAAAAAAAAACAAAAAAACACTTGTAAATTCAATGTAAAGTACGCCAAAACCCACTGTAAAAATATGGTAACAACATTTCAGGTATTATGGAACAAAATACAAAAGGTATTAAAACAACAACAACAAAAAACGTCTCGGTTACGTATGTAACCCTCGTTCCCTGAAGGAGGGAACGGAGACGCCACGTCGGAGACCGACGAATAGGAATCTCGCTCGCAAGAGCCAATCTACTTCGTGTGTCAATCTACTAAACGAGCCAATGCACATTGGCATGCAATGATTGCACCAGGTGCTCATGCCACGCAGCGCAGGTATAAATGAGACACAGGTGCTTGCATCAAATTAGCTTCTTTTGCTGAGGAGCCGAGTAGGTAACTGGCACCCCAGCAGGGTACAGCGGACATGGCGACGGGACGTGGCGTCTCCGTTCCCTCCTTCAGGGAACGAGGGTTACATACGTAACCGAGACGTTCCCATTCAGTTGGTCACTTCCGACGCCACGTCGGAGACCGACGAATAGGAATCCCTACCAAAGCGCCATGGCCTCTGCCCCCTTCCAGTGCCCTGTGTGAGCCTCCTGAGCTCTCTTACCTGATGAGACGGGGCTCACACAGAGAAGTCCATCAATGCTGTTCCGCATGACCCGCTCAGTGACTATTGGATAACACTGGGAAAGCGTGCCCTAGTGGTTGGGAACGCTGCGGAACCCGCATTGTACCCGAAGGAGTTATGTGGAGTACAATGCTGAGCCGTAGTCCGCAACAGAGAGGGGGCTCCAGCCCCACTGAAGGGGGGGCTCTCCCAAGGGAAAGACACAGGCTTCCGTAGGAGCGACCGTGGAAAAATATATGGGATCTCCGCAGGGTCACTCATATAACCCCAGCCCAGTACCGGTTCTCAAGGATTCAGCGGCAAAGGGCCTGATGCCAGACGCTCCGCCACGTCCGGCACCGAGGGTGATGGAGGACTCGACGGAGTTTGCTTCTGGAGAAAATAATCGCCGTAACGCAGCAAGCCGACAAGAGCCAGGGCCTCTCAGTGTTTCTACCCGTTTGAGGTGAGAACACAGGAGGAAACCGGCTCTACACGCAGACTATAGAATCTAGCGAACGTGTTGGGTGCCGCCCAGCCCGCAGCTCTACAGATGTCTGACAGCGAGGCGCCACGTGCCAGCGCCCAGGAGGATGCAACACTTCTAGTAGAGTGTGCTCGCACCCTGAGCGGACAGGGCACACCTTGTGCTTGGTAAGCCAAGGTGATGGCATCCACTATCCAGTGGGCCATCCTCTGCTTGGAGACAGCCTTTCCCTTCTGCTGGCCTCCGTGACAGACAAAGAGCTGATCTGAGGTCCTGAAGCTTTGCGTTCTATCCACATAGATCCGCAGAGCGCGGACGGGACAGAGCAAAGCTAGGGCTGGGTCTGCCTCCTCCAAGGGCAGCGCTTGCAGGTTCACCACCTGATCCCTGAAGGGAGTGGTAGGAACCTTGGGGACATAGCCAGGCCGGGGTCTCAGTACCACGTGGGTGTCACCCGGCCCGAACTCTAGGCACGATTTGTCGACCGAAAATGCCTGCAGGTCCCCTACCCTCTTGATGGAGGCCAGTGCACCCAACAGCAAAGTCTTCATAGACAGAATCTTTAGCTCTGCTGACTGCAAAGGCTCAAATGGGGCATTCTGAAGTGCTCGGAGCACCAGAGCAAGATCCCAAGAGGGTATGGAGGGAGGTCGAGGAGGATTTAACCGTCTCGCCCCCCTGAGGAACCTGACGACCAGGTCGTGCTTCCCAACCGACTTACCTTCTACGTGATCGTAATAAGCAGATATTGCAGCAACATGGACTTTGAGGGTGGAGGGCGACAGCCTACGCTCCAACCCCTGTTGCAGGAAGGAAGCACAGACGCGATCGAACATCTTCGGGGGTCTTCTTGGCGAGAAGAACACCACTCGACGAACAGGTTCCACTTCGAGGCATAAGCCTGTCTTGTAGACGGTGCTCATGCCGAAGTGATGGTGTTAACTACCTCTTGGGGTAAGTCACCCAGAACCTCCGCGTCCCGTCCAGGGAACAGACATGAAGTTTCCAGAGGTCTGGACGCGGGTGCCAAAGGGTGCCCCGTCTCTGAGTCAGAAGGTCCTTCCTCAGAGGAATGGGCCAGGGAGGAGCTGTCGCGAGGAGCATGAACTCCGGGAACCAAGTCCAGTTGGGCCAGTACGGCGCCACCAACAGGACCTGCTCCTCGTCCTCCCTGACCTTGCACAGTGTCTGTGCAAGTAGGCTCACTGGGGGAAACGCATATTTGTGCAGGCCCCGGGGCCAGCTGTGCGCGAGTGCATCCGTGCCGAGTGTGCCCTCGGTCAGCGAATAAAACCACTGGCACTGGGACGTTTCTGGGGAAGCAAACAGGTTGACCTGTGCCACCCAACGAACTGTCTCCAGATCAGCTGGACCACCTGGGGGTGGAGTCGCCATTCTCCCGGGAGCGCAGCTCTTGACAGCTCGTCGGCCACACGATTGCGCACACCAGGGACATGAATGGCCCGAAGCGACCTCAGACACTTCTGACTACAGAGGAGGAGATGGCGGGCGAGTTGCGACATGCGACGGGAGCGCAGACCACCTTGTTGGTTGATGTACGCAACGGTCGCAGTGTTGTCCGTACGGACCAATACATCTTTGCCCCGTAACAGCCTTTTGAGGCGGCTTAGTGCAAGATGTACTGCTAGCAACTCGAGGCAGTTGATGTGCCAATGCAGGTGCTGGCCCGTCCAAACCCCTGACACTGCATGCCCGTTGTACGTGGCCCCCCAGCCCATGGCAGAGGCATCTGTGAAAACCACAGCATGCCTGGACACCTGTTCCAAGGGCACCCCGGCCCGAAGGAACAAGGGGTCTGACCACGGGCTGAAGGTTTGGCAGCAGGCCGGTGTGATACTCACCCGGTGAGTGCCGCGTTGCCACGCCCATCTCGGGACCCGGCCGTGAAGCCAATGCTGAAGCGGTCTCATATGAAGCAGGCCGAGCGGTGTTGAGCCAGTCGTCGAGATAGTTGAGGATGCGAACGCCCTGTTCTCTCATGGGCACAAGGGCCCCCTCCGTGACCTTCGTAAAGACACGGGGGGACAGGGACAGCCCGAAGGGCAGGACTTTGTACTGATATGCTCGACCCTCGAACGCAAAGCGCAGAAATGGCCTGTGTCGAGGGAGAATCGAGACATGAAAGTATGCGTCCTTCAGGTCGATCGCTGCAAACCAATCTCGGGGACGGATGCACTCGAAAATGCGTTTCTGCGTGAGCATCTTGAACGGTAGCTTGTGAAGGCTCCAATTCAGAACTCGCAGGTCCAAGATTGGCCGTAACCCACCGGTTTTCTTGGGTACAATGAAGTACGGGCTGTAGAAGCCTGTCTTCATATCGGCTGGAGGGACCGGCTCTATCGCGTCCTTCGCCAGTAGGACTGTGATCTCCGCACGCAGGACATGGGCATCTGCGGAATTCACCGAAGTGAAGCGGATGCCCATGAACCTGGGGGGATGCCGGATGAACTGAATCGCATAGCCGAGCCTGATGGTTCGAATGAGCCAACGAGACGGACTGGGGAGCGCTAGCCAGGCTCGCAGAGACCGTACAAGCGGGACCAAAGGAACGACCGGCGTACCCACCGTGGGGCAGCGAGGTGGAATACAGGTACTGGGCTGGGGCGGCTGTCTCGTGGAGGCGGCCCGCAACGAGGTGAGAGTGTGCTGTGCAACACTTACCTGATTCCACGAGTGGGCAGGGGGTACGTGAGGAGGCTTGGCTGCGTCCTCGAGCCGTCCACTGCTGCCCGCTGCTGCGACGCGGGAGCGGAGGCAGACGCAGGCGGCCGCCCTCGGCGACGAGCAGGCTGAGGCGCTGTCGGCGGCGGGGTGGAGACAGCAGCTGACCGCCGTGGCAGGATGTGACCTGATCGCCTCAGTCTGCGAAGAGGCCGGTCTGGGACACGGGGGAATTAAGGAACCTGATCTTGTCGGTTTCCCTCATGTCAGCCAGACACAGCCAGAGATGGCGTTCCTGGACCACCATCGTGGACATCGCACGACCCACTGTCCGTGCCGTAACCTTCGTCGCACGAAGCGCGAGGTCCGTTGCGGTTCTCAGTTCGTGCAGAACTGCGGGATCGTGACCACCCTCGTGCAAGGTCTTCAGTACCTGGGCCTGATGGACCTGCAACAACGCCATGGCGTGTAAGGCGGACCCAGCATCTCCACAAGCCTGATAGGCCTTTCCGATCAGATCGGACGAGTACCTACAGGCCCGGGAGGGGAGACATGGGTTCCCCCTGGATGTGGAGTTAGGGCACAGTTGCATAGCAACGGCCCGTTCCACGGGAGGAACCTGCGTGTAACCCTTTGCAGGTCTGCCATCGAGGGTGGTGAGGGAGGAGGATCCACCAGGCCGGTTTCGGGCAGTAAAAGGTGCCGTCCACGACTTGGTGAGCTACTCGTGCACCTCCGGAAAGAAAGGAACTGGGGTGGGGCGCTGAGAACCAGCACGGGCCACCCCGAGAAACCAATCGTCCAGCCTCGAGGGTTCGGGACACGGTGGAGGGTTCCACGCGAGCCCGACTCTCTCAGCGGCCCGGGAAAGCATGGCCATCATTTCTGGATCCGTATCGGGCACAGCGGATCTTCCCGAAGGAGCCCCCTGCGCCGACACGTCATCTCCTGAAAATTCTGACCCTCCCTCCAATGCAGCGATGGACATCTGATCATTGAGAGGAGCCTCGAAGGATACGGATGGTACACACCTCGTGGGTGGCCCACCGCGTTCCGACGGCAGCTCTACTGGCTGTGAAGTGCGGGAGGGGTGAGGGTTCCCCGGGGGTTGGGTCCCTGGGGGAAGCGCGCTCACCGTAACCCTGCCTGAAGTAACCCTCTGTGGAGGGTTAGATCGAGGCAGAGGCACAGGGACTCCACCCCTTGCGAGATGGAGCCTCGACCGCAACTCCGAGATGGTCATGTTCCCCCAGTGAGAACATGAGTCATCCACCAGTGCTGCCTCAGCGTGACCATCCCTCGGTGACAGGTAACCACCGCATCCAGAAACACACAGATAGAATGTCATCTTGAAAAAGACGGAAGCTCTATCTGTGTAAGCTCTTTTAGAAGGACGCTCTCCTTGGTGCTGAAGCACGCAGGGGGAAGGGTCGCGGCGACACAGTCAGGGAATAGTGCAGCCTGACATGCGCGCTCTCTCTCACGAAGGTGCTCTCTTACCAGCCGTAGGAACGGCTTTTCAGCGCTCTCCACCTAGCGCACCGAACCAGCTGTGAGAACAGCCTTTGTGTTTGCTCTATCAAACAAAAAAAGAGAGATGATCAAAGAACCACACGACCCGCTGCAGCGCTGTCACACCAACACCGACTGAAGAGATCACTTCAAAAAGGCAGGCTTCAGTCAGTTCCACTGCGTAGAAGAGAGTGATATCTGGACGAACCATTTACCACTCGGCTCCGAAGCAAAAAGCTAATTTGATGCAAGCACCTGTGTCTCATTTATACCCGCACTGCGTGGCATGAGCACCTGGTGCAATCATTGCATGCCAATGTGCATTGGCTCGTTTAGTTACACTCGAAGTAGATTGGCTCTCGCGAGCGAGATTCCTATTCGTCGGTCTCCGACGTGGCGTCGGAAGTGACCGACTGAATGGGAACAATAAAATATGATAAATCATGCAGGGACTTCTATAAAATGATTCAAAGCATATTGTTAAACAATAACAATAAAAACATTTTACAATAATGTACATTGATTTTTATTGTTGAATAAAATATTCAACTTTATTCAATCTGTATTTTCTAAAGATTTTCATACTTTTTATTTCCAAATGCTAACTATTTCGGTTAACTAATTAGGATTTTTTACATTATTTTTCAGTTAATTTTTTTAATTGTGTATCCTATAATTGTTCTGTCAGAAAAATTAAGATTTACAGTATATGAAAATGAATCAGGCACTGTAAGAAATAAAAAAACTGTTGGGACCTTTATTTTTAAGAGTGTTAAATACAACACATTGAAAGGCAGAGTTTAAACTACAGCTTAAACACCTGTGAAAAATCAATATGGAAAATTCCCTCATATTAACATTGGGCCCTGTTTTTACAGACTCTTCTTAGAGCGTGGTTGGTTATATTTTATCCACAAAAATCTCACCTACTTCACCGGCGTTCACCTGCATCTGCGTAGTATGTGTGTATCCAGCAGACAGGGCCAGTGTTTCCATCTCTGCTGTGTGAAGGAGTGTGGTGATGTAATACTTCCTCAAATCCTCATTTAAGCTGTCCCATTCCACCTTTTCATCCTTCTCGACTAAGTTATTCACACTAAAAACCAAATTCTACGAGAAAAATACAGAAAAAACAGAACATCTCAGGTTACGACTGTAACAGGCAAAATGAGCAAATGACAGGGCCTGCAAGTCTCCTACCCTCTTAAGGGATGTAATAGCCAACAGAAAAGCCATCAAGTTAGTAACTTCTCTGAAATCGAGTCCAGAGGCTTGAAGGGTGCTAGAGACAAACCTTCCACAACCATGGTCAAATCCCAGGCTGGAAGTCTTACATGGGCCGCAGGCCTCAACCTCAAAGTGCCACGAAAGAAATGGGTTATCAAATGGTGTCTCCTCATAGACCCATCGCCTGACGATGCGTGGAAGGCAGCTATGGCCGACACATAGGCCTTAAGTTTGGAGGGAGAAAGACCGGCAGAAAAACGGTCCTGAAGGAACTCCAGCACTGAAGCCACTGTTAACTGAGTCCAACTGCTGTTCTCTGAACCATAAAGTGAAGACTCTCCACTTTAAGGTGTAAAGTTTCCTCGTCGAGGGAGCTCTAGAGTTTAGGATGGTCTCAACAACCTCAGCTGAGAGACCATAGTTTAAGTTTTAACAAACTCTCCTGGCAAACTCTCTCTAGAAAAGTGTACAGACGTAGCCTCGGAGGAGCTGGATGTGTGAGGGAGAACCAGAGTGGACAGTGTGATGTTTCTTGAGAAGCAAACAGGTCCACTTCTGCCCAAGCCTTCCAAAATCAACTCCACCATCTCGGGGCGGAGTGTACATTCCCTGGGCCTCAGTCCCTGCCTCGACAGG
The DNA here is from genome assembly GCA_039654105.1 of Coreius guichenoti. Taxonomy (NCBI): domain Eukaryota; kingdom Metazoa; phylum Chordata; class Actinopteri; order Cypriniformes; family Gobionidae; genus Coreius; species Coreius guichenoti. The sequence goes on along the minus strand of CM077188.1, from coordinate 26,951,572 downwards.
ATGTCCCTGATTCAGGTACCCAGGGATTTAGGATGCTAAGGGAGAGCTTGAGGAGGATTTTGCCAGTTTGCAAAGAGGGTGCGACCTCAGACCCCCCTGATGATTTATGCATGCATATTCACCCTCAAAAGCAAACCTGAGGGACTTACTGTGCTGAGGAAGGATAGAATTATGGAAGTATGTGACCTTTAGATCTATTATGACAAACCAGTCCTTGAATCTGATTTGGGTCATGATAAGGTGGAATCATTAACATTTTGAACCTGTATTACGGTTTAACTGACGCAGATCTATAATGGGATGCAACCCCCCCATCCCTCTTTGGAACTATGAAGTACCTCCCTCTCGGGTGGAGGAACACGCTCTATGGCCTCCTTTCAGTAGCTCATCACTGCAGAAAATGAGATCCAGGGGGCGGGGTTAGATCCAGATGGAGTTGGGTAGGTTTAGGGTTGGGGTAGGTGTAGTCTCAGCCTCAGACGTCTGATGCATATGGCACACTTAACTGGAAACACTTCAGGATTTTTGAAGTTGTCATCTGGTTGTTTGAATTCTACAGGATGTCCGGGAGACTTGTGTGTCGCATTCTTTAACGGTCCGCCTGGAAACAAATGCCGTGACACCAAACTCCGTGTTTACAACTGTGACAATGAGCGCCTACCAGGATCAACTAAACTCTCTTGGCTAATCTCCTTTCTTTGCCAAGAGTAACTGAACTTCCTGTTCCAGCACCTGAGCATGCTTGGGGCCCACTACTGTAGATAACACCCTGTTGAATCTTGGTGGACGAGAACTGAAATGGATTCTGTACCCCTTTCTATTAACGCAGAACCCATTGAGACACATTTGGCAGAAGTTTCCATGCTCCTAAATGGTCTTCCAAGGGAATCAGTCTCTCAACCATTCAGTCTTATTAAATCTGACAGGTGTGTTTCTCTCTTACATTATGTCCTGTATGTGGAATGGTACATAAATTACCGTGATGGTTTCATTGATGTGTTTCTCAGGATGTTCAGTCTCATCTCCAGCACCTAGCTTATGGCTGGCTATGGCCTCGATGTATGATATGAGGAGAAGAGGGGAGAGTTCAGCTGATGTTTGATGTCTTATCTCTTTCAGACGCTCTGGAGTTGACAGATTAATCATCTACAACCCAGAGAGAAGAAAAGAGTTTTAATATTCACTCAAAGAAGGTATATTATGAAAGATCATACATTAAATAATACATTACAGGGAAAATGCAGACAATACACAGATAACATGCTTTTATCATAGGCCTTAATCAACAAGCACATTCAAACATTTCTGCACATGTACAGTCAAACCAAAATTTATCCAGACACCTTCAACATTTCACACATTATCACAGTTTATTCGCTATAACTTAGTAAAAAATATGACAAGAACTGAGAGTGTCAGAGAGTTTCAGAACAAATTCATCTTGATAATGTCAGATAACGTTGATAGAAAGGTATGTAATAGATTACAATCAACCAATCAGCTGTCAGCTGTTAAATTTAAGTACACAATTAGATAATACCAATTTAGGTCAACCAATTACCAAGCAATGCTTAATTTTGTTCAGTCTGTGGTGTAAAAGGTCACATTAGCAATTAAAGAAAAAACACTTAAGCAAAACATGGTCAGGTCAAAGTGTCTGAATAATTCTGGTCCCAAATTTTTATCAATTTTACTAGTAGTCCACTGTATGAAGAATGTTTGGGTATAATATGTCACAGTTTACTTTATTTTGCTATCCTCACTTACATAAATTAACTATAGTGTCCTGCACCCACTAGTAAAAAATTATATCTGGTGTCTGAATAATTTTTGGTTTGACTGTATAAACTTCCTCAGACAAATTTGTTTATAGCATGATTAGACTTTTGTATTTTATAAAGTTTAAAAAAAAAATTCTAACAAGGCTAGTACCAATCAGAGAATAAGCACATGGAATCAGTTTAAAGGGTGCTGAAATGAAATACATATTTTTTTTAGATTTGCTATGAGAGGAACTGCAGATCTGCAACTTTGCCAGCAGAGGATGCCATTCTCTCACACTTACATTACAATTAATGACTGAACTGTAAGAACCTAAAGAGTAGCTGTGTTTTGTCATGTGATTTTTGCCATATAACAATCAGGATGGATTTTAGGAAATGTCATCAATATATCAGGAATGGTGTGAGAGGCCACACGGGAACATTTAAGAGATTAATTAATTCATTTATTTTAATTTATTTTATTATTTTTTAAAAAAGGGCAAACAAATTTTTACATCATGCTTCACATTTCTGTCATGACAACTCTCGGAGTGTTTGGCATGGCAATGGTATGACAATGTTGATATGTTTGGTCTTGGCGGAATAGATCTGCAATGATGCTGCTGCTGCTTTTATTACTGCTGCTGCTGTAGGTTATTGCTGCTGCAGCTGCTGCTGCAAAGCAAGTATGGGACTTGCTACTGCCAATATATACACAACGCTGCTGTGAGAAAGTAAGACATGCTGATGCTGTACAATATAGCATACAAGAATTACCCGTAGCAGATCTATACAGGTGGAGCTGGGGAAGGTGGAGGGTTTCTGATGGCGCGCTGCACTGATAAGGCAAATGCTGACCAAGTATTTGAAGGTTGAGCACACAAGCTCATTGGCTACTGATAGCTGTGTCTTATAGATAGATGTATAGATGTAATTGCAAGCAGGTTAAGTTAAGGCCCTATTGGCCTGCTCCATCTAGAGTTTCATGACAGAACTTTGTATTTCATATTCAGGAAATGTATGAAAATAATAAAAGTAACAAACATAATACTAAGATATAAAAGGTTTTTTTTACTAACGTAACCTTGGTTGCCTGAGATTACAGCGTCTATGCTTCGTAACTGGCAGCCCCTTTAAGTGGCCTCCGAAGCACACAAATAGCTTCTCTGACTGCCCGAACTGGCTAGAGGGCTCAATGTACACCATAAGGGCCCGGATCAGACAGAGTGGGTGTAGTGCCTGTTCATCCTCAGTGGGAGAGAAAGCAGAGGGGGTTATGACTTGCTCTGAAGGGCGTGAAAAGCACTTTAGGCACATAGCCCCTTCTTTGTCTAAGGACAACCTACTGTCATTAGGCCCAAGCTCAAGGCAAGGTGCGTCCACTGAAAAAGCCTGTAAATCGCCAACTCGTTTGACTGATGCCAAAGCTAGCAGAAGGGCAGTCTTTAGCGAAAGAGGCCAAATGTCGGCCATTGCGAGCGGCTCAAATGGAGGTCCTCTGAGTGCCCTCAGAACTGTGGACAGGTCCCAGGAAGGGACCGTGTGGGGGCGAGGTGGATTTAGCCTCCTGGCCCCTCTGAGAAACTTGAATAACCAAGTTGTTTTTCCCAATCGTTTGGCCAGCTATAGGAGCATGGTACACTGCAATACCTGCCACATATACCTTGAGCATGGACGGGGTGCATCCGCCGCCCAGTAGCTCCAGCAGGAATGAGAGTATCGAGGCAATCTCGCAAGATAGAGAGTCTATATTCTCCAAAAAAAATAGACCATTTCTTGGCATTTCACGCCTAGTAGAAGGAGCCCTTGCCTCAGAGATCATGTTAATTTTTCCTTTGAGAAAAACATTGGGCAGTGGGAGTTCTGAAGAGGAGGAATGCTCTTTTTGTGAGGGTGTTTGTTTTTTATTTGATTCGCTATAACAGCTGAAGGAAGTCTGGATGCGCATGCCACTGGTGGGTCGGACCCAGTACCGACAACAAACACAGCACCTCCAACACCCAGAACTGAACAGGGTGGGGTCCCTGGCACCTGGGAAACGAATGGGTAGCGCTTAGCTGGGTGAAAGCGCTGCTTCACCACTGGTTCTGCCTTGGGCTGGGGCTGAGCAGGTGCGGAAGCTTGCTTGGTATGCTGCTGTCAACGACTATGGGCAACTAGAAGCAACAGAAGAATGTCTCAGGTTAAGCATGTAACCATGGTTCCCTGAGAGGAGAATGAGACGCTGAGTCCAATAACAACACTTTGGGGAACGCTTCTGTGTGACTGCGTCTGAAGCACGTGTGAGACTAGTCCAATCCTGATTGATGCTGTGTCACCTTGTGACGTGTGACAGCGTAACGTGGAAGCTACAAAGGAAAGCCGGCAACACAACAGCGTCAGCTTCTGATAGGCTGAAGCAACCCGCTCCCTGGCATGCAGAAAGTATGGCAAGTGGACGCAGTGTCTCGTTCTCCTCTCAGGGAACCATGGTTACATGCGTAACCTGAGAAGTTCCCTTTCGAGGGAACTCACGCTGCATCCAATGACAACACTTTGGGGAACAAAATACCCATTTCGCCATACTGACAAATGCCTGTCCTGGTGTGAAGCTCTCCAGGCACAAGTCAGGACAAAAGCACTTGAGACCCCGCCGCATCACAAACTTCCTGAAAGAATGTCCCCGACAGTAACGCTTTGGAGGATGCCATACTTTGTGTTGAATGTGCTTTGACTAGAAGAGGCGAAGGCACACTGTGTGCCTCATAAGCCATAGAAATTGCCTCCACAATCCATCTGCTAATTGTCTGTTTGGTGGCCGGGCAGCAGTTCTTGGGGGGCCCAAAGCATACCAATATCAGGTTTTCACCATTGATAAGTCTTACACATATAGACTTCAAGAGCTCTGACGGGGCAAAGTAAATGTTGCATCTCTTGTTCTGCCACATGAGGAGGAGGATAAAAGGCCTGAAGGACTGTAGACTGGGCCACATTAGTGGGTACCTTAGGTACATAGCCTCGGCTGGAGAATAACTCTTACCCTACCCGGAGCAAACTCTAAGCAGGAGGAGGCAACTGACAGGGCCTGCAAATCTCCTACTCTCTTGAGTGATGTGATCGCCAGCAGAAATGCCATCTTTAAAGCAATGCATTTATCTGATGCAGAGTCCAAGGGCTCGAAGGGTGCCAAGGACAACCCTTCTAATGTTACAGCTAGGTCCCAAGCCGGGGCTCTAACCTGGGCAGCGGGCCTCATCCTCAAGGTGCCATGAAGGAACCGAGTTACCAAGTGGTGCTTCCCCAGTGATCCCCCACCTAACAGTGCATGGCTGCCACGTAGACCTTAATTGTGGACAGGGAAAGACCGGCAGAGAAGGAACTCCAGCACTGAAGCCACTGTGTTAACTAGGTCCAACTGTCGTTCTCCACACCATAAAGTTAAGACTCTCCACTTTAAGGTATACAATGAGGAATTTTCGCTAGAGAACAGTTTGAGTGACAGATCTATAATCTATAAAACATGTTTGAAGTGCTTTTAACGCCATCAGATAATCTACTAGAGGGATCAGCCTCTCGAGACTGACCTTGGGTGTATTTTTTATAATAGCTTTGGTACCCTGAATGCACGGCAGGGAGTGACCGAACAGATATTTCTACAGGCTTCCCTTGGGAGGGCGAACCCCTCATAGCCACAATGTTGTCGGGCGGACATTGAGGTTCGGGTTTGTTGGAAATCTCTCTTTGCCTCCCAAAACCTCTTGACGACTGAGCTTACAGCGTCGCCAAAAAGGCCAGGAGGCGACAGCGGGACATCAAGAGGGAAGGCTTTATCCTTCTCCTTTATACCCGAGACGTTCAACTACAGGTGTCTCTCCGTAGCCACCATAGCTACCATGGAGAGGCAGATGCCGCAAGTCATCTTCTTGGTGGCACGGAGAGATAGATCAGTAGCCTGATGCAGCTCTTTAATAGCTTGCAATATGGGCATGGTGTGTAAGCAAGTGCCTGCCTGACCTGTCACCATATACTCCTTGCCTACCAGCGAAGATGTAGTACGGCATGGCTTGGTGTGCAACGTCTGGGATTTTACGGACGATGCAGCGTCAGGGGAGAGATAAGCTGCCAAAGTAGCTACAACCCTTGGCATCATCCCATAACCGTTCTCCTTAAGTCCCACGAACAAAGCATAACTATGGACTGTGAGACTCAATAGATGGAGAGGAGAACAGCTTTTTCCAGAATCTCGACACCTCAGTGTGGAGATCTGGGAAGAATGATAATACCCAACGTGGAGACTGTGATTGTGACTGCAGTCTTCTGTGAGCTCTCCGCTTCTCGGCCGGCCAATCAATGTTTAATTTGGCTAAGCTCGAGCCACAACCTCCATGAGCTCCTCATACTGTGGGGATATGGCTGGCGAGTCACCAATATCACCCGCTTCAATGCTAAGGATGTCCAACTCCTCAGAACTAGTCATTCCCGGCATCAAGCTCTCACCCGGGGCGGAAGAAGACGTGGCCCAGGAAACTGATGCATTGTGTGCTCGTCCGAGGGGAACAGGGAAGCCCTGCATGAGCCACACTCGTGGCACGACATTTTGCAACAAACGTCGCTTAAATTTCACAGGATAAAATTCTGATGAAAATGGCACAACTTAACCCTAACCCTAACGAACAGCATTTCAGGAGTGTGTTCATCCCTGCCCACGCTATATCACGGGTGGGGATACACATGTACTGTGTGTTGTTTGTCCCGCCGGGCGCTTTTCGAGGAGAGCGCCTCGGCTCGTGTTCCTCGCGACCTGGGTCCCGCTTCTGCCGAGGCAGATCGCTGGCTCAGGGTGTGGGGTTCACAAATGGATCTGGCAGAGGGGTTAGAGACGGGCATCGCCCTTTCTCTGCCTTCACCTGCCAGGTCCAGTGTTTCATCTCAGGGTTGGAAGCACGCTTTGCAGTTTCTTCTGCCCTGAGTTCTATTATCCAGTTCTAAGGAGCTGGATGTTAGTATATATAGACATTAATCTAATGTATGTGCGTTACCTCTCGCGTGGGCTGACATTGTTCATTCATAAAATTTCCAGAATGTGTAAGAAGACCACGTAGATTGGATCTTGCGTTTGTCGAGGCAGTGCATAGATTACAGTCTGCAATAAAGAATCTAGTGGCTCGGATCTCGCGTTTGCCAAGGCAGAGCATAGATTACGGTCTGCAATAAAGAATCTATGGCTCGGATCTCGTGTTTGCCGAGGCAGCGCGTAGATTACGGTCTACAATAAAGAATCTACGGCTCGGATCTCGCGTTTGCCGAGGCAACACGTAGATTATGTATCAACAATTTATTTATAAGCGGAGGGAACTGAGCTGACGTGATTTTCCCTTTCTCCCTGTTCCTATGTTAGTGTCATGATTCTTTTTCTATTTAGATTCTAATATGAATATTCAGCCTGTCTGATTGTTTTTGAATGTATTTAATTTTGAGAAATTAAACCAAATATCTTTCTTGCTTTGAGAAATGTTAGATGACTGTGTAAAATACTATTTCTAAAATCCATGTTTATGGTAAGGGCACGTGGCGAGTGCTTCGTGCCCTTTCTAAAATCCATGTTTATGGTAAGGGCACGTGCCAAGTGCTTCGTTCCCCTTTCTAAAATCCATGTTTATGGTAATGGAACGCGCCGAGTGCTTTGTGCCCTTTCTAAAATCCATGTTTATGGTAAGGGTAAGCGCCAAGTGCTTCGTGCCCTTTCTAAAATGCATGTTTATGGTAAGGAAACGCGCAGAGTGCTTCATGTCCTTTCTAAAATACAAACTGTGGAAGCAGAGCGAAGTCCTCTAAGGGCAAGGTGGATCTGAGGACCGTTATTGTCACAAAGAGGGCTTTGTCAAAGAAAAAGTCCTGACGCCATCAATGTCAGGCTTCTGAGGGTAGTCCCCTCCGTAGGAAGGCGGTGTCCACCTCATTATATGGTGCCCGTCTCCCTTCGGTGCCCTCAGAGGATCCCTCTGCCAACCCCGCCACAATGCCGGGGCGTAGAGGGTCCTTGCGAGTCACCCGAGGGTATATCTCATTGGGTCCTGCAGACAGTAGAAAAGGGGTACGCGATCCAATTCAGAAAACGTCAACCTCGTTTCAGCGGGGTCCTACCCACAGTGGTGGGCCCTGAGCAATCTCTGGTTATGACACAAGAAGTAAAAGACTCTTCCGTGAAAGGAGGTTATAGAAAGGGTTCCTCCTCCCAGCAGGGAGTCAGGGTTTTACAGCCGATACTTCATTGTGCCAAAGAAGGATGGAGGGTTGCGCCCGATTTTAGATCTGCGATTAACCTCTCTGTAGGGAAGCTCAAATTCAAAATGCTGACTCTCAAACAGATTGTGTCACAAATCAGATCCGAGGACTGGTTTGTCACCATAGATCTAAAGGACGCATACTTCCATGTATCCATCCTTCCACAACACAGGAAGTTCCTCAGGTTCGCTTTCGGGGGTGAAGCTTACTAATATTGTGTTCTTCCTTTCGGCCTAGCTTTGTCGCCTCAAACTTTCACGAAGTGTGTGGATGTGGCTCTGGTACCCCTGCACATGCAGGGCATCCGCATTCTTAATTCCATCGACGATTGGTTGATTCTAGCTCACTCAAAGCAGATGGCGGTTCGGCATTGAGATGTCATTCTCGCCCACATGAGGAAGTTGGGGCTGAGGCTGAACACAAAGAAAAGTGTTCTTTCTCCAGCACAGAGAACCACATATCTGGTCGTGATATGGGATTCGATAACACTGCAGGCACGTCTGGCACCTGACCGTATAGCATCGATTCTCTCAGCCGTAAAAGAACTGAAGCTAGGCCAGTCACTTACTGTCAAACAGTTCCAGAGACTGCTAGGTCTTATGGCAGCTGCGTCCAATGTATTACCTTTTGGCCTGCTGAACATGAGACCATTGCAGTGGTGGCTCAAAACCAAGGGATTCTCCCCGAGGGGAAGTCTGCTTCGCATGATCAAGGTCACGTGGCAATGCCTTCGAGCCTTAGTCATGTGGAAAGAACCTTGGTTCCTTTCCCAAGGGCCTGTGTTGGGAGCTCCTTGTCGTCGCGTCACGCTAACAACAGATGCATCCTTCACAGGCTGGGGGGCGATCATGAGTGGTGAGGTCTGTGGCAGGACCATCATCTATCATGGCACATAATCGCCTAAAAATGATGGCGGTGTTTCAGGCCCTGAAACACTTCCTTCGAGACCTCAGGGGCTATCATGTACTTGTTTGTTCAGACAACACATTGGTGGTCTCATATATAAATCATCAGGAGGGTTCTGAGGTTGCTTCCCTTATACAAGCTGGCTCACCAGAAAGTCTCCTGTGGGCCCAAGGGAAACTGCTTTCAATCAGGGCAGTTTACATCCCAGGGCACTTGGATCAGGAAGCAGACATCCTGTCGAGGCAGGGGCCGAGGCCCGGGGAAAGGAGACTCCACACCGAGGTAGCGGAGCTCCTGTGGTTATCCAGTTCCTCTGTGACTGGACGCCATGGTACACGAGTGGCCGAGGCTACCCCTCTACGCCTTTCCCCCGATTGCTCTGCTTCCAGGAGTTCTGGAGAGAGTTCGCCGGGACGGAGCCCATCTGTTATTAGTAGCCCCGTACTGGCTGGCCCAAGTATGGTTCTCAGACTTGGTGTCTCTCCTAGATAGCTCTCTGCTGGAGATTCTGATCATGAGGGACCTTCTCTCTCAGGCGAGTGGATCCTTCACCCCCGCCCAGCATGATGGGAACTGTGGGCTTGGCCTCTGAGGGGGCCCAGCTCATAAGTTCAAGTCTCTCAACCGAGGTTGTTGAGACCATCCTCCACTCCAAAGTTCCCTCCACGAGGAAACTTTATGCCTTGAAGTGGAGATTATTCACTTCATGGTGCGGGAATCACCAGTGGGACCCAGTTCACTGCCCAGTGGGTGCAGTGCTGTACTTCCTGCAGGAAAGATTCTCCGCAGGGTTATCCCCTCCACAATAAGTGTTTGTGGCGGCCATAGCTGCTTACCACACTCCTTTGGGTGGTGTTTCATTGGGGAGACACCCTCTGGTTACTCGTTTCCTTCGTGGAACTTTGAGGCTGAGACCTGCAGTTCGCATGAGGGTGCCGACGGAGGCTCCCTTCGAGCCTATTGAAGAAGTTCCTGAGAAGTTTCTCTCACTCAAAACTATCTTTCTGCTTGCTATTTCATTTCTCTTTCATTCAAGCTCTCTCGGTTTTACCCTCATGCTTGGAATTTGCGCCAGGCATGGTTAAGGCCTTCCTTCACCCTAGGCCAGGCTATATTCCCAAGGTTCCTACTAATACTGTAAGACCGATTATACTGCAGGCGTTCTGTCCTCTTCCCTTCCGGACGTCAGACCAGGAGAAACTGAATTTGCTCTGCCCTGTAAGGGCCTTAGATGCTTATGTCCTCAGAGCTCTGTGGAGAAAGTCTGAACAACTGTTCATTTGCTTTGGGTCATCTAGGAAAGGGTACCCTACATCTAAGCAGAGGATGAGCAAGTAGGTGGTCGAGGCCATCTCACTTTAATCAATCAATCAAAAAAAAGTTTTATTTGCCATTTGTAGAGCACAAAAAAAATGTGTACACATACATTGGAATTGTACTACATTACCCTTAGAGTCCGTTTATACTGTGTATACCTGTTTATATGAGTTAGCCATTAGTCTCACTGCTGCTGGATAGAAGCTGTTATAAAAGCGTGTTTTATGTGTGATGATACTGTCCGCTCTTGTATGTCTCAGGCTGTAGGGTTTGTGTTTGGGCCTCAGTAGTGAGTGAGCTGGATGATGAGTGTCCCTGAGTATGGACTGAGCTTTCTTCTTACAGCGCTCTGTGTACAGTGTGGTCATGGGTGGGAAGTTAGTCCCAATGATTCCCTCTGCAGTCTTTATAACTCTTTGTAGAGACTTCTTCTCTGCCTGTGTTGCATTTCCAAACCACACGCCATATGTCAAGACACTCTCTATGAGTCCTCTATAGGCATGAGTAAGAGGGCGGTTCCCAAGCCTAGCCTTCTTTAGTAACAGTGTTTGTAGTCCAGCTCAAGTTAGATGTCAGGTGCAGGCCAAGGAATTTGTGGCTGTCGGCCATCTCCACCCCAGTGCCCTTGATGGTGAGAGGCTGCAGAGGAGGGCTTTTCTTCCTGAAGTCTATAACGAGCTCTCTGGTCTTGTCTACATTGAGGAACAGGTCATTTTCCCTGGCCCAAGGCCCAAGATGGTTGTGTCATCTGCATATTTGATGACGAGTGAGCTGTCCTGAGTGGAGATGCAGTCAATATAAGATTTTATATGTGTCAAAACCAGCTTTTCTAGGCACTTAATGGCAACTGGTGTTAGGGCCACAGGCCTGAAGTGTCAGGTTTCTTAGGAACTGGTATCGCAGTGCAGGACTTGAACAGATGTGGAACTACTGCTTGTAACAGGGACTGGTTAAAAATGTCTGTGTACACACCTGCTAGTTGTTCAGCACAGGCCTTCAGAACTCTGGGTGACACTCCATCAGGTCCCCCAGCCTTACGGGGGTTAACCTGCTTCAGAGCCTTCAGCACCTGTGTGTGTGTCACCTGTAGAGCGGTGTCCTCAGCGCTGTGGGGGAGGATAGAGGCTGTGTCCGAGTTCATCCTGTCGAATCTGCAATAGAAGTTGTTAAGGCGGTCCGGCGGGGTGGCGTCTCTGACCTCGGTGATGTTGGTGCTCCTATTGTAGTTTGTAATAGATTGGATTTTCTTCCACATGATGTGTGTGTGGTTCTGTAGATGGAGGCTTTTTTTTTTTAAGTTTTTGAAAGCGTCCCCTTTTTGCTGCTTTCATGGACTTTCGCAGTTCATATTTGGCACTTGCTTATGAGTCAGCCGGTCAGCCTTTACCCTTGGCTGTACGGGCCCACTCTACTAGGAGTATGGCTGCTTCTAAAGCATTACTGTCAGGAGTTTCCCTCTGGGATGTTTGTGATGTGGCAGGCTGGTCCTCGCCGCACACATTCGTGAGGTTCTACGAACGTGACCTCGGCTCCATTCCAGGGGCGCAGGTGTTGTCGTCTTAGTGTGCGCAAAGATTTCACACAGATGCTTTATAGTTTCCTGGTCGATGACGTCACCCGTTCCATCACGACATTGGACTGATTCCATAGGTGCTTCACAACGCAATCATGCAGGGGCGTTCCCGCAGCGTTTTGACGCAGCGTCTCGTTCCCTATTCAGGGAACTAAGGTTACATACGTAACCGAGACGTTTTCCCCATAAGCGTCAGTTACTGACACAATGCGAGTGAACCATATTAAAAAGGATACTAAGCTAATATATTAAAAATATATATAAAAATAGCTTAGCATTATAGTATTATACAATAATTTATGGTATTGCATATAACTTAGTATTATAATGTCTTATAGTATAATAGTTGTTATTTTTAATATTTTCATACATTTCCTAAACGTGAAGCACAATGTAAATTTTTTTTTTAAATTTAGCCCTTTAAAATAAAATAAAATAAAATAAAATAAATTAAATTAAATGTTCCTGTCTCAACCCATTCCTGAAATATTGATGACATTTCCTAAAATACTCTGTCCATCCTGATTGTTATATGACAAAAATATCATGACAAAACCTTCAGAACAGCTGTTTCCTGAGCAAGAGCTGTTCTCAGCAAGGTGAGAGGAAAAACATATGAGAGAGACGTGACTGAATTCTAGTCACAAGATTTCCAGTTATCACTGAGTGTACAAGCACTGACCTATTACACACATACAACTTTAAAAATTAAGACAGAAAGCAGCGCCGTCACATCCTGGACATTGTTAAATGAAAAACTTTCTATTAAATCTGTATATGTACAAAATTAATTAAATGTTTTCTTAATGTTCCCATTGTATACTTTGTATACATTTTTGTAACCAAAGTTACATTACATTGAAAAGTTTTAGATTGGTACGATTTTTTAATTTTTTTTTAAAAAGAAGTCTCCTCTGCTCACCAAGGCTCATCCAAAATACAGCAAAAACAGTAATATTGTAAAATATTTTACTATTTAAAATAACTGTTTTCTATTTGAAAACTTTGTGTTGTCAAAGCTTTGATGAATAGAAAGTTTAAAAGAACAGCATTTATCTAAAAATAGAAAGCTTTTGTAACATTATACACTATCGTTCAAAAGTTTGGGGTCAGTACGATTTTTTTTTTTTTTAAAGAAATTAATACTTTTATTCAGCAAGGATGCATTAAATTGATTAAAAGTGGCAGTACATACATTTATAATGTTACAAAAGCTTTCTATTTCTGTTTCTTTTTAAATGTTTTCAACATTGATAATAATAATAATAATAATAATAATAAATATTTTACAAAAATGTTTCAAAATATTACTGTTTTTGCTGTATTTTGGATCAAACAAATGCAGCCTTGGTGAGCAGAAGAGACTTCTTTTAAAAACATAAAAAAAAATCTTACCAATCTAAATCTTTTGAACGGTAGTGTATATACACAATAAGTGCACTGTATCAAATAATTAATTTAAATGTTAATATTTAGTAGTTAAAGACACTTAATATAAAATAGGTACCATTTTCTTTATATTATTTATCACTATAATTTGCTGTATAATTGCAAAAAGCTAGCGATATTATAATAATAATAATAATAATAATAATAATAATAATAAATGTTTATAATATGGTATTATTTTGTGAAACCAACACTTAATGTAAATAATGTAACTCACTTTTTGCAGTGTGTTATTAACAGCCTCTTTAATACATTTCTGGTCCTGATGACAGTGCTTCTTTGTATTTTCTGATACAAACACAGAAAGACAAAAGTTTTCCTTTTACATTTTATTCAGAGTTAAAGGTTTTTAAATATGTCAAAATGTAGAAACAAGCATGTGGGAGAAAATAAAATGTGTTCACAGCGATATTTTCCACTTTATACTGAGAGCAGAGTGTAACTTTTCTCACCTGTGCAGTCCATCCCACTGTTAGACTTGAACCAGGGCCCTGCTGGGGACGTATAACCTCTCAGACATGAGCAGATGAATGAGCCGTTTGTGTTGTGGCATTTAGCAGAGGGTCCACATCTATCAGCATTGTCCTCACACTCATCAATATCTACAATTCAAAGAAAAGCCGTGCTCATATTCATTATATATATATACTCTTCTCAGCATTCATACATTTATATGTAGTGTCTAACTTTTGGAGCCATTCATACCTGTGCAGTTGGTCCCATCATTAGTTTGAAACTTCGGCTTTCCGTTTGATTTGAATCCAGACAAGCAGGTACAGTAGTAATTTCCAATGGTGTTGGTGCAGTTGGAATGTGGGCCACATATTCCAGTTACATTCTCACACTCATTGTCATCTGTGAGTGTTCAGATAAGCAGAATTATTAAACCAAGAAGCAGCAGTTATATGCATCTAATAAACCAAGTGTTTTACCTGAGTGTTTCAGCAAGACATGGCAATATTCAAAAGAGAGTAAATGAAAGAATGAAAGATTTGACATTCTGGACATTTTGAATGTCAACTTCACAAAGCCTTTTCTGAAAGTGTCTTATGTAGTTTGTATACTTGGGAATTTGAAGCTTGAAAGGCAGCTGCTAGATGCTAGATTTTGTCTTGGAAGACAGGTTAGCAATCCCCTTACCAGACACCCCCCATTTTGGCAAGTGTGGCATAAATGACATACCCAAAATAAAAAGGCTGCTGCTCACAAGTCATTCTGAATAGACACATAACCAACATATATTTAGAAAGCCAACACTTGAGAGTTTACAGCTCAAGACTCAGACTTACTCAGACTGTTATTAATGTGGAGATATATAGGCTCAAACATATATTAAGAATATATTTTTAAATTTATAAAAAATATTATGTGAATGTAGTATAACAACTTATAACCACAACAAAAGTGTGTTCATGCTTCATTTCAAATCTGAGGATGATATCTCTAAAATTATGCATTCTACGAAGCATTTTGTAAGACCATGTCAGGGGAGTTCCCTTTCAGTCGGTCACGTTCGACGTACGTCGGACGTCACCGACGAATTGGGATCACTTCTGGGAGCCCCTATCAGCTTCGAGTGTATAGAGAACGGGCCAATGGCCATTGGCGTGCGAGATTCGCATCTCGCGCTCCGCCCCGCATCGCGGGTATAAAGCGGAAGCGGATGCAGCGCACATTTGTCATTCACTTCGGAGCCAAACAAGCTCATGAAAGACTGTTCCTGCTCAGCAGAGAGAAAGAGAGAGAGCGAGAGAAGAGGCTTTTGTGCTGGGGAGAAGGCACGTGCAGTGACAACCGTGAGCTCACCGAAATCGGTGAAACAAACTGCTGTTTTTACAGCATCCCGGTTGGTTCGGTGGGGGCGTTCCACGGTGAGTGCAAACACAGGCTGCACTATCCCCTGTGTTTGCCGCGGTTGTTCCTGGGTGCTTCAGCACGTTAAAGAGCTTCTTCTAAAAGAGCAACACGGGTGTGAAATTGCGTCTTTTTCAAGATGTCATTCCACCCGTGCGTTTCTGGATGCGGTCGTTCCCTGTCACCAGCTGACGGTCACAATCGCTGCCTGACATGTCTGGGTATTCAACATGCCGAGGCAGCGTTTGTGGATAGCTCGTGTTCCCATTGCGGGAACATGACTATCTCGGCGCTAAGGTCGAGACTCGCCTACCTTCGGGGGGGTGGAGTCCCCTTACCTATGCCCCGATCTAGTGCTATCCCTGCCCAGCAGGATAGACCTACTTCGGCGAATAGCCAGGGTGACCTGAGGATCACGTTTAGGGCACACCCGCCGAGCCAGCCTCCGTGGGCCCCTAAACCCTCTGTAGTGCCGCAGCCAGTTGAGCTTCCGGAGGAAGTCGCTGGCCCCTCTCGAGGTGGTCCAACGGTGACCTTTGGAGCTCCAGCAGAGGATAGGATGTCGATCGCTGCATCGGAGGGGGAGTTTCAGTCCTCGGGGGATGAAGACCCGGCTGCGTTGCCTCCCTCTGGGAGAGTGGCGTTGTCCGAGACGGACCCCGAGCTGACGGCTATGCTTTCCCGGGCCGCCGAAGAGGTCGGGCTCGTGTGGAACCCTCCACCGTGTCCCGAGCCTTCTAGGCTGGATGACTGGTTTCTCAGGGCGGCTCGCGCTGGTTCTCAGCGTCCCGCCCCGGTGCCCTTCTTCCCGGAAGTGCATGAGGAGCTCACGAGGACGTGGACGGCACCTTTTTCTGCCAGAAACCGGCCGAGTGGCTCCTCCCTCCTCACTACTCTCGACGGCGGGCCAGCCAAGGGGTACGTGGGGATCCCGCCGGTGGAACGGGCGGTTGCGATGCAACTGTGTCCGGCGTCCGCTTCCACCTGGCGCGGAGACCCACGCCACCCATCCAAGGCCTGTAAGTTCTCCTCCAGTCTAACTGGGAAGGCTTACAAGGCTTGTGGACAGGCTGCGTCCGCCTTGCATGCCATGGCGTTGCTCCAGGTGCACCAGGCCCAGGCACTCATGGACATGCACGAGGGTAGACCTGACCCAGAGCTCCTCCGGGAGCTCCGGACGGCGACGGACCTCGCCCTCCGGGCGACGAAAGTCACCGCCCGTTCCATTGGTCAGGCGATGTCCACTCTTGTGGTCCAGGAGTGACATCTCTGGCTCAACCTGGCCGACATGAGGGAGACTGATAAGTATCGGTTCCTGGACTCCCCCATTTCCCAGGTTGGGCTGTTCGGCGACGCTGTCGAGAGCTTTGCCCAGCAGTTCTCGACTGTCCAGAAGCAGACGGAGGCCATCAAACACATCCTGCCCCGGCGGTCAGCTGCTGCCCAGCCGCCGGCCGCAGCTCCTCCGCCTGCTCGTCGCCAGCCCAGCAGCAGCCTCCACCAGGGCAACGGCGTGGAGCCGGCCGCGGGAAGGCCGTCCAGCCCGCTCAGGCCGCTGCCAAGCCAGGTGGCAAGCGCCGTCGTAAGAGACCCTGAGACGGGCCACCCAGAGATGGAGGAGACAGCTCTTCAGGAGGTGGTGACAGCACCGCTCCTTCTCCCGCTGGAGGACCGGGAGAGAATTCTATGTTCTTGTTTGGTTTCTGTTCCGCCACTGGCCTTCGCGCCAGTGGTACCCAAAACTTCAAAAAAAGAGCTGTTTCTAAAATCTCTGGGTGCCAAGAGAGCGCGCTTGGCGGTGTACGACGCTCCCATGCCTTGTCACCCTCCGGTGCCTCTCTTATCGCCAGCAGGGGGTGCTGGCTGTGTCCAGGACGCACACAAGAGGCCTCCGCACACCCGTGCACCCCCTCAGCGGAAGCAGGTAAGTGTTGCATTGCGCACTCAGACCCCACTTCGGGCCGCGATGCCGTCCGAGTCGGGTCCCTGCACTCCGCTGTGCTGCCCCGCTGCGGGTACGTCTGTGGTGCCGTTGGTCCCGCTGATTCGGTCGCTGGGAGCCTGGCTAGCGCTCCCCAGCCCGTCCCGCTGGCTCATCCGTACTATCAGACTCAGCTATGCGATTCAGTACGCTCGGCGGCCCCCCAAGTTCAGGGACGTTCACTTCACCTCCGTGTCGAAGGAGGACGCCCCCGTGCTACGGGCGGAGATCGCAGTCCTACTGGCGAAGGACGCGATAGAGCCGGTCCCTCCAGCCGATATGAAGACAGGCTTCTACAGCCCGTACTTCATTGTACCCAAGAAAGGCGGCGGGTTACGGCCAATCTTGGACCTGCGGTTCTTGAATCGGTCCCTTCACAGGCTGCCGTTCAGAATGCTAACGCAGAAACGCATCTTCAGGTGCATCCGTCCCCAAGATTGGTTTGCAGCGATCGACCTGAAGGACGCGTACTTTCATGTCTCGATTCTCCCTCGACACAGACCGTTCCTACGCTTTGCGTTCGAGGGACGGGCATATCAGTACAGAGTCCTACCCTTCGGGCTGTCCCTGTCGCCCCGCGTCTTCACGAAGGTCGCAGAGGCGGCCATTGCTCCCATGAGAGAGCGTGGTGTTCGCATTCTCAACTACCTCGACGACTGGCTGATTCTGGCTCAGTCGAAGGCGCAGTTGTGCGAACACAGGGACATGGTGCTCAGTCACCTCAGCCTGTTGGGACTTCAGGTCAACTGGGAAAAGAGCAAACTCTGCCCCGTGCAGAGGATCTCTTTTCTCGGTATGGAGTTGGACTCGGTCAATCTGACTCACAGAGCAGCGCGTCCAGTCGGTGTTGAACTGCTTGAATTCGTTCAAATGCAGGACAGTGGTACCACTGAAACATTTTCAGAGGCTCCTGGGGCATATGGCATCCGCAGCCGCAGTGACGTAGCTCGGATTGCTTCATATGAGGCCGCTTCAACACGACCGAGTCCCGAGATGGGCGTGGCAGAGCGGCTCATTCCGTGTCTCAGTAACACCGAAGTGTCGCCAAACCTTCAGTCCGTGGTTGGACCCTTCGTTCCTACGGGCAGGAGTTCCCCTAGAACAAGTGTCCAGGCATGCTGTGGTCTCCACGGATGCCTCATCCACCGGCTGGGGGGCCACGTACAACGGGCTTGCAGTTTCGGGTCTGTGGACGGGGCCTCAACTGCAATGGCATATCAATTGCCTCGAGTTGTTAGCAGTTCGTCTTGCGCTGGGCCGCCTCAAAGGGCCGCTACGAGGCAAGCACGTTCTGGTCCGTACGGACAACTCTGCGGCCATTGCGTACATCAACAAACAGGGTGGTCTACGCTCCCGCCGCATGTCACAACTCGCCCGCCATCTCCTCCTCTGGAGTCAGAAGCATCTGAGGTCGCTTCGTGCCATTCATATCCCGGGCCTGCTCAATCGTGCAGCCGACGAGCTCTCATGACAGCAAGTGCTCCCAGGAGAGTGGAGACTCCATCCCCAGGTGGTCCAGCTGATCTGGAGTCGCTTCGGGACCGCACAGGTAGACCTGTTGCCGCCCCGGACACGTCTCACTGCCAGTTGTTCTATTCCCTGACCGGGGGGACCCTCGGCTCGGATGCGCTGGCACACAGCTGGCCCCGGGGCCTACGCAAATATGCGTTTCCCCCAGTGAGCCTTCTTGCGCAGACACTGTGCAAGGTCAGGGAGGACGAGGAGCAGGTCTTGCTAGTTGCACCATACTGGCCCAACCGGACCTGGTTCCCGGAACTAGTGCTCCTCGCGACAGCACCTCCTTGGCCCATTCCTCTGAGGAAGGACCTCCTGACTCAGAGACGGGGCACCCTGTGGCACCCGCGTCCGGACCTCTGGAAACTCCATGTCTGGTCCCTGGACGGGACGCAGAGGTTCTAGGTGGCCTACCACAGACTGTGGTAGACACCATCACTTCCGCCAGAGCCCCCTCTACGAGGCGCCTCTACGCGTTGAAGTGGAACCTGTTCGTCGAGTGGTGTTCTTCTCGTCGAGAAGACCCCCGAAGATGTTCAATCGGCTCGGTGCTTTCCTTCCTGCAAGAAGGGTTGGAGCGAAGGCTGTCTCCCTCCACCCTCAAAGTGTATGTTGCTGCTATCGCCGCAAATCACAGCATGGTCGAAGGTAAGTCCCTAGGAAAGCACGATCTGGTCGTCAGGTTCCTGAGGGGGGCGAGGAGATTAAATCCGCCTCGCCCTCACTCTATACCCTCTTGGGATTTGCCCCTGGTGCTAACCGCATTACAGAGGGCTCCCTTTGAGCCTTTGCAGTCAGCAGAGTTAAAAATCCTGTCTTGGAAGACAGTACTCCTGACTGCATTGGCTTCCATTAAGAGGGTAGGGGACCTGCAGGCATTTTCGGTCGACGAATCGTTCCTGGAATTCGGGGCGGGTAACTCTCATGTAATCCTGAGACCCCGGCCCGGATATGTGCCCAAGGTTACCACCACTCCCTTCGGGACCAGGTGGTGAACCTGCAAGCGCTGCCTTCGGAGGAGGCAGACCCAGCCCTGGCTTTTCTCTGTCCCGTTCGCGCTCTACGGACTTACGTGGACAGAACGCAAAGCTTCAGGACCTCAGAACAGCTCTTCATCTGTTACGGAGGCCAGCAGAAGGGAAAGGCTGTCTCCAAGCAGAGGATGGCTCACTGGATAGTGGATGCCATCGCCTTGGCGTATGAAACCCAAGGCATGCCCTGCCCGCTTGGGTTGAGGGCCCACTCCACTAGGAGTGTGGCCTCTTCCTGGGCGCTGGCGCACTGCGCCTCGCTGACAGATATATGTAGAGCTGCGGGCTGGGCGACACCTAACACGTTCGCTAGATTCTATAGCCTCCGTGTAGAGCCGGTTTCTTCCCGTGTGCTCGCTTCAAATAGCCAGTAACACCGAAGGGCCCGTTCTAGTGTCGGCTTGCTGCGCCATTCCCCTCCTCATGGACCGGATACGTGCGCTGATATGCTCCAGTCGAGTTCCCCAGCACGGCGAACCCTGTTGAGTCCTCCGCAACCCGTGGCAGTCAGACGTGGCGGAGCGTCCGATGCCAGGTCTAACACTCGTATGCATTGGTGGAACTTGTGTTAGGCTGGGTATCCATATGTTGTGACCCCTACGGCGGTCCCATATGTGTATTCTTCCACGGTACGGCTCCCTACGGCGAGCCCGTGTCTTTCCCTTGGCAGAGCTCACTCTGCCGTCTCTGTGCGGTGTAGTCTCCCGCCTGCATTGGCCGGGGCCACCCCTGGGACTTCTGTATGTTGTACTGCCCACGGCCAGTCCATACATGTATATTCCACATGATACCTCCCTACGGGTAGGATGTGGCTTCCGCAGCGGCCCCCCGGGGCACGCTTTCCCAGCGTTATCCAATACTCTGCTGAGTGGGTCTTGCGGAACAGCAGCAGTGACTCTCCCTGCGTAAGTTCCCCGCCCCGAACAGACGGGGGTCTGAGGGGCTTTCGCTGGGCGCTGGAAGTGGTAGTAACTGTGGCGTTTTCCATAGGGATCCCAATTCGTCGGTGACGTCCGACGTACGTCGAACGTGACCGACTGAAAGGGAACGTCTCGGTTACGTATGTAACCCTCGTTCCCTGAAGGAGGGAACGGAGACGTACGTCCCGTCGCCACAGTTGCTGTACCATCACTGCAGCGGCCGAGTCACTAGTTCGGCTCCTCAGTGAAAAACAAATGTGCGCTGCATCCGCTTCCACTTTAAACCCGCGATGCGGGGCGGAGCGCGAGATGCAAATCTCGCACGCCAATGGCCATTGGCCCGTTCTCTATACACTCGAAGCTGATAGGGGCTCCCAGAAGTGATCCCAATTAGTCGGTGACGTCCGACGTACGTCTCCGTTCCCTCCTTCAGGGAACGAGGGTTACATACGTAACCGAGACGTTTTTAGAGAAGGCTGAAAAATGCTAATCAAATATGTTATTGCCCTGTAAACACTCATTTGCAGTCTTTTGTCTAATGTCTGGTGAGGAGAACTGTTCAATTCATGCTCTAATGTTCTCAATCAACAAATGTTTTACACCTCTGTCGGTATGAGACTTAATCTTCATTATTCTTTTATCTTTTATCGCCTTTATTCTGGCATTATGGCTTGCCAAAACACCACTTTCATCCCACTCTACACTAAGCCACATATTATCTGAAGTCTTTCTAGAAAACAAACAAACAAAAAAGCATATTCTTGGAACCTTATGTGAATTCTTGTAACAAAATAGATCATGAAATAGATATAGCTCCTGGCGCAACAGGTGCATTAGAGCTACAATTAGCATCAAGCAACATAACACAATTTAAAAGATTAAAATTACACTTTAACTCTAAACTCACTTTTAACTAACATCAAGTGTTTGTATTACCTTCCGGTCGCGATCTAATGTGGATTTCAGTCATATAATGATGTTAAAATGTTATATTTAGCATTTTATATGGAGCTAATCGCTACACCTGCTTAGCATTTATAATGTAAACATCCATTATTGATATAAAAATAGCCCGAAATCGCATGAAAATCACACATAAAACATATGCCATAGTTATCGTGTGTTTATTAGCTTCTTATTTCATATGTAGAAATGTAGAATTGGTTCATTCTTCATTGGCTGGATCCCAAATGGCACACTTCATATGCACTTTCGGTCTTGTGGACTTAAAATGGCTGCCGCGTGCGCGTGTCCGTTAAGTCCACGAGACTGTAGGGTGTCCCATTCATCATTTTAGGTTTCAGAAAGGTGCTCGCAAGCGCCCCCTTAGTGACCGTTATGCTCCTTCGATGCGCACTTCAGCTGAGCCCGCAAGTTCGCGAGCTATGCAGAGGACTTTACCCGGCAGTCAAAGCAGCATTACGTCACGAAAGTGCGGACTCAGAGGAAGACCGTGAGGGTTTAGGGTGCCATTTGGGATCCAGCCACTGAGCATTGGACGAGGAAGTGTACAGAGGACAGCGTCATGCAGGAGGGCAGGATTATGGTCATGTTGACGTAAAATAATTGACAGCTGCAGAGATCGAATGAACGCACGATGACTCATATCTGATGCAAATCAGGAAGAGGAGAGACAGAGCTCACTGTGTACACTGTTTCAGCTCTTCAGATGGCATAATTCAGTGGGAAATGAATAGAAATGGTATTCTGTATGACGAAATATTTTGCAAACATGTGATAATAAATCAATAATGACTGACTTAATATGCGTGTGACATTCTATTCAAAATAGCATACATTCAGAGGTGGAAAGTAACAAATTACATTTACTCGCGTTACTGTAATTGAGTAGTTTTTCTGTGTACTTTTAAAAACTTTTTAAAAATCTATGTTCATAATCTTTTTTATGTTTTGTTTGAAGTATTGTACTTCGCTACATTTTAAACCATATCCGTTACTGAGTAAAAATAAATAAATAAATAATGCAAAGGGGGGAAAATCGTGCTCCGGAAACTACTGCACTGAATTGAAGGGCGGGAGAACAAACGCGCAAAAATCACAAAAAGATGAAGACGGACAAGACAGACGGCAGTGATGCAGACCCAGCTGAAAGTGAAACCCTGTCATGAACCCCTTAGCTAGTATGGAAATACTTTGGATATAGAAAAAAAAAAATTAACGAGTGGTTGTCCTGGAGGATATCCAATTAGCAAAAAATGTGGATGCAAAGTGGCTGCAAAAGGAGGAAACACATAGAACATGTTCGAGAACACCATCCCTCTGTGCAGATAAAGGTATGCTTATAACTTAAGGCCGAATGATTTCTGTGATGCAGAGGGAATCCCGGAATCCAGTCATGAAAATTTAATTTACAGTAGGCTATAACACAGATGTCACGTAACACGCAAACTGATGGATGAATGAATAAATCGAAAATAGAGCTGTACAATAAATCAAATTCCGACATGGTCTGTGAATATTAAAGCACAAAACACTGCTATATAAATATATGATCTGCTTGCTCTGTCTCTGTGTGAATGAGCAGCGCCGTTTCGTCTACTACATACTACGTACGCGTGATTCTCATGGTGTTTTTAACGTCTCACAAACCATATTTGGACATGAACACATGAACATTTCCAGAGCTGATCTGAGAGAACCCCTAATGAGCATTTTCATCATTTTATTTGAATAAAAACCATTGTCAAATACATTCTGAAACAGGTCTTCACTACAAAATAAAAGTTTGGTTTAACTAGAAGAAATTATGACAGAAATATATTACTATTCTAGGCCTACAATAGAATGTACTTGTCAAAATAATAATAATAATAATAATTTAAACATTATTTAAAAATATATTTTTCAATCCATGGTTTAATTTAGTAAATCTCTGTTTTGCAGCACTTTGCCAAAAAATAAAAGGATAAAAGTTTGTTATATTTTATTTTATTACCACTGTTCTTGATAATATATTTGTATATATAAATATATAAATTTCATAGGACTCTATTATTCTTAAACATTTTAATAAATTAATGTTAAAAATAAGTTGTTAATCTAATTCATAATCATTTATTACATTTAGTTGATTAGACATGTTTTATTGAAATTTTAATAAACAAAACAAACAAATGGTTTCAAGTTTGTTATAATAAAGCATTTGTTCAACCAAAAACCTGTTTTCACTCATTTAACGGCCATTTTAACTGGTGATAATAATAACCATAATTTAATAATACAGTTTATTCATTAAATAATTGTTTAATACCGTGACGCTGTGAAACTCTGATGTTTTCTGAGATGGTTATCATATCGTGAAAATCTCATTCTATTACAACCCTACACGGGAGAGTCCCCCACCCCCGCTGTTAAAAAAAGTAACTCAGTAACTTTTATTCGGAGTACATTTTAAATTAACTACTTTTTACTTTTACTTGAGTAGAATATTTTATTACTCTTTCCACCTCTGCATACATTACAGATTGATTATTTTGCACTCCTCACATAAATTAATAAATTAATGTCACTAAAACCTAGTTTTATCATTAACAGTGGTCAAATATCGAAGCTGTTTTTAATCTTTCTAATGATATACAGTTTGTCCAGATCAAGTATGAGTGTGATGTTTTAATGAGGTGAATATTTAACAATAATAATTTGGGGCCGTCGGGGATCTTTGACTGGAAAGGGGTTAGCAATTTTGAAAAAAAAAAGAAAAGGGAATGATTGTTGGAGTGATATTGCTTGTAAACAGCTGCTCAATAAACAAGAAGTTACTATGGCAGACTACTATTAGTTATTTCAACGTGTGTTGAAGGTATAGTTCACCCAAACTTGAAAATTAGACCATGATTTACTCACCCTCAAGTCATCCTAGGTGTATATGACATTCTTCTTTCAGACGAATACAATCGTAGTTTGAAAAAATGTCCTGGCTCTTCTAAGCATTATAATGGTAGTGAATGGATCTGTTTTGAATAAAAGTCCATAAAAGTGCATCTATCCATTATAAAAGTGCTCCACACGGCTCCGGGGGGTTAATAAAGGCCTTCTGAAGCAAAGCGATGCGTTTGTGTAAGAAAAATATCCATATTTAAAACTTTACAAACTGTAATCTTTAACTTCCGCTAACTGTCGTACGCGCGTTCACGAGAGACTGGCGTTCCAGCGTATGACGTAGGTCGCTCCGGTGAGAATAAGCTAGTTCTCGCGAGAACCAAGTTTTGTTTTGCTTTATCCTCTGCGCTTCTGCGTTTGTCACCTGAATTTACGCTACGCCTGCATCCTACGTCATATGCTGGAACGCCAGTCTCTCGTCACTTTTATGGACTTCAAAACAGAAACAGCCATTCACTGCCATTATAAAGCTTGGAAGAGCCAGGACATTTTTTATTCTCCGATTGTATTCGTCTGAAAGAAGAAAGTCATATACAATGTTACTGTCACACTCACACACCGGTTGGACTTTGTTTTCAGTTTGCATCGTTTCCATGAGTTAGTTTGTTGTTATGGTTGTTAATTTGATGTGTCATTCTGTTCAGCTGTGCGCAACTCATTATCATCAGTATTTAAGTTCATGCCTTTCACTCCTTAGTTGTCGGGTATTGATTGTGTCTACGCTTTGGTTGTCAGCATTCCTCTCGTTTTGGATTATCTTGTGGATTAAATAAAGATTATTTGGATCTTCATCATCCTCGTAGTGCGTGTGCTTTGTGTAACCAGAACCGTGACAGTTAGTACATAGTCGTTAAAGACACCTGATATACAGTGGGAACCAAATATTGTTACAAGATTACTACTCATACAGTACAGTTGGACTACAGTCTTTTCTTTTTGAATTTGTTACTTTGCTGCTCTTACACTAACAACAAAAGCTCCAAACTGTGTTTACCATTTTGTTTTAATGTAATAAAATAAATGGCAAACCCTGGCAATTGATGAGTCCATCACCAGTGAACCCTTGATTGCAGTAGCAGGCATTTTTGGAATCAATAGTCTTGCAGGTGGCATTATGGTGACAGGACTGGCAAATGTCAGCAAATCTGCATGGATCCAGCACACTTAAAAACCAAGCTATAAAAAAGAGATAAATATATAATGGAAATAAAATTATTTTCTAAGATGGATGCACATGAATTACATACATTGCATGTTTGAGACATGTTATTTGTCACATGGTTAGTAACTATAAAATTTGGCATAAAACATCCTATTAGACAAATGCTTGTTTTCCCTATCTGTGGTTTTGTATCTTGGTTTCAAACACCAAGTTTGATTTTCTTAAATTAATTCTTTTTTTTTTTCAAGAATTCTGTCATCTAGATAAAAAATTCCATTACCGTCGTGTTTCTGCAATAGCTGTTGTGTAATCAATTGAACACAACAAATGAACACAATAAAATCACACTGACATTAGCTTAAGGAATACCTGTATAATGAAGGCAGATTTTTGTGTCACGATTGTGTTCTCAGTACAAGGGTAATTTTCATAAATGTCAAAAAAAGTTAAGACATTGGGGATAATGTCACATTAATGCTGACATCATTTTTTGTGTTATTTTTGTGTTCATAATTGTTTTACTGTTTAAATTTAGCTGAAAAGCAAATACATAACCTATAATACATTTATATAATGCATAAATATGCATTCTTTTGACCTTCATTTTTTTTTAAGTTTTCTTCTCAAACCTGTCAATAAACAGCAGGTCCCCATTTTGACAACTTACTATATAGCGTGACGACATGCTCCACTACAGGCGTCAACATATGATCAATATACAGAAACTTACTGTCAAAAATAGATATCTTGAAAACTAGTATTCACTGTAAAAAGTGTAAAAAGTGTGAGAACTAGTGATGATATATATATATCGCTCGTATGCTCTGTGTCTTTCCAACATAGATTAAAAGAAAATGTAAAGCATAATTGAGCAATGGACGTATACAAAAAGTTTATTTAATTGACACATTTTAAGTGTATTTAGATCATAGAAGGTGATCAAAGTGACTTACCAGCAAAAAGCAAGAGTTTCATTGGAGAACTGTGGAAAAACTCCATTTCGGAGGTGAGGCTGGAATGTCTTTAAGCAGTAAGTGAATATCTGTGTGACGCACAATACTTCCTTATGTCAGCTTCCTGTTTCTCTAATCCTGACCCTTCCTGTCCGGCTCAGTCAACGCACAAAAACACAGAGGGACACGGCAGCTCATCCTCACGCATACAATGCTACTGTACACAGTAATACTAACAATTTACTGATGATTCAAGCATTTCTGAAGTCTAAATGTTTTGAACCACTAGAGAAAATGCTTTGGCATAATCTCCATGAGTTTGTGCAAAACCTGAAGATTCATGTAATCCAGTATGATTTAAGAATGTTCCAATCTGTGTGTTTCAATGAAAGCAAGTACAAAGAAGTCCACATGGTCAGTGTCACACATTTGCTTATTTGATGATCTCATTGAAGTGTTATTGCTTATATTATTTGGTTACAAAATAGCTCACACTTAATTGCAGCCAAAAACTTTACACTGAATAGAGAGTCTAGGTATCAGAGTTGGGTGGAGGTATATTTTTAACCACAGAGCTCTTTGTTGTAGACGTCTGCAAGAAATGTGTGTTTGAAGATAAGAAACAAAACCACTGAGGGCTGGCTGAACCACAACACCCACTAGATGACTGCACTAGCCAGAACTTAAGGAGGGAAAAGCTAAAGACAAACTTTGACCTTTGTTTCAGGATTGCTTAATACTGTCCCTTTATTTCTTGGACACAAGATGCCAGCAGTCTCAAAAAGTATTTTGACCCTTAAACAGTCTGAATATCATTGCATTAGATAACAAAATGTCAAACCAAGAGGCTTCTGCAAGCAAATGACTGAATGAGAGATTTTCTCTCACTATATGCATCACTTTAGAGCAATTGCTTTGAAATGATTATTTTTTTTACCAACTGGTCTGTACGTGATGTTTTTGATGACATTTCTTCAGTGAAATGTGTTACTTAAAAAGTGTGCATGTGAAAAGGTCAATTGTAGAATTTCGGTGGACATGAGTTGATGTGGCTCTGAAGAATATTTCTTGCATGTGAAATAACCTCACAATGCTTATGACAGTTTTCAACAATTGCACACAAGAGATCACACAATTACAGATTTTTAAGTTCCGAAAGTTGAGTTCTAGCCACTTATTAAAATAGATAGATAGACTAAATAAAGATGACTGTAACACAGATCCCTCACAGTGTTCTGGGTCTGTTTGTAACTTCTAACCCATTGTGACCCGTGACAGCAAGACAAGGGTGTGGCTTTTCCTTCTGCCTTCAAACAATAAGACGGGACCTTCTGTCCCCCACACTTCCGCTCTGTACTGGGATGGTGTTTACGGTAAGCACTGAATAAGTCGTCACACAGTTTCTACTGCCCTCTTGTGGCTAATATTGTATAAGCCAACACACTTTGTTAAAAAGGGTTAAAACCTGCAGTTCAAGAATTTGCTCTTTCTTATTGTAAACGGCAAAACATACCTAACCCTAACACAACCTATATGCCTATTCTCTCTTACACACACACACACACACACACACACACACACACCCACACACAAAGATGGAAATTTATTACAAATAAATGCTGTTCTTTTATTTCTATTCATTCAAAAATCCTGAACAAAAATGGAATAGTTTCCACAAAAATATTAAGCAGCTTTTTACAACATTGACAATAATATGCTATATTTCTTCAGCTCCAAATCAGTATTTCAGAATGATTTCTGAAGGATCGTGTGACACTAAAGGCTGCAGCAATGGTTTCTGAAAATACAGCTTTGCCATCACAGGAATAAATTACATTTAAAAATATTTAAAGTAGAAAACAGTTGTAATATTAATATTATTAAATTGTAATAATATTTTACAATGTTATGGTTTTACTGTATTTTGATCAAATCAATGTAGCCTTGTTATTGGTATTGTACTGTATATGAACACCCTTAGTTATTGAGTCATATGTCCAAACACCAAGTTCAAATTTTCCCCTCTAAAATAAAGTTCCAGTGTCATCATATCATATTTTGCAACTGGGTAACAAGTGAACGCAATTAAGCCACGCTATATAATGAATGTAGATTTTAACCAGAAGGTTGAAACATGTTGTCAAGACACCCTTTTTCAGGCCGGAGCAAGTTGTGACATTTTTATTCAGGCAGGTTGACAAAAACAATGCTAACAACTGACAAAGCTGACAAAACAATGATTTGACATTTTTGCATGTTACTTTGACCCCCAGTTTCACAGACAAGGCTTAAGCTAGTCCCAGACTAAAATTCATGTTTGAACTGTTTTAACTAAAAGCAACTTTCAACTGCAACTTCAAATATTAAACTAGGAAAATCCATTACAAAATATGTTTGTTACATTTTTAACATTAAAAAAATAAAAAGTAAAATAAACAAACCATTTCAATGTTTTGTCCTTCATGGCAATGTGGTTTGGTAAGTCAGTATTCATGGCTGTCTTTGTTCATGTCCTCTATCTCGCCTTTACAAATAAAGCTGCACCTAGATCCTTTTAACTTTGGCGCGTGAGCCTACATTATACAGCCATGGAAAAATAGTCTGCTGGCACTGTAGTGAAGTCTGGACCATCTTTGAGGATAAAATTGATGGTTGTGAAATGCTAAACAAATTAAACTGTATATTGCGATTTTCTCTGGGACTGAAGTTTCAAGATGAGTAAGCACTCAAAGACCAGTCCTTATAAAGCACTGCCCCTCCTGCCTCAAAGGCTCATAAATATATTTGTCTTGCCTGTCTTTGCCTGCGATTCACCACAGTTGACTGAACTAATCCATATTCCCTGCAGTTTAAGGGCAGTATTTCCATTTTGAGAACCACTTTTCTTGCGAATTTGCACATGCCTCATGGGCAGCAAGTGTGGACAAATGCATCATTTGCTCTCCTGTGACGTGTAGCTCATTTTAAACCTGAAAGCAAAAAGCAAGGAAGACACTTTTTGTGCCCGCAAGAGGATGTGTTCCACTTGCCAATGTGCTCCTGTGTGCACATACATACGTATGAGACAGACGGCAAATTCTGATGAAACGATAGCTGAATTGTTGGAGGGCAAAGGAATTGATTTTGGTGAATTTTAAAGCTCTGTTCAGTATTTGGGGTTGAGAGTTTCTTTGAGTAAAATAGGGACTACTTATTTGACTGCATTGAGTTATCAGTTACATTTACATTTAATCATTTAGCAGACGCGTTTATCCGAAGCGACTTATAAATGAGGAGAGCAATAGAAGCAATCAGACCAACAAGGGGTAACAGCATGAAGTGCTGTAGCAAGTCTCAGTTAGTCTAGCACAGTACACAAAGGTTTTTTTTTTTAATACATTTTTTGAAAATGGCTACAGACTCATCTGCTCGAATTAAGATTGGCAGGTCGTTCCACCAGTTACTGATACAAAAGACTATTCCAAATAATTTTAATGTAATTTTCTTTTTATTTATGTTATACAAATTACTTTGATTTAATTTTTGATTTAGATTTAAATGAAGCATACTCTACTCAACTACGTTAATGCTGATGTTTTTAGTTATATAAGCTTGATTTCCCGTGTAATTGCATTCCAAAATGCTATTTGATCATGACTAGACTTTTCTAGACTTTGTGCATGTTGAGCTCATTTCTATGGATACTGCAACGGTTGTACTCTGGGGAGGAATTTTTTTTTTTTTTTTTAACGTTACTCAACATATAAAACAAAAAATATACAAATATTCAGTCTGCTCCAATTTTCTGCAACATTGTAATCCAGCAGATTTAAAGTTTACATTCTTTTAATTCAGTTAAGAGGTCACAAAGTGACATACAGTATCAATCTTCTATTGGTCACACACTTTCACGTGAAACAAATTCACAGGTCACCAAACTTGAACTTTGGAATGCAGTGAAATTCACATGAGCTTGCATTTCCTGTCTCCCTTATGCGTATGAATGGATGTCAATGGGACGTAAAGTGTACTGTGACCGCCCCTTAATTCGCTATAGCAGAAAAAAGCAAAAGTCTTCTACAATTATTTCTATCTTTCAGGTCAACTATTATCATGGTGACAGCAACAACTTGACAGTCAATGATCAATTAAATTAACTAAGCAGTCAAAATGTTTAAGCCCAGTTTGGTAACACTTTATTTTGACATTCCACTGGCTTTCTGCTCAACTACAACTTAATGCCACCTCAGTCGAGAGCCCCAGCATGATAAGCCAAGTTGACGTCCCAGAAGAATATCACCCCTTCCTTGTATCCGCCGGGATGCCCGGAAGAATGCATCTATGTACCATTACCTATCAAACGCACTCTCATAAATTCTGTCCACTACTTTCTGTGCTCAGGTCATCCTGGCAACCATCAGACCCTATGGCCCTGGAGACTGTGGAGACACTTTTCCAGCATGTCTTCCAAGACTTCGGTATACCGGAAGATATAATATGTGGCCCAAGAATATGGAGGTCCTTCTTCTCCCTCCTCGGTGTGTCATTGAGCTTGTCTTCTGGTTATCATCCACAGATGAATGAGCAGACTAAGCAGAGGATTCAGGACATTAGACACTTTCTGTGATCCTCCTCTGATCCTCCTCCGCCACTGCTCCTGGATGACGGGCCGGCCTACACAGTCCGTAAGATCCTGGACCCCTGACACCGTAGGGGTCTCAATATCTGTCAATATCTCAAATATCTGGTTGACTGGGAGGGTTATGGCCCAGAAAAACGTTCTTGGGTTCCTTGAGATGACATCCTGGATCCGACCCTTCTTGACAGCTTCCACGCAGATCACCCCAACCACCCAGCTCCGTGTGGACGGGGTCAGCCACAATGCAGGAGACTCCAGCCTGGAGGGTTTCCCAGACCATGCGAACAGTGGTGGTTGATCGGTGGTTGGAGTCAGGAGTGGAGCACTACAGAAAGCCTGCTGTTCGAAGGATATTGTGGCATCGGTGGACCAGGACAGAGACTTTGGCTTTCCTCTGAGAAGGGAGGTTAATGGACTGGCAATGCTACTGAAATTGAGAATGAATCACCGGTAGAAGTTCGCAAAGCCCAGGAATCTTTGGAGTTTGTTGACTGTAGAGGGAATTGGCCAGTTGTGGATGGTGTCCACCTTCCTCTCATCCATGGTGATGCCATCTTGACTGATGTTGTAATCGAGGAACTGGATTTCAAATTGATGGAATTGGCATTTCTCTGCTTTCTGGAACATTTTTTACATTTATTCATTTAGCAGACGCTTTTATCCAAAGCGACAGTTCAACAGGTTGAACTGATGTAGCTTCTTGAGGACCTCCGTAACATGGTAGTGGTGTTCAGCTAGATTTCGAGAATACACAAGGATGTCATCAATATAGACCAATACAAACTTGTGGAGAGTACTTTGTGCATGGAATCTTGGAAGACTGAAAGAGCATTGACCAGGCCATATGGCATAACGCAGTACTCAAATTGGCCTGTAGGGGTCAGAAAACGTCTCGGTTACGTATGTAACCCTCGTTCCCTGAGGAGGGAACGGAGACGTAACGTCAGTGACTGACGAATGGGGGTTTCGCTTAGAAGCCTATCATCTTCGAGATCTAGAAAACGCCCAATGGCAGCGCCAATGCCATGGGCATGCGGAATTTGCATAACGTAACTCCGCCCCACAGCGTGGGTATATAAGGAAGTACGCTGGCAACATCGCATTATGTTTACCTGCTGAGGAGCCAAGACTGAACTCCCGGCTGTTCCAGCGGTACAGCGGAAGTGGCAGAGGGACGTTACGTCTCCGTTCCCTCCTCAGGGAACGAGGGTTACATACGTAACCGAGACGTTCCCTTTCGTTCAGTCACTCCGAGTAACGTCAGTGACTGACGAATGGGGGTCCCAATGTAATCACGCCACTCGGCTGTCATCCAGTGCCCTGCGTAAGCGTGAGCTCCCTGTCGTAAGCTAGCACGGACGAAGGACTCCCACTTAACACAGGAATACCAAGGTACACTGGGAAGCATATTCCAGGTGGAAGTATGCGCCAAATGCCTACCCGTAGGGAGGACTTAAGAACACATATGACCCGCTCAGGGCTACATATGGAAAACTCTGGGGTAACCAGCCGAAGGTGGAAGAATTTTACCCCCAGCGGTGGCAAGGGGCTTGCCAAGGGAAAGACACCTGCTCAGGGAGACTTACAGTGGAAATACACATGTGGGGGTCACAAAACGGGGGAACCATGCACACGGTGGCACCTAGCCAACACGAGGGCCTGAGCGAGTGGGCAGACGTACTGGTGTCGGCATCAACAGTGCTGGAGGAACTCAGGGCTTCAGGGAAACTACCTGAGGAAAATATTGCACGTATCCAGTCCGTGGAGTGGAATGGCGAGCAAGCGAAGACACCTGAGCCTAGTCCATTACCGGCCACTAGTAGAGGCGAGTACAAGAGAGGACACTGGCTCCACTCGGAGATTATAGAATCTGGCGAATGTGTTGGGTGTCGCCCAGCCTGCAGCTCTGCAAATGTCTGTTAGCGAGGCGCCATGCGCTAGAGCCCAAGAGGAGGCCACACTCCGGGTGGAGTGAGCCCTGACCCCTAGGGGGCATGGGCGCCCCTGCGTTTGGTAAGCCAAAACAATGGCGTCCACTATCCAGTGAGACAACCTTTGCTTGGAGAGAGCCTTTCCCTTCAGCTTCCCACCATAACAGACAAAGAGCTGGTCTGAGGTCCTGAAACACTGCGTTCTGTCTACGTAAGCACGGAGGGCGCGTACTGGACAGAGCAGTGCCAAGGCTGGGTCTGCCTCCTCCAAAGGCAGCGCTTGCAGGTTCACCACCTGGTCCCTGAAGGGAGTGGTGGGAACCTTGGGCACATATCCAGGCCGGGGTCTCAGGATCACGTGAGAGTTGGCCAGCCCGAATTCCAGGCACGCTTCGTCAACCGAAAATGCCTGCAGGTCCCCTACCCTCTTGATGGAGGCCAAAGCGGTCAGGAGCGCTGTCTTCATAGACAGGAACTTAAGCTCGACTGACCGCAATGGCCCGAAGGGAGCCCTCTGCAGAGCGCTTAAGACTACTGTGAGGTCCCAAGAGGGTACGAGGGGAGAGCGAGGAGGATTCAGTCTCCTCGCTCCCCTCAGGAACCTGATGACCAGGTCGTGCTGACTTACCTTTTTCGTCTCCACAAGGTCGTGGTAGGCAGAAATAGCGGCCACATAAACCTTGAGGGTGGAAGGAGACAGCCTTCGTTCCAACCCTTCCTGGAGGAATGAGAGCACGGACCCGATCGGGCATTTCCAGGGGTCTTCTTGGCGAGAAGAACACCAGGTGACGAAGAGGTTCCACTTCAACGCATAGGCGTGTCGAGTAGACAAGGCCCTAGCGGAAGTGATGGTAGCCACCACCTGAGGTGGTAGGGTACTCAAACCTGCCGCGTCCCATCCAGGAGCCACACGTGGAGGTTCCAAAGATCGGGACGCGGGTGCCAAAGGGTGCCCCGTCTCTGAGAAAGGAGGTCCTTCCTCAGAGGAATCAACCAGGGAGGGGCTGTCGCAAGGAGTACAAGTTCGGAGAACCAGGTCCGGCCGGGCCAATACGGGGCGACCAAAAGGACCTGCTCCTTGTCCTCCCTGATCTTGCACAGAACCCGTGCAAGAAGGCTCACTGGGGGAAACGCATACTTGCGGAGGCCCCGCGGCCAGCTGTGCGCCAGAGCGTCCGTGCCGAGGGGGCCCTCGGTCAGGGAATAAAACAGGCGGCAATGGGAAGAGTCGTGGGAGGCAAACAGATCTACCTGTGCGTCGCCGAACTGTTCCCAAATCAGCTGAACCGTCTGGGGATGGAGTCTCCATTCTCCAGGAAGTGGCTGAAGCCGTGAGAGCTCGTCGGCTGCACGGTTCAGGACTCCCGGGATATGGATGGCACGAAGGGACCTCAGGTGCTTCTGACTCCATAAGACGAGATGGCGGGCGAGTTGAGACATGCGGCGGGAACGCAGACCACCCTGGTGGTTGATGTACGCTACTGTGGCCGTGTTGTCTGACCGGACTAGCACGTGTTGACCCTTGAGCAGCGCTCGGAAGCGGTGCAGGGCGAACCATACTGCCAGCAACTCGAGGCAATTGACATGCAGGAGGCGCTGGGGTCCTGTCCAGGAGCCCGCGGCAGCATGTCCATTGCACATGGCACCCCAGCCCGTGGTGGAGGCATCTGTTGACACAACAATATGCCTGGAAACTCGTTCTAAGGACACACCGGCCCGTAGAAAACCGAGCCTGATGGTCTTCGCGACCCAGCGGGACAGTCCAGGGAGCTGAAGCCAGGCTCCCAGAAACTGCACCAGCGGGGTCATGTGAACCATAGACGTACCCCGGGTGGGGCAGCGAGGCGGCGTGACCGGCCCAGACGTGGGAGGCGTAGCGTCCCGGTGTGGGGGCACGGTCATCAGCCGCGTCCTGACAGAGGAGACCAGGGAAGGACGCGCGTTCCACTGGGGTCTGCTCTGAGAGGAGACTGGCGTCAGAGAGGGACGAGAGTGGCGTGGCCCGGGGGCGGCGCACACTGCCATCGGTCTCTGGTTGCTCAGGGATGGGTAAGTCAGTTCTTTCTTTAACCATAAAAGGGTGCTGCCGACCCGGGGGCCAGCAGTGGAACAAAGGATTCTCCCCCGGCCCTCCACCGGGGGAAGGAGTGGTCCTGCTACCATCTCCTGGAAAGAACTGCCCATCCCTGAGCTGTCCGCGTCAGGAGCGCCGCTTAGCCTGGCGCTTGGCGGGCTGCGGGGCTGGAGCGGACTGGGGCGCCTTCCTACGGCGTCCTCCACGGCGCGGCCCAGGTGGAGGCTGCTGCTTGGGCGGCGCGGGAGCCGTGGGAGGGCGCCCTCGGCGGCGAGCAGACTGAGGCAACTGTGCCGGCGGCTGGGTGGAAGCAGCAGCTGGCCGCCGGGGCAGTACGTGTTTGATGGCCTCAGTCTGCTTTTGGGCGGCTGAGAACTGTTGGGCGAAGTTCTCAACCGCGCTGCCGAATAGCCCATCCTGGGATATGGGAGCGTCGAGGAGACGAGTCTGCTCGGCGTCCCGCATATCAGCCAGGTTGAGCCATAGGTGTCTCTCCTGGACCACTGCTGTGGACATCACCTGGCCCAGGGAGCGTGCGGTCACCTTCGTCGCCTGGAGGGCGAGGTCGGTGGCGGCACGCAGCTCATTTCTGAGCCCTGGGTCAGCTCTACCCTCGTGCATGTCCTTGAGCATCCGGGCCTGGTAGGCCTGAAGGATGGCCATGGCATGCAAAGAGGCGGCAGCCTGCCCCGCAGCTCTGTAGGATTTCGCCACCAAGGTTGATGTGAAACTACAGGCTTTGGAGGGGTGCTTAGGGTCGCCACGCCACGTTGAAGCACTCTGCGGACACAGTTGCATCACAACAGAGCGTTCAACCGGGGGAACCCCAGTGTACCCTTTGGCCGCGGCCCCATCGAGGGCAGAGAAGGCGGAGGAGGCCGCCGATCGGTCACGGGAAGACAACGGGGACTTCCAGGACCGCGTGACCTCCTCATGCACCTCCGGGAAAAAAGGTATTGGGGGCGTGGTCTGACGGGTGTCAGAACGCGGCGCCCCCAAAAACCAATCGTCCAACCGCGAGCGTTCAGGACGGGGTGGAGGGTTCCACTCCAACCCGAGACTCGCGGCTGCCCGGGAAAGCATGGCTGTCAACTCCGGGTCCGACTCGGACAATGCTGGCACACCGGAAGGCGGCAGCACAGCCGAATCATCATCCTCGGAGGACTCCAGCCCACCTTGTGATGCGGCGATCGACATTCGCTCGTCCTCTGCGGCGCCAAACGACACACTCGGAACAGCAGGAGCCGGCTCCGGTGTCTCAGTCTGAGCGCACGGCGGGAACGGTGCGCTAGAGGGGGGTGTGGTCCGAGGCATGAGCGTCGGGGCTTTGTTCCACACCGTCACCCTCAGGTCACCCTGGCCACCAGCCAAAGTGCTGCCTCGCATAGAGACCGCAGATTGGGGTGTGGCAGAGGGGACTCTCACTCTATTACGGAGCTCATTGAGTCTCGACCGCAGCACCGAGATGGGCATGTCCCCGCAGTGGGAACATGTCTCATCCACAAACGCTGCCTGAGCATGCTGAAAGCCCAAGCACATCAGGCAGTGATTGTGCCCATCAGAGGGCGGCAGATATCGACCGCACCCAGAAGCACACTGGCGAGACATCTTGAAAAAGACGTGCCAAGTGTGAGCTCTTTTAGGAGAAGAAGCTTCGCAGTGATGCCGAAGCGCCCAGGGACCGAATACCGGCTGAATGCAGACCACTGCACAGATCAGCAGGCAGGCAGTAAACGATCGCTGGAACACGCCGTCACACCAACACCAACTGGAAAGCTGTTCGTCTCGAAGAAGCTGACGATACTCAGAAGGCTTAAGGAGTGAAGAGATACTCTTGGCTCCGAAGCAGAAACATAATGCGATGTTGCCAGCGTACTTCCTTATATACCCACGCTGTGGGGCGGAGTTACGTTATGCAAATTCCGCATGCCCATGGCATTGGCGCTGCCATTGGGCGTTTTCTAGATCTCGAAGATGATAGGCTTCTAAGCGAAACCCCCATTCGTCAGTCACTGACGTTACTCGGAGTGACTGAACGAAAGGGAACCTGTTTTACACTCATCTCCAACGCGAATCCTGATTAGATTATAAGCAATATGGAGGTCCAGCTTCGTAAAGATGGTGTCGCCCTGGAGATGTTGTAGGGCTGCCGGGACGAGAGGAAGGGGATATCTGAATTTTATGGTGATCTTGTTGAGGGAACGATAATCTATAGAGGGCCGCAAGCTTCCGTCCTTCTTTGCCACAAAGAAAAAACTAGATGCAGCAGGGGATGTTGATGGTCGAATATATTCCTGTTGGAGAGCTTCTTGGATGCTCAGGAATGGATAAAGGATAAATTTTGCCTCTGGGCACTGGCTCACCTGGAATGAAATCGATAGCACAGTCCCATGGCCTGTGCAGTGGAAGCTGGGAAGCTTTCTTAGGGCAGAACATGTCACTGAAGTGGGTATAACACTCTGGAATCTCCACAGACTGTATCTCAACTGTGCAGGGGTGTTGCAAAGGCAGTTCTGGGAAACAGGATGGATAGCAGTCATCTCTCCCACTTCAGGACTTCTCTGATTCTCCAAAAAAAAGCAGAGGCTAATGTTGGATTAACCACGGTCACCCTAAGATTATGCCAGTGGTGGAATTCTCCAAAAACAGAAGATGGATGTTTTCCCGATGCAGATGACCAACTTGTAACTGGATGGGACCCATCTGATACTTGATATTGCTGCGATTAAGATGTTTGCCACTTATGGATTGGGCTTGGTAACTCCTCTCATTGATAGTCTTTTGGAGGCTGAGCTGAATGCAGAGTTCCCTGGAGATGAGTCAGTAATGAGCACTTTGAAAATAAGTGGAGTGGAACTAACACAAGGAGTTTGCACAAAAGTCACCAGAGGACATGGAGGATGGATGGGGCATGAGTTGATCATATGCCTAGCAGCATCGCAATATAAACATAGCCCCTGGGTCAACTGTCGCCGTCGCTCAGACATGGGACGTTGAGTGGATTCGATTTTCATGGGTTCTGGTTCTGGAGATCTGGCTTGCTCTGGCTGGCAGTGCGAGGAGGATTGCTGACCCTGGGTGGTCTCCAGACACCCCTGCATACGATGGGAGACATGAGTGGAGACAAGGAGAACAACACAAAGGTAGGATTCTCAAGGAGAACTACACAGAGGTATGGATTTCAGGTAAGATTATCATCCAATGCTTGGGTGAGTCCTAGTTGAGACCAGACAAAGATAGTGTGGTGTGGTGCAGGCTTTTGAAGAGGGTACTGATGTGTTAATTGGTGACAGGTGGCTGTGATTAATACTCCGGTGAGAGTGAGCTTTGTGAGGGAGTGAAGATGGAGCTTGGCGGATCCCTGACAATAACACTTTTCACAATACATATTGTTTTACAGAAAATGCATGTGTCTATATTACAATTTAGAGTGATCTGTTATCAGAGGTGACTGTGTCCAAGTAATGTACATATTTCAGAAATGTACAGTTCTAAGATATTACAAATCATTTACATTTACAATTAGTGTAGCTGCTGTTCATAACATTTCGAGCAAAGATAATCATGTGCATTTGATCTGATATAACTGGAGTACAAGTTATGGGATATATTACAGTGGGGAGAACAAGTATTTGATACACTGCCGATTTTGCAGGTTTTCCTACTTACAAAGCATGTAGAGCTGTTTGTCCTGCTGCCTGCTGTGCTCGCGTGTGCTTTGCTTGCTTTTGAATCTTTATTTGAATCATTTTCACCATAAATTGTCTAATATTGCCTACCACATTAAATCTGACATCGCTAGCTTTTAATCTATATCACTATCACGCGTTAGCATTTCGCTAGCCTGTTAGCTTGCCATCTCTGCACTCGGGTCTCTTGTTTTCTGAGTTCATTAAACAACTGTGGTGAGTTGGATTAGTAAATAGACTCCATCAAACAACTGTGGTAAGTTGGATTAATCAACAAATACGGTAAGCCATGTCTTCTCCTGTCATTGTCACTTGCACTGCATGTTTCATGTTTAGTATATCTTTCTCCGTTGGCGAACAGGGCTTCACATGTTATAAATGTAAGGAGATAGTCAGGCTGACGGAGAAGATTTCAGAATTAGAGACACGCATCCAGACTTTATTTGAGAGTAGTGAGAATGTAACAGCTTTAGACACTGCTTTGGATGCGAATAGCTTAGTGAACTCTGTACATTGTTCGGTTCCGGCTGTAGACCCCGTGCAGCAGGGCAACTGGGTGACGGTGAGACGGCATAGTCGCGGATCAAAAAACCACTCCTCCGTTCCGATTAGAACATCAAACAGGTTCTCCCCACTCAGTGATGCACCCACTGAGAATCCTGTTGAAAGTGCCCTAGTTATTGGCGATTCTATTACACGGAACGTGAAAATAGAGACACCAGCCACCATAGTCACATGTTTACCGGGAGCCAGAGCGCCTGACATCAAAGCAAATTTAAAAGTGCTGGCTAATGCTAATCGTAAATTCTCTAAGATTATTATTCACGTCGGCACAAATGATGTTCTACTTCGCCAGTCGGAGAGCACCAAAATTAACATTAAAGAGGTGTGTAAACTCGCAAGTACGATGGCAGATGACGTTTTTTGCTCTGGTCCCCTCCCCGTTAAAAGGAGTGATGAGATACTTAGCAGACTATCATCACTCAATGGCTGGTTGTCTAAGTGGTGTCCGCAAAATAACATAGGGTTTATAGACAATTGGAAAAGCTTTTGGGGGAGACCTGACCTGTTGAAAAAAGATGGCATCCATCCTTCTCTCTAGTAATTTGGCACATAGTCTTAGAGCTAAACCTTGACTAACTGGGGCCCAGGTCTGGAAGCAGACGGACTGGCTTACCCGACCGCCTGCTAGCTGTCTCACGTCACAGAAGTCAGATAAATCCCAGCACACAGAGACTCTTTCACCTAGATATTATCACATAGAGACTGTGTCTGTTCCACGAATTAGTAAATACAAAAAACAATTAAAACCATTCAGCGGTAAAAATTTAATTGATGTCCAACAAATAAACAACAGATATAATACAGATGATCAAATGATAAAGCTCGGGCTGCTGAATATTCGATCCCTTTCCTCAATAGCGTTTATTGTTAATGATATGATTACAGATCATAACCTAGATGTGCTGTGTTTGACAGAAACCTGGCTAAAACCTGACGATTACATTACTTTAAATGAGTCCACCCCCCCAAGATTAAACACGAGCTGCGTCTGAAAGGTAAAGGGGGAGGTGTTGCTGTAATTTATAATAATATCTTCGGTATTACTCAGAAGTCTGGTTTCAAATATAATTCCTTTGAAGTTTTGGTGCTTTATGTAACGTTATGTAGTGAAATTGATAAATCCCGTTTGACATTTGTGCTGGCTACTGTATACAGGCCACCAGGGCACCATACAGACTTTACCAGAGAATTTGCTGATTTTCTATCAGAGTTAGTACTGGCTGCAGATAAAGTCCTAATTGTTGGTGATTTTAATATCCATGTAGACAATGAAAAAGACGCATTGGGATTGGCATTTAGAGACATTCTAAACTCTATTGGAGTAAGGCAACACGTGTCAGGACCCACTCATCGCCGTAATCATACTTTAGACCTAATACTGTCACACAGAATAAATGTTGATACCATTGAAATTCTGCAGCAGAGCGATGACATCTCAGATCATTACCTAGTATCATGTACACTTAATTCAGCAAAGGCTGCAAAGCCGTCCCCTCGCTTCAAATATGACAGGACTATCACTGCTGCGACTAAA
The DNA here is from genome assembly GCA_039654105.1 of Coreius guichenoti. Taxonomy (NCBI): domain Eukaryota; kingdom Metazoa; phylum Chordata; class Actinopteri; order Cypriniformes; family Gobionidae; genus Coreius; species Coreius guichenoti. The sequence goes on along the minus strand of CM077188.1, from coordinate 26,910,574 downwards.
GATTGCTTTGTAAATAATCTTCCTCATCAGTTTCATCTCCTCAGCATCCCAGATAGCCTAGAGGAACTCGATGTTGCAACAGAAACTATTGACTCTCTCTTTTCCAGCACTTTAGACACAGTTGCTCCCCGGCGCTTAAAGAAGATTAAAGACCGCCGTGGTACAATGAGCACACCCGGGCCCTTAAAACAGCAGCCAGAAAAATGGAGCGCAGCTGGAAGAAAACAAAACTAGAAGTTTTTCGCATTTCGTGGAAAGAGAGCATGATTGCATACAGAAAGGCCCTAAAAACTGCTAGACCTGCTTATTTCTCGACTCTCTTAGAAGAAAACAAACACAACCCTAGGTATTTATTCGATACAGTGGCTAAATTAACCAAAGATAAAGCTTCAACTTATGATGTTTGTAAACAGCACAGCAGTAATGACTTTATGAACTTCTTTACTTGTAAGATTGATAATATTAGGAAAAAAATTATAACCATGCAGCCGTCTACTACAGTATCACATCAGACAGTGCATTGTAGTGTCACTGAGGAAAAATTACATTCATTCACTGCTATAGGAGAAGAAGAATTGGCTAAACTCGTTAAATCATCAAAATCAACAACATGTATGCTCGGCCCTATACCGACTAAGCTACTAAAAGAGATGCTTCCAGAGGTCATAGATCCTCTTCTTAATATCATTAATTCATCCTTGACATTAGGATATGTATCGAAAACGTCTCGGTTACGTATGTAACCCTCGTTCCCTGAAGGAGGGAACGGAGACGTACGTCGGAACTGACTGACGAATTGGGATCTATTTTCGGAGACCAATCTACTTCGAGTGTTAAAAACGAGCCAATGAGGATTGGCATGCGGTTGACGCATTCCACGACCCGCCCCGCATCGCGGGTATAAATACGAAAGTGGAAGCACCGCATATCGCTTTTCAACTGAGGAGCCGAGACGGGTGACTCGGGCCTTCAGCTGAAGCACAGCACCTGGCGACGGGACGTGCGTCTCCGTTCCCTCCTTCAGGGAACGAGGGTTACATACGTAACCGAGACGTTCCCTTTCAGTCGGTCACGTTCGACGTACGTCGGAACTGACCGACGAATTGAGATCCCTACCAACACGCCAGGGATGCTGGCCCTTCCAGCGCCCTGCCTGAGCTCACTGGACCACACCTATGTTGGAGTGGGAGTCAGGGCTCCCGGCAGGGAAGGTCAGTCACTGCTGTTCCTGCAAGACCCACTCAGCGTGACTATTGGATAACGCTGGGAAAGCGTGCCCGTCTCGTGGAGATGGTACGCTGCGGAGCAACGTCCTTCAGAGGAAGGAGAGGTGGCGAAATACACATAAGGACTAACCTATCAGGGTAGTACTACATATGGCAGTCTCTGGGGTGGATCCAGCCTGGTCCCAGGGGGGAAAGAACACCACCAGAGACGACAGAGCGGGCTCTGTCAAGGGAAAGACACGGGGCTAGCCAAATAGGGTAGCTGGTACCGTGGAAAATACACATATGGGGTTGCCGTTAGGGAACCGCTACATATGGCACCCAGCCTACACACACGTTCCACAAGCATACTGGTGCAGGCCTGGCGTCAGACGGCCGCAACGTCTGACACCGAAGGGGTGACGGAGGAGCTCGACAGGGTTAGCCGTTTCCGGGGAACACAACTGGAGATAATAGACGCACGTATCCGGCCCAGAGGGCGGGAGTGGCGTTGCAAGCCGACACTAGAACGGGCACTTAGCGCTACTGGCCACTGGGGGCGAGGATGCGGGAAGATACCGGCTCTACACGGAGGCTATAGAATCTAGCGAACGTGTTAGGTGTCGCCCAGCCCGCAGCTCTACATATATCTGTCAGCGAGGCGCCTTGGGCCAGCGCCCAGGAGGAAGCTACACTCCTTGTGGAGTGCGCTCGCACCCCGAACGGGCAAGGCACGTCTTGGGACTGGTAAGCCAAGACGATAGCATCCACTATCCAGTGGGCTAACCTCTGCTTGGAGACAGCCTTTCCCTTCTGCTGGCCTCCGTAACAGACGAAGAGCTGCTCTGAGGTTCTAAAGCTTTGAGTTCGGTCCACGTAGGCGCGGAGGGCGCGGACGGGACAGAGCAAAGCTAGGGCTGGGTCTGCCTCCTCCGAGGGCAGCGCTTGCAGGTTCATCACCTGATCCCGGAAGGGAGTGGTAGGAACCTTGGGCACATATCCAGGCCGGGGTCTCAGGACAACGTGAGAGTTGGCCGGCCCGAATTCTATGCACGATTCGTTGACCGAAAGTGCATGCAGGTCCCCTACCCTCTTGATTGAGGCCAATGCAGTCAGGAGCACTGTCTTCATGGACAGGATGTTTAACTCTGCAGACTGCAAAGGCTCAAAGGGAGGACCCTGAAGTGCTCTGAGCACCAGGGCTAGGTCCCAAGAGGGTATCGAGGTTGAACGAGGAGGATTCAGTCTCCTCGCACCTCTGAGGAACCTGACGATTAAGTCGTGCCTTCCTAAGGACTTACCTTCCACTGCATCGTGATACGCCGCTATTGCGGCGAAATACACTTTGAGGGTGGAGGGAGACAGCCTTCGCTCCAGCCCATCCTGCAGGAAAGAAAGCACGACATTAACCGAACACCTTCGGGGGTCTTCCCGGCGGGAAGAACACCACTCAACGAACAGGTTCCACTTCAACGTGTAGAGGCGCCTCGTAGAGGGGGCTCTAGCAGAAGTGATGGTGTCTACCACAGCTTGTGGTAGGCCACCTAGAACCTCCACGTCCCGTCCAGGGACCAGACATGGAGTTTCCAGAGGTCTGGACGCGGGTGCCATAGAGTGCCCCGCCCCTGAGAAAGCAGGTCCTTCCTCAGGGGGATCGGCCAGGGAGGGGCTGTCGCGAGGAGTGTGAGTTCGGAGAACCAGGTCCGGTTGGGCCAGTAGGGCGCAACTAGCAAGACCTGCTCCTCGTCCTCCCTGACCTTGCACAGTGTCTGTGCAAGAAGGCTCACTGGGGGAAACGCATATTTGCGTAGGTCCCGGGGCCAGCTGTGCGCCAGTGCATCCGTGCCGAGGGTGCCCCCGGTCAGGGAATAGTACAACTGGCAATGGGTCGAGTCCGGAGAGGCAAACAGGTCTACCTGCGCGGCTCCGAAGAGGTCCCATATCAGCTGGACACTCCGGGGGTGGAGTCGCCACTCTCCCGGAGGTGTCGACTGACGAGAGAGCTTGTCGGCTGTCTGGTTCAGCGCACCTGGGATGTGAATGGCCCGAAGCGACATCAGACGCTTCTGACTCCACAGGAGGAGATGGCGGGCGAGTTGGAGCATGCAACGAGAGCGTAGACCACCCTGACGGTTGATGTACGCAACGGCCGCAGTGCTGTCCGTACGGACCAGTACGTGCTTGCCCTGTAGCGGCTTTTTGAGGCGACCCAGGGCGAGACGTACTGCCAATAACTCTAGGCAATTGATGTGCCAACGCAGTTTGGCACATCAACAGACCCGAAACTGTGTGCCCGTTGTACGTGGCCCCCCAGCCCGTGGATGAGGCATCCGTGAAGACCACAGCATGCCTGGACACCTGTTCTAAGGGCACTCCCGCCCGTAGAAACGAAGGGTCCGCCCAGGGGTTGAAGGTTTGGCGACAGTAAGGAGTAACTGAGACCCGGTACTTGCCGCTCTGCCACGCCCATCTCGGGACTCGGTCGTGAAGCCAGCGTTGAAGCGGTCTCATATGAAGCAATCCGAGCGGCTGTAGATGCCATATGCCCCAGGAGCCTCTGAAAATATGGGTGGGACCGCTGTCCTGCCTTTGAACGTATTCAAGCAGTTCAACACTGACCGGACTCGCTCCTCTGTGAGGCGCGCTGTCCGGTTGACCGAATCCAGCTCCATACCGAGATAAGAGATCCTCTGTGTGGGACAGAGTTTGCTCTTCTCTCGGTTGACCCGAAGGCCCAACAGGCTGAGGTGACGGAGCACCAGGTCCCTGTGTTCGCACAACTGATCCCGGGACTGGGCCAATATGAGCCAGTCGTCGAGATAGTTGAGAATCCGAACGCCGCGTTCTTTGAGCGGAGCAATGGCTGCCTCCGCGACTTTCGTGAAGACGCGAGGCGACAGGGACAGCCCGAAGGGCAAGACTTTGTACTGATATGCCCTCCCCTCGAACGCAAATCGTAGGAACGGTCTGTGTCGAGGGAGAATGGAGACATGAAAGTACGCGTCCTTCAGGTCGATCGCTGCGAACCAATCTCGGGGACGGATGCATTCGAAAATGCGTTTCTGCGTTAACATTTTGAACGGGAGCTTGTGCAGGGCCCGATTCAGAATGCGCAGGTCCAAGATTGGTCTTAACCCACCACCTTTCTTGGGTACAATGAAGTAGGGGCTGTAGAACCCCGACCTCATATCGGCAGGAGGAACCAGCTCGATCGCGTCCTTCGCCAGCAGGACATCGATCTCGGACCGCAAGACATGGGCATCGCAACTCCGTACAGTGGTGAAGAGGATGCCCCTGTACTTGGGCAGCCGGCGCGCGAACTGAATCGCGTAGCCAAGTCTGATAGTACGGATGAGCCAGCGAGACGGCCTGGGGAGACCTAGCCAGACTCCCAGAGACCGAACAAGCGGGACCAACGGCACCACAGACGTACCCGGGGTGGGGCAGAGAAGTGGAGTAGACAGACCCGACTCGGAAGGCCCGGAGTGTTGTCTGAGTACTCCAGGGTGAGGAGGCCCGGGGGCGTCCTCGGTGCCCATATTGCTGCCCCCTGGCGAGGGGGAGAGGGGAGGAAAGGAGTGGCGAGGCCCGGGGGCGTCGCACACTGCCAACCTGGCCCTCTTGGGGCCCAGGGAGGGAGGAAACTGCTCTTTTATTGAGAATGTGGGTACCGCTGGACTCCGGAGAGCCAGCGGCAGGATGTTGTGACGACCAGTAGTAACATTCTCCCCCCGGTCCTCCTCCGGGGGGAGGAGGGGTGCGGACACCACCTCCCCTGGAGCAGCTCCTCTTCTCCCTGGGCTGCCCATCTCAGGGCCGCTTGCCCTTGCGCTTGCCGGCGGACTTTGCGGGACCCTGGACGGGTTGGGCAGTACCCCTACGCCCGGCACCCTGCTTGCCAGGTGGAGGCTGCTGCTTAGGCTTAGCAGGGGCGGAGGCGGACGCAGGGGGACGCCCTCGGCGACGAGCAGGCGGAGGTGCTGCAGCCGGCGACTGGGTGGAGGCAGCAGCAGGTCGCCGGGGCAGGATGTTCTTGATGGCCTCCGTCTGCTTCTGGGCCACCGAGAACTGCTGGGCGAAGCTCTCGATGGCGTCGCCGAAGAGGCCGGCCTGGCAGACAGGGGCGTTGAGAAACCGTACTTTGTCGGTCTCACGCATATCCGCCAGGTTCAGCCACAGGTGGCGTTCCTGGACCACAAGTGTGGACATCGCCCGACCCAGGGAGCGTGCGGTGACTTTCGTCGCCCGGAGGGCGAGGTCCGTCGTGGTACGCAGTTCCTGCATAACCCCTGGGTCGGAACTACCCTCGTGCAGTTCCTTGAGCGCTTTGGCCTGGTAGACCTGCAGGAGCGCCATGGCATGCAAAGATGATGCAGCTTCTCCACAGGCTGTGTAAGCCTTGCCCGTTAGTGCGGACGAGAACTTACACGCCCGGGAGGGGAGACGCGGATTTCCGCGCCAGTCAGTAGCGGTCTTCGGACACAGTTGCATCGCTACTGACCGCTCGACTGGGGGGATCTCCACGTAACCCTTGGCTGCGCCACCATCAAGGGTAGTGAGGACGGAGGAGTCAGTCGATCGGTTTCTAGCGCTGTAAGGCGCTATCCACGATTTCGTGAGCTCCTGATGCACCTCCGGAAAGAAAGGTACTGGGGCGGGCAACCCCAAGGGGTTGTTCTTACAACCCCAAGAACACCATCCCAACCGTGAAGTATGGAGGTGGAAACATCATTCTTTGGGGATGCTTTTCTGCAAAGGGGACAGGACGACTGCACCGTATTGAGGGGAAGATGGATGGGGCCATGTATCGCGAGATCTTGGCCAACAACCTCCTTCCCTCAGTAAGAGCATTGAAGATGGATTGTGGCTGGGTCTTCCAGCATGACAACGACCTGAAACACACAACCAGGGCAACTAAGGAGTGGCTCCGTAAGAAGCATCTCAAGGTCCTGGAGTGGCCTAGCCAGTCTCCAGACCTGAACCCTATAGAAAATCTTTGGAGGGAGCTGAAAATCCGTATTGCCCAGTGACAGCCCTGAAACCTGAAGGATCTGGAGAAGGTCCAAGCACATGGACAGCAAAGACAAATTACAAGCCATGTGCTCACACAAAGACAAGACAAATACAGGAGTTTTAGGGCTCTGTCACAAAACCAAGAATAAGCTAGACCGAAGTGACATAACCCTGACACTAGCCCCCATCAAGAGGGATGCCCCCTGGCGTGATCGGAGGGACGGACCAGGCGGGCTCCGACCGAAGTGACAGAACCCTGACACTGGCCCCCATCAAAAGGGATGCCCCCAGGGCGGGATCGGAGGGACAGACCAGACGGGCTCCGGCAGATCTGAAGTCCTGGCAGAGGGCCAGGGCGGGACCAGAGGGACGGAACCGGGGGGCTCCGGTGGATCTGGAGTCCTGGCTGAGGGCCAGGGCGGGACAGGTGGGTCAGGATCCCTGGCAGGAGGCCAGGGTGGTTCAGGCGGGTCTGGATGCTTGACTTGGGCTGGCTGGGCAGGAGGCTTGAGCGGGACCAGTAGAGCAGGAAGCTTGAGCGGGACCAGTAGAGCAGGAAGCATGAGTGGGACCGGCAGAGCATGAGACTTGAGTGGGGTCGGCAGGACAGGCAGATCAGACTCTGATCTGTAATGAAGGTCATGAATGCATGAACTAACTTTTCTGCATCAGAAACAGATAGCATGTTCTGCTGTTTTTGTAACATATGAAATATGATTTTCGAAAGACAAGTTGCTGTCAAATATAACACCCAGGTCTTTAACTGCAGAGGATGAACTATATATCCTTCTAGATGCAAATTGTATTCTAAGAGATTCTGTGTACAGGTTTTTTGGTCCTATAAGTAATATCTCGGTCTTATCCGAATTTAATAGAAGAAAATTACTGGTCATGCAATATTTTATATCTTTAACACACTCTGTCAACTTGGACAATTTAGAGATTTCATCTGGTAGTGATGAAATACAGTATATAACAGTATCATCAGTATCATCTATCATGAGTATCATCAGCATAACAGTGGAAACTAATTCCATGTTTTCTTATAATATTACAGATAGGGCTGCACGATTAATCGAAATCGACCGCAATCGCGATTTGGCTTATGTGCGAATATGAAAGTGTAAAGGCTGCAATTTGAATGAAATAAATATATGCCCAGCATGTTAGTGAAGAGCGGCTCTGTGATCAGTAGTAAATGCTGCTCCGTCTGAAAGCACTGCGAGTTTGAGTCGCTTATAACGTGCATTTGAAAAAACAAAAAAAAGACAACGTTTAATAACATGTTTTAACTCACTTCATATCGTCAGTCGAGTGTTTGAAATGTCCTTTTGTGAGCTGATGTGGCTTCTTATCACAGAATGAGGCAGACGATTAATTATTTTATAGTATTCTATACAGTGATGAAGTCTATGTCGATTAGCACTGCATTATAATATACTTTATTATTATGAAAATACCCGAGAAGGCTTGAAGAACTCAAATACACCATATATCATGTGTTTATTGTCTTCATGTTTAATCAAAGCGTTTCTATCTTCTTTTTATTCAGCTACACAGCGCTAGCTGAGCTGTAAGGCGAAGCTCTCGATTTACCGGTCGATCTACGTTCCGACTTTCACCTATGGTCATGAGCTGTGGGTCATGACCGAAAGGACAAGTTCCCGGATACAGGCGGCCGAAATTAGCTTTCTCCGCAGGGTGGCTGGGCGCTCCCTTAGAGATAGGGTAAGAAGCTCGGTCACTCGGGAGGAGCTCAGAGTAGAGCCGTTGCTCCTCCACGTCGAGAGGAGCCAGCTGAGGTGGCTCGTGCATCTGTTTCGGATGCCTCCTGGACTCCTTTCCGGGGGAGGTGTTCTGGGCACGTCCCACCGGGAGGAGACCCCGGGGAAGACCTAGGACATGCTGGAGGGATTATGTCTCCCGACTGGCCTGGGAACGCCTCGGTATTCCCCCGGAAGAGCTGGAGGAAGTGTCTAGGGAGAGGGAAGTCTGGGCGTCTCTGCTTAGACTGTTGCCCCCGCGACCCGGCCCCGGATAATCGGAAGAAGATGGATGGACATCATTATATTACTTCTCTCTGAGGCAAATGTGACGTTTCTGTATCCAATAGATGGATAAGCCAGTCTGTGATTGGTTCCCGCAAATGTGTAACAGAAGCAGGATAAATTAATGTACAGGTTTCCAGCCTGAGCTGCAGGGCGAAATCAAATCGCTGGCAGATCAGGCTGGGTTTAACCAGTCTAGGAAAAATAATAATTCTCTAAATAAATGTATATGACAATCCATATGTTTTTCTCCAGTGTACAGGAGTTTTTTCCCCACAGTGGATAATACAACTATTGTATTAACCTTAATATAATGTCCACTATTAACAGAAAACATGATTTTTGTGATCTCATGCATGCATGTATTATTGCACAGCATGTGAATAAAATTTTGTATAGGCCCATTATATTTTAAATTATCAAAAGATTTGACACATTACTATTTTTAATGTTTTTGAAAGAAGTCTTATGCTCATAAAGCCTGCATTTATTTGATCAAAAATACAGAAAAAACAGCAATATTGTGAAATATTATTACAATTTAAAATAATGGTTTTCTATTTTAATATACTTTAAAATATAATATATTTTGGTGATGTAAAACTGAATTTTCATCAGCCATTATTCCAGTCTTCAGTGTCACATGATCCTTCAGAAATCATTCTGATATGCTGATTTATTATCAATATTGGAAACTGCTGTGCTTCTTAATATTTTTTTTATAACCTGTGATACTTTTTTCAGGATTCTTGGATGAATAAATGAAGTAATGGCTGATGAAAATTCAGCTTTGCATCACAGAAATAAATTATATTTTACAGTATGTTAAAATAGAAAACCATTATTTTACATGGAGTTTTGTTTTGGTCAAATAAATGCATGCTTGATGAGCATAAGAGACTTCAAAAACATAAATTCAAATAGTAATATGTCCAAACTTTTGACTGGTACTGTATTTATAACATCTGAGCAGAAATTTGCGAACAAAAGCTTTATTGATGTGTGACACTAGGCTATTTTACAGTAAACACTACATAATCTATCCAAACAGGCCAAAGAAATCTTGTCTAAACAGTCTTACGTCTATGACATTTTATGTAGTTTTATTTCAGTATTTATTACATATTTTAGTCGATTTCACTCAGTATAACAATATAGTTTGGGAAAAGCCAATATGGTGTTTACTACTGTAAGTATGTGTAGTAAACTAACAGCGCGTCAGCTCCATTCATTCACAGAGAGACATGCAGAACATGCAGGATTCATATTTAAACGATTTTTACATTATTTAAAACCTGACATTTCAAAGTTTCTTTAGACATATGTCTCATGTTTGTGTGACAAGTATTCACTAAGTTACAACGACGGAGTATTTTCAGTCTCTTTCGCACTGATGAGACAAAAAGCGAGGTGGTATCGGCGCAACCGCCGACCTCTAGGGGTTAATGCCTGTCCCTGAATCCCAGTGTAATTCTGTAGTCAATCTATGAGTATGTTATGATCTATAGTGTTGAACGCAGCACTAAGATGAAGTAAAACTAGTATTGAGATACAGCCTTGGTCAGAAGCTAGAAGTAATTTGTACATTTTAATGAGCACAGTTTCTGATTGATTGATTGATTGATTGATTGATTGATTGATTGATTGGAGCTTTATTTTCCAGGTCAGAAAAAAGTCAGTTGCAAGATGTAAACACAGTTGTGAGATAACAGGTTTGTGATAACAGGTTTGTAATAACAGGTTTGTAATAACAGGTTCGCATGGCTCACGTGGAAGATTACCGTGTGAATACCTTACGCAGCGTGTGGGTGTGGCCACATTAAAAATAATGAGGTCAGACAGGAAAGATTGCACCTCACGTTGGTTTCATACGGATTACATAAACAGAGAATATTTGTTTTCAATATGGTTAAATTATACTTTTTATATATCATTTAAAAGTAGACACTCCAAGCTTTCTAAAGACATATCTCTCGTGTCTGTGTGGCAAGTATTTGCTGAGTTTTGTGATTTTTGTGGCGCGTTTTAGAAAGAAGTTCACAGAGACTGAGGCGGCAGAAAGCGCACACTGTTTGTTTTCTTTATTTTACAAAAGCACAACGTTTTGTTGTTATTGTGAGTGTACGCAAATACAAATAGACCCTTTACAGTTTCGAATGATGTATTGTATTGTATTGTATTGTATATGACAAAAAAAGAAGGATTTCCAAGTTCCCTTTTAGTCGGTCACGTTCGACGAGATTCCAATTCGTCGGTACGTTCTGACTTGTCGCTGGTACGTTCCAATGAATTGGGATCTCGTCTTAGAGCCCAATCACCTTCGAGTGTAAACTAAACGAGCCAACGGACATTGGCGTGCAAGATTTGGCAGCGTGGGTATAAACACAGAGGCAGATGCAACGCACATTCAGGTTTTCGCTTCGGAGCCGAACACTTGTGTCGTTCTGCTACAGTAATCTGTTCAAGTGACTACTATGAGTCGAAAGAAGCTCTGCATTCCGGTGTTGGTGTGATGGCGCTGCAGCGGTGGGTGCGACTTCGATGAGCATTTTCTGCTGTTCTAATACAGCCTAAAAGAGCTTATTGCACACTGCAGGCTGTATTAAATGCCGCGGCCATCTCTCGTGTGCGCTTCAGCACTGAAAGAGCTTATTTGTGGGTGGTTCATGTTTTCACATGAGAACATGTCCACGTTGGCACGCAGGTCGCGACTCTTCTTTCTCCGGAAAGCTTGAGTCCCCTCTGCTGTTGACCAGCCGCTGCTTGTGTGTAAAAGTAATCCACAGGGCAAAATCCCAGTGGCCCTCCCACTCCTCGGCGTGTCGTGTGCCGTCGAGCTGTCAGCTGACAGTGCGGGTTGTCACAGCAACCCAGCGCATCGCTCGCCACTCTAGATAAGGATCCAGATGTTGATTGCTGCATTGGAGAGAGGGCTATTGTGCTCTGGAAATGAAGATGACACTGTAGGGTGTGCTCATGCTGAATCAGATTCAGAGTTGACAGTCATGCTTTGTCTTGTTCTGAGCTTTCGTGGCTGGTGTCTGGGGGCACAGCGTGATGCGTAAATCGCCCTGCTCCGCCCCCGCGCCATTTTTCCCGGATGTGCATGAAGAACTTTGGCATAATGGAAGAATATTGGACCAATATGGAATGCCAAAGATGCCAAAATCTGCTTTAAAAAGTTTTTCGTCTCTCACTACCCTTTATGGTGGGGCGTCAGGGGGTTCGTGGGGATTCCCCAGGTGGAGTGTGCAGTTGCGGTGCATGCCTGCAATGTGCTGCCACCTGGTGGGGTCATCCACAGCTCCCGTCCAGCACCTGTGAGACAACAGCAGCTCTCGCTGCTGGGGCTTACAGTGCTGCTGGTCAGGCCACCTCCACCCTGCATGCGATGGCACCTTGCAAGTCTACTAAGCCGGGGTTGAGGCAGGAACTCACATGATGACTGACCGTGATCAAGTCACAGCGCAGGCCCTTGGCCGGACAATATCCACCTTGTTGGTCCAAAAGTGCCCCCTGGCTAAACCTTGTAGGGGTGTGAGATGCCGACAAAGCGCGCTTTCTTGATGCTCCCATTTCACAAGGTGGCCTTTTCTGTGACGCTGTCAAGGAGTGTGCCCAGCAGTTCTCGACAGTCCAGAAGCAGTCTGCGGCAATCAAGAGCCTGCTTCGACATGCTACCAGGCCATCGTGAGCTGCCCCTCAGTCTGTTCGTCACCAAGGGTGTCCATTCCCCTGCGGTTAAAAAAAAAAAAGCGATCCGGTGCGGCCAGCTTAGTTGTGATGCAGGAAGACGACGGGCAACCCGGAGATGGATGGAGCTGCTCTTCCCCCGGAGGAGGGCCGGGCGGAGAATCTTTCATTGAGTCAAATTTCTGTTCTGCCACTGGCGTCACAGTCAGCAGTACCCAAATTCGAATGAAAGAACAGCTTCCTCTCTCTCTGGGTCCCAAGAGGGCACAGATGGCAGTGTGTGACGCTATGCCTTGCCACTCTTATCCCCCTCTCCTATCGTCAGCAGGCAGCTGTGTGCAGTTGTATGGTCTCTGGGGGCCTGGCTAGCGCTCCCCAGCCTGTCTCGCTGGCTCATTCGGACCATCAGACTCGGCTATGCGATTCAGTTTTCCCGGCGTCCTACAGTCTACAGTCCCTACTTCATTGTACCCAAGAAAGGCGATGGGTTACGGCCAATCTTGGACCTGCTAGTTCTGAACCGAGCCCTTCACAGGCTCCCATTCAAGATGTTGACGCAGAAATGCATTTTCGAATGCATCCGTCCCCGAGATTGGTTTGCAGTGATCGACCTGAAGGGTGCGTACTTTCATGTCTCGATTCTTCCTTGACACAGAGCATTCCTGTGCTTTGCGTTCGAGGGGCGGGCATACCAGTACAAGGTCTTCCCCTTTGGGCTGTCCCTGTCGCCTCACGTCTTCATGAAGACGGCGTTAGCATTCTCAACTATCTTGACCACTGGCTCATACTGGCCCAGTCACGAGAGCAGTTGTGCGAACACGGGGACATGGTGCTCAGTCACCTCAGCCAGTTGGGGCTTGGGGTCAACTGAGAAAAGAGCAAACTCTCCCCGGTGCAGAGGAACTCTTTTCTCTGTATGGAGTTGGAATCGGTCAACCTAACAGCACGCCTCACAGTGTTTGCTCAGTTTTGAACTGCTTGAATTCACTCAGGAACAGGACAGCGGCCCCACTGAAACTATTTCAGATGCTCCTGGGGCATATGGCATACGCAGCAGCAGTAATGCCGCTCAGATTTAAAAATAGTTTGATTGAGAACTGTTTTATGCTCGTGGATGGTGTTTCTAGGAGATATTTTTGATCAATTTCAATCTGGTTTTAGGTCTCGGCACAGCACCGAAACTGCCCTTCTCAAAGTGTCAAATGATCTTTTGATGTCGGTAGACGCTGGGAACTGTGCTGTTTTAGTGCTTCTCGATCTAAGCGCAGCATTTGATTCAGTGGATCACAGGATTCTTCTCAACCATTTGAGTCAGTGGGGGGGTATCAGAGGGCATGCTCTAAAGTGGTTCTCTTCCTACTTACATGAAAGAACCTTTGCTATGGAACTAGGGAATTCCATCTCATCCTCTCAGCCTGTCCTATCAGGGGTTCCTCAAGGTTCATGTCTTGGCCCCGTACTGTTTTCCTTATATATGCTCCCACTGGGATTAATCTGTCAAAAACATAATGTGGCGTATCATTGTTATGATGACAACACCCAGCTATATCTACCTCTGAAATGTGATGACAACTGCAAACTTACATCTTTGCTGCTGCTGACTGGCACGAGTAAATGCTTTAGTGTATCTCCGGTGCTGGCCTCTCTGCACTGGCTGCCTGTTGATTTTAGATTGCAATATAAGGTCTTGTTAATGGTTTTTAAAGGTTTGCATGGTCTTACTCCAGAGTATATTTCAAGCCTGTTGCATCATCACTGTGCTGCTAGACCCTTAAGATCGTTGCAGAGTCTCCTTAATGTTCCTAAATCACGGTTGAAGACTAAAGGAGATCGTGCCTTCTCTGTGGCTGCGCCATGCCTCTGGAATAGTCTTCCTCCACATATAAGATGTGACTCATTGTAATTTTCTAAATCCGTATTTAACCCTCTGAACACGGCAAACGCGCCGACGCGTTGTGCTGGATTTTTCCTCATGACAGTGTAAAACAACTTAAAATATTCCGTCATTTTTGGCCTCACAGACATGAAAGATACGTCTTTACAGAGCTTGAAGTGCCTACTTTTATTTGTATACACTCACAGTAAAAACTAAATGTTGTGCTTTTCACTAAATAAAGAAAACAAACAGGATGCGCAAGATTCTCCCGTCTGTCTCTCAGTGAAGTCCACTCTGAAATGCATCTGAAAATGAACTGTAATTCAGTGAATACTTGCCACACAGACTTGACAGATATGTCTTTATAAAGCTTGAAATGTCTGCTTTTACATTAAGTAGTTTATATCAAAAACAAATATTCTCTGTTTATGTAATCCGTATGAAAGCAATGAGCGGTCCAGTTTCTCAAGCGGCTGCTCATTGACGATAATGTGACCACACCCACACGCGCACAAAGCGATTCACATGCTAATCGTCCACGTGAAGGAACGCGAACCTGTAAACGCCCCCTCATCCCCTTAAAACAAAGAATTAGCTTCATCATTCTTCTGCTTTTCATCGAGTCTGGAAGACACGCTGTGAGTTTACCTTGGATTTACCTCAGAAGAAGAAAACAATTTTAAGATGAGAATTTTTAAGGTAAAACATTTATTCTCACTTATATTAGCGTTATTGTTGCATAAACTTGACATTGTAGGCTACTAGTTGAACTATTGCTAGAATGTGCTAAAATGTGTGAAATCAACGGAAACATGTTGAAATATAGACAGGTAGGCAACCTTTCAATGCCATATAAAGATACACGTATGACATGAGGATATTTTATGCTCTATAATGTAAAACACAGCAGGATATATAAGTAGGGTTGCCAACTGTCCCGTATTAGCCGGGATGTCCCGTATATTGGGCTTAAATGATTTGGAAGCGCCCGTCGTGATGCTCATGCGGTGTGGTGCGCTCATTTTTTTTCCAGACGCGTCCATTCCGCAGTGAGATGAAAAGCTTAGCAACGGCAGACACCACAGGAGCGTTTAGTTTGTCGGTTTAGTTTGTTCTGCAAACTAGGTGTATGCGAGTAAAATACCTTTAAACGTGACAGGAACATCTGTTTGTGTATGCATTTGTAGATTATATTGCAAACAAATGATTATGATATTTACGGTGATACTGTAATGGGAGATCCATGTTGAAAACAGTTTGGCCAATGTACAGTGTACATTTTGTCAGGATTCTTTGATGAATAGAAAGTTAAAAAAACAGCATTAATCTGAAATAGAAAGCTTTTGTAACATTAAAATGTCTTTACTGTCACTTTTGGCACATTTAATTCATTATTGCTGAATAAAACTATTAATTTCTTTAAAACAAATTCTTACTGACCTCAAACTTTTGAACTGTATAATGCTACAAAAGCTTTAGATGGTTTGTGTGTAACAATTTACATTTATTTCTATGACGTAAAAATTCTTTTTAGGATAAAACTGTGCATTAATAGGTTAAGCAAAACAAATTATATCTGAGAACCTTTTATACACACACTTAACTGCAGACACTGAAATGACATACACTGTGTGGTACAGTACAAATATTTTGAGTGTCCCGTATAAAGAACCACGATTGTCCCTTATTTTTGTCCCATTTTTTGTCCTTCGTTATGTATATTTGGATTATGCTGTGTTGTAAATAAATGAAACAAATCAAAAAATCTTTTAATCTCTTCACATTCTTTGTTCTAGTTCCCTCACAGTCCCTCCTGATAGGGCCATCAGGGGAGTGTCTTTGTCTTTCCAGGTGTGCAACACATCAATATTCATGATGATTCACGCCCTCCCCGCATAAGCCTTCCTGACACAAAACATGTCTTACAAATTTTAAATCAACATATTGTTTTATGTGAAAGAGTGGGCAGAGTGATTTTTATATCGTCTTGAAGCAAAAATTCTAGCCTACATGATCCAGTTTTCAAAAGTCTTGTGAACAAATATTCAGTACGGGTTTTATGGCCTTATTTCAGTGACTTAAAATATTTTTTTTTCACAAAGCACACATAAACGTAGTTTTCTCAAAACTACAAACTTTTACATACATGCTGCTCACTTATTAGCAGAGCAGAGTTTGTGCTGAATACAGAGTATTCAGACTTTAGCCATGAAAATGTTACAAGTAACAGAAATAAGCAAACGCATCTCTACTCTATTGCTTACAACTGCCCTTAGGAGTTGTGATATGTATTGTGTGTATTGTTAATTTGTATTTGTCTTTTTGGCTATGTTGAGAGTGTAAAGCACTTTGGTCAACTTGTGTTGTTTTTAAAAGTGCTATAAAAATAATCCTGTCAGGACCACTATCGTCAAAGATGATAGACAATTAGCATATAGTTTTAGATTGGCGGTATGGTTCTGTTCTGGGCAAGAACTCCCTGCGCATCCATGCAGCCTAGCATGGATAAGAGCAGGGAGAGCAGTGATAACCCCCCTAGGGTAAACAAAACAGAAGCAACAATGTATTGCAGATAGCATTAATGTCAATATTAAAATGTACAACCTAATTCAGGAATTTAGTCTGATTCAGGGGGAATCAGAATGCCAAATCCTGACTGACGAGAGGAGGAGCTGGGGATGGAGGAGGGTAATTAGCTCCGGAGAAACGCGATAGCAGCTGATAATACTGAAGGAGCTTATATATGCATGCTGTGATAGGCATCGTATTCCTATAGGTAGATGTGATCCGCTGACAGTCAGCTTATGCGAGCTTGACTAACGTGACCTGCTAGAACTAACGCTATACGCTTGATATGTTGATTGATATTAATCATGGATTCTGCAGTATGGAGCACGCTTGGACTGCTGATGCCGTTCTTAAACATCTATTTTTCTTATGAACTGAACTTCGGCCATGCTGCTGGTGGCGTTGCCATTAATGAAATTCGATATGACAGAGTTTTTACTATTGCTTCGCAACTCTGTCGCATTAGAGCACTCTACAGTAGTGGATACGATCCCAAACTATCTTAAAACTAATGTGAAAGGAGTTAAAGCTCATACTAAGCGACATGGATGTAGAGGAGGCCTTCGTCATCAATTGAGGCAGTTAAAAGATAGAAATAAACTTTGCCTGCCTACTACCCTCCTCATCAATGTGCAATCTTTGGGAGCAAAAACGGATGAACTTTCAGCCAATATTCGCTACCTACATGAGTACTCGTCCTGCGTCCTGGCAGTCACTGAGACGTGGCTGGACAGCAACGTCTTGCTCAGCGAGGTGGAACCTGATGGCTTCACGTCATTCAGGACCGACCGAGATGGTAACATCACCGGGAAGACTTGTGGAGGTGGGGTATGTCTTCTTGTTCGAGAGGAGTGGTGTCGCGCAGTCAAGGTTAGAGAGAGCCTATGTACTCCGGGCATTGAATTGCTGTGTATCTCTCTTCAACCGTACTATTTACCAAGGGAGTTTCAAGAGAGCTCAGCAGGGGGCGCAGCACTGGGGTGCACTTACGCTACTGGGCCTGGTGTCAGATGCTCCGCCACATCTGACAGCCGTATGGTGGTGGAGTAACTCAACAGGGTTCGCCTAGCTGGGGAACCTACTGGAGCAATAAAGTGCACTTATCCGGTCCATGAGGAGAGGAATGGCGCAGCAAGCCGACAATTAGAACGGGCACTTTGGTGTTACTGGCTGGTTGAAGTGAGCACACGGGAAGAAACCGGCTCTACACGGAGGCTATAGAATCTAGCGAACGTGTTAGGTGTCGCCCAGCCCGCAGCTCTACATATATCTGTCAGCGAGGTGCCATGCGCCAGCGCCCGGGAAGAGGCAACACTCCTAGTGGAGTGGGCTCTCAACCTGAGCGGGCAAGGCATGCCTTGGGTTTGGTACGGCAAGACGATGGCATCCACTATCCAGTTAGCCAACCTCTGCTTGGAGACAGCCTTTCCCTTCTGCTGGCCTCCGTAACAGATGAAGAGCTGTTCTGAGGTCCTGAAGCTTTGTGTTCTGTCCACGTATAACTGCAGAGTGCGGATGGGACAGAGAAAAGCCAGGCCTGGTCTGCCTCCTCCGAGGGCAGCGCTTGCAGGTTCACCACCTGGTCCCGGAAGGGAGTGGTGGGAACCTTGAGCATATATCCGGGCCGGGGTCTTAGGATCACGTGAGAACATCTTTGGGGGTCTTCTCGTCGAGAAGAGCACCACTCAATGAATAGGTTCCACTTAAAAGCATAGCAGCGCCTCGTAGAGGGGGCTCTAGCAGCAGTGATGGTGTCTACCACTGTTTGTGGCAGATTACCTAGAATCTCCGCGTCCCGTCCAGGGACCAGTCATGGAGTTTCCATAGGTCTGGACGCGGGTGCCATAGGGTGCCCCGTCTCTGAGAAAGCAGGTCCTTCCTCAGAGGAATGGGCCAAGGAGGTGCTGTCGCAAGGAGCACTAGTTCAGGGAACCAGATCCGGTTGGGCCAATACGGCACAACTAACAAGACCTGCTCCTCGTCCTCCTTGACTTTGCGCAGTGTCTGTGCTAGAAGGCTCACTGGGGAAACGCATACTTGCGTAGGCCCCGGGACCAGCTGTGTGCCAGTGCATCCATGCCAAGGGTACCCTCGGTCAGGGAGTAAAAAAACTGGCAGTGCGACGTGTCCGGGGAAGCAAACAGGTCTACCTGTGCGGTCCCGAAGCATCTCCAGATCAGCTGGACCACCTGGGGATGGAGTCTCCACTCTCCCGGAAGCACTTGCTGTCGTGAGAGCTTGTCGGCTGCACGATTGAGCCGGAATGTGAGTGGCGCGAAGAGTCTGAGTGTGCAGTGCAACACTTACCTGCTTCCGCTGAGGGGGCACGAGGGTGTGTGGAGGCCTCTTGAGTGCGTCCTGGACACAGCCAGTGCCCCCTGCTGGCGATGGGAGAGGCACCTGAGTGTGACAGATATTGGAAACAGCTCTTTTATTGAAGTTTTGGGTTCCACTGGCCCGAAGTCCAGTGGCAGAACACAAATTAAACATGAACAAAAGATTCTCCCCCAGGGGGAGGGAGTGGCGGGGACACCATCTCCCGGTGAGCTGTCCCCTCCATCTCTGGGTGGCCCGTCTCAGGGTCGCTTGGACTTCTGCTTGCTACCTGGCTTAGCAGCGGCCTGAGCGGGCTGGGCGGCCTTCCTACGGCCGGCTCCACGCTGTTGCCCCGATGGAGGGCGCCCTCGGCGACGAGCAGGCGGAGGATCTGCAGCCGGCGGGTGGAGGCAGCAGCAGCCCGCCGGGGCAGGATGTGCCTGATGGCCTCCGTCTGCTTCTGGGTGGACGAGAACTGCTGGACGAAGCTCTCAAACGCGTCGCCGAATGACCAATGGAACGAGCAGCGACTTTCATCGCCTGGAGAGCGAGGTCCGTCGCCGCCTGGAGCTCCCGGAGGAGCTCGGGGTCAGGTCTACCCTCGTGCATGTCTGCATGCCTGCCTGGGCTTGATGCACCTGGAGCAACGCCATGGCATGCAGGGCGGACGCAGCCTGTCCACAGGCTCTGTAAGCTTTGCCCGTTAGAGTGGACGAAAACTTACATGAATCGTGTTTTCTTTTACATCACGTGGATGGCTAGGTGCGTCGCTTACCTGGGGAACAGATAGAAGGCAAGCCGGCAGAGGCAGTGTGATGCATTGGGCAATGTTCTGCTGGGAAACCCTGGGTCCTGCCATCCATATGGATGTTACTTTGACACATACCACCTACCTAAGCATTGTTGCAGACGATGTACACCCTTTCATGGAAACAATATTCCCTGGTGGCTGTGGCCTCTTTCAGCAGGATAATGCGCCCTGCCACAAAGCAAAAATGGTTCAGGAATGGTTTGAGGAGCACAATGAGTTTGAGCTGTTGACTTGGCCTCCAAATTCCCCAGATCTCAATCCAATCGAGCATCTGTGGGATGTGCTGAACAAACAAGTCCGATCCATGGAGGCCCCACCTCGCAACTTACAGGACTTAAAGGATGCTAACATCTTGGTGCCAGATACCACAGCACACCTTCAGGGGTCTACTGGAGTCCATGTCTCAACAGGTCAGGGCTGTTTTGGTAGCAAAAGGTATAAAACATAATATTAGGAAGGTGGTCATAATGTTATGTCTGATCGATTTATATAAAGAGAGAGTGCTGAATAAAACTAACATCATTGTGAATGATACGAGGCATCTCTTATCCTATGCTTTCGAATTACTGCCATCTGACCGACAGTATTGTGTTCCACGATGCATAAAAAACAGGTCCAAACTATCTTTTATCCCCCAAGCAATTCAAATTTTAAATTCTTCTTCTAGTGCTAATTTATAATCAGCTGGTGTGGTTATTTTGAATTATTTTAAATGAATTTGTTTGTTTTAAATAATTTTTTATGCCAATTGTGAGTGTTAAATGTCTCTGTGCATATGCTGCAAACCTACTTTCCCTACGGGGATAAATAAACTGACTACTACTAATAAACTGACTACAGATTGCTTCATATGAGGCCGCTTCAGCACTGGCTTCACGGCCAAGTCCCGAGATGGACATGGCAATTCAGCACGAACCGGGTGACAATCACCCCAGCCTGTCGCCAAACCTTCAGCCCATGGTTGGACCCTGCATTTCTACGGGCAGGAGTTCCCCTAGAGCAGTGGTTTTCAACCTGTGGGCCGGTATTGCAGGGGGGCCGCCAATTGCTTTTAATAGAAATAATAATATTGTCAAAATATGTAAAAAAATATCTGTCATAACTTAATATCATAATTTCATATATATAATTAAATAACGAAAAATAAATATTGAAATATTGAAACGGTGCAAACTACGACGGCACTTGGAGACAAAACACAGTGAATATGTGTCCAAGCCTATTGATTTTTTTGAGAACAAACTTAAAGAGTACCAAAGCAGGAAAAAAACTCTTGAAACTGCGTTCTCTGGCAACGACAACAGCAAAGCAGTGGAGGCATCTTATTGTGTAGCAAAGCTCATCGCAAAGGCTGTAAAACCTCACACAATTGGTGAAAAATTGGCCGCGAAAGAAATGGTTGGCATGATGTGTGGAGAAAAGGCCCACAAGCAGTTAAATCTGATTTCACTTTCAGATAATAGGAAGAATAAATGAAATGGCAGATTATATAAATTAGACGTTGGTTAAAAACATTCGAGAGAGTCCCTTTTATGCCAACCATTTGGATGAATCGACCGATATAGCAAACCTTTCCAACCTCCTTGCTTATGTACGGTATGTACATAACGGAGAATTACAAGAGGATTTCCTTTTCTGTAAGCCGCTGCCGACTCAATCAACTGCCGAAGCCATATTTAATATTTTGAATGCATTTATTGTTTCAGATGGAATAGATTAGTCTAAATGCGTGGGTCTGAGCACAGACGGAGCAAGAGCGATGGTGGGGCATCGTAACGGAGTGATTGTGCGCGTGAGATCAGTTGCGCCGCTCATGAGCTCCGTCCACTACAGTTTACATCGGGAAGCGCTAGCTACCAAGAAGATGCCAACAGATCTCAGATGTGTCTTGGATGAGGCTGTTAAAATAGTCAATTTCATAAAGACTAGGCCCCTTCAGTCACGTTTGTTTCGACTTCTCTGTGAAGAAATGGGAAGTGATCATGTTCAGCTTCTTTTACACACTGAGGTACGATGGCTTTCACGAGGAAGGGTAATTACGCAACGAATGCGCAACGAACGCGGGGTTAGTTGTAACACACATGGTTTAAAACTTTCCACACATGCCAGGATGACAAAACTTAGTGTATTTACTAGTTGCCATATCAACATTATTTAGAGAAAAAAATGCACCAAAATTAAAAAATCTTTGGAAGATATCACTGAACATTTAACCATAGCAAAAGTAAATTTCTTACTTAAGTTTATTTTTCATCTCTGTTTTTTGTGTTTATTTAAAAAAAGACAAAGCTGATATTATTTTAATCTTATATCTGTTATTTAACAGTTGAGATAGTTCTTTAATGCTGATCTAACCAGCAGAAGACACAAGCCGGGTTTAAATCCCAGTTGCGCAGGTGGGGTATGGTGTAACACTGCGTTACAATGTGCCCCTATTAGAACTATGCTATTCTATTCTATACTTTTATGAAATCTTTTGAGAAACCATGAGATAAAGGTGAATAATGACTGAGAGTCAATGTTCAGAAATTATTAATTATTATTATGTTTTTAACTATGCGGTATAGCTGTATGTAGGGATGTGTTTGTTGTCAAACTCAAAAATTCCATTATTTTATATTAAAAAGTTAATAGTTGTATTTTATTGACAAAATATTTTAGTTTGTCTTGGATATTTTTTGATTATATCAGGTAACATTTTAAGCTGTCATTTGGTCATGTTACAATGTGCCCCTCACATGTTACAATGTACCCCACATATGGGGCATGTTGTCACATTTCACTTCCATTCTTTCGGGTAAATAAAGAAACAAACTATACACTGTATTAATGTAACAAAACCACATAATTGTACTAGACGTGTGAAATTAATGTGGGAAAAAATAAATACTCTGAACTCCAAGTGGATTTACACAAACTGAGAAAGTCAAAAAGCGTTAGGTTGTGCCCCGCTCTCCCCTACGGATTTTTTCTTCCCCTACAAGCTTCCATAGCTCTCGATTTGCGCTTGTCACTCGAGCCTGACTCTAGTCTTGCTTTGTCCAGTGCTCCAGTTCTCTGCCGGTTTTGACTGCTCGTCTCAACCCTGCTCTGCATGTTCCCTGACTGATTGCTCCGCTGGCTGTGTACCCGCTGCCGACCTCTGCCTGGATCTGGTTTTCCTGTTTTGCTGAGCAGTACCAGTCCGAGTTATCAACATTTTCTGTTCATTTCCTGTTCATTCAATAAAGACAGTTAGCAATCTAGCTTCTGAGTACTCAGTTATTAAGATAAGATACTCAGTTTTATTAAAATAACATTTTGCAGTGGGCCGCGGAAACATATGTGTTTGTGGGCCGCGAGTTGAAAAAGGTTGGGAACCACTGCCCTAGAGCAAGTGTCCAGGTATGCTGTTGTCTTTACGGATGCCTCCACCACCGGCTGCGGTGCCACGTACATCGGGCATGCAGCTTCAGGTGTTTGGTCGGGACCCCAACTGCATTGGCAGATCAATTGCTTCCAGTTGCTTGCAGTATGACTTGTGCTGGGCCACTTCAAATCGCTGCTACTAGACAAACACGTGCTGGTCCGGACGGACAGCACTGTGGCCGTTGCGTTCATTAACCATCAAGATGGTCTACGCTCTAGTCGCATGTCGCAACTTGCCCGCCACCTGCTTTCTTAGACACGGGGCACCCTATGGCATGGAGGACTTAGGTGATCTACACCAGGTGATGGTAGACACCATCACTTCGGCGAGAGCCCCCTCTACGACGAGCGCTTATGCCCTGAAGTGGAACCTGTTTGTTGAGTGGTGTTCTTCTGACTGGAGAGCTTCTGTATGTGGAGAGCATTAGGACCTCAGACCAGCTCTTTGTCTGTTATGGAGGCCAGCAGAAGGGAAAGGCTGTCTCTAAGCAGAGGATGGCCCACTGGATAGTGGATGCCCTCGTCTTGGCGTACCAAACCCAAGGCGTGCCGTGCCCCCTCGGGTTGAGAGCTTACTCTACCAGAAACGTTGCTTCCTCCTCTGTGCTGGCGCATGGCGCCTCGCTGGCAGAAATATGTGGAGCTGCGGGCTGGGCGAAACCCAACACATTTGCAAGATTATATAGTCTGCGTGTAGAGCCAGTGTCCTCCCGTGTACTCGCATCAAATAGCCAGTGGTCCCTGGGGACCCTCTTGGTGTCTCTCTTGCTGCGCCATTCCCCGCCATTATCTTGCTCCTCAGTTGAGTTTCCCAGCTGGTAAACCCTCTTGAGTTCCTCCACTACCCTCGGCAGTCCGACGTGGCGGAGCGTCCGACACCAGGCCTAACACTCGTGAGTGCACCCAATGGTTGACCCCTGTGCTAGGCTAGGTGTCATATGTTGTGATCCCTACGGTCATCCCATATGTGTATTCTTCCACGGTACGGCTTCCCTGGCAGCGAGCCCGTGTCTTTCCCCTGGCAGAGTCCACTCTGCCGGTATTGACTCCCCCCTAATTAGGCTGGAGCTACCCCAGAGAAATTCCATATGTTGCACTACCCTATATGGCCAGTCTACATTCGTAATTTCCACATGATAGGCAGGATGTGGATTCCGTAGCATCCCTTTCCGGAAACTTGGATGGGCACACATTCCCAGTGTTATCCAATAGTCTCGCTGAATGGGTTATGCGGAACAGCAGTGATCGACTTTCTCAGCGTAAGCCCTGTCCCATTAGGATTAGGATGCTTATGCAGGGCGCTGGAAGGGGCAGCAATAGTGGCACTTTATTAGGGATCCCAATTCGTCAGTACGTTCCATGACCGACTAAAAGGGAACGTCTCGGTTACGTATGTAATCCTTGTTCCCTGAAGGAGGGAACAGAGACATCACATCCCGTCGCCACAATTGCTGTACCACCGCTGAGCAGCCGGGTCACCGGCTTGGCTCATGTTTTGCTGATAAATGGCCTGGCGAGATCATTAACTTACATTCAGAAATTAAATCTACTGCCCTTTTCCACATTTATCCCATTGTTATAGCATGTTTGCTTTGGGAAAACAAAAGGGCACCATAAAATGGCTGGTTTTATTTTTCTCTTTTTTTGTGGCACTTTTGCTGTTCCTGGCTTTTCGATAAAAATCTAAGTTTCCGAGACCCTAACAGCACTAGCCTTTTCAACCATCCTTCCATCCCTCTGCTCATTAATGGCATCTTGAAGGCACATCCAGGGAAGAAAGATAAACTTTTAGCTGCAGCAGCAACCATAGCACCAACAGTGTAGCAGATCTAGTCCACCAAGACCAAACCTATGTACATTCTATTTACATTAGTAAAATGTGTTATAAAGATGTCATAACTACATCTGGCTGATGAAAATACTTCTATGGCAAACTCACCATCTGTCTTCCAATCTCAAAGCACATAACATTAAAATAATAATGAATGTAAACAACAAGCTCTGACTTGTACCACCTGACTGCTGCAGTTTAATTTCGGCGTTGATTGGTCCTGAGACGTCTACAGAAGATATATGTACATTTTTTATAGTTAGACCACTTGTAACCAGTACAAGGAAAGCAAATCATGTGTTACTTTATCAATGGACCAGTGGACAAATTCGACCAAGGAGAGAGATGTTGCAACAGCATTGAACACTCAACAACAGGTTTGAGGTAAGAAAAGGAAGTTGTATTTTAATTAAAACTTTTTTTTTTTTTTTGGACTGGTTTGTTTTAGGTTGTCTTTTCCTTTTTCTTTTCAACCTTAGTTTAGTTCAGCACTTTGAACACTTTTCCCATAAAACATTAAACACAAATTAAAACAATAAACAATCAGTAAAACAAAATTACATTTCACTTTGAATACTCAATTTTCAAAAATCCACTATTTCCCATAAACACTCAGAATAGTTTCTTTTCTTTTTCAAAACCCAAGCAGTTGAATTTTCAGTTCAGTCTTTTCAAATTGTCAGTTCCAGAAATCCATGAACTGATGAAATCCACAGTCTATACCATCCAGGGGAAATTATATGCAATTTCACTTTTACCATTCAAGTTGAATACTTTTCTGTGTTCTTTTCAAACAGGAAGTTCAAGGATCTACTCAACGGGCGGCTCGCCAGTTCAACTACACCGTTACACACACTGAAGAGAGTTGAACAGTCCACGATCCAGGAAACAATTCACACTCGATTCTCATCCAAACAGAACTTTCAGCAGAACATCACATGGAAAACACACATTAAAAAAAACCTGGCCTTGAAGACACAAGGCCAAAAGAGTAATTAGCACTTGATATCATCAACAACTGAATTCAGTTGAAACACATTTTCTAATAAACGTCACTCAATATCCATTTCCATGTCTCAGTGTCATAATTTTCTTTGTACAATATTCAAGTATTTTTACAATAGAAGTATTTCACTTGTGCATTAATTTGTATAATTACCTCATTTATCATACAAAGCACATTAACGTTGTCCTTTCACACAGTATCAATCTATTCACCAAATATACAGCACCAAATAAATTCTTGTTTTCTGAAATCCATTTTCACTAAGATCTTTAACCACATTTGTCACAAAATTAAATGAAAACTACATCAGCTCACCAAGAGAAATCATCCAACTGAACGAATTTTCCAGACGACACGCTTGACGATAGCATTCACATACTATCTGCTTTTTCACCCTTTTGTTGAAAATATATACACACCACGTGTTATATAGACCACGTTAGCATTTTTTTAATGCTAAGATCGCATTTTAACACTCATTTACATTACATGGGTGAGATAGGATATATTTACAACTTTTGATTTTTAATAATTATATATTTTTATATAATTAAATCATGGGTTTACAGTCTTATCATAAATAGTTCAGCATCTTTAATTCTTTTAATCTGCTTTTTAATTCTGGAATCAATTCTGCCTATGTCTCTACCCACTGGTAACCTGGGTTACAACTTCTATTATTGATTGCTAGGGTCTTGCAAATGGACAAATGAGCAACAAATGGGCTCAAAGAGAATGGGAAAGTGTGTCCAAACTTTTGACTGGTAGTGTATAGCTAATACATTTGGGGTTTTATGGCTCTATGGAGCAGCAGCAGTACACAAGTCTTGAAAGTCAGATCTGCAGAAGAAGCAGAAACCTTCCTGAAGAATATCTCACTTCCACATACAGTGGGGAGAACAAGTATTTGATACACTGCCGTTTTTCCAGGTTTTCCTACTTACAAAGCATGTAGAGGTCTGTAATTTTTATCATAGGTAAGATTCCATAGACGGAATCTAAAACAAAAATCCAGAAAATGATGATTTTTAAATAATTAATTTGCATTTTATTGCATGACATAAGTATTTGATCACCTACCAACCAGTAAGAATTCCGGCTCTCACAGACCTGTTAGTTTTTCTTTAAGAAGCCCTTCTGTTCTCCACTCATTACCTGTATTAACTGCACCTCTTTGAACTTGTTACCTGTATAAAAGACACCTGTCCACACACTCAATCAAACAGACTCCAACCTCTCCACAATGGCCAAGACCAGAGAGCTGTGTAAGGACATCAGGGATAAAATTGTAGACCTGCACAAGGCTGGGATGGGCTACAGGACAATAGGCAAGCAGCTTGGTGAGAAGGCAACAACTGTTGGCGCAATTATTCGAAAATGGAAGAAGTTCAAGATGACGGTCAATCTCCCTCGGTCTGGGGCACCATGCAAGATCTCACCTCGTGGGGCATCAACGATCATGAGGAAGGTGAGGGATCAGCCCGGAACTACACGGCAGGACCTGGTCAATGACCTGAAGAGAGCTGGGACCACAGTCTCAAAGAAAATCATTAGTAACACACTACGCCGTCATGGATTAAAATCCTGCAGCGCACGCAAGGTCCCCCTGCTCAAGCCAGCGCATGTCCAGGCCCGTCTGAAGTTTGCCAATGACCATCTGGATGATCCAGAGGAGGAATGGGAGAAGGTCATGTGGTCTGATGAGACAAAAATAGAGCTTTTTGGTCTAAACTCCACTCACCGTGTTTGGAGGAAGAAGAAGGATGAGTACAACCCCAAGAACACTATCCCAACCGTGAAGCATGGAGGTGGAAACATCATTCTTTGACTGCACCGTATTGAGGGGAGGATGGATGAGGCCATGTATCGTGAGATCTTGGCCAACAACCTCCTTCCCTCAGTAAGAGCATTGAAGATGGGTCGTGGCTGGGTCTTCCAGCATGACAACGCCCTGAAACACACAGCCAGGGCAACTAAGGAGTGGCTCCGTAAGAAGCATCTCAAGGTCCTGGAGTGGCCTAGCCAGTCTCCAGACCTGAACCCAATAGAAAATCTTTGGAGGGAGCTGAAAGTCCGTATTGCCCAGCGACAGCCCTGAAACCTGAAGGATCTGGAGAAGGTCTGCATGGAGGAGTGGGCCAAAATCCATGCTGCAGTGTGTGCAAACCTGGTCAAGAACTACAGGAAATGTATGATCTCTGTAATTGCAAACAAAGGTTTCTGTACCAAATATTAAGTTCTGCTTTTCTGATGTATCAAATACTGTAAATTAATTACTTAAAAATCATACAATGTGATTTTCTGGATTTTTGTTTTAGATTCCGTCTCTCACAGTTGAAGAGTACCTATGATAAAAATTACAGACTTCTACATGCTTTGTAAGTGGGCAAACCTGCAAAATCAGCAGTGTATCAAATACTTGTTCTCCCCACTGTATATCTAAAACCCAAACAGATAATTTAGAACAATCACTAACTTTACAAGAACTTAAGACAGCACTAGACCATATTCCTAATAATAATCCCTGGGACCAGATGGCTACCCAGCTGAATTTTATTAACATTTTTTGGACATATTATCTCCCCTATATATTAGAATGATTACTGATGTTTACATGCAGGTAAAATTCAGAAACATGTGAATACATCATTAATCACTCTAATATTAAAACCAAACAAATACCCACTGCACTGCTCTAGCTATCAGCTATTATCCCTTATAAATACAAACCTAAAAATTATTAGCAAAGCCTTAGCCATGTGTTTGGAGACCGTGATTCCCACACTAATACATGCAAACCAAACCGGATTTATTAAAGGAAGACACGCGAAAGATAACATGCGCAGATTATTTAATTTAATACAATTAGCTAATGATAAAATTTCTACATATTACCCCAGATCTCCATGCATTATTGCCTCATTAGATGCCGAAAACGCATAATCACCTTTGATAAGGTGAGTTGGAAGAGGAAGGCCCTTCCTCTTTGCTTGTCTTAATCAATTTGGTTTTGATGAATATTATATAAACTGGATCAAGTTATTATATAAATCCCCAATAGCATCTGTCGTAACTAACCGACATATTTCTAAACCATTACAATTACTTCAAGGCACTAGAAAGGGCTGCCCACTCTCACCACTACTATTTGCTCTTTACATAGAACCTCTTGCAACCTCAATTCGCAAAAACCATCTAATAACAGGACTACAGACTACATCATATCACCATAAAATAAGTCTTTATGCAGATGATATTTTACTTTTTATTTCAATCCTGTCTAGCTCACTCCCTGTTATTCATAATGTAATAAATGCAAACAGTGTGGATTCAGGTTACTCTATTAACTGGTCAAAATCTGAAATTCTTCATCAACAGTCTTTATCAACACATGATTGGGATACTAGAACTTGGCAATCACCTTTTAAAAAATAGTCCACTCTATTAAATATCTCGGAATTTATATAACTTCAATGTCACGGATCTTTTCAAACTATATTTTATATATTACTATATAAAAAACATACCTTTTATTGATAATTGCATTAAGAAACATAATTGTTTTAAATATCTCACTATAGTAAGTATGACACTACTAGCTAGAAACAATTATATGTTCACTATCAACAAAAAAGCTTTTCTCTTCCCAAAACTGAAAGAAAACGGAACAATACATTTAGGAGATATCTTTGAAAATGATTCAATCATGACTTTTGAACAACTAAAAAAGAAATATGATATTCCGGAAAATACTTGTTATCAATACATACAACTAAAAGAAGGTATAAAAGAAACTTAATATTAATACCTTTGAGAATTGCAAACATGTACTTTTTGAAAAATTAAACTCTTTACCCCAGATTAAGCTATTATCACAAATATATAGTATCCTAGCTTCTAATGATCAGACAATTTCATTACCTACAAATAAAATTCTGAATATACCGACATAGCTCTTTTAAAATTTTGTAAAGATATTTTTGTTATATCCAGTAATCCGAGGATACAATTGCTGCAATACAAAATACTAATTGTCTCATATGGGCTTTGTTAATACTAACACTTGTACATACTGTCACAATAGATTTAATGATTATATCCTTTACTTTTGGAACTGCATACATGCAAAAAATATTGGTCAGAGTTTGTAAATAAACTAGTAGAGAGATCCTAGATTTTAATATTTCCCTATGCCCCACTGTAGTTCTGTTGGGAGATCTTTCTCATAATAATGCCCCAAAAGAAACTAAAACATTCATCTTTATTTCAACCATCTTAGCAAAAAAAGTAATAGTATTAAACTGGAAGGACAGAACTAAAATGTCTATCACTCGCTGGCTTAATTCCCAGCAGGCACAGACTCCAACTAATCCAATGTCAATCAGACGACATATTTTGGTTGAAAATTAAAATTGCGTTGACGTCTAAACCCAATGTTTGTTTGACATCAAGCTCCAACGTCATACGTTGAATTTTGGTTGGAATAAACACTGCACTGTAAAAAAAAAAAAAAAAGTGAAATGCATGGTAGGACATTAAATCTATAAAGATCTCAGCAGACGACTAAACAACTCCACAAACAGCATTACCAGCTTCACTTATTACTAACCAGATTGACTTTCTTTCTTTCATACATCTACAGAAGTTCTTATAGAGAATTAACAGAGGTTTAGATGTTGTTGTTTTATTGAAAATAATAGTCTGATGTCACCATTATGGAGATCAGTGTTTGCTTTAGTTGGGCTCTTGACCCTTGACTTTTTAACATTAGCTTTTTTCTGGCTGCTGTAACTGTGTTTGTTATGGCAAAAAAAAAAAAAAAAAAAAATGTAATCAGATGATATTGTCTACTGGATAAAGATATAATCATCATATAGTGTTCTATTTCACTGATGTCATCCAGAATCTAATCTTTTGATACACTACCATTTTGTATTATTAATTAGCCTATAGCAAGCCTGTAATTCTACATTGTCCACTAAACATTTTGATCTCCAACATCTATTAGAATCACTCAGACATCAATAATCAGCATATGAATCTCAACAATGGTGACATGCTTTAAGCCTTGTTTATACTTTCACCTGTCTCCGCAGCACGAGCCTCTGCTGACTGCACGCGCACCTCCCCAAACGGACGAGGCATTTATACTTGATGCGCTCGCCGTTGTACTATTCTTTGAAATGACAGGGGGTGACTCAGAGTAATTGATCATATGCACGGTTACTTCCAGGTTTTCGATAAGCCAGCTTGGGCATTTCCGGTGAACTGTTAGCTGTCATTCTATACTCCCTTTACATGGACACAAAACCATCAATGGTTGACTTTTTAATGTTGTATTTATATTTTAATGCAGTTATCACACTTACCTAATTTTGGCAATAAACCAGTTTTATTCATTGTAATAAAGATGAAGCTAATGGGAACGTTGGAATAAGAAACACGCTGTCTGTAATTGGACACGCACATGCAACATTTTACCAGCACTTCAAATGTTATTTTAATGACCAAAAACATTATTTGTTCATCCTTCTGAGATTGGCCCCATTTGTAAAACCGAACGTTTCAGATGTAGGAAATACATTTTATAGAAATTAATTACTACTATAACCAGGAGATGGCGACAGACGAGCATTTATTGGCTCATATTAGCTATTTCTGGTCATATTTTTTTCCATACGTTTTGATTTTGAATAAATATTAAACATTATAAAATCACTAGGTTTAAAATTAAATTTAGTCAAGGTGAAGTATGAAGTACTCGCATGAAGTAAGTCTCATGAAAAACTATAACTTTTATTGCAAACGAATTACACTGAAAGCTAGCAATAAATAAATAAATCACTGACAGAACCTGTCAGTCAGTGCAGCGCAAGCTCACTGATTCCGGCACACTTGTGAAAACTCCCATTTTGTTAAATGAATCTAACTAAAGTGCACAATAAATCTTTAATTTACAGTGTGTTGACTTTTTTTTCACACAAAAGTGTGAAAACTTGTGGTCGAATTGGATTTTGCTGAGGAGGAACACATCTTTTTTATGTCGTTTTATGTTTGAATAACTAAATTAATGCTAGGCCTGACTATTTAAGTGACTTTATTCTGATTATAAACTAAGTATTATACTATTGATGCTGTTAAAGCTACATCAGGACATTGATGATACCATGGGCGTCACTAGGCCCTTTTTAGGGGGGCTTCAGCCCAGCCCGCCTAAAAAATATGTGATTAACTCCCCTTTAAAACATATGAGACTGGCGGGAGGCTTCGGCTTCGTCCCAACTTTTAGTCTGCGTTAATCAGCGTGTTCTTCGATCCGCAGCGCCGCCGAGCAGAACGCACGTCAGAAGCAGAGGTGTGTGCGTTCATCTGAGCCTCATTGGTCTGTCACCGCTCGTCAATGCCAAAATAATTGAGAAAACCAATCAAATCAGAGTAGGCGGGCTTTATGTTCACAGAAGCTGCTGAAGCTGAGCGCTAATAGAGAGTATGCATCGACGCCATTTTCCCGCCGGAACACGCCCCCTCACCCGGGACTGAGTGGCAGAAGAGCTGCTGCATGACTGGATTTAATAGGGGAAAACGTGAGTAAAACAAACGATTATTAGTTTAAACTAAAGGTTGGGCTCGATATAGTGTTCTTTACAACTTACCAAAGATCCAGTGATCCATGGATATTGACATGCAGCCAGGAATCTTGTTTTCCTGACATTTATATGAGCCTGATTTCGATACAAATACTGTATTTATCACTGTCAGTCATTTCAAGAGTGAATCCCACATGTATATGCGGATATGGGTCTATGTATTGAAGCGTGTTTGTGGCCGCTTGTCAAGAATGGAAAACAAAAGTTTTATTCAAATTCTGAATATATTATAGGCCTATTAATAATTTTTTTATATCGCCTAGACAGCGCACAAATAGTGCTCCCTTTATAATCACTAAAAGATGTCACTCATTTAATGAACGCAATCTCACAATTTCGTTATATTAATCACTGAAGCTGACAACACAGTGAATCTCTTATTTACATAATGTCTACACTTAGAAAGGATTAGCGCACGTGCAGAACTCAGCACTGGACAAAAACTCGAGCGGTGAGTGGATTCTAACTTCAACACCTGTGATTGGCCAATTGCGTTGTAGAAATCAACAAACATGTCTGTGATTGGCTACGTTACTCACTGAAGGGAAAACACGTTGGAAATTGAATCATTTGACGAGCGCAAAGACAGATACGCTCTGGATCTTTTGCCTACTCTTTTTCACTAATAAAATGCGATCATTACGAAAAAAACAGATCCTAGATCAGCCGTGTTGGGCAGCTTTTCCCTCTAAAAGCAATCAGTAGCAGAAGCAGCAGTGGCAGTGGTTTAGTGAGAAAATTACACGCTATTATCAAGTCCGTCTCCCTCGGTCCGGAGGGGGGCACGGGGATGTCCATGGGGTTCATGGCCAAGCCTCCCCTCGACCCCCCTCTGGCGCCGGGCCTTGTTTTGTGTGTTTTCGCTGCATTCACGCTGCAAACCAATGTTGCCTCTCAGTCTTTGTGCCACTCAGTGAAGCGTAACCGCAGTCACTCCAGCCGACGGTGACATCACGTGCATACACTCTATTTTAGCAGCGCGACTCGACGTCAAGTGCGAGATATGAAAGTAGCTAAACTAAACATTTCATATTTGACAGCTGCTTCTGTAAGTCAGAAATGTTAAACAAATGACAAAAATATTCAGGCAAATTAATAAACTTTTGTCTAATTTCACAATTTTTAATTGAAAATAGGCCTATGTAGGCTAATGTGATTCATAAATGTAGCCTAATTAACGAACAAGAAATATTAACAAAGCCGTTTTCATCAGATTAGGCATAAGATTAATAATGCATGTGTACATATTGTAAATTAATATAATTCCATTTGTAGCCTTCAGTAAATTAAAAAAGCTCAGCTTTTTTCAGCCTAGTTTGGGCATATGATTAGTAATGAATGTGTGCATATTGTTAATTAATTTAATAAATTTAGCCCAGTTACCTAGCTTTCCTGGTAGCCTTCAATAAATTAACGTGTCTACGAAAATGATTAATAAAACATATAAATGTCAGTTAACCATACGTTTACTTTCTTCACTGACGAAAATGGAAAAACCATATCAGTCAAAGTTCAGCTTTAGGAGGGGAAGAGGCAGGGCAAGATAAAAACAGAGAAGAGAAAAAGAGAGATGTGGAGATAAGAAGAAAGACAAATAATCTACTGCCCACTGAAATGGTTTTCAAGCTATTGTTATCTAATTTTTTGGCCTTCAGAACATCTTAAAATGCACATATGTAGATCATAGAAATCAAAATTTTCTCAGGGGAGTATGCCCCCCAACCCCCCTAACTACCTCACATTTGGGATCTCAGTGATTCTAAAACCCTGCCTACATTCCTGGGTACGATTAAGGGATGTACAATATGGTAATGCAGAATAAGGCATTAATATTTGCTTTATACGTAAAAATAAACAGCCAATATCCTAGTAATATGCATGCTAATAAGCTACTAGTTAATAGTGAGAATTGGACCCTGAACTAAAGTGTTACCATTTTTTTCATACCCTCACTGGGGGCTAAGCCCCCCTAAAATTAAAATCCTAGAATCGCCCCTGGACGATACTGACACACCAACAAGTGACATTTCACCGGAAGTTTTCCAGCTGGCTTATATCATTGCGGAACTTCTTAAGAATGTTCAGTGCATATGGTCAATTGTCCTCTAAACCAGTGGTTCCCAACCTGTGGGCCGCGGCGATCCTCCGGCGAGATAACTTAAAATGTATTTTAATATATTAATATAATTCATAAATTTTATTATTGATACGTTAAATAATAAAAAATAATTTATTTAAATAAAATTACAACAAAGAACCACCTCTCTCATACTGTGATTGTTTTGGATTCGGAGCAACCCAAGGCGTTTCTAATCGCGCTGTGTGAAATACAGACTGAACGGCGGCTCAAAACACCCAACCGCTTCTTGAACACAGGATACGCAAACTACACATTTCAGTTGGATAAAGAAAACCAGTGTCGCTAAAAAAAATTGATGGATGGCGGTTGTAATGAAGATAAAGACGATTGCAATGACATACATTAGGCACGCGCGTGTCCGTTATAATTGATGCGCAAACAAACCGTGTATGTGCGCTCTCGGCTCACTGAATAAAGTTTTGTTTGGATGACGATTGTAATGAAGGTAAAGACGATTACAGTGACATGCAGGAGTCATACATTAGGCACGCGTGAGTACATTATTATTGATGCACAAACAAACCGTGTATGTGCGCTCTCTGCTCACTGATCGCTATAACATCATATTTCTGCATGAACAGTTCAATATATTCACGTAGTTGTCAAAATGAATGGACGGATGCTCGCCGTGTTTTGGATAAGTTTGTGAGGATCAGTGGTGTTTATGTAGACACACGGTCATCAGCTCCAAACATAGACATGATTGTTTGTTCTGACAGAGGAACTGTTCACTGATGACATCGACCCACCAAATACAAATACGCAAATACTATACTTTATTAATTATGAATGGATCCGTATAGTACTTATATGCGGTCCTTTGGCATCTCCCTGTGGTCTTGTTTTGTATGGCAGGTTGACTTGTGCTTATTTGTACTTATTGTACTGTATAACTGAGCAGAGTAAGTACTTTAAGTTGTAAAAAATGTCTGCAAAAAAGAACACTGAAGGTTAATATAGCTTGAATTTGTTTTGTTTAAAAAAAAAAAAAATAACATAAGAATACATGTTCACAAACATGTCGTGATTACGAGCTCATCACATTCAAATTTTGACTTGAGAGGACATTTCATGTCCAATTTTTAACTAGGAAACTAGTATTTACGATAATTCTGATAGCATGTGAAGGCAGCATAAGGTACACACGTGACAATGTTTATTTTAGTAGGGGAGAGCTGGACACAACCTAACGTGGGGTTAGTTGTAACACGCATGGTTTAAAACTTTCCACACATGCCAGGATGACGAAACTTAGTGTATTTACTAGTTGCCATATATCAACATTATTTAGAGAAAAAATTGCGCCAAAATTAAAAAAAACTTTAGAAGATAGCACTGAACATTTATTTAACCATAGCAAAAAGTACATACTTAAGTTTATTTTTCATCTCTGTTTTTTGTGTTTATTTAAAATAAGACACATCTGATATTATTTTAATCTTATATCTGTTATTTAACAGTTGAGATAGTTCTTTAATGCTGATCTAACCAGCAGAAGACACGAGCCGGGTTTAAATCCCAGTTGCGCAGGTGGGGTGCGTTGTAACACTGCGTTACAATGAGCCCCTATTAGAACTATGCTATTATATTCATACTTTTATGAATTCTTTTGAGAAAACATGAGAAAGAGGTGAATAAAGACTGAGAGTCAATGTTCAGAAGTTATTAATTATTATTATGTTTATGCTGTATAGCTGTATTTAGCTATGTGCGATGTGTTTGTTGTCAAACTCAAAAATTAGTATATTTTTAATTATTAAAAAATGCTTAATAATTGTGTTTTATTGACAAAATATTTTAGTTTGTCTTGGATATTTATTTGATTATATCAGGTAACATTTTAAGCTGTCATTTGGTCATGTTACAATGTACCCCACATATGGGGCATGTTGTCACATTTCACTTCCATTTTTTCAGGGTAAATCAAGAAAATATACACTGTATTAATGAAACAAAACCACATAATTGTACTACACGTGTGAAATTAATGTGGGAAAAAATAAATACTCTGAACCCCAAGTGGATTTACATAAATTGAGAAAGTGAAAAAGCGTTAGGTTGTGCCCCGCGCTCCCCTACACTTCACCAAAACCACACTACAAAATAATTGTGTTAAACCCAGTAAACCTTAAGATTATTACTTGTGACATTAGAACAAAATATATGGATATGAGAAAACATGAATACAACTAAATTAACAATTTCTTAAATATTTTCTAATTTCACTAAACATTTTCATTTAGTTTTGTAAACATTTTTATCAAACATGGACTCGTTTTCCTTAAAAGGGATTATTTCTGCTATTGTAAACTCATTTTGTAAATGTAAACCACTAATTTAGATACGCAAAAACTGGGTGCCAGTGTGGTGAGATGTACATGCTCGGCCAGATTCACCTCGAAGTCGTGCATTTTCTGTAGCGGAGTCGTGCAGAAAACATTCCGTGAACACTGCAAAATGGGGTCTCGCGCACTCAAAGCGCACTACAGCCCACATCGCGATGACGTCATTTTTGCCGTGCACCTTTAATGAATGAATGACTCTCTCTACACGTTGTTCTGGTCTTCGGCAACAGCCGCTTGCACCACCTGCTGGTGAGGTCAACTAACAGCAGATGGAGATTATGCTCGGTAATCTACTGCTATTCCTGCAGTTCCCGGATGTGAACTGTTGAATTTTCTGTCGAATCTGAACCACTGAATTTGTGGAAGCAAATTTGTAAAGCGAAATAAAATGGACTGAAAATTGCCTGTCGAATATTATAGGTTGTATTTTTAAACAGAATGAATATTTTGGAAGTGAAATCTGAGAGGTGAATATGGATTATTGAATTTTTAATAATGAAAATGTGTGTGAAATATTTTGAATTGAAATATTCACATTTTAAATGATACCGAAACATACCATGTTGAATTTCAGCCCATAAAAATGCAAGCCCTAAAAATACAATGCATTAAAATGCAAGCATGGTTAATGCAATGCATATTTTTTCAAGTAGTGCAATTCAACAAGCTTTTTTGTTTCAAAAACATTTGGCATTATTTGACTTCCATACTAGTTCCTCCACACCAAACTCGCTCATCCATGTCTTTATGGACCTATTGACCTAGTTGGGAGCATGAAATTGTCCAAAATGTCTTGGTATGCTGAAGGATTAAGAGTTCCTTTCACTGGAACTAAGGGGCCAAGCCCAACCCCTGAAAAACAACCCCACACCATAATTCCCCCTCCACCAAACTTTACACTTGGTACAATGCAGTCAGACAAGTACCGTTCTCCTGGCAACCGCCAAACCCAGACTCGTCCATCGGATTGCCAGACAGAGAAGCGTGATTAATCACACCAGAAAACATGTCTCCACTGCTCTAAAGTCCAGTGGCGGCGTGCTTTACCACTGTATCCGACGCTTTGCATTGCATTTAGTGATGTAAGGCTTGGATGCAGCTGCTCGGCCATGGAAACCCATTCCATGAAGCTCTCTATGCACTATTCCTGAGCTAATCTGAAGACCACAAAAAGTTTGGAGGTCTGTAGCTATTGACTCTGCAGAAAGTTGGCAACTTCTGCGCACTGTGCGCCTCAGCATGCTCTGTGATTTTACGTGGACTACCACTTCGTGGCTGAGTTGCTGCTGTTCCCAATTGCTTCCACTTTGTTATAATATCACTAACAGTTAACTGTGGAATATTTAGTAGGGAGGAAATTTCACGAATGGATTTATTGCACAGGTGGCAACCTATCACGGTACCACACTTGAATTCACTGAGCTCCTGAGAGCGAACCATTCTTTCACAAATGTTTGTAGAAGTAGTCTGCATGCCTAGCTGCTTGATTTTATACACCTTTGGCCATGGAAGTGATTGGAACACCTGAATTCAATGATTTGGAGGGGTGTCCCAATACTTTTGGCAATATAGTGTATTACGCTGGACCAGTGCGGTTTGGAAAATGGATGGATGATTGATTCAGCTGCGGTCGCCATCTCCTGGCGAGACGCGGGAATTCATTCAGCGTACGACTCTCACAGTGCATTATGGGTATTCTCTAGCCGTTGAGCGTACATCAGTTGTACACTCGTTATTGCGGTGCATTGTGGGATTAAAGGAGTGCACTTAATAACGTCCACTATGGTTTTGGACACCACTACAAATGGCTTTCCCCTCAAATAGTGCCCTACTCAAGGGTATAGGGGGCAATTTTGGACACAGCCCTAGCCTAATGCCGCAATGCATTCTGGGAGCCATAAATGAGTTTTGTATGATGCACCCAGAATGCATTGGGGCATGAGGCATTGAGATTCATATGCTGATTCTTCAATGTATCTGTCTGCATGTATCTTTAAAACTTTTTGGTGCACAATCCCTCAGATTAAAACACTGCTGGACAATCACAGGACTATTACAAATCAATAATGTGAAATTAATACATTACATCTATATAATCAAAGAATAGACTCTGAATATGATCTCTGAATATGATCACTGAATCAAACACTACATGATGATTATATCTTGATCATCATCATCATCAAGTAGCCAACATCATCTGAACACATTTTCTCTTGGTGGACTTGCCATAACAAACACACTTACAGCAGACAGAGAAAAACTAATGTCAAAAGTCAAGAGTCAAAATGCCCAACTAAAGCAAACACTGATCACAGTGATGGTGACTTCAAACTAATCATTTTCAACCAAACATTAAAATCTAAACTTCTGTTAATTCTCGATAAGAACTTCTGTAGACGTCTGACATAAATAATGTCAATCTGGTTAGTAATAAGTGAAGCTGGTAATGCTGTTTGTGCAATTGTTTAATCATCCTCTGCTGAAATCTTATGAGATTTAATGTCTTATTTTATATTCAGTTGATTTCATATAAGGCTGTGGCTAAAGTCAGTTGTAACAGTCTTCAACTGTTATTTCCATTAATGGCAAATGATTGGCACCTTGTACTGCCATGCATTTAACCATTTGGTAACACTTTATTTTAATGTGTCTTTAATACGCTTGTTACATGTAGTTACTATAGTAATTACTATAAATTGTGCATAATTACATGGAACTAACCCTAAACCTGATAATAACCTTATAGTAAGTACATGTAGTTAATTATTATTACACAGTACTTAAATGTATAATTACACTGTAACAAGGACACCTTAAAATAAAGTGTAACCCGCAAATTTTTATTTTTTATTTTTATTTTTTGGTGTTTATTCCAACCAAAATTCGACATCTGCCCAACGTTGGAGCTTGATGTCAAACAAATGTTGGATTTAGACGTCAACCCAATTTTCATTTTCAACCAAAAAAAGTCTATGTGCTGTACCTGCTGGGTTTACTGATAGACACTTTAACACATGAAAAATTAATTGCTTAATTTAGCAGAAGCAAGTTGTACCGAATGCAATGATTGGACTTTTTTTTTTTTATCCTGAGATTTCCACAGAAGATATATGTACTTTTTTTAGACCATTTATTTAGACCACTTCTACTATTGATTGCTATCAGGATGTGAAGAGAGTTTCAACCAGTATAACAAAAAAGCGTTTGTGGAAAAACTTTAATGATAATGACAGAATGTCCATTTTTAGATTGAACAATCTTAGAATGATTTATTTGTTTCTAGTCATTTGAAATAATAAATATGTACAGTGTAGCATAATTAACAATGACAATGCAAAAGCACGTATGATTATGTGATTATGTTTAGCGATAAAATAGACAAAATAGACAATTTTTAGGGTCTTGCAAATGGACAAATGAGCAATGCAGACCATATGTGTTTCTTATTGGTTGTGTTGAGTGAGATAAGTTCCAGTAGAGGAGGCTCTAACCCTTTAAAAACAGAAAACAGCTCTTATTGGATCCAAGGCACTCTGGTGTACTGTAGAAATTAGTTGAATTCCTTGGTGCTAAAGCTTCTGCTTCTGCTAATCCCAGAAGACGATATTGCCTTTTTTTCTCCCTCGTACACAAACTGTAACGCATTCCCAGCGCTGTTATGTTGTTTTTATTCCATAAGATGCACATTTTATTTTATATAAACACTCTTCAGACGCCAAGCTTTCTTTTTCTCTTTTCCTTTTTCCTTCTCTTTTTTTTTCTTCGCTTTTAAATGATTCATATGCGTTTTCTCCCTGTGTGGGTCAACTTGAAGTTAGCTCAGAGGACGTTCAGCTTGTATTTAAACATTAAAAAGACAGGCTTCATCTTTTGAAAGCCCCAAAAAGTGCCTCTGACGCAAGGCACCCGCCTAATGCATACAGAATTCTTAATGAAAGATGACACCTGATTGGACAAATCATTGTCTCCACTGAGTTCACATCGTCTACATGTCCCTACGCTTTAAAGATCAAAGCTGCATTTTATCTGCCTTACACTGACATCACTCTTTTATTAATAAAGACCTGTCGGTTATGTCTTGTTTGCTCTGTGTTTGTTTGCCTGAGTTGGACTTTGAGTTGGTTTTCACTTTGTAGATCAGTTTCCTTTGTCAGTTTTCATTGGTAAGTCACACCTGTGGTAATGTGGTTGTTCTGTTTGTGTTTCCTAAGATTACTGAGTAGTCTGAGTTTTTTTTTGTTATTTTTGGTTTAGTTACAAATAAAAACTGCCACAATACTTTCATCCCTGCAAACAATTCTGTGACATACACCGATCAGGCATAACATTATGACCTAATATTGTGTTGGTCCCCCTTTTGCTGCCAAACAAGCCCTGACCCGTCGAGGCATTGACTCCACTAGATCCCTGAAGGTGTGCTGTGGTATCTGGCACCAAGATGTTAGCAGCACATCCTTTAAGTCCTGTAAGTTGCTAGTTGGGATCTCCATGGATCGGACTTGTTTCAGCACATCCCACAGATGCTCGATTGGATTGAGTTCTGGGGAATTTGGAGGCCAAGTCAACACCTCAAACACATTGTTGTGCTCCTCAAACCATTCCTGAGACATTTTTGCTTTGTGGCAGGGTGCATCATCCTGCTGAAAGAGGCCACAGCCACCAGGGAATACCGTTTCCATGAAAGGGTGTACATGGTCTGCAACAATGTTTAGGTAGGTGGTACGTGTCAAAGTAACATCCACGTGGATGGCAGGACCCAAGGTTTCCCAGCAAAACATTGCCCAAAGCATCACACTGCCTCCGTCAGCTTGCCTTTTTCCCATAGTGCATCCTGGTGCCATGTGTTCCCCAGGTAAGCGACGCACACCACCATCCACTTGATGTAAAAGAAAACGTGATTCATCAGACCAGGCCACCTTCTTCCATTGCTCCGTGGTCCAGTTCTGATGCTCACGTGCCCACTGTTGCCGCTTTAGGAGGTGGACAGGGGTCAGCATGGGAACCCTAACTGGTCTGCGGCTATGCAGCCCCATACGCAACAAACTGCGATGCACTGTGTATTCTGACACCTTTCTATCAGAACCAGTATTAACTTCTTGAGCAATTTGAGCTACAGTAACTCGCCTGTTTGATCGGACCACACGGGCCAGCCTTCGCTCCCCACATGCATCAGTGAGT
This sequence comes from Coreius guichenoti, assembly GCA_039654105.1. Lineage (NCBI taxonomy): Eukaryota > Metazoa > Chordata > Actinopteri > Cypriniformes > Gobionidae > Coreius > Coreius guichenoti. Next base: position 26,868,486 of record CM077188.1, on the reverse strand, counting down.
CTTGGCCGCCCATGACCCTGTTGCCGGTTCACCACTGTTCCTTCCTTGGACCACTTTTGATAGATATTGACCATTGCAGACTGGGAACACCCCACAAGAGCAGTTTTGGAGATGCTCTGACCCAGTCGTCTAGCCATCACAATTTGGCCCTTTTCAAACTCGCTCAAATCCTTACGCTTGCCCATTTTTCCTGCTTCTAACACATCAACTTTGATGACAAAATGTTCACTTGCTGCCTAATATATCCCACCCACTAACAGGTGCCGTGATGAAGAGATAATCAGTGTTATTCACTTCACCTGTCATAATGTTATGCCTGATCTGTGTATATAGTGTATGCTTGTAATACTTATGAAACTATCATAGTTACACAATGTCACATTGATTTCATTGCTTTTTGTCTCAGTTATTTTTGTATATTGTTAAATTATCATGTTTCACAATATCACATGAATATCTAAATTGATTAAAATATCAATACAAGATAGATAGATAGATAGATAGGTCAGAAAACTAGTTAGTTCTGTAAAAACTTATCTAATCATCTTTTTATAGAAAGACAATCCATATCCACAAAATACGTTTATAGTGCTACCACGAAGTTTATGGCAAGAAAAAAAAATCAAATCGAGGGCAGCATATGTAGTGCTATGTAATGTTTAATAAATATGCAGTGTTCCCCTCATTAACTTCCCAGTGTGGATTAATTTAATGAGTTGCATAAAATGCAGATGTGATTTAATATGCTGTAGCTCCTTTAAAGAGAGAGACAACAAACTTAAACATATTTGTAAATCATGTTAAAAGCATTTTTCAAAGGTTCTGTCCATTTCTTTGTGTCAAATGTTTTGAGTAAGGGGAAAATTACTGAGTGTAGTCCTGTATTTAACATAACAGACTGTTTCTTTCTAATGGATTTTGTCCTGACCTAATGGTTTTCTGTTCCTGATGCAGGGTGAGATGATTCAACAAACACTGGTGTAATAACAGTTGAGGAAAGTTGGCAAATTAAATTTTAACAAACAATCTTGTTATTAACAGGAATGTCTTCCCATACTCCCAAAAGCAGGTGCGAGTTGTGTCTAAATACTAAATGGATGTGACTTGTGGATGTGTGTAATGGATTCTCCCAGTTTGAATGTCATCAATAGTCTCTGTGGCCTGAGGGATACATCTGTACTAAGGGCCAACGCCAACTGTCAGGATTTACTAAAGACACGCAGTGAAAAAATAGCACTGAAAAGACGTGGACAAAGTTATTTTTGTGGCTGACCTTATTGCATATGCATTTGTAGGAGTTTCCCTTTCAGACACAAAATTTATGGGAGGAGACTATTTAAATGAATCATGCAAGGTGATTTACTAATGTTTGTGCTAGTATATTTACCGGTATTTACGCCATTATTTACCGCCCCCAAAAAAAGCATGTCTTAAACCAGACGCTAATTTGTGTTGCTCTTGGTAGATTGCTTTGGTCATTATGGAAATGATCCGGCTGCATCTGTTTTCTTTCATTTGCGTGTCGTCAGTAGATCATGTGCAGATCATGTCCACTCCCATCTGCACTTTTTTGGAATTGCGCTCTCACGCTAATTTGCTGTTTAGTAAATCTGGCCCTAAATGTCCTTGATGAAGATCCAGTAAGTCAAGACCTGTCACAATGTCCAATGACTTTTAACATCATAATATGAAATGATTTGAATTAGTTATAATTATATGTATGTATGTTTATTAACTAAGCATATGTATATTACAGTGGCGAACAGTGACTTTTTTAACCGGGTATGGGTGCACGTTATGTCAAAAATGCACGTGCAGATACGTTGGATGGGTTTCACGTTCATTCTAGACAGTGTTAGCTGCTCAGTTGCTTACTCTCATGATACATAGCAACACAGCTAAAGTTTTCCTAATATGTTTGACCTTTTATTGAAAGTAGCCTACATTTACCTGTTGATGTCTTCACAAGCACCCGTAAAAGCTGTTGAGTTGTGTTTGAGTTGAGTCAGGTGGCGACACACAAAAGGGACAAAATATGCTGTATGTTTGTAAACCTTGTAGGTGGCACTAATGTCACAAAAACTACATGCTTCACCCTTACATGCTGCATCGGCTGAGGACACACATCTAAATCAGAGATGACAAATCAGAAACACCATGGCAATCAATTTAAATGTATGCCATAAGTGTTTTTTGTTTTTTTTATTGAGTTAAAATTAAGTAAAAAATAATCAATATTAGTAGCCTATTATAAATAAAATATAAGTAAAATATAATTAGAATAAATGTAAGTATAATAAAAATAAAAAGTATTCTTTAAAATATGTTGAAATAATGCAAATTGATAGACTGTAATGCATAGACTATCGAATAACAGCCTCGGATAGTTGCAGGTCTGTCTGATAGGTCTGTCTTTAACAGTTTATAAGTTCTCGATAAAAATAAATTTCCTTATGGAGAAATACTGTGAAAATAGTTGCAGTTATGACTTCAATTTCACTTGATTTAGTCTATTTAGTTTTGTATCAAATACAATGTGATGTATGTTAATCGAGATCTGGCAGTAACAGCACATTTTTCCTCTTGGGTGAGCGATTCGTGGACAGCTGATCCTGAAAACCAATGAGAATGCGGGACAATGACGACGATACATAACAACAGAGCATAGGCGCCAAAGCTGCTGTGGATCTGCTTACCTGGAACTCTCAGTGAGTAGCAGATTTGAAGAAAATTACCGTCGTTTGGCAAATAAATAAATGATGAAGAGTTACATACGTATTACCAACATCTTATCATGTAAGCTTTATGGTACACCTCAAACAAGGGAATTTATAATAATTTATAGTGTTAATGTTAATTAGCGAGTCCACGAATGGCTTGGGTATGCAGAGCATTCGCAGCTTATATAGACCACACGCCACTGGTATATTAATTGTATGTATTTATGTTTTTATATTTAAATGTACATTTATTTACAGTCATGATGATAATAATTATGGAAATGTTAGGGAATTTAAGTAAAATAAGAAAAATACAGTAATTAAAATATATAATTCTAACTCTAATTTTCAGCCTCTAACATATTGTTGTCTAGAAACCTGTGTAACCCAATGTATTTAAGCAATATCCAATACTTTATTTGACTTGCAAAACATTTTTACAGTATACCCATACAGGTTTTACACACACAATACAGATCACATATGCTATATCACATTTACTACATATAAACACACATTTTTTTCATACAGTACAGTATTAAACATGATGCGCCCATGTTCTGTGAGTCAGTCATGAAAACAACACACAAGGTTAAGGGGAGCATACGGTGGGACTGAAAGCAGAATTGTGGGAAATCACAACAGCACAGAAATGAAGATTCCAGTCCGTCTTCTTGAAATGCCTGATGGTTTTTGAAGACCACAAAACATCAGGAGCTGTGTGTTATATCTTAAGTGAAAGGCACTGAGAAGAGTTTGTGTTTTTGAGCCAAAAATGCCTATGGCACTTTCAACAAATATGGTACAAATTTGTACCATATGACTTTAAGCAGTAGTGGCATGTTTTTGCAGTGAAAACTATTAGATATGTTAGGTAAATCATTAAAAATGAGCAATAAAATGCTGTAAAATACAGTACATTCTTTGCTTTATTAAAATGTAACATTCCTTAAAACTGTGATATCCAAGAAGTAGGCTAATATAACTTTTTAAGCTATTAAAAAAAATCACATTCTATTGTTCTCAATTCTCATATAAATTGCAGAGTTGCAATTTGTAGTTCAACCCTGAGAAAAAATGATGGCAAATGCTTTTTATATAAATATATATATTTGAATTTATAGGAAATCAGTTACTATAACCAACAATATTTCCAAACTAGTTAGCCCCTACTGAGTGATAACTTAATCTAGGGTAAATCTGCAACCTGGTTACATTTTCCTTTTATGTTTATTACTACAGAATTCACACAAATCAGGGTGCAGACTTTATTTAGAGATTTAACAAATATAGGCAACAGAGTGGCAAAACTTGTATAAATATAATATTTTGTTTGACCTCGTGGGTGTCACGGATGGTTGTGGCAAGTAGAGTTGAGGGGCAGGATCTAATACAGCAGTCATGTATTTAACTTTATAAACAAGATAACAGAAACACGGGAGAACTAAATAAACGCAACCAACTTAACATTAACATGAGAACGGACAGGAATGAAGAGAAAGTGAGGGCTATATATACACAATGTCTGCGTCTGAAAACCTAGGCAGCTAACTTGTTTGCCTCGCTGCCTTATCAGATAATGGCCGTTTCTTAATACCAAGTACGCGAACTTCTGACTTGCGTCCTTGGTAGTTCAGACTTGCGAAGTTCGACTCAACTCCCGAAGACGGGAGGACACATTCCGGTAATTCTGCTAATGGAACACCAGCGTTCTTGATAGCGTCACTCAGCTCACTCTGGCTACTTCGGTTATCTCTGTATGTATATTTTAGGCTACAATAAAACGAAATATGTCATAAAACACCACTCTGCCTCTTTTCATTTTCATTTAAAAAAAAAAAAAATCTTAAACATATTAATAGTCACACAAATGTGGTTCAGGCAACGTGTATCTTGATTATCTTCACTGCATGTATATTTATAACAAAACGAAATATAAAACACACCCCTGTATCTTTTCGTTTACATTTTAAAAATATTAAACATATTAATATATGGTTCAGACAATAAGTGTGTTAAATATGACATAAAACACAACCCTGTCTCTTTTTGTTAAATGTCAGTTTATGTGTGATCAATATAGCCAGTAAAAGGTAAGAAGCTATACAAGAAATAAAGCAAACAATTCAGTCAAACATACAAAGTCAGCACAAGTAGGCTACAACGGTGAAGTTAAATAGCCTAAAAATATAAAGTTAGGAAACTTCACTTTGCCCTCAGCCAAAACGATTTGCCAGGGAACAAATGATAGATTCATGAGACCAAAGATCGCCCGTTAGATCTACACAAGACGAATCATATCTCATGTTTAACTACTACAGAGACATCAGAGCCAGCGGCAGACGTCAGAAGGACTAGCCGAGGAAAGGCTGCTCTCGGCAGGGTTAACGAGCGCTGAGCGCCGGTGATCGCCTGGATCTCACAACTCCGAAAACACCAACAAATTTTCAAATAGGCGCTCTCTTTATAAATAAACCACAGATTTGAGCTTTAAACAACTACATTCTCGCCTGAAAAAGTCTTAAAACTACATTTCGTGACACATTAACAGTAGTATTTTTAAATTACGAGGGGTTTCTCATCCGCTATTGACGCTTGTTGGTTGGTGCGAGATGCATTCTGGGATACCTGGCTGTCTCAAGTCCGCTTAAGTCACCTCTCGATGGATCCTCGATAAAAGGGGCGGATCAAGGACACATCCGGGGATTTGAACTGTACTTGGCTAGATGTGAACTTTCCATACACTGGATAACTTGGTCAACTAACAATGACAGGGAACACAGGAAAACAGGTAAAGACCAAAAACAAATTAAAACACAAATCAACTAACAGAAATAAACATGACATGTGACAGTCGGGTTGACGATCAACGATTTCTGAAAATTAAGCACCACATTTTACTTACACTGTTTTTTTTATTTATTTTTTTTATGTATGTAGGGGAGAGCGGGGCACAACCTAACACTTTTTGGCTTTCTCAGTTTGTGTAAATCCACTTGGAGTATTTATTTTTTTCCCAGATTAATTTCACACGACTAGTACAATTATGTGGTTTTGTTTCATTAATACAGTGTATCATTTTTTCTTGATTTACCCCGAAAGAATGGAAGTGAAATGTGACAACATGCCCCATAGGTGGGGTTCATTGTAACATGTGAGGGGCACATTGTAACGTGACCAAATGACAGCTTAAAATGTTATCTGATCTAATCAAAAAAATCAACCCATTCTCACTCCCAAGGCATCAAAATCTGAAGCATGGTCAAGTGCCTTCCGTGTCACAATGAAGACGCTAAAGGTACCCCTAGGCATCACTATATCTTTGCATTTGTAAAAGCAGACATGATTTTATGAATATTTATAGGCTACTTTTATATTTTGGAGCAAATAACCCCACTCCTACCCTAAACCTATCCACTATAAAACACATACAAGGCAAATAAAAGTACAGTCACAGGTATTTATTGCAAAAACTGACCAAAAACAGTATAAAAGTATTAACTCATGTTGCATTCCAAGTCTTCTGAAGTCATATGATATCTTCATGTAAAGAACAGAGTTGATCTTGATGTTTTATCAATCCCTGAAATGATGATCCCGCCCGCTCCGTGAACGCACACACGCACTCAGTCATATCTCATTCAAATGATACACACGACTCTTGAGCATGACACAATCGGTCACGAGACACACAAGAGCCAATGACATTTTACAATCAAAGCTGACGTAATGACGCAATTGGTCACGAGACATACGAGAGCCAATGACATTTTACAATCAAAGCTGACGTAATGACGCAATTTGTCACGAGGCATACGAGAGCCAATGCAATTTCACTATGAAGTCTGACGTAACGTTTCTGGCGGCAATTTTTGAAATTTGAATGTGTGCATGATCTTCAGCGGATGGAGACGCTGATCGCTTTTGGGGATTTTCTTCACACAAATCAATCGTTTGGCCTCGGAACACTTGGAGTATTTGTACTTTTTGAATAAATTGTGCATGCAGTCGTATACACAAATGGGTAGGTTTAGGGATCGGATGGGGTTGGGTTACATGTTCAAACGTGTCTAAATAGCATAAATAAAATAAATGTAAATACAATTATGCTGGCTGATTAAATTGAGAATCACACTCCAACATATCATAATGGCAAAATCATAACCCAATATATAATTTCATCATGACGATCACATTCCCATGCCCAACGGGTCTGTGTATGACGCCAAAGGTTTCTCATTGAAATCAATGGAGCACCCTGCGCATCGAAAAATGACGCCTAGGGGTACCTTTAGCGTCTTCATTGTGACGCGGAAGGCACTTGACCATGCTTCAGATTTTGACGCCTTGGGAGTGAGAATGGGTTGAAAAAATATACAAGACAAACTAAAATATTTTGTCAATAAAATTCAATTATTAACTTTTTCAAATAAAATAATGCCATTTTTTAATCATTAAAAATATACACATTTTTGAGTTTGACAACACACACACTGCAAAACAGAGCTATACAGCATAGTTCAAAACATAATAATAATAACTTGTGAACATTGACTCTCAGTCATTATTCACCTCTTTTTCATGGTTTCTCAATAGAATTCATAAAAGTATAGGATAGAAAAGCATAGTTCTAATAGTGGCACATTGTAACGCAGTGTTAGAACATGCCCCATCTGCGCAACTGGGATTTAAACCAGGCTTGTGTCTTCTGCTGGTTAGATCAGCATTAAAGAACTCTCTCAACTCTTAAATAACAGATATAGGATTAAAATAATATAAGATTTGTCTAATTTTAAATAAACACAAAAAAACAGAGATGAAAAATAAACTTAAGAAATTTACTTTTGCTATGGTTAAATAAATGTTCAAGTGATATCTTCCAAAGATTTTTAAATTTTGGCACAATTTTTTCTCTAAATAATGTTGATATATGGCAACTAGTAAATACACTAAGTTTCGTCATCCTGGCATGTGTGGAAAGTTTTAAACCATGTGTGTTACAACTAACCTTGCGTTAGGTTGTGCCCCGCTCTCCCCTATGTATGTATGAATGCAAGCATTTCTGGTCCTTTTTTTTACCCTATATGTGTAAAGTACCCTGGAATTATTATTATTATTTAAAAAAATATATATTTTTACTTGATTGCTTGCATGAGTATGAATTAACAAAAAAAAAAAAAAAGATTGGCCAGTTATTTGATGAAAGTGATAGCGATCAGTTATCTGCACACATCTACAGAACTAAAAGGAAGGAAAGAGTAACAAAGCCTCTTTTTCCGGCCGCCACTTTTGGCTTTCTGTGTGCTAAACCTCAGAGGACTCACTCAAATGACTGAAGGGCTGTGTAGCAGCCACTTGCGGTCAGCTTTATTTATTTAATTATTAATTTGAAGCCTCACCACCAACACTTTGGATGGACCCTAATTGATGTGAATTGACGCTGCTTGCCATAGATAATGGCTTCTTGGGTGACTCTCTCTACCCACAGTTCATTCAGTGTCGCCACACAGCAACTTAACTGCCCTTAAAATGTCGGCCCGCAACATGGGAGCTGTTGGGCAGACGGGATTATCAGTCTTTGTTATCGTGGAGTGTCTATTATGCACAGGCCTTCTATTCACAATGGACCTTAAAGAGTGTGTCAGAGCAAGCCACATAGCAAACTAGCCCACTGACAAACACACTAACATAACCAGCTCTTGGCCACAATGCACAGCACCCCAGTGCAGGTAAGAAAGCGGATATTCATTAGATATATATTTGTGGATTATTTTGGTACATGATTCAGAAAAGTAGTTGATCCTGTTGCGTTTTTAGAGGTCACAACCCTGATTTGTTGCTTCAGTGTTGGGGATTAAGTAACTAAAATTAGTGACACTAACTACATTTTTCAGTTGCATGACCCTATAGCTGTGATACAGAAAAAAGCTGCTTTTCCCAACAAATAAGGGTGCATCAATGTCTTGTATGTCACATTGCATTGCACACACAGCAGTTAAAGCTTTACATCTGACGCCAAATGGGTCCCCTAAAATGTCTCTTCTAAAATGTTTCTCTTGGGAAGTTCATTTTAATTAATGTGAACTAGGCTAATTAACAAAATATGATTGAACGAATCATTTGAGTATTTGCACCAAAATGTTTTTTTCGTAATCTTTTGTGTAGCAAAACAATTCAATGCTTTGTTTGTCACTGTTTTTGGCAGTTAAATAAATCCCATGTTTGATTAGTTTTTAGTGTTTTTTTAATTAGTTTAATGTGTCAACCAAATTATTATTCTCATTATTTTTGTGCCAAACTGCCCGTATTGTAACATTTGATAAAAAAAAAAAAAATAATAATAATAATAAAAAAGATATACTCACATATTTAAAAAGTTACCGTAGTGTAATTACTTCAGTTTATTGACACTGCTGAGTTTGGAATTTTGGTACCGTTATGAAGTTACTATCCTGTCATAGCTTGGTTTTAAAACAGGAACTAGCAGCAAATTGTGGGTTAATGAAGCAAAGATATTATAAAACCGTGAACACTGTGACACTTTTGACAGTGAGCAATGTGGCGGCCTTTGCTCATAAGGTGTAGCAGTGTTAGCATGTCAAGCATGTAGTTTCTGATCAGCCCCTGTGCTGGTGCGAGAAAAATGATTTGGTGTCCCTGCGGTTCCTTGAGGAGCACTGAATTTTCTGGCGAAAGGCAAGCCTGCTGCGTGTCTAATTTATTCATTATTCTTTCCCCTCTCTCTCTCCTTTCTTTGCATTTTCCTTCTTTTCTCTTCCTTGTAGCCACCACTGAGTTAATGCTTATTACAACAAATTATGTGTGAAACTTCTAAACTCTGTGTTAGGAGTGCAGGGGATAATCCACTTTGCGACCGATTGAAGAGATCCAGCCTCATGGGGTGCGGACATGCTCACTTCAGACATACTCTTCTGAAATCCCACATATTGCCTTAATATTGTGTATTATCTCAAATTCCTAAATCAAATATTCACTGAACCGGTCCTGCTGCTACAATTTAAACAATACGAAAATCTTTAATCAAGACTGACTGCATGATTATTTCACTGGATGTTTGTCAATGCATGATTCAATAACTGTTGAGTGCACAGAAGGAGGACAATTGTCTTCAACAACAGGAGAATATAATCCAGTTTAAAGAGTTTATGGACACTGTGTGGGGATTTGTCCAGAAGTGTAATTGTTAAAAGATTGTTATTACTTCTATAGATATTTTAGGAGAAATGTCTCTTTTTTTAAAAAAGCAGATAAGTCATGTGGTACCATCTAAATTAACTGAGCTTATTCAAGTCAAAAATATTATTTATTATGACCAAGTCAACCAGACTGTATTTGGTTACACTCATAAAATAATATTTTTTAAAGATCAAGGTAGAAACAGCTTCTTACCTCCTTGGTTATTGTGTTTATTTTCATACCTTTGTTATATGTCTTAACATATTGGATGTGTCTTAATATTCCAATCTTTTAAACATGAAAGTCATAATATTTAGTTTTCACAATATGAAAACCATTACACCTACGGAATGTCCCCATAAAACATAAAAAACCCAACACGTGTGTGTGTGTCCCGCTATGAGAACAAAATGTCCCCACGAGGATGGCAATATCCGAAATCTTTGGTCCCCATAAGTAAATCATACTTAGTGATGTTTTTTGAAAATGTAAAATGGGTAGGTTAGGGGTAGGGGATAGAATATACAGTTTGTACAGTATAAAAATCATTATGTCTATGGAAAGTCCCCATAAAACATGAAAACACAACATGAGTGTGTGTGTGTGTGTGTGTGTGTGTGTGTGTGTGTGTGTGTGTGTGTGTGTGTGTGTGTGTGTGTGTGTGTGTGCGCGTGCATGTGTGTGTGAATATCCAATATGTAATAATTTAAACTTAAGGGAATCAGTTTTTTTTTTTTCACGTTTGTATCGCGTTTTTTCACATCAATATCACATTTATTTATTTACTTACTTACTTATTTCTGTAATATCCCTTTAACTAACAAAAGCAAAATTCTTAATCACATCATCCTTCAGGAAGTGACATCATTTTTGGTGGGAAAACAATACATCATGCATTGTAACAAATATCCATGCATTGTAACTTGATTTATGATATTATGTGGGGTTAATTGGCTTGTCTCAATTTAAAATGTTAAATTCTTCTTTTTTTGTGTTGAATTTACAGAAATCCATACACTCAATAAATCAATATAATCAATATACTAAGATGCTAAAAAAAATGTTAGCATTATTTTTATTTTGGCTCATTCTGGCCTAAACTGTATGCATGTAGCGACATAGAAATCCATCCACATGTCTGATATACTGTAAGCATATCTTAATATCCTGGCTTTTTGGTTCATGCTTTTCCTGCTTTATCGTCTTGAAGGCATTTGAGCTCTACCTATTTCTCCTGATTGTGAACACACATCCCTGTTAGAGGACTGAATGTGATTTATCTCTGTTTGCTCGGATTCCTTTTAAATTGCTTAATGGTTTGAAACTCCTCTCTGACAGCAGGCCATTAGAGACTGCTTGTATGGAGATAATTTGTGGTGAGGCAGGACAGTGGCCATAATGGATGTCTTGTGTCTTATGTAATTGTAACCTGAGAGGTATTGAATGCACTCTCTCATGAATACTTTGCGGTCATCAATGTGAAAACAAAAACTCGACTGGCTGCCAGCGGTGCGCCGACCATTTTACCATTGTCTGGTGTCTGTATTTATTAAATGAGGAAGAGAAGAGTGAGAAAAATGCACTTAATACATTATTTCTGAATAAATGATCACAGAATATCTGATGGTCAGTTACGGCCTAAAAATTGTTTATCTATCTATCTATCTATCTATTTTTTTTTTTTTTTTTTTTTAAACTCTAAACATATTTTTTAATTGTTTTATCTGTTTTTTATCACAAATATTGGTGATTTATAATTTGGGGAAATCCAGTCCAAACTGTTTATACCTCTCAGACAGCTGCAATTACTTCATATTTTATATTGAAAATGACAGAAAATACAATGAAATTCTATGTTCTGCCAGTGGTTTGTGGATACTGTATAATGTAGGAGATTTTATCAGGGCAGATGATTTGAGTGGGATCAGATGAACCCTCGGACCAGCTGCTGCTATTGGTTCAGGGCTGGCGTTCAGGGATGAAGAGATTTACAGTGAGGATCTTTCCAACACATGAAACTCTGCTGACTCACATACTCAGCTGTCTTGGGAAGAAGTTTAGCTCAGTTTAGTTCAGAGGAGTCAAGAGTTCTTGCAAATGGTGGTAACTTCTTTTTGTTTAAGGGTTCAGTGTGTAGTATTTATGAGGATCTATTGACAGAAATGCAATATAATATACATAACTATGTTTTCAGTGGAGTATAAAGACCTTACATAATGTACCGTTATGTTTTTATTACCTTAGAATGAGCCATTTCTATCTCCATACACCGCGGGTCCCCTTACAGTGAAATCGCCATTTTGCGCCGTCATGTTTCTACACTAACCCTAAACAGACAAACTTCTCTACAGAGTGCTAGTCACTCTCTGCTCTCTCCGACGACGACATTTTTGTCCTGTGTCGGCCACTGTAGCTTCTCTATGTGCTCCGAAAGGGAAGGGGGGATGCAATTCACAACCTCACCGCTAGATGCCGCTAAAAATCACACACTGCACCTTTAACTGATCGCACATTACTGTCACCCTAACAAAATGTTAAAGAAAATGCATTATTTTTAATGCTATTTCTAATAATTTTTCGCACAACCCAAATTGTCTTTTGCTATCCCTAGTACACATTTGTGCACAATAGATATTTGTGGTTACTTAAAGGTACACTATTTAACTTTTTTGTTCAAAATGAACAAAATACAATTAGAGTCAATACATCATCAATCCTTCTTCCAAAATGTGTTTTTGTCTTATCCTGATTCACTGTGGTAAGCCTTTTATAACTGTTTAGGTAACACATTATTTTAAAGTGTCATTGTTACACGTTACATATAGTAATTACTATAAATTTAGTATAAATACATGCAACTAAACTTATGACACTAATCCTAACCCTAACCATATAGTAAGTACATGTAGTTAATTATTATTATACAATGAATTATTACTAAACGCGTGTTTATGTTTTAGACAGAGCAGGATGGTTTTTCACAGGGAATTGTGTAGGCATATGTCACTCGCCAATGCTTGTCTTGTATATCTGTAAATAGAGAAAAGTTGCTCTGGCTACTTTAATGCGTGTATGGTGTGTTGTCACAAAGGTTGACATGGAGCAGCTAAATCTCGAACCTCTGGGGAATCACTCATTTAAAAAAAAAAAAAAAACGAACCGAGGAGAGTCTGCTGGCAAAAAGAGAACGCGACAGAGCTTGACCAACAAAAACCTGGTCTAAAGTCAATAGCGCAGTATTTTTTGTGTTATTTAAAGGGCACATTAGTAATATGCGCCTATAGGCTGGTACACAACGCGCGTACACTCTGCTTATTACACACACAGGGACGTGCAGCAGCACACAAACATTTTTAAATATTAAAAACCAAAGGATTCCTCTCTGGAGAAGCGTTCAGTCTTTTCGCTCACAAATTCAGCCATGTAAATAGCGAATTCGCCATGGTGCAAGCGCAACTGGCTTTTAAAGGGAATGGGAGATGAGACTCTGATTGGTTTATTGCACGTTACACCCAAAACACACCCATGACTCATTAAGAGACTAGGGACAACCCTTGTGCACCATGCGCCGGGCGCGCCGACTGTTTTTTCCGTCATTTAACTAGCAAAAGTGGATTCGGACACTCCCTAAGTGCACCTGAGCCATGCGCTTCAGACCATGCGCTCAGATCATTAAAATAGGGCCCATAATGTTCAATTTGCCTTCAAATTGTCTGTGACTTTGCAGTCAGAACGCATGCATAAACACATTGAGGTGGGATGCTTATGTGGACGGCGCAAGTCTGAATTCAATTTATATACTGTAAATTTCCCAAATGTGCACCCCGATTCACTCGTCATTTCTTGTCCGGTTTATGTCCTTGTTGAAGATATAATGAATGTTCAGTTGTTGGGGACCAAATTTAAAAGTTTAAGAATTTGATATTGAAAAACCCATATTGATCAACAACTAATCTTAATATTAGGGGGAGGTCGCCAAAAAAAAAAAAAAGTCTTAAAAAAGTGTCAAAAAGGACATATATATATATATAATATATGTGACCCTGGACCACAAAACCAGTCATAAGTCGCATGGGTATATTTGCGGCAATAGCCAACAATACATGGGTCAAAGTTATCCATTTTTCTTTTATGCCAAAAATCATTAGGATATTAAATAAAGATCATGTTCCATGAAGATATTTTATAAATTTCCTACCGTAAATATATCAAATGTTTTATTATTAGTAATTTTCCTTGCTAAGGATGTCATTTGGACAACTTTAAAGGTGATTTTCTCAATATTTAGATTTTTTACACCCTCAGATTCCAAATTTTCCAAATATTGTCCTATCCTAACAAACCATACATCAATGGAAAGCTTATTTATTCAGCTTTCATATGATGTACAAATCTCAATTTCAAAAAATTGACCCTTGTGACTGGTTTTGTGGTCCAGGGTCACATATATGTAACATACATGATGCATTATATTATATGTTATGTTATAAATGTTATATTATATTTGGAAATGAAAATGAAATCTTTAAAACTATTTAACACAATTTAAGATATTTAAGACTATGCTCACCAGTCAAAAAAGCAAATGTGACATTGAATATGTTAACGTCTTTGTACAGCAGGTCAGATTTTCTTGCTTTCATTGAACCGAAATCAATTTGTTTAGTCAAAGGTACTGAGGGATGCATCTGATTAGAATCCAAGCCGCTGATGATGATGAAATATGTAAATAAAGCGAAAGTGTTTTTTGATCATTCCCATCCATCTTTAATGATTCAGAGAAACTGTGAAGATTAATCGCAACCTCACTGCAGCCAAATCATTTACAGGGGTTAATGTAGCATGTGCGAAGCAGTTCTACCTCTCTGAAGAGAGTCATTCGGTGAAGGTACACTCCTCTCTTTGTATGCTAATGAGTTAGTAGTTTTTATTTAAATCAATCACTGCAGCGTGATTAATTAAAGCACAGCTGTCACTTTGAATGGCAACTTGAGGAAACCAAAGTGCTGCATGTAGGACACGCTTGATATGTGATCTTCCGGGCCGATAGGTAATATTCAGAGCTTTTTCTTGGTATGTGGTCAGTGAGTTATGGCACACTCTATCTCTATGTGATACTTTGGTGATGTGAGATGCCTGTTGAAAGCTTGTCACAGTTTTATAGTGTGTTTTATCTTCTAAGGGTCTCCTTTAGATTTATTCCTCAGGGTTAAAGTATCTTATTATGACAGATGTGATTTCAGCTCGAGCCTCTGTGCTCAGGTGAAAGAGTTGTTTAGTGCAATGTTCATGTTTATAGAGACTCACAGGTGGGATGCATATTCATCCTGCATTCTAAAGCGATCAAAACTAGGCTAATGAGGTGACCCAGATACAGCACATTATCCATGCATATGAATCAGACCATCATTAGCCAATTCAGTTATGTCAGGAGAATTTTATCAGCTGGATGTGCACAGTTGCTCTCACTTCTCACACTGGCCCCTTTAATTAAGACATACTAGTAAAACACTTCAAAAAAAAAAAAAAAAGTGTGTGTCCATATACAGACCAAAGCAGAACAATCATAGTGTTGCTTTTTTTTTTTTTTTTTTTGGTCCATTTCTTTTGCTTCTGCATTGCAGATTTTCGTGACATCAACAAAACAGAAATTCTGAACTTCAAAACTTGCAGTGTATGAATTTATATAATATCTGTGCAGGTGTTGTTGCAGTTAGTAGCTTGACTCAAAGTTTCAGAGGGAAAACAAGCCAGGTGTCCAAACTACTGCAAAACTAAAGAAGAATCTGTATATGCTGCAATATACTTATAAAACATGGTCTAATCACTCAGAATTTGTGGAAGTAGAACTTAGACTTAGACAACAATATGTATAATATAATATACTATATTATGTATAACATATACGGTAACACTTTATTTTACAGTTTCATTGTTACACATGTTACATGTAGTTACTGTAAGTAATAACTATAAATTATGCATAATTACATGCAACTAAACCAAACCAGACCCTAATCCTAACCCTATAGTAGGTACATGTAGTTACTTAATAATACTCAGTACTTAAATATATAATTACAGTGTAACAAAGACACCTTAAAATAAAGTGTAACAATATATACTAACAGACATATGTAACCCTGGACCACAAAACCAGTCATAAGTCGCACGGGTATATTTGTGGCAAAAGCCAACAATACATTGTATTGGTCAAAATTATCGATTTTCTTTTATGCCAAAAATCATTAGGATATTAAGTAAAGATGATATTTTGTAAATTTCCTACCGTAAATATATCAATAAAATCTATTATTAGTAGTAATATGCATTGCTAAGGACTTCATTTGGACAACTTTACAGGCGATTTTCTCAATATTTAGATTTTTTTTTTTGCACCCTCAGATTCCAGATTTTCAAATAGTTGTATCTCGGCCAATTACAGGTATATTGTCCTAACATAACAAACCATACATCAACGGAAAGCTTATTTGTTCAGCTTTCAGATGATGTATAAATCTCAATTTCAAAAAATTGACCCTTATGACTGGGTTAGGGTTAGGGTTAGGGTTAGGGTTAGGGTCACATATAATAACAAAAAACATTAGCTTACAAGTTTTTAATCATTCCAGTTTTTAACTCTGTGACATTTAAAAACCATTATGTTTCTGCTTTAAAGAGGTATTTCTATGATTATAATGTCTGTTTCATAAATATGCAAAATATGAAACTTTATAAACTTGATAATCTACACAATGGCAAGAAAATTAGCAGGATGGAAATAAAGAGCTAAAATTAAATCAGTGAGGGATTGAGAGTTAGCTAGGGTGTCAAATTTTGATCATCATACCAATTTCTGTATTTTTTTTTAAAGGATGCAATGCTTTAGAATGTGGCATGTCAGGTAATATCACAATATCACAATTACAGAAATCACATATTTTGTGCATTAACCATTCAACAAAAAAATCCTGGATGATGTCATTAAGCAACTGTTTTAGTTAAAGGGATATTGCAAAAAAAACAACAGGATGGACATGGTACAGAACAGATAAGATTTTGGATAGGATGGGCAGAATATTACTGTAAAATGATGTATCAGATTTAAAAAAAAAATGTATGTATTTATTTGTATTTATGTAAAGTTCTAACTTCTAATTCAATGCTGCAATCGAATAGATTATACTACAATTCAGTAACTCATGTCAAAGTATTTTACTTACAAGAAGTGTATCTCAAAAAATGATTTTATTTACTAATATATCCCTAAACATAAGCAGAGGTCTTAGCTGAAGTAGTTTTTTCTGATCTAAACTCTACTTTTACGGTTTTAAGGACACACGTAGAGGCCCATAATTGGTTTTAAACATACTGCAGAGGTTGGCCAAATTTAGCACATATCATTCATGTCATAAAGTCTCAATGCGTTTCAGAGCATACAGTGTAAATGAGCCTCAGGCAAACTGTTCTATTCAAAGACGGGTTCAACACTGCAGGACCCTTCAGGGGAGAATGAGGTGAACTCCTGAGTGTGTTTCAAAGAATCTGTAGAAAACTCTAAATCGGTTACCCCAGAGGCTGGATAGATAATAGATATACAGACACCATAAAATTAGATCCCCAAAATCAATTACACAATTTAAAGAGTTCTAAAAACAAAACATTGTTAACTTAGAAATAGTGGGTAATAAAGTGCTAATTACTTGTAGTTACATAGTAGATAATTTTCTTTCAGTTTGGCACTATTTTAAGAACATATTTAATATAACATTTTATTATTTTACCACTGGACTATATTTTCTCTCTTTATAATTATATACACTACCGTTCAAAAGTTTGGGGGATAGTAAGTAAATAAATGAATCAAAAAGTGTCAGTAAAGACATCTAGAGACATCAAAATGCATGTTTCTACATTACAATTAAGAGAAACCTGTTATCAAAGGTGACTGTGTCATAGTTATGTCAATATGTCAGAAATATACAGTTATTCTAAGATTGTAGAAATCATGCAGTGAGCTAATATCATGAATTCATTTAGGTAGAAAAAATGAGCTTGTTAAAGCAATTTATTACAGGTTGTGATCATAATATTGAGTACATCTATAAGGTTATAAAATATTTATATTTCAAATGAATGCTGTTGTTTTGAACTTTCTATTAATAAAAGAATCCGTATTTTTTTCAAAAAAAGGATGTCCACAAAAATATTAAGCAACGCTGTTGTTTTTTTTTTTTTTACTGTGATCCTAATAAGAAATGCTTCTTGACCAAATTAGCATATTAAAATGATTTCTGTACGGTCAAATAACACACTGTAAAAAATCCCGTTAAAAAAAAAAAAAAAAAAACTGTAATATTTTTGGCAGCTGGGACATAACTATCTCGTAAAAATACAGTATTTTTTTTTGTTAATGAAACACAGTTAATAACCGTAATTAAAAAAAAAAAAAATCTTTAAAATTTGTATTTTCTTTACATTTTTAATGTTTAATAAAGGATATTTACTTATTACCTATAAAGGCTGAACGCTGCTACATACAAATAACCAGCCTCTTAATTGCGAAAGAACATTTATTATTAGTTTTTATTTTATAAAAAGCTAAAAACAGTTTTAAAACTATACTGAAGACTGAAAATTCTGGTTTTCCATCACAAGAATAAGCTACATTTTAAAATATATTAAAATAAAAACGGATAATATTTGAATATTAGCCTACTGTTTTGACTTTATTTTTGATCAAATAAACACAGCCTTGGTGAGCATAAGAGACATTAAAACATTAAAAATCAGTAAATATAGTTATAATTATTATTAAAGACAGTTAAGAACTAAGTATACGCAAATGTTTGAGCAGGATTTTTATTTCGAAAAGAATCATGCGATACCATACAAAATTAAACTTATGAGCAGAAGTGTAAATGAACAAAAATTCTGAACAATAAATGAAATACAAAATGCCACTGGTACCAGTGATTTCTGAGAACGGTGATGGTGCAATTTGTAGCCGAAGCTGCCACCCTGATTCCCAGGCTCACAACAGAGATGTAAGCATGGAGAATTTCAGCTCTGCACTCTTTCAATGGAGAAAATCAGAAATGTATGTTAATGTATGATAATCTGTGAAAATGACATGCAGATGAGCATTTGAATCTACAATACAGCATAAGACTGATGCTACATATGCATATGGAGACAGATGCCATGGTAGAATGCACACATACAAAGAACAGTGATCAGTCTGTAAATTTATCCTGCACAGTTGGGTCTCTTGACGTTCTTTACTACCTTTAACCTCTGTCATGTCCATGGCATGATCTATATTTAGCTGACATGTAAACAAGCTGTCACAGAGACAGTTCCTTATCTGAATGGTGAATGTTAAAAGGCCAAAACCCTAGACTGCTTTGCTCTTTGAGCGCGTGCCATGGTTTCCAGGGTAAAATTCAACACCAAAAGCCAGCAAGACAGTCAGAATATAACTAAAAACATTTATAGAAAGAGAAGAAGCCTGCAATAATACTTCAGAAGTTACACCAAGAAAGTATAAAGCAGCAGGAATTTACCAAATGAAGCCCTCATAAAACCATAAACATCATATTCCGTCTTTTTAAAGGTTTGATTGCTGTTACACTCATGGAGTAAACAAATTTAAACATTTAACAGTAGAGGGCACTACACCATCATTTACCAGCCTCATTCACTCAACATTCTCTGATCAGAAATAGGTTAGCTACGAAAGCCAGAGTTTGTGTTAGGTGAAAATGAGAACATAAAATGTGCAAAAACTTCAGTAAAACTCCTTTACAAAACATCCTAAATATCACAATGATTGTTTGTTAAATAAATTCCTGGATACACCAGTTAAAACAGGAGCACAGACCAGAGAGTCAACACAAACTTCGGCTACACGGCAGAAATAATGAGATGTAGAAAATAGATGAGGCTACGCTTGATCCGCTTAAACCGCCATTTAACTTTGTTCACAGGACATTAATCATATGTGAATGCAATGTCACTGATTGGCTTTTTTTCAGTCCAATTTAAAATGTGAAAATAACTGTATAATCGAATGCCATTAGTTGCCATTCTGCTTGAGAAACACCTTCTAAATGTCAAACTAATACCTGAAGTCTTTGATTAGACACCAGACCCTTCGAGACACATGAGATAATGGCACTGTTGTTTATTTAAAGCCGTACAAACATGAGTTGTAAAGAAAGGTTCTTGATTATTTATAAACATGTGGACAGAGTTTCATTTCTCCCTGTTCCGCCCGTGTCCTATCTAGAGCAGCAGGCTTGAGCTGCAGGAGGTTAATGTTACAGTCCAGGCCACATATGTTAAAGGAAACTACCTGCCTCCATTCATGTAATCAGACATGCCTGCACAGCAAGACGCCAACGAAACTCACTTTAAGTCACAGGATCGCAAGCAAAGCAAATCACTTTAATGTTCCTCAGCAGTTCCTTTATTAATGATGGATCTTCAACCTCCCGTAATGCTTCATGTGATCGGCCGCTTCCTGCCCACCCCTCTCCTCATGGCAGATACATACTTTCAGCCAGTAAAACGTCAAACCCTGAATCAATTTCATCCAGTACATACATTACTGAAATGTACAACAACAACAACAAAAAAAAAAACGCATTGACAGTGTCTAAAACATAAATGTATTTACATATGTACAACTTTTGAGACGTATAAGTGTAAGATGACAGGTCAGAAATGAAATCCCACATAGCCGGATTCTGACTTTGCGTCCAAATATGCATACTCCCTTTAAAAATAGAATAAATCTGATCGTGGCAAGTGCTAAGCATTTTTCCACATTGTTAAAGTGTACTTTTTCAATAACATCAGAAAAAAATCATTTTTGAGGTTGTTGTTAATACATTGTCAAAGATCAAGGAACATATGGCTCAAGGGACAATTCCAGCATGGTGGATGTAATAAGTCCAGGAATGTATTTATAGCCAACTACACAACTGCATACCACTACAGACCATACGTCATCAACAGTTAAGAATTATGTTCTTCATTGACCTCAAGATTTGTGATTTCATGTACAGCATTATTTGACTCAATGTGTGTGTGTGTGTGTGTGTGTGTACTGTCTCAATGATTCCGATGGCCAGTCTTTTGAAATCACACAAAAATTTTAAAGTAAACTTTAAAATTAAAAGTCAGATTTGGTAAATGTGCGAACTGTGTTAATTAAATATAAGGACCTTATATTTATTTTATTTTATTAATATATTGAATTAATCCCGTTTAATACAAATAAAATAATACCAACCCATTAATTCCTTGGATTGAATATTCTACGAACCTCGAAGAATTCATAAACAATTGTAGGTCTCCAAAGTTGATAATAAATAAACTAGATGCTCTTTGAAATTGTAAGATACATTGATATTTTAAGCAAATCTTAAAATATCTAGGAGCTAGAACTACACTTTATGGAAGAATTCCTGTAGAATACTAATTAGATCACATTGAAATTCCTGAGAATCGAACCCGTGACCTTGGCATTGCAAACGCCATGCTCTACCAGTTGAGTTACAGAATCAATAACCTAAATAGAGGGCCATGGGGCATCTTGATCCTCTAGCATCTCTTTCCTGTCGCTTGCTTTTTTGTTTAAGCAGCACTTAGCTTTTATAAAAACAGATTTGCCTTCATTCAGTTTTATAATTTAAGGGCCAGATTTACTAAACAGGGCAAATTAGCGTGAGAGCGCAATTCCAAAAAAAGCGCAGATGGGAGTGGAAAGTTCAGCGCGTGATCTACTGACGACACGCAAATTAAAGAGCACGGACGCAGCCGGATCATTTCCATAATGACCAACACAATCTACCAAGAGCAATGCAAATTTGCGTCTGGTTTAAGACATACTTTTTTGGGGCTGTAAATAATGGCACAAATACCAGTAAACTGACTAGCGCAAACCTTAATAAATAACCTTGCATGATTAATTTAAATAGTCTCCTCCCATAAATTTTGCTTCTGAAAGGGAAACTCCTACAAATGCATATGCAATAAGGTCAGCCGCAAAAATAACGTCCATGCCTTTTCAGTGCTAATTTTTCACTGCGTGTCTTTAGTAAATCCTGACAGTAGTATTTTAAAAACCAAAAGAGGGTTTGCGCTGGCGCACGCTGTTAGTAAATCTGGCCCTAAATGTTTTACATTTCTGAATGTCACCCTTTAACAGAAGTTTCCTTTGAAGCAACGAAATGTCATTGCAGTGACAGCCTCTCATTGAAATTCAGTGTTTCTTTGTCTTGTTCAATCATTTATTATTAATTCAATTATATTTCTTATTCAGATCGTGAGTGGCTCTAATCTGGGATATTATTGAGATTCTGAATTATTGAGAATACCATTAGAAATCGTTCACCTTGGGGAAAGAATTTGTCGTCTTTGGGAGTTTTATGTTCATCTATTAAAAGTTCCTCACATTGTTGGAGATTTGGAAGCGTTTCGAAAACCACGACAATGGAATCTTAACATGGCTCCAGTTTTGTGAACAGTTTAAGTTTTTTGGCCAACACAGAACTAGTTACCAACACTTAAAGTCTTGCTGTTGAAGGACAGGGAATGTCATCACACAAAGAACAAAATTTACTTCAGAATACCGAGTGTGACAGGAAAATAAACCTCTTCTGTAGAAGTTACATCCCAGGTTTGACTGGCAGAGTCCTCAGATGGCCTATTGCACCCTTGTCTAAGCGTATTTGGAGAATGATATCGGTTCTTTGAGTGCATTCTCGCTGACAGGCTTTCACCCACATCCAAAACCACTTTTGTTCTCATTTTGGTGCCCATGGCTGCTCTAAAGCCCTGGAGAAACATATTCATTTTATACTGTTCAACCAAAATCTACATTCACAGCAACGTACCAAATGCCACTACTGTGTGGACCAGCAGATTGTCCTTTTATAACTTTAGAAAAGAAAAAGTAATCAAACTGAGAACTAAAATGTAGGTGCTCTTTATTGGACCACATTTACAAATTACATTTGTAATGTTTTATCTAAATATCACGAATGCCTGATACCTCTTTAACCTCTTTTGAATCTGTAAAATGTCCCTTTTCACTTGGAAATAGGTTAAAAAAATGAACATATTTCATAAAACATTTTGAGCGTGTATGTGTGTGTATTTTACGTTGACTTTAAAGCTGAACTGTGGAATTTTTGCACCTCTACAGAATTGCAAAAATAATGTTTTCAAAAATTCTTGAATACGCCCGCCCCAAACTCACGCCATTGGTTGAGCCTGTTGCTATGTCAGGCTGGTCAGGATTTTTAAACAAACAGAGGAATATTTCAACAGAGCCAAAGTGTTGACACTTTTTGTGAATTAACCTACAAATGACTTGCTTAGAGTTTTCTCTGGGATAGGAGAAAGTATTTACATCCAAAAAAAAAAAAAAAAAAACACTTCAGTCTCTTACCTGCGCCAGTGGTGATTTTAACCTTCTTAAGATGTATCTTTATCTTCTCTCCCGTGTATTAATTCATGCTGTTTATGCTTTAGTAATGATTCTTCGGTGGGGAAATATTTAACGATCTGAAGACCTTAAGAAGTATTCAAAAGCATGATGTTTTAGAGACATTACCAAGACCTTTTAAAATTCTTGGCACTCTTGTATGTTTTTTCATGGAAAGAGAGGTGAGATTTGGGACACTCATACTAATTTTCCCTCTCTGCAGATGAAAAGTCCGATTAGCTGGATGAAAATGAAAATATTTCTCATCAACATTAAAAGAAGGGGAATAATTTTGAGGTTTTGATATGGGGTTATAAAGAATTAGAGCCGTGTCTGTCAGGATGATTGATTTCAGTATGTACAAGAGGTCATCATTCATTTCCAACCCACTGAGATAAAGTTGGGAATATGACAGTCTCAATGGCATTTAAATCAGGGATATATCTGTAACTTGTCTATAACGCTGAAACTAATCCCTAGAAGCAACACATTTGTCTCGGATGAAGCAGTAAAGCCGGTATGAGAACAGTCCACTGCCTTATTAATGAGGTGTCTTTATTGCAAACTCATATTCATGTTCTTTTGCCCTATCTATTTTTGCTGCAAAAAGACATTCAAAATCATATTTATTACGATTCTTATTAGGTGGCTTTCAGAAATATATAACTGAGATCATTTAGATTAATGTTTTTCATGGTGTTTATTTGGATCACGAACAAAACTACAAAATAAGGGCTTAAAAAAATTGATTTAGCTGTTAAACTGAGCAAAAAAATGCAAGGTTAAGGTTAAGACACACACTAGAAGTACAGAGTCCATCCCTGCGCCCTGTGGTTTACAGTATTTGTTAATATTGGTTCAGCTGGAGACTGCAGGAGCGCGTAGTGCGGAAAGCGCAGCTCAACCCCTTCCGCCCTGCAGCTAGAGCAATCCAGGGCTGCCTGTCACCACGGTGAGTTCCTCTGGGCATGAAGACATGAGCTAATGGAGAAGGAGCGAGCGAACACAGTCTCAGGGGTCCTGTACACACACAGGGTGAAATAGAGGTTATGGAGCTTCTTAAATTTTTAACCGTGCAACCTTTCCTACACTGTAATTAGGCAGATAACCTGTTAGGCGCATGGGGTTCTAACGCAGATGCTTCAAACCTGATCGAAGCTCCTGGCAAATGGAGAAACAAGTCGAAATGAATTTTATACCGCTTGGGCAATAGAGATTCCCCAATTAATGGTTTGAAAAAATCTAAGGAAAAAGAAAAACAAGAGAAAAAAAAACTTTCCCTTGTGAAGGAGACATGATTAATATTTTACTTTGGTTGAGTACAAAAGGGTTTGGTAAAAAATTTAGATGACGCATGGCCGTCTGTGGCATTCAAATATCAAAGCTGAGCAGAGTGATTGGTTTTATGCCTAATTAACATATAAATAGCTTTATATTGCATGCAGTAATATTCATATTGAAGGATTTACACTCAGTTTGTCATCTTAGATTTTAAAATGCTTTTCATATAGCATGTTGAAATCCATGTGCCAGTGTGACATTTGCATAAATGCAAAAAAAAAAAAAAAAAGAAGAATAAAAAAGAAAAAAGGCATTAAAGGTCTTGCATTTTTAGAACTGCTCCTGCAGATCTCCTATAGGAAATAAACAGGGATTACACAGGCTTCAACCTGATATATATGAAACGCATTTCCAAATGCTCAGATGGTGCGGATGGTTTTTGTGCTGGCACTAGAGCACATATATGACTTCAAACCACAGAATTCATGACATACAGCCCCCTATAAGTGCCATCTCCTGTCCTATTTCCACAGACAGTCAACAGGAACAGCAGGTGATGAGTGTGTGAGCTTTTCCTGTGCCGTGAACAGCCAGAGTTCATGTGATTTGAGCCATGTGAGGGATGTGTTGTGTTTTCTGCAGTTTGCTGGTGGCAGCTGATGACATGCTTTAGTTTCAGCTCAGGTACGAGTAACTATGAAAATATCCAGAAACTTTATCATGATAATTGCAAACCCGTAAACTGGTCCATTAACTGAAATAATCATAAGTACATAATTAGTATAATAGTTAGTATTATTATTAGCACATCGTATGGAATTCCCCAACATGAACTCATTAGTATTCTTATTTATTTTGTATTTATTTGTATTATTCTTAGGTATGTGTTCATAAAGTGTGGTTCTAGTGAATATTACACACACACACAATGAATGAAATGATGGCCCTACATGTAACATCAACAGTGTTTCAGATACATGTTGAACTTTGAAGATAATTCAATTCAGCCAAACTTGTATTAGTCCCTCCTGTTTAGATCTGTTCATTGTGGATACATCAACTTTTTAGAAGGCTGTTAATGATACAATGTAAATTTCAATTAGTGTGTTCACGTGTACAAAAAAAGATGATAACTATCAAAAATCACCTCATTAAAAAAAAAGTCAACTACAGAAATCAATTCTGTACATTTTGAAATTGTAGGGTTTTTTTTCTTCTCCAGTTCTGACATCAAAACATACACAGACCGCTGCCTGTCCAAAAGTACAAGAACATCTACACTTTATGTACCTACGATAAAGATCACCCAGGTTTCTTCTGTGACTACTTGAGCCAACAGTCAACTACCATGAATGAACCAGCTATAACTTTAAGCTATTTAAAGCAGCACCTGACAGCAAGTCATAAAGTTTGCTGTCCTTGGTAGTCGGTTGGTTTCAAGGACTTGCTGTACATTAAACAACAATGCCTGTGGGACTGTTTCTATGGTGAACAATGTGTGAACTTGTCTCCACTCCACTTCTTCAGTGTTTTTAATTAACGCTGATCACTCTTATACTTGCATACAAATACAGACTTAGATCACAACTAAGACGTGCGCGAGCTGCTGCCATATGGTGCTGTCTGACGTCCAGAAATGAGGCCAGTGGTCCTGTCTGAGTTTTCAAACTGCCCACAGATTGTTCACAATGCAGCATGGTACATTTGCACTGCCCTGATCTACTCTGCCATCCTGTATGTGTGTGTGAGTCACCTTTCTTGGTTCATTTTCTTCTTGAGTAACTTGCATTAGACACGCGAACTCTGGTTCTACTTTTCCGTTGCTTGTGAAGTTGATTTAATTGTAGATATGGATTGTTTTTAAGGGTCATTCACACACAAAGCATTCTTGCATTCCAGCTATGCTATTTTGTTGTTTTTGCACTCCATCTTGCTGTTTTTAAATGCAAAAATTCATTGTGAATGTCCCTTTAGGCAGGTTAGTCTGCCACGGAGCGCATATGAAAGAAAAAAAAAAAACACGTGTAGAAAAACAAGATTCTGTGATTGCACGGCCAGCCTTTGTATCCCAAATTCAGATTCTTTTAGGAAACTGGTTTTACCAAGAACCGTTCCCAAGTGTTCAAAAGCATATGGAAACACTGCCATCCACTGAGAGTAACTCATCCACGTACCCTCCAAGCCATCTGTTCCGTGACATGTACGGCTAATTCACAATTCAACAGGAAAGTGGACCATTGAGGTGGACTAATTTAATCAATGACAAATTAATAAATTCGTGTAGAGCAAGAGAAGGACAAGGCTGTATAAACTTGCGCCATGCTGATGGCCAGTCTTTTGTGGTACAATAAAATGAGGTTGCGTTGGTCCACGGTTGTAAATTATTAATTGCTCTCCAAAGCAGGAATGTTTGCTAAACAGTGAGGTCTTCTCTAGTTCAGTTCTTCTGCTCCACTGCTGCAGAACCCTCGGGACAAGACGACTGAACATTTCTGAGAGCCTGTTTACGAATCGTGGACCGTCTGTTTCAGAACAGAGCATGCAGAGACTGTGAAGATGCTTTTAGTAGAGATGTAATATATATATATATATGATGAGTGGATTGATGATAGATTATTTAAGACATCAAAATGGGATCACAATGCATTCTCAAAAATAATAGTTCAAACAAATACTAAATGTCCATGTCATTAAAAAACAAAGTTGTATTCTTTTTTTTTATCTCTCTTCTGTAGACCACAACAGTAGCATTTTTTGAAGAGTTTTAATCCAGATTTCTTTCATACAACAATAGGTGGTAAAAACTAAAAACCATAAAGTAATCAATATGACTGTACTTCAAGTAGGGGAGACCTGTTTTAATACATTAACCACTTAGACATTTGCAGACCTTGTAAGGATGAAAATGCTATATGACCACCATCACCCTGAGGAGAGAGCTAGTTTTCACTCCTGGGATATAATATTATCAGGTTAATAAATGACAGAACTGATATAATCTGAATCAGAAGATTCCCTTTGTTTAACATAAATTTCAAATTTAAAGCAACATTTAAAAAAAAAATATTATTATAAATCAAATACATTTTTTAAAAATGTTTCATATTTTAGAATAAGTGTTTCCTCTTTCCCCCACTTCTTAAATGAACATGCATAAAATGTAATGGGGCGGAGAAAGGTAAAAATTGACTAATTTGGAAGTAAATTTGGAAGTTGAACTAATTTGGAAGTAAATTTGGCAACTTTGATAAAGTTTGAACTCTTTTATGTTACTATAGTTTTACAAACCAGTTCACCTACTGTTACTTACTACTCGCTTAGTATTAGGAAAAATAATGAATGAACTATGACTTTAATCTGGTTTAGCTATGAGAATCTATGAGTTTAGCTTGAGCATTATAGCCGGAACTAGTTTTCGTGTAGTTTTTTTTTTTTTTTACAGTCTTTGATGACTCATCAATTTGTGTGTGCATGCACATGGCGACTGAAACGCTAGGTTAGTATTCATTTACATCATCCTACAAAAGCCACGCTCCTCGTCATTCAACTGAATCCAGGTCATGTATAAAAATGTAAAAATTTCTGTCTTGAATTCTGCCTTCAACCCCACATGCTTTAATCATGAATTGTGGGATAACGTTCAGCGGGAGAGACGTCACTCTGCTGCTCTCCGCTAGAGTCATGTGACACTAACTTTGATCTGCCGGAGAAACGGGTGAAAGCTTCAGGAAAAAAATTACCAATGAGAGTGAGAGAGGGAAAAGAAAACATTGCCCCAGCCAATTATCAAGAGTTATGTTTTATTCAGAACCTGAGCTGGGCACCGTGAATCTCCTGTACATTTATGGCTGAAAAAATGAAATGCCTCTTTCATACCATAGTTATTTTTCATTTATATTACACACTTGTCTTTCACTGATTTTTGGGAGGAGGTAAAGTATGGACACGTTAATGTAGCTTCTGTTTTAGGTGCAGCCCGCTCAGAAATCCAGCAGGTTTAAGAATAGAAATTTCAGATATGACAATGCCGATGTTAGGGAATTTAATCAAAGTTTGGGGAGATTTGATGTTTTATGATATACAGTCACGTCCCATCTGTCATTCATATGGGGAAAGACTAAAAAGGTGAGCTTCTCTATACCCTTGCCCTAGTTTTTTACTACAGAAATTAGAGTATTTCAGAACCAGGTTTTTCTACCACATCATTCACCCGGTTTTCAAATACACAGGTAATACCTCAGAGCACGCAGGCAACAGCACTATAAAACTACAGATGTGCTTTTGGGTGAAACTACAGACATAAATTTCTATGTTCTCAGAAGACAAAATGCACTGAGTACATTATCTGCACTTACATGTGCAATCCATGTCGTTTCACTACTCTCATACAGAAGTTTTGTTAACATGTTGAGTAGCAGCAGCTTTTTTATTGGCTGTTTTTATTTGTTAGTATCTAGAGCATATAATATACATAATATGATTGCTTTAAACACAAATTTTAGACAAGATGTACTCTGTTTATTTTTTAAACAGTTTTAACAGAAAATGTAAAGACAGTATTGTGTAATTTTTTGTGTAAAAGTTTTGCTATCAGGCGACACCAGTAATCTTAAAATATTAACCAATTAATTAAAATGTCTACAAACATCAAATATATTTTTAAGTACATTAGGGAAAAAAGAGCATTAAATGAAAATATTTTTAATAAAGCAGCGCAGACCCGAGATCACATCTCTGGCATAAAGGTGGTGCTACAACACTGCTCTTACATGTGTGTACTGGTGTGTGTGTGACCCTATACACTCCCGCACACACACTCTCACACATGCTCCAACATAAATCCTCACTCAAACACTCTCTCAGTGTGCGAACATTGTTTTAATGTGGGAAATATTTTGTAAATTACTGCCAGTCTTAAATGTGTCTGATTCATTAAACGGATAATTAGGCTCAGTGTTTTCATCTCCATTTCTCTCCCTCACACACACACACAGATGAGACCACTGTGCCATTCTAACAGTTGCTCTGCGTTTCATACAGAACATTTTAAAATGTGTTTTGTGATAAATGCTACTATGATTACAATAATTATTTAGAATTGAACTGTCACCTTTTTGCTCTAAAACTAAATGTACTTTTGAAATTAATTTGTTCACAAGGTTGTTTCTTTAAGTTTTTATTTATTTTATTTTATTCATTTTTTTTTTTGTTTGTTTAGTTTTTTGGTCACAGGTTTTGATTTTTATTAAAAATAAAAGATTTCCACTTTTTGTTCAAATGTGTTATATATATATATATATATATATATATATATATATATATATATATATATATCATTTTACACTTTAATTAAATTTTTTCAAAAACTATTGAATTATTATTTAAATATGATTCAGCAATTCTAAATTAGCTGCAAGAATCTTTAATTTTGTAGCAAAATTTTTTAAAATGTCACTTTTGAGATGTTGTGGAAATGACATTTGTTCAGGTCCACAGGGCGAAAATGGCACTAGCAGTGATATTGATTGTAAAAATAACACATTCAGATATTTGCGCATAACTTTGCTTTGTTGAAGGCAGAACAAAACTTCTGCATTGATTCTTTGAGTTTGAATGGGTAGCAGAAATAAAGCAGTCTGTGTGTAAACAAAATTTCACCTGAAAGAATGGAACAGAAATTCCTGTGTGATGAAAGCGGCAGAATGATGAATGTGCACTTCATGTACTGAGAAGATTGAGTGATTCTGTCAGCACACCATATGCTTACAATTTATTCCTGCAAACAGACCAGCCAGTTGACACGGGCTCTCACAGCAGCACTAGCCCCGGACTCACAGCGACACTGAACCACAGTGTTCATAAGAGAACGACCATAAAACTACATATGTGTTCATGAGACAAAATGATTCATTTTATTAAATAAATAAATAACTTCCCTGATAATTACAAAGTATGCATGAAAAAAGTGAACCCAACAACAGTTTGAAAAAAAAAAATCTGATTAATTTCACAGTATTAAAGTGAAAGATTAATTACTCATTAATTATGAACTAAGATATAATTATGAATTTACCACAGTAATTAACGAAATCACTATAAAAATAGCTAGTTAGAATAGATTTGCAAAGGGGATGGTTGACAAAAATGTACAGTTTTAAATTCATTCATTAGTCTTTTTAAAATAAAAACTCAAACACAAAAATAAATACTTTTTTTATGATAATGATATTAACAGAACACGCTTCCTGGTAATCTCATCAGTCAAATAATGTCTTACGTTGGAAAATATTTTACTAGCTAAACAGCTTGGTGTGGTTTACAAAATCCAAAAATCACTGACAGATTATACATTTCCCTTCTATGTTTGATGTATACATGAATTATGAAAGTTTATAATTATTACAATACATGTGACATTCATTGAATACACAGAGAAATGTGGTAACTACTTTCTAAAACAGACAGTCCTCCCTCTGATAGTCCTGTTTAAGTGTTTTCTTTCTTTCTGATTTTGAGATATGCTCCACTTTAAACGTCCCTCACTATCGTGAAGGAGGAACATTCTTCTTTGTAAAGACAAAAACACCATATTGCCAGTTAATCTGTTCAGTGTGGGCTGATATTTCCGTATGTTTTGTTCAGTGTTAGTTCTGTTTCTGCAGGATGCTGTAAAGTGTTTGAGAAACAGCTGCATGGTCACCCTGATGTATCTGTTAGCATGTCCAATTGAGCTGAAAGCTTTAATTCCCCATGTCTTGAGGTCCATCCATTTACGCTTTTCCTGCTGTCTCTGCCAGTAAATACAGTTTTAGAGACCAGCTTTTGCTAACAGGAGGTGTGTAAGTCATGGGCGGACATCGGTTTCAAAAGCCTTTCTGGTTGTTTTGTCAGTTTTCTCTGGATATGACATTTTATGAGCAGTTGACCTCTTTAAGGGTCATTGTGTTTTCTTTGTAAAGTCACTTTTGATTTTGGTTGGTCTTTCTTCTTAGCTAAAGTTGTGTTTTATTATATGTTATCAAACTGAACACAGCAGAAAGTTCAACGCTCGTCTGAGGATTTTACATTGTCCGTTGTCTATTTTTTCTTACCATTATCTACTTTACTCACATATTCACGTTCATCCAAATGTATACAATTGATATGATAAATATATATAAAAATGGCTGATCCAGTTAACAAAATTGTTCTGAATGATTTGTGTAATTGTTCTGATAATTTGGTTCTTGAGTTAAAATTTCTTGAATTAACAACTTAAATTTCTTTCTGTCTTAAAGCAACAGTGACTTATAGAGAATACAAGTATACGTAACCTACTTTTATGCATTTGCATCCCTTTTGAACCTTGAAAGCTCCAGTTCTGAATCTTTGTAATTACAAAAAAAATATGTATTCTTGAAATGTCTTTGTGTGTGTGTGTGTGTGTGTGTGTGCGTTTTCCACAGAAGAAAGAATCGGTTTGGAATGAGGGTAAATGATGAAAGAAAGTTTCATTGTTGGTTGAAATACTACTTTAATGCGTGTAGGTACTGGTTCCTCTGAGAAAAGAACCAGACCTAAACATCTGCAATATTATTATTGTGGTATTAATGCAATATTGATAGGAAAAAGCAACAGAACCATTTACCAAAATTATCTTCAAAATTCATCGTCCTTGCACTGCGAAACACTAAATTACTGAAGCATAAACTGACTAGCGTTTCTTATCTAAAATCCACACAGTTGGGATGCTATTTTATTTATTTTTTTAAATCTTGGGACTCTTGAATGCATCAATGGTGAAAGATTTTACAGCATTTAAGGACGAGTAGGAACAGATTAAGAGATGTTCTTCACCATTTGCTTCTTTTCCATGCTGTTAACTCTCCCGTCCCTGCAGGCTACTATGACCAGCAAAGATAAACTTCTTTACGGGCCAAACGCAATTTGGTTTTTATTATCTAAGATATGATTGTAGTTTAAAAGATTCCTTTAAAAATCCACAACCAATCCCTTCCTTGCTATGGTGAAGATGGCTATATTGACTAAGAGATCTCTACTCAGTTAAAACTCACTTACAGTGATTGTCATATAGAATGGTCATATTGAATTCAGTGGGAAGATATTTTAATATTCTTTAATAAAGAACAGCTATGTCCCTCACTCAGAATTGATTTATTGAAACTAAATCAAGATCCTTGATGAAATGTTTCTATTCTAGAACAGAACTAACATATTTTCTTCATGCCTTTAAAGAACAAAAATATAAATAAATAATAATAATAATAATAATAATAATAATAAAACTATATATATTGCATTGATATACCTGTTGTTAACATGCAGCCATTACAATACAACTGTAATATTAACAGGAACACTAAACTGTGGAACTGGTATATATGTTGTTTAAAAATTAATTTCCATATCATTCTAATCAAAGCCATTGGTTTTGTGATATTTTGACTGCCACAATGTACAGAGATTTTATAATAAAAAATAAATAAATAAATAAATAAGTGATGTATATTATGTGTGATATGTTAACCTCATTCCATCATTGTAGTTTACATATTTGGAAATCAAAAGATTCACAAGCAAACATGTTTTGTTTTCTGTTGTGTTGTTGCTCAATACTGACTGCAATTTCATTATCAGACTGCAGTCTGAAGTTATTGTTACTTCTCTGAAGGAAAACGGTTTGAATGTGCTATTTTACACATATGAGAATGGCAGAAGGTTTTGTTTTCCCTTTTCTTCCACTTTCTTTGTGCTCAATTCATTTCTGATTCAGACACATCTCTCACTTGGGAAACAGCACGTAGGAATTGATATTGCTCACGTTGAGCTACTAGGGAATTTCTATTTGTGTTAGCACTATAGTGGGTTTTGTCACTTGATCATTTGGCTTTATATTTAGAATAGCATGATTTGACTGATTATTTGAGTGCATGTGTGAAATCATCTTACTGTATTTCTTCACTTACTAGGTGCTCAATATCAGTTTTTTAAATAGCTTTTAAAACAACTTTAAATGATTCAGTTAGAATTCCTTAAAGCCAGTTAAAATGGATGAACAAAAATATCTTCCTATTTATTAGTGAATAGTAAAAATAAAAAAAAAATGCTTCTTTGTGTTCCAAATCAAACCCTATAAGCTCTTAGCAGGGGAGGTCTTGAAGTGTGTTTATGTGTGATCTCTCACACATCTTTCACACCTTTTTGCTTTTTCAGTTTCATTATTCAGCTGTTGATCCATGCCAGAGTGAACTAGGCCAAAACCAGAGGCAGGAAACCCTTTTAAAACTGTCTTGCAAGTTAACATTTGGCTAATGAAAGGTTACTGGAGTATTTGTCAAACCAAATGGTACACCGGAAAACCGGCAAAAGCCTTACAAAATAATTCAGTCCATACACTCTCAATAATGTGTTTGTGGTTTTGTAAAGAAATTCATACTGACCTGTTTTCTTGTTATCATACTTTTTTTTACATACACACAAACACTGACACATATTGTTGTTCATATTCACACTTTCCACACCTTGGCACCTGCTCATCTTCTGCACTATGGTGGTGTTTACAAAGCCGTTCATCACAGCTGGTGTGGAGGTCAGCCGACGGCCCTTTCGCGAGAACTTCTGATCACTGCACGGTAATTAGCACCTTGTTGTTCTCAGAGGTGCCATAGGCAGAGAGCAGAGAGTTGAGGCCACTGTGACGGCTGAACCGGAGAAACTGGCCTAAATCCAAATCCACTTTAACTGCTCTGTTAATGCTCTCAATGAAACCTGAGAGGTGAAGCAAAAATGAATTTTAGTTAGCTGGTGTATCTTGACTGATCAGGGATCTTTATGAAAAGAGAGAGCTTATGGGGCAAGTTGGGCTGTACTTTTTCTGTCATTGTATGCTTGTTTCATTTTAACTGAAGTGACCGAAACCTTAGATGTGGGACTTTGGTAGAGGCATTATTAGTCATAGCTGACATCGTCCCAGATGTTAAGAGACCACCTCGAGCTCACACAGGCAAACCCATGGTGGGCGTCTAACCAACGACTTATGATCAGTAGTGATGCCATAAAGATATTAGTAAAATACTACAGTTGTCACTGTTCGTTCCTTTTAAAGATCACAGTTTTTCTTTCCGTATACCTCACATTTATTTCCAAACTTGATTTTTAGTTGTGACAGAAAAAGAGAGAGAGAAAGAGAGTGAGTGAGTGAGAGAAACTAATTAAACCACAATAAATTAATAGTAGAGGAAATTGTCATAATTTCTCTTAATCATAGAAGCCCACCATGTGTTTGGTGCTTTATCAAATAAAATAAAAAACAAAAATTGTCACCCATTAAACGAAAGAAAAATCACAAGTCTCCACAGAGTGTGTTAATTTACTCTCACCCCAACGGCTGACCCGCTGAATAGACAGCTAAATTACCTCCACTGCCCGCTGCCCCACTCTCTTTGATCCAAATAATTGGACATTTGAATAAACCAGAGAGACTTTGCTAATTCGCCGGCTGGTTCATCTTCATTGTGTGGACTTTATATTCTACCTCAGTGGCATTAACCTCTTTTTCAGATGGGAAAGTATTTAGTCTCCCTAGCACAGTGAGTGTCCCTTTCAAATTAGATCAATGTTTTCAAAATAGCCCAATTTCTTTTGAAATTACTCCAGATATTTTACATTTTATCTTGCACAAAAAGCCAAAGGCACAAGCTCGATATACATGATATTTTTGTTTTTCACACATTTAATGTTGTATAAAACTAGAAGCCAAAGTAAAAAACCTTCTGGTGTGAAATATGTACTCTTTTCCAAGAAAAGGCAACCAGCCTGAAGAAAAAATACAACATCTTTTGTCACCTTTAGTAAAATCTCCTTTGATTTATCAGGAGCCTAGAGCACAGTGAGAGAAAGGAAACAGGCCAGTAAAATAGAGGAAAGATTCTTCCATTACGTGCTTTCCCCCCCCCACCCCCCACTCCAACAATTTTAGTACTCGCAGTGTAAGCCAATGTGCACTGTACAGAGCTGCCTGCAGCCCACATAGACCCCAGTAAAATGAGACTGGTCAGGTCTTAATGTAACCAACAAAAGCCGGATCAAAATCCATACAAACTCAATTAGGAATCAATTTGAGTTTGTGTCAGACAGTCTGGTGCCAACAGAGAGGCTTTTCTATTAGCTTATGCACTAGAAAAAACTCCTTTCATTTAAATATTTCACATGGGTTGCCTGAGAGTATCTGATGCAAGCCACTTTTACCCTTCTTCCTCTGCCTGCCTCACAGGCCAACTCATATACTGGGTATTTATAGAACAGGATGGATGCTCTAATCAATTCCTTTCTTTATTTTTAAGAGGAGAGACATTTCGTCATGTTCCTACTGTCCTTTAAATGATGCCACCTTGTTGACATGTACCCATTGTGCCGAGATAAGACAATTTGCGACCAGCTGGAAGAACATCCAACATTATACCAAGAGGCAGCCATTATGAGTCCACAAAGACCAGACTCGTCTCGGATGTCCCTAGATCGAGCTGTAATCTGATTGGTTTGCTGCCCTAAGTGACAGCAGTAAATCCCTCCCTCTGATAGGCTTTTCTGTGGACTATGAACTGATTCAACATGCTGCTCAGGTTGAGTATACTGTTGAGAGTGTTATTCTAGTTGTTAACACATCTTTATGACTATGACGAATTGAGAGCAATCAGGAACAACAACACTGACAATGACCAAACTTTCTCTTCAGATTAATGGGGCAAAAGAGCCGTATGGAAAGAAGATAGAAATGTTAATTATGTTCTCTGTCTGGTCTGTAGAGTTGATTTCACAAATCTTGTTTGGAGGACATTTCGGTTATTCACAAGCAGGTCTAGGAATCTAGTAGCGGATCTGTTGGAGAGTCAGCATAAGTGAAGTTGACATGACACTGTTGGGTACACCTAAGCGTGACATTCATTTGATTTCTCATTCTTTTAAAATTCAGCCATGTGCTGAACTTTTATTTCCGCTTAAATGAATAGTTCACTCAAAAATTTTAAATTGAATTATTTATTCACTCTCATAGCATAAAAGAAACAGATACACACAAACATTTCTGAAGAATCTTCACACAGATATTTTCCAAAGTTTCAAAAAGGACACAAAAGCACCATAAACATAGTTTTGTTTTGTTTTGTTTTTTTTTTATATACGACTTTTGCACTATATGCTGTATACACTGAAAATCTTCAGCTCTCAAATCAAATATGGCACCTATGCCTCAGGTTGGATTTTCAGGAGTTACCAATTTTCTTAACCATTAGGCAAATGTAGGCGACCGCCTTGGGACCCCAAAAGCCAAGGGCCCCCTAAAATGTTCAGCGCAGACGCGCAAGCGTTTACTGTGATTTTCGTTACCACAACAAATGTGCTTCGTGTGTATCCTGCTTGTAGCAAATGAAAATATCATGCATCTGAATCTAAATATTGAGCATTGTGCGTATTATATTTTTATTGTTTTAAAATGATGCTCACTCGTTTCTGTGAAGGACCGAAGTAGAGGACACATGCACACTTGGTTACTTTCCACACAGGCATTCAACTCTGACACCTCATTGAAAGTGCTTGCACAGATGTACTTCATTTTTTTTTTTTGTGAAATAATCCTTTAGTGTGTTAATGTACAATTTCCTTATTATTTTTATCAGTTTCATTTAAATTTGTAGTTAAAATAAATAAAAATAAATGTGTTTTAAAGTTTAGAATTACAGTGAAAATTACCGCAAAGCACCACATGTCCAACCTACTCTAATACTGACCTGTTTTAATATGAATACTATAACCGCACTGAGGTGAAAATTATGATATGGCAAGTCTAAGCCACCGCTAGGACAGTTCCATGTGTGATTTCAACATATAGCCTACTGTTGCTATTTCGCGGTCTAAAACAAGGGGTCTACAATATGAAAGAAAGCCATTATAACATGTACATGAAAAATGTCGAAAAATTGGACACAACTATGGGACACTGTCGTGCAGCAGCAAGCATAACAATAGAGAAAGGAACCTCAAGGTTGATCCAGGTAAATGTGTGCAATTGTATAGGGCCTCATTCCTATATTTTGCCTAGGGCCCCCAAATCACTAAATCTGCCCCTGGGTTTGGAACAAATAAGGCTAAGTAAATAATGTTGAAAACAGTTTTTTTTCTTTTCTTTGTGAATTAATCTTTTAATGTCTTAGAAACCTTTACACTTTTCCAATGTTTCCCACCTATTACATTCCGTCTTCTTCTTTTTTTTTTTTTTTTTTTTTTTTTTTTTATAAAGTTGAGCATGTAGGAGCCTTTAAAAAATAATCTTGGTCTTAGAATGAACATCTTCCCTTGTACTATCCCATGAACAAGAGAAAGGGAAATGTTATGGACAAAATCTTAAAGTATGTTGTTTTTTTACTATCTCTAAGGCCTTTATGATTACTTGGCCCAGCAGGTGATCAATAAATGATCAGGTTGTTTATTGAAAAATAGGACCTGACACCATTTTTATTTACAGTTTGGCACATCATTCGGTTTTGGCAATGCAGGTTATATTTTTAAGATTTCAGAGTATTTCCACAAGCATATTCTCAAGTCAACATCTTCACAACCTTCCTGCGTTCTGACAGCGATTGTTGAAGACGTCCATTTCTCATTTCTGTGTATCACAAGGTCGGCCTGTCACAGATCAAGTGCTTTATCATACGCTGACAGCCACTTGTTATACCCATTGAGTTATTTCAGTTTGGTAGAAGGTGTGGCACACTCCTGTGTATTACTGCATATTTTCATAACTGGGTTTAGCCGTTTAAGTAAGTTTAGGTAAGCCGTTTGGTAAGGAAGCACTAAAGCTTGGGACAAAAGAAATTTTGACGGCCGTGAAAACAGCCCAAAGAAATCACAAATTTATCATCCATTGATCAGATCTGTATAGATTGCAACTGCAATAAAACCTGCAGTATATTAAAGGATCCAGACTGCTCAGGCTAGGGATGGCTAGCTCCACTCAAGTGGAGCCACAGTAGCATTAAAACGCGAGTCATTTCATTAAAAACTGTTTCCATCTGGCGCTCTGTTGTATGGTAAGCGGAAACC
This sequence comes from Coreius guichenoti, assembly GCA_039654105.1. Lineage (NCBI taxonomy): Eukaryota > Metazoa > Chordata > Actinopteri > Cypriniformes > Gobionidae > Coreius > Coreius guichenoti. Next base: position 26,829,693 of record CM077188.1, on the reverse strand, counting down.
GATGAGAACCCCAGAGCAGCCCCTGTTCTAGTATGGGATATAGCTTTTGTATTGTATTGTACTGTATTGTACTCCTCTTTTGAACCAATTAATTAAAGGCCCTTTAATATTCTTATATACAAAGCATTTAAAAGCATTAGGAATTTCACTTTTATGTAATTCCACATAATGCTTTTACTATGTAATACTAAAACTGAAGGATTAATGCATTAACAGAAATATCACAGTGATTAAATACTGGGAGTAATCATCTTGGGTAATTATGGAAAGATTAGTGTATGGAATTCAGAGAGATTGAGAATGTAGGGATCCGCTTGAGATCAAGACAAAAGCATGAAAGTATGGAAGAGAGATCAGTATGGAGAGTCTGCATCCGAAATCGCATACTCGTATATCATATATTGGTGAAAAACAGCATGTGAAAAGAGTAGTATGCCCGAATTCACGATATTCATAAAACAGTAAGCATAAAAGCAACCAGATAACTTACTACTTCAGGCGAGATTGTGAATGGCAGTGAAGCAACACAAGTCACATGACAATGACAACATGATGGATTTAGTACGTCAGAATTATATTCATGCTACTCACATTTATACTAGATGAATAAACATACTTTTTAGACATCCGCAAAGTCATTACGGTAACACTTTACATTAAGGTTCCCTTTGTAAAGGGTTTATAAAGGTGTTTGTTAATGACTAATAGCTCATTTACAAATGCATTATAAATCGTTGATAAGCAGTTATAACAGCATGAATAAAAAAGGTGACTTTAACGCAATATCTGCCAAATTGTGAGCCATTTTTAACTCACATGATATATCAAACTTTATTTTGAAAAAAAAAAAACAAGCACAATAACTTGATGATATATTAATTAATATTTTAATTCCAATATTAGTTACTTGTGAACCTTAAGTGTAAACATGTGAACCATTTATTAATGAGTTACAAACATTAGTAACTCCAATAGAAATCAGTTTTTATACACTGCTGTGGATAGGCACCAGGAGCTTTTTGTGGAATATCATGGGTATAACTTAAGGAACATTTTAAGAAAAGTGGAACCACAAATACAACACCCTTCAGTCTCACTATTAAAGTCTATTTCTGCTGCATCATGAAATAAATCAGGAATCTGGTTTCGTGTTAAATAAGTGTGAATAAATACATTAAGCATTTATAACGTGTGAGTTAAAAATGGCTCACTTTTTGGCAGGTATTGCGTTAAAGTCACCCTTTTTATTCATGCAGTTATAACTGCTTATCAACGAGTTATAATACATTTGTAAATGAGTTATTAGTCATTAACAAACACTTTTATAAACTCTTTACAAAGGGAACCTTAATGTAAAGTGTTACTGAATTACTTATTCAAAAAAACTTCCAACTCAGATGCTGGATTCAGAACTGCATACTAGGATACTACACATATTACGTTTATCATATCTTTCTATGGCAGAAATATTAAGAGTGATATGCTAGTATGCGCTTCCAAATTCAGCAAGAGAGTATTCGATTTCAGACACTTTCGGATGGTGAGCTCAGAATGAGTATAGTGATATCAGAGTTAGTAAGGAGATTTCAGAGTGAATATGCTGAGAGTATAGAGAGATCTGAATGAGTATAGAGAGAGATCAAACTGAGTATGCAGATATCTCAGTGAGTATGGAGAGATCTGAGGCAGTATGGATGCATCATAGGGAGTATTGAGAGAGTTTGACTTTCACTATTGATATAGACAGTGAAAGTGGGGCGTCGTGATCCTGTTGGCTTTTTCAGAGGCAGTATGGAGAAATCGTACTGAGTATTGGAAGACCACTCAGTATAGAGAGATCAGTACAAGAAAGAACAGAGATCAGATGGAATATGTAGAGATATGAACAGAGAGGTCTCCGAGAATATATAGCGATCAGCATGCCTACGAGAGATCAGTGTAAGTAATTATACAGAACTTGCATGCAGTAAGCGGTCTCAGGATACAAAGATCAGTGTGGGTGTGGAATAATCAATTCACACTGCTGCTAATCAGTTTCTTGGTTCGTGAATTGTAGCTGCATATTGATCATGTGTTCAGCATGCTGAGATGGAGTGTTGTATTTCAGTCTTTTACTACTTCCAATAGACCATATGGCATCGTTTAATGCTCTGTGATATTCCAAAAAAGGCAATATTCCACAAGAGAGATAAGAAATCATTATACATTTAATTTGAAAGGTCCTTCAAGATTTGTCAACCGTGCACACAATTACAGTACGCCTACCACACGATTCCAGCATACTTGTATAAATGGAAAGAACGAGTATTGAAATCAGGGCAATAATCCCTTAGTTCATGCCCAAACATTCAGGGACTCGGGACCTCAAGCGAAGAGCGCAAAACTATGAGTCAGACCAAGTCATGGTGGTTGCCGGGAGGAATGAGAGTGAGAGAGAGCGGAGGATGAAATGTTTCCGAGTTGAGTGATGGTGAGGAAATGCAGCTGGGCTCTAGGGACCCGCTGCAAGACTTCATGATGGTTCGGGCTCCCAGTCACCTGAGCTCGGCTTCTGTCTGATACCAGAGAACTTTGCTGACAAGCAGTCACTCAAAGGTGCAACCAAGCCTTTCAACAGCTGCCCGACGGCGAACCATAGAGAGAATATCCACTCCGAAAGGCCCAGGCATGCTTTTGTCAATAGGGCAATTATTGTAACTGGATACGCACATGAGTTTAATGCTGGATTTATTACTAATTGAGGCTGAAATTTCTGGGGGAAAAAAGCAAAAGGGCTTTCATAGGATTTCTTAAAAATTAGTTAAATAATTTGTGGGCTTTCTGCTTCCTGGCATGTATAGGGAGCCATAACTGACAGAATGAAAATCCACTGAAATATGTACAATGTCAAAGGAATGACATTTCTTGGCTCTTGGCTTCATATTCAGCTTTGCAGTTTCACATATCTGCAATATGACATTCTTTGGAAATACTATATCTGTGGTGCTCTACGTCAAAACACACAGACAAATCTCTGAGAACTAATTTATTCTGTGGATAGATGGGCAAGGAAGGAAAGACAATCTACTCCTTCAGATTCACTTTGTTAACACTGATGGCATTTCGGAATTCTATGCAATTCAGGAAATTTTACCAGCACAGCAATAGGTCAGCCGTTAGACGACCGTTCAGAGGAAACCGTGAGACCGGAGAGTGATGTGATTGGTTATGTCATCTGCCGCACACGTTTCTTGACTTTGTTACCAATTGTAAACTCATTTGCTTTGAGTTAAGTAACTGCTGACTCATCGTAACTAGTTTTTTTCCCCCCACCAAATCAACAGGAATATGCACAAATGAACATACAAAGGTATACCTGTTTATAATAGTGGTCTTGGATTTGCAATCCTAGATCTCTTTTCTATGGAACTATGACAAATCCCAACCCAGTTCCAACAGATCCCACCTAAGTAAATGAACTAGAAAATAACGTATTATTAATTGAAGTCCAATGAAGCAAAAATGGCTGCATACAGTATATGAACATGGAAAGTGGCAGCAGATTTCTGAACGAAAGAACATACAGTTCATCACAGTGCAAGCAGGTTTTTCATCAGCTGAAAATGAAAATTGTGCTGAGAAAAAGGAATATGAATGTATACTGTTTTCTGATACCGTGTAATGGGCTAGCAAAGTTTGACTTGGAATTGGGCTCAGATTTCGTTGAAGGATTATTTCTGTTCTAAAGAGGAGTCCGCCACCTCACGCTGCTGTTTGGGATTTTGTTGACAAGGACGTCTCTTCCTCTTTCAGGCCATTGTATCACTGAAGACACTCTGCAGTGGTAAATTAACATTAAAATCAACCCCAGCGAGGCTAGACTCCACAGTGCACTCGGCTCTCCCAATAATCCAATATATTCCAATGGAGTTGCTCGGCAGCTGTGAAGTCCAAGCAGCAGGGATGTCTTTCATTGGAGAAATGAAGGTCTGTGTGATTTGGAGCTCTGAGGCATACAGAGGTCATTCTCTTTTGCTGAAGTTATATCCTCTAGCTGTGTGTACAACTGTCTTCTGGTAGGTGGCAAGTCTTCAAATGATTCAAAGGCCAGGGAGCTTTCGCTCTCCAAATGTTTTTTTTTTTTTTAACAGTTTAAATAAATCTCTCTTCTTGTTCCCAGACAGCCGAAGGATGGCAGTTGATATGTTCGCTGATGTGTCATGGCAGAGCACACAGAATTTTTTGAATGACCATTTTCAGTATTTAGTACTCATGGCAAAACTGTCTTTTAATTGTGTTTGCTTAAGCAAATACTTTTTATTGTTGCTAATACTTAGGGACTAACATTAACTGAACAACCAGTCTCTGTCTACACACTGACAAATTTTGATACTGTCTTTCTCCACTATTTCTATTACCCGCCTGTGTCATAAACATACTCTCTGCATTATGGTCCAGAGAAACTTGTTTAAAATCTTACAACATACCACCTCTGCTAATCATTTCTGGCCTAAAAATATGTCTCAAATTGTTCATTTTACTTTTGTTTAAAAAAATTGGTAACACTTTATAAGTATACAGTAATAACATACTTACAAATCATCTGTAAACTATTAGTTAATTCATAGTTTATTATGTTGTAGTCTCTACATTGTTAATATATTAATAGGCTATATACGAATAGTGAGTGCTTCATTCATTCATAATTACAAAATTATTACTGTTTAATTAGCTCAAATATAAGGAGTTAGATAATATTTTTTTATGCTTTGTTAACAACTTATTTTCCGTAAACAGTTCTCACTTTAGATAATGTCATGAAAAATTGGAAAATGGCATTAAATAAGTGCGTTAAACCAAACTTGACTGGACATTAATTGCATTTAGTATTAAGCGTCCCTTAACTTTATCCTCAAACAAACAAACAAATAACACAATGCTGTCAATATGTCGATACTGTATAATTTTGTTTCTGTGCGAATGTAAATGTACGTGTGGTAGAAGAAAACACATACAAATGCTCATGAGATCATGTTAAAATACATCAGTTAGGTTTAGGGGTAGAGTTAGGGTTAGGGGATAGAATATAATGTTTTCAGAGCGTAAAAAAAAACAACATTATTTCTATGGAAAGTCCCTATAAAACATGGAAACCCAACGTGTGTGTATGTGTACATGTATATGTGGTTTATGAGAACACAAATGTGTATAATGACAACATAAACATGATTTATGAGGGCAGTTCCTATGTCCTTCGTAAACCAAATGGCTTAAAAAACATACTAAACTGTGTTTTTTGAAATTTAAAAAAAAATGCTGAAAGTGATACCCATCACCATCACTTACCCGCCAATTTTAAAGCTGAATAAATAAGCTTTCTATTGATGTATGGTTTGTTAGGATAGGACAATATTTAGCCGAGATACAACTATTTGAAAATCTGGAATCTGAGGGTGCAAAAAAATCTAAATATTGAGAAAATGACCTTTAAAGTTGTCCAAATGAAGTCCTTAGCAAGGCATATTACTATTAATAATACATTTTTTTATATATATATTTACAAAATATCTTCATGGAACATGATCTTTATTTAATATCCTAATGATTTTTGGCATAAAAGAAAAATCGATAATTTTGACCCATACAATGTATTGTTGGCTATTGCCACAAATATACCCATGCGACTTATGACTGGTTTTGTGGTCCAGGGTCACATTTAAGAATGTGATGTGATGTGTGTGTGTGTGTGTGTGTGTGTTTAACGTATTTGTAAACATTTTAAGGAACACTTAATATTAATGCAATTATTGTCCAATAAAGGTTGGTTTAAAGCACGTAATTAATGACATTTTCCAATTTTCCGTGACATAATCTAAAGTGAGAACTATTTACTCCTAATAACCATATTAACAAGTCCTTTACTACTGGTTTAAATAAGTTGTTAACAAAAGCATAAAAATATTAAATAACTATTTTTATGAGCTAATTAAACAATAATATTTTTGTTAATTACAGTAACAACGAATGAAGAACTCACTTTTTGTACACAGTATTATATATTAAAATATTAACAAATAGACTACAATATATAAACTATGAATTAACTATAAGCTAATAGTTTGCAAATGATTTGTAAGCGCCATACTTATGATAAAGAGTTACCAAATCATCTAAAAGGGTTAAATTGTTGACAGTGTAGTTTGTAGTTTACTATCATGAAAAGTTAAAATGCTATTATGATTATCGTTAAGTCAATCATCAAAGTAACTGCTATATTCTGCACACATGGAACGTTAGTTCACAGTAGGAGATTCACTCCCGCATTCAAACATGTACTGTAGATGTCAATTTAAAAATTTAGCAGTGTGTACGTGACTATAGAGACAAGGGGGGTGAGGTCTTTTGACTTGGACCAGGAAGCAACCACCCAGAAAACCCCAGCAACCGAATAGCAAAATTCTAAAACCACTTAGAATACCTTAGCAACTGCATAACAATGCCCCGTCAACCATTCACAACTCCCATGGCTGTGAGTTTTGTGCATTTTATTCAGAACCCCCCACCCCACCCCAAAACTTCTAGTTTGTTTTCTTTCTCTACTTAAATGAATTAAACGGTCTCAGTTCAAACTGTGTGTTGTATAAATAATTTCAGTCTTAGGTGTGCTGAATTTGACACTGAGCAATTTTTTTTTTTTTTTTTTTAATTGCTGGATTCTGATTGGTGTTCTTTCTTACTTATATTTGCATAATGAATTGTGATTGGTCGTTCTTTTTAATCCATCTTTAGACTGAGAAGGTGGAACAGAGCTGCCTGCCTTTCTTTTTACCCATCTATATTGCATATTTCTATCAATCTCTCTCCATTTTCCCATCTTTTTATATTTGAAGTTATAACTTTTCTTTTTACGGCCTTGTAAGCACTGGTGTGTCCTTCAGAAAATAAAAAAAACTAAAGGTAATGAAACCTCTAAATTAATCAATATTTCGCTGGTAAAAATGAACTGAAACACAAATAAAGCAACTGAGACTTGATTTATAGCAGACAGCGCTTAACTGAACCCAACTAGCCCAGGTTAACCAAATCCAGACTGGAAAAAATAATAATCAGGCTTTTGCTATAAACCACTATGGGTTTGAACATTCACATTTATTTTGTCCCTTGACTCCAAAGCATTTGCAAATAAAGTGTCATGACCAATCAGTAGCCCATCTAATATTTAAGCCAAATAGATTTTAAATGCAATAAATAAATAATCGGTTACACTTTATTTTAAGGTATCCTTGTTACAGTGTAATTATACATTTAAGTCCTGATTAATATTAATTAACTACATGTACTTACTATAGGGTTAGGGTTCGGATTGGGTTTGGTTGAGGGTTAGTTGCATGTAATTATGCATAATTTACTGTTATTACTATAGTAAATACATGTAACGTGTAAAAAGGACATTGTAAAAAGTGGGTAACACTTTATTTTACAGTGTCCTTACATATGTTACATGTATTTACTATAGTAATAACAGTAAATTATGCATAATTACATGCAACTAACCCTCAACCAAACCCAATCCGAACCCTAACCCTATAGTAAGTACATGTAGTTATTTATTATTACTTAGTACTTAAATATATAATTACACTGTAACAATGACACCTTAAAATAAAGTGTAACCAAAAAGTGTTGCCAATTAATATTTTGCAAATTAAGTAAAAAAAAAAAAAAATTTATATATATATATATATATATATAATTTATATCCAAATAATGATTGGTCCAATTAATTCACAGCTTCTGCAGATCATTTGCTTTAAACTTGCTTCAAACTCTGCAATGTTAAAAACGTGTACCACTAGCCCATCTTTTTATGTCTTATCTTGTGCAGGACACCAAGAGAGCCACGGGTGTTTATATGAATAACTGAAATATCAGTTCATATACAATAAAAAGAACATCCATAAAATTAGGGGACACAACACTGTATTGCCATTTTGTCCAATTTAAACTAAGTTCATTAGATTTTTTTTTTATTATTGTGCCACAAGCCTCATGAGGTTGCATAGTTGTTATGGAGTTAAGCTGAGTTTAAACATTCATTTCCACCAATTTATGCATAACTGAGCACTCAATGAATACATTTAGGACAATAATGTTTTATGGAAATAAGCTGTATGTATTCAAAAAGTTTTATAATTATCATCTTTTATATGAACCGAAAGAGTTCTCTTTAAATGAATATAATTAATAAGGGTACACAGCTGGACTGGGGATTGTGCATTTACAATTATGTATGACTGTGAGAGATTTTTCATCTTCTCTCAATTAAATATTCAGGCAATTATTTCAGAAGATTATTGACCTCAGAGGGGACCTGTAGTGACACATTGCTTTTGAACGTCTACCTTTCTCTTACTGTACTCATGTTAATTAACGAAAGAAACTTACCAGCAGCATCTTCACATGTCCAAACACAATTGACACAGATAAATTATTCTCTCTATTTGTGTGCGTAAGTTTGAGGTATTTTCCTAGTTAAGTTGTGAAGTTTGCAGTCTATTTTTTTTTTCTTCGTTGCTTTAAAACAAAAACTGGTGAAGGTCTGCTAATGGTCAGTCATCTTCTATACCTGTAAAATTTTTCACGGGTGTAAATATTGTATAATATTAGTTCATGTATGTATATGTTTTGTATATGCATTAATATCCTGCCATTTACCTAGAATAACAATAAATATAAAATTTAGAAATGAATTTAATGACATTCAGTTCATTGTGAGCATTTTTCAATCGAATAATCTAACAACTGCAAAAACTCAGAACAAAAGCAAATAACTAAAATTATATTAAAAATAAATTAAGCCCATTTAGGGTTCCTTTTTGCTTCTGCAGTGTTCTGGACTTTATTAATTTTAAAGATGATATCTCGATTGTGTAAACATCAGGTAATTGTACAGTTTGGATAAGACATCGAGTCACCCCGAGCTTCCTAATGGGTACGGGACAACGTTATTGCAGAATGTGTTTTTTGGCCTCTTGTGTAAATAGTATGAATTGGAGTCTTGCAGGTCATTGTACGGCAGTTGTATATGCTAATGTCTGAGCTATATTAATCTTAACTGGTGGACCTCAGAGAAGGGCTGAGCTGTCGGCTAGTGCTGTATCTGCTTTTCTGCACATCTGTTTCCACTTGGCTGTGGATGTCTTTGCATCGAGCCTCCAAGTTCAGACGTAACACTGACTTTAAATTACAGTGACCTTAATAACAGTTGCTAAACCATTCAGCACTGGTTAGATTTGTTTCACAGATATTTGTTTTAGCAGATATCGTGTTTCGGAGAGAGACAGAACGAGTTTGAGAGAGAATACGAAATCACGGCGTAATACAGTGACATACACGTAGAAACTGTTGAAGGCTGTGTTAGTGTTACATGTGGGAGAGTGGCATTTGTTTGCATAAGCCATTAGCTTTACAGGTCAGTTATTTGACATTTGTGTAATCCAGAAACCTATGTGGTCATAAAGGAAGTAGAATGTGAACTTCCTTTGAGGCCTGGTACTGTTCCTCCCTGTTCTCTCCTGAGTAAACACTGAAATTTGGAATGGTGAAGAGACATTTGAGGAGGGGTGGTTTTACTCGATAGCATTTTGAATTTATTTAAAAGAGTTTTGGTGTTTATACAGATTTTTCATTTTGTTTATGTCAAAAGCAGTTGGTTTTGTGGTACTGGGTCAATTTTACTTGATTTAAAATGCGGTAAAAAGGAGTTGGAATTTAAGTACCAACTTAGTCTAAGATGTGCTCCTAAAATTCCTTGGGAGAAAAGGAAACAGAGGATAACATAGAGCACACCATTTGGAATTTGAAGAATTTGATGAGAAATGTTTGAGCTTATTTTGAAATCTCTGACTTTTGGGAAAATTGGGCATAGTCCAAGACAATGTTGTGATTTTCTTGTCCGAAGTAATTGTTGCATACCTGCCAACCTTTCAAAAATCAGAACGCTCCAAAACAACGGCAATTGAAAAAGACAGTCAAAGCATACTTATGTAGAGTATTTAAGGTCAGAAAATAACCCAACTACAAATCTAATTGTAGTTATAAACATTTCAAAGGGTTTCTGCAACACACACACACACACATTTGGTTTTCATGTGTTATGGGGACTTTCCATAGACATCATTATTTTTATTCTGTACAAACTATATATATTCTATCCCCTACCCATACCCATCACAGAAAAAATCTAATTCAATAAAATTAAAAATTTAAGTTTTCTTATGGGGACCAAAAAAAAGTCCCCACAAGGATTTAAGATATTGCCATCTTTGTCCCCATAGCATAGGGTAAACCTGAACCACACACACACATACACATACACTTTGTAGGCTATCCTGGGGGATAATGCATACATGACCAAGTTTCACAGAAAGTGATCTAGACATGTGTGAAGTCCTGTGAACAGTTGCTTCCTGCTGGTATTGAGAATGTCAAATGAAGCACAATACATACACATTTACGCTTGCAACCCTCATGTTTACTGCAATAAAATCAGTATGATGATGAAAAATCTGTTTCCCATAAACAAAATGTAGAAACCACAGATTATAAAAACAGAAATGTCTTTAAAGAAATGAAAACACACACATACACAGACCAGTATAAATAAAACATTACAAACAGAAGACTGGGAGGGTTGCTGGTTGATATTTCAGAGGAATTTTTGGAGGGTCTTGTGTGACATAGCAAAAACAGAAAAGAGGAAAGCCGAACATTTTCTGACGATCATGATTAGAAGAGGGTTACACAGCTAATACCTGCACTAATCCTTATTAGTCTACAATCGGATGTGCTACATAACATAAAGAGCAACTAAAATGAATACAACTCCTTTCTGAAAAGATCAACCAGTGTTATTTTCATGAAGTCAATCCTATTACAATACACCACAGTTCAGCTGAATTCATTATTCAGGTAAAAATGACAAATATCTTTCACAGGTTCTCAGCTGCACGTATTCGTTTACAAGGTCTGTTTCTTTAAAATCCACATGAGCAAAATTAAACATGACGTTTTATGTTGCTCTCGAGAATGACTATCATTATCATTATTATTATTTTTAGCATAATCTCTTCTCTTATGTGAGATTTTACGATTCAATTATATTTAGTACAGATATAGATTTGTATGTAACTTGTATTGAATTTTCCTTGTTTGCAAAAGTCTATTGATACTTTAAAAACTCCAAGTTTATTTTCTTTATTTTAAGAGTTTGTTCTGAAGTACTTTGAGAAATGCAATACTAATAGCTAAATCATTTAATGGGCTTTTTTGAGGAGACAACCCTAGCATATTTAAATAGATAAAGTCAGTGGTTTGTAACAGAACTGATGTGTTTTTATGTGTGTATGTGAGAGAGTGTGTAGTTGTGTATATGTGATTTTGCTAAACCCCATCGCCTTCCTTTGACTGCAAGAATGCAACACACATGTGGTTTTACTTCAGCAAAACTAATGCATAAACATCAGAAAAAAATATCAGAATGACCTTTACCACATCTGTTTTCTCTTTTGTCCCCCAAAATGGATCTATTACTATGTAAAGTTATGCATATGAAAATATAAGTGTGCGCTCTTACGCTGTGAGCTTCACCTGCTGTAGAGTGAAACAGAGAAAAGCGCCCTTAGAGTTGCTGTATTTGACTGAAATATCGCTCTGAAGCTTTATTAAAGCCAGGTGTAAGGGGGGATGCGATCCAGTTGCATGCTTCTCCTTACATGGCCTTTTCAACTCATTCTTTAACAGTTCTAGGATGTGCATTGCATTTAAGGGTCACTGACTGTGAGGATGGTCAACAAATGAAATAATGGTAAGTGCATTGGTGAAAATGGCATGCATGCGCCTTTGTCCTGTGGATTACTCAGTTGCAGCATGGCTGCAGTCGCTCTTTCTGATTGAGGCCAAGTTGAGGAAAAAAAAGACGAAAATCTGCACTTTTTCTTTTTGATGCAAGCTAGAATTACAGTGAGAAAACATGTGCAGTCATTGGCTGAACAGGCCAGCCTGCCCACAGCATGAGGGAATCTTTCTCCATGAAGGGCACGCAGCAGTGCAAATCCAATGGATAATGGCCAAAAGTTGTATATACAAAACAAATAATCTGCTTTACATTCCCCCTCAGCTCTGCGTAATCGTCTTCCGCAACAGCCTTTGCTTAAGTTGTACTCTCGATAATATGGTTATGCGATCATTTTCTCACTGACTCCGTATCCGTGAGATCCAGGAATCCAGTTCCAGGTTTTAAGCGCAGCCTCTCTCTCACATCTCGACTCAGCTCGCACAGAGAGAAATCCCTCAGCCGCGGGCCGCTCTCTCTCCGGCTGGAACGGGACTCAACAAACCCGAAGAAGACGCTCAAAGGACTGAAATATATATAAGAGGACTGCTTTTGTTTGTTTATTTTTCTTGTGTTCCTTTTGTGCTCTTTTTGTATTAGTTGCTTTGCGAACAGGTCCGCGTCCCCTCTCTCTCCTCCAGCAGGACGGACGGACTCTCTCCGTACTCGCATCTCTTCATCCCGGCACGGCGGAGCGCAGGACTGAGCGCGGGTCTGCGGGAATGTGAGCGCTCGCACTGAGAGAAAGGCTCGGATGAGCGGAGCATGTGTGCGTTTTGCGCTGAGACGCGCTGCTCCTATTCTAAGACCTGCTTGTAATTGCATCAACTGATTAATTAACTTTCCGTCTGATTTTTCTTCAACTATCCGTTCACTCACAAAAGGTAAGAACCGTTTTGTTAATGATCTTAATGCGCTTATAAATCCTGTTGCTCTAGAGTGGGTGATTATCAAGTTTGGGTTGGTTACTCAAACTTTTTGTGCAAAAAAATATTAACGAGGAATTTAATTATCCTGGTCATGCATGTTGTAAGGTAATTATAGTGTAATATCATAATGATATACCAAAGTGTGTATTTTAAATATATATTACATTTTATAAAAATTAAAAAAAAAAAAAGTATTGAACGAGTTGAGTTGCAGTCAGATGACTCGAAATGAACAAAACTACTCTGTTCAGAGTAATTAAAATGATGGAAAGGGGGACCATGGCTAATTGAGAAATGGTTAATCAAAACACAACCAGATGTGGATTGATTTGGTCGGCTGCCATTTCTCTCTTTGTCTTTTACTCTTTCTTTCTCTCACTCTCTCTTTGAATGGAAACTATTAGTGTGGGAATGGGGGGATCTAGGGGTCTTCAAATAAATCCCACAGAGATATTTCATTCCATTGAAAATTCTTTAAAGGTGTCGGTGAAGTCTGCACACTTTAATTTATTGTCATTGCCTTTTGCTTCCTACAACAAGCGTGTGGTGACCTACATCAACTGTTGAACTCACTAAAGCTTGACTTGGGTTGTTAAACTGAGGTCTTGTGTCTATAATTAAAAGCAATTTCAGGATCTTTTTGCTCGTTTTTAACTCCTCAGGATGATTAATGTGAAAAGAATGGTTCAGAGTGCACCGACAGCAGTGATAGAGTGCTAACTAGGGGACTGTAAGAACCCAGTGCAGTTTAAATCGTCTGAACCTGACTTTCTCTAAATGTACCATCGGACACTTGTGAGCAGCCGCTGTTAAATTAGATCCTTTAACCCCACATTCATAATTAATCCGCACCCAGGCCCCTGGTGCCAACAGTGAGATGAGCAGAATCCGGTCGGTGGCACTTCTTTGCCCAAACACACTCTGAACATAGAGAAACAGGCAAATCATGCATTAGTATGCATGTTACATTGCAATTACATAAGTAATACTATTGTAATTAATGTATTATAATTATTTACGGTACTGATAATTACACATTATTATTGCTATTACTGTAGTAATTAAATATAATAGCATATAATATATCTAGCTGGACACTGCAATTTGAAATGTTACCAAAACACTAGGCAAATCACAATTGTTTTTGGGTAAACATCGCTCTAGAGTGTAAGAGCCAGTAATAAGAGTCAATGCATGAGCGCGGTGTTGTTTGAATTGCGGTGCATGACGTGAGACACGCTAAAGACTGAAACATATCGAGTCACCTGAGTGAAAATCTTGCCTGCTTGATTCGGAGCAGTCGATAGACCTACAGATGCTGTTTATGTTGACGGGAGCTGTAGTTGAAATGTTTTAAATGCCATGTTTCCATTGTTACATTCATAACATTCTAAAATATCTTAGTATATATATAACTAGAAAATAAGCATTGCGCACTTTTTAAATAGGCTTGTATTTGATCTCATAAAGCTACAAAATATTTTAAACACCCAATATAATTTCTCCGAATTAGAACTTTGGATGTAGATGAGGAGTTTCACCATATGGCATGTGGTTTTTGGTCTGGATTCTTGCATGTCACCATTTGTGCTTTAAATAGACATTCTCTGACCAAAAAAATTTTTTGAATTTGTGTAAGTCTGAATGGACTCTGTTTGAAGCCGCTCCATTAGCATTTCAAAGTGGCCTGAGCTCTATTTGAGCCCTGTGCTCTATTAGCTTCAGCATAGGCCCGGAGAACAGGAGGGGTGAGAGGGGACCAGGGCTTGTAGTTCATTTCTCCTCGTCTTTGTGTTTGTGTGTGAAAACACTATCCCATCCTTTTCATTTCAAAGGAATATTTTCCTTGGCTCTGTTTCTTTCTGGCCCCCTTCCTGCATCAGAGAAATGAAAACAGCCAAACATGAGCAGGATTATGAGATCCACCAGAGAACTTGCTTAGGTATTTTCACTCAAAGCGAAAAAATTCTGTTTTTCTACATTCCCAGTAATGCATAGATGAATGAATGTCATAACACCTACACAGAAATTACACTCATAAGTGTGCAGCTTTATGTTTATGAGAGTTAGTCTCACGTAAAGCCGGGCACATGTGTGATTATTCACGATTCGTCCTCATAGTGCAGACATTGTCTCTTAAATATAATGTGGATTTTTAAAAGTCTATTAATCTGATTTCAAATTAATTTTGTTAGCGAGATTGTATTAGGTTTACTTCGGGAGTTCTTTGTCCTCGACCTCCGTATTAATGTGCTTATATACTGTCTTCTGTTATCTTTGAATAATATTCCGATTTTTTTATTTATTGATTCATTTATTTTTGGCGATCTGGAAAATATGATTTGTGGCCCAGTGCTCTCATTTCAATGTTATTGCCATATGGTGAATATCAGACATGTGGAGAGCATTTGAATGGTGAAATGTATAAAATATAAGTCAAAAAGTGTTTTTATATCACATTTGAGCCCTAAATAATGAACAAGCCAAAGCTTTTGTTCAAAATGTGGAAAAACTTTTATTAGAGCCTTAGTACATGGTATGTGTGTGTGTGTGTATGTGTCTGTGTTTTTGCACAACAGTATAATTCTACTGACAGCCATTGTTCTCCGAACATCAGAGCGTTTGCACAGCCGAATCAAATAATCGGTCTCACTGAACAACAAATACAACATCATGCAGCTTGTAGACTGGAACTATGGTTTCTAAATAGTGTTTAGAGAATTTAATGCTAAAAAAAATGAAATGAAAAAAAAATAATGTGCTTGAGGAGTTTGAGAAAAAACAAGTGAACCACTTCAGAATAGACATGTCATTCGCTCCATAGGGCAATGATGTTACTTTAGAGACGCCGTGATACAGGCCATATACGCTGTGGTTACCAAGCGCATAAAATCGAAAACACATTCAGTTTTGCAAGATTTTCAAATCAGATGATTTCTTTCCCTGTTTTTGATTCAGTTGTGTGTTTACAGAGCACCATGCTGTGCCGATAAACGCTCGCCAATTTGCGGGGAATAAACAGCCCTGTTACACTTGGAGTTTTATGTAAAGTGCTCAACTGCCTTGGTGGGTCAAATACCTGCATTTTACGGTGGTTTTTATTTTACGATCAGTAATCAGTGGAAGGCAGGGCGCCTTCTCTGCCATTTTGTCAAAGCGTTTGTTTCTGCTTGCGAAAGGTTTGTGTGACAGTGGGACGGCAGACTTTATACACAGGCTGCCATTTTAATCAGCTGCAGACTGTGGGCAGCACACACCACTCTGAACACACCCAGACTCCAGAGTGTGTTCAGACATGCAATCAGTTTCATTTATTTTAAAATATCTGGATGTCAAATAAATCATTTCTAAACAAAAGTAATTGGCGATTAAAAAGTAATTTGGTAAAAAAGTAATAAATAATAATAAATATTTCAACATGGTATCACTTGTAATTCTCCACTGTAAAATAATAATAGTAATAACCCACTAATATTGACAGTAAGTCAACAACAAATAAAGTGAAAGTGGTGCCAAAGTGATAAGTTCAATCACTTTTTACTCTTACTAAAACTAAAAAAAAAAAAAAAGATTTGGTTTTTGTTCCAGAAATTATTGTGACCATTTATACAAATGGAAATAAAATTGTTGTATTTATTTATTTATTAATTTTTTTTTTTACAGTGTGGAAAATAATATTTTAGTATCGTGGATCACATCCATTTAGCATCTTATGCTCTGGCATGTTTATTTTTATTTGAATGTAAATGAAGTCCACAGCATGATTCATGTTGTTTTGATTTTCAAATTCAGAACTACACATATTTAGTTTGGTGTACACACAGGGGGCATGACTTATCTATCCCAGAATTGGTATTTAGGAAAAAAAAAATTCAATTTCTCATCAGAGAGGAGAAGGTAGGAACCCAGGTACAGGGTAAACAGTATCTGTGAGCAAAGAAAGAGAGAGAGAGAGAGAGAGAGAGAGAGAGAGAGAGAGAGAGAGAGAGAGAGAGAGAGAGAGAGAGAGAGAGAGAGAGAGAGAGAGAGAGAGAGAGAGAGAGAGAGAGAGAGAGAGAGAGAGAGAGAGAGAGAGAGAGAGAGGTTTATTAGACGTCTGGTGGTAGGGAGAAGGGTTGTGTTTCGGCTGGCTTACAGGGGCACAGTTGAAATGGCCATTTTCAAACAGACACACCTGTTATTTCAGAACGCTGAGGAGAGGTTGAGCTGCAGTATAATTCTCCTTTTGTTAGTTATCTACAACAAGAAACTTTCAGAAGTTTCATGGTGTTATTTAAACATTTTTTTTTACATTTATATATAATTTACTTACTAAATATTATTTATTAATCTCTACTAAATAATAATAATAATAATAAAATAATAATAATAATAGTAATCCCATAATAATAATATTAAAGCCATTTAATGTATTAAAAATGTGGGATTTGTGGGAATTATGTATAGC
Source organism: Coreius guichenoti (assembly GCA_039654105.1). Taxonomy (NCBI): domain Eukaryota; kingdom Metazoa; phylum Chordata; class Actinopteri; order Cypriniformes; family Gobionidae; genus Coreius; species Coreius guichenoti. Next base: position 26,812,445 of record CM077188.1, on the reverse strand, counting down.
AGTACCGTAACTACCATATACATTGAGGGGGACAAGTCCCCCTGAATAATTAGAAATGGCCAAATTTGATATTCTTGATGCTGCTCTGCTGTACTCCATTACAGATCGCTCTGTTTGTTGCTAGGATGACAAAAGTAAAATGTTACATTTTTAGGTTGGTCTGCCTCAGCGGTCTAACAGCACTCGTCACTGTCAGAATGAGTGAGATGGCCAATCAAATCAAAGAAGGCGGGGCTTACTGAATACTGTATATACTGGGGCTTAATGTATCCAACATGACACTTTAGTTATAGCAATGAAAGAGTGCGTCGTAAGATGTAAGTAGCTAAACGTTTAATATTTGACAACTGTTTTACGATAAAACACGTTCAGCGGCCAACAGTAATATCAAGTGATGCAAACTATTTGACATTTTTTATGAAATTTCACCATTTTGAATTGAAAATATGACATTTTTTATGTAAATCATAACTGAATTTGACATGACAAGAAACGTTTTACATTTTTACATATTAGGCAGACAAAAATAAGAGTGAATGTGTGCATATTTAAAACAATATTCTATAAATAATTAAATAAATAAATAAACAAATATGACCAAATAATACCCCCTTCCCCACGGAAAAAAAAAAAACAAAAAAAACTTTGGTCCCCCCAATGTCTAAGACATGGTTACGGCCTTGATGTATAGCAGCCAGAAATGTTTGATAATAAATATGAATGTAATATTTCAGCTTCTTCAGTTAAGTGTCCAAACATTTCACTGATGGTGTAAATTCTTATCATACTTATACTTAACTAGAATAATGGTAAAGACATTTCCTGCGGATTCCACTAATCCTCAAATAACTAATCTAATCTGGGGTCAACAGTGAGTTGTTTCTTGAAAACATCCTGAGGTCAGAGATCAGACTTATCTTGTGTGGTTCATGTGACAGTTTATCAGGGCAGATGTAGCCAATCATGAGGGTGTTCCTGGATCTCTTGACCTTATAGATAATTTTGCTTTAAATGATCTCTAAACATGTTAAACTGCATCAAATGGAGCACATGTATCAGAATGAAAGTGTGTGACATGAAAAGGTTGATTGTTAAGGTGAATAATATTAAAAAGATCAGAAATTAAAATATCGGACAGAAAAAATGTTTAGCCGTCCAGACAAGGGTGAAAAGAACAGGTCTGTAATTATGTGATGACAGCGCAGTGATATTTTAGACAAACGGGCCGACGGCATTTCTGCTTTGTTTGAGCACCATTGGCTGATCTTTGGCCTTTTTCTCTCCGGTGTTGTACTGATTAAGCTCAGGAATTCAGAAAGGATAATGTTCCTAGATCAGCACTTTGGGGTCCTTCCAAATAGAGTAAGCTAGAGAACTCTTCATTACGACTAAATCAATGTTGTTGCTACTACTATGCATTAATCTAAATTCAGATATAGAGATTAGGAGTTTATTAAGGTGTGAGACCTTTGTGCAGGCCAGAGGTGTACACTGATTGGATAATCAGTCTGCGAGTGACATCTGACGGCTCCGCCTCCATTGATTTTTCAAAAGAGGCCATTGGCCACATTGCGTAAGATGACACATAATGAGTGGAGAATTTAATTCAGACAAACAGCCAGGTTGCAGAGCTAAGTTAATTACATTTTGGTAGCAGTCATTACTCTTTACTCTAGTGCTGATGTGCCCAATACAAACAGCCTTCAAGTGTCTTTCGCTCTGACACCACTCACCTGGCTGCTCTGGCTCAAATGCAGCTTGTCAGCGACATTGTGTTTTGTGTGCTTATTTAACGCAATGCATCAGCCGTGCTAGGCTGAGAAATGACAGCTGCAATATTTACTATACAAACAAACTGGATTCATTGTTTTTTTACCATGACTGACATATCAATACAATACATGGTATCAGTGATTTTCTCTTCATCAGTGATGACTCCTCTTCAGTATAATATGATATCTGAACAAAATCATTTTCTAACACACATTACTGATTTTATTGTGAATGTTTTATCAGTGCACGTTATAAAAAAAGCTGTCGTCTTCTTTCAACTTTAATGACTCCAGAGTATCTGCAGGTCCTTAAAAAGTCTTAAATTTGGTTTTATGAAATTTAAGATAATGAAAAGTCTTAAATACCTTAAATGGTTGATTAAACTTTAAAAGGCTATGATTTAATGAAATAAATGAGTGCTGCACAAAGTAAAAATGCGGTGCTGTTGCATGTTCTACAGGCGGTTTCAGAGCAGTTCGCAAATCAATGAACACTGCACACGTCAAGAGATTGCTTATGATACTTGTTCATGTAGATGGTGAATAGATGAGTGTATCTCTTCCTCATCTTTTCGAATGAGCAGCTGGAAGAGGTAAAGCATAAACGTTGCAAAATAAGAGTTCTGGTGTGTTTTTGACTTATTTATAATGAAAGTGCCGCATTATGCATACAATGTTTATTTTTTTTCCCCTGTTTAATATTGGTATTTTAGTTAGAGAAATAAACTGTATTTGTAATTTAATTAAACATAAACTTTTGTAGCCTTTGTCTGGACCACTCAGTCGCAGGAAGGAACATTATTGAACATTCAGTAGCTATATATATTATTATTACTATCAATAATCACAGTAATCTCTCTTTCTCTAAATGCATTGTTATTATATCAAGAACATCTAATATCACTCAACCTTTAATTCAAATGTATTGATATATTGCTACATAAACCAACTTCTATACATACTGAATAAAACATAAATTAAATGTAATCCAGTTTAATTAAGTAAAGGATTCTGAGATATGTGATTTATTTTGAGATTGTATGGGTTTGCTTCATTTTTTGTGCAGGTCTTAAAAAGCGATATTTGTTTAAAAAAAAAAAAACATGCAGATACCCCGGACTTGTTTCACCTAAAAAATGACTTTTGTTTTTGGCTGATGTTAGCAAGGCTACATCCAAATAGCTATTAAACATGGTTTCAGTATGCTGTTAATCTAGCCCTTCTAAAAGTTTGCCATTTAATGCAATTAATATTAATGTAATCAATGTTTAAGGCAGCAATAATGATAAGTTTGGAAAGGATACATTAAAATGCTCTCAAGGGTGAACTTGACCTTCAGCTTCATGTCCCAGCCAAAAAAAAAAAAAAAAAAAATTGAGTTTGCATCCATTGCAAACTCGCATTCAGGTCTGGCACCATTCTGATTTGGAACGCCCACTTTCATGCTCCAATGAAATCTCACTGGATTAAATCAAATCCCACCCCGGCATTTTTTCCTCATTGAAATAAAAACAAAGAATGGCAGACTAAGCCATTACCTTTGAAGAAAGAACCCAATAACATTGCAAACAGATTTCAAAAAAATACATTTGGTCTTGTTTAAATTGTAATGTCTTTGTCTCTAATGTATAGGATTCTTTATCCCGAGAGACAGGAGTACAGAAGACAGGAAATGATGCGGAAAGAGAGATAGAGTGTGATCACGTCTCCCACAATGAGCGCCAGTGCTCGGTGTGTCTTGAGCATATGTACCACTGCCAGGCCATAGCTCTGACTGTAAAGCGCAGGATTAAGCGGCAGATGATATAAGATGAGTTCCTTTATTGTCAGGCTGACTATAATGACCACAATGCATTTCCAGATCAAATAAGTGTATACAATCTCAACAGTTGCTGCCCATCAATGACATTTTAATTATTTAAAGTATATTTTAGCCACATGGCAGTTTTGATATCTTTGGTTTGTCGCACTTGCTGAAATGGCTCTGATCGCCACAAAACTGCGAAGTGTCAGACACTTCTTAATGGCATTTGCATAACTCACACATGCCTGGTGTGAATTTCGCCCCTGTTAACACAAACAGTGGTGGGGCGGCTTGTCTCGCGGCGAACACAAGAGCCAAGAGAGTTATATGAGATTATCATAGATATCTAGCAGATATCTAACTGAATATCTGTAAAGAAATTATTCCACAGAGGAGATTTAGTTTAGCATATACTGCATTTTAAACACTGAAAACATCAAACGTGAAACTGTTGAGCAGTCTTTAAAAAATAATGGCATCATTAAAAATATATATTCTACGATGTGGGAAAAATATAGATAGTACATACACAGATAATATATACTGTAGATGTGCATAGTAGTACAGGATAGTAGTATATAGATATATTCTACAATGTGAGAACACACACACACACACATGCATATGTGGTTTTTATACTGTACAAACTGTATATTTTATCCCTTAACCTTAAGCCTACCAATCACAGAAAACTTTCTGCATTTTTACATTTTTAATAAAACATTGTTTCGTATGTTTTTAAGCCATTTAAAAAGGAATTTTACAGATTTGTGTCCTCATAAATCATATAAACACACACATTTTTTAATGATAACATCATACTATTTTATTCTAAAATATTTAAATGTTAAATCCAAAATTTACATAATGCCGACAAACAGAACAAAATAAAATCATTGCATTTATAATAAATAGGCATATTTCTAACCGTCATTAGCTCCCGTGATGGACAGCGCTGCTTTATCTTCATACTCTTGGCTGAATGAAGTACTTTTGATGCACATACTCTGCGAGTGGACTGCCATGAGCCCACGGCCCAACCGGCTCCCTCAGCTGAGTGGCCCCCTGTCACCGCAACGGCTCCAGTGGCCTCTTTTGTTGTGTTCTGATAAGATCTACTCAGTGTTTGCTTCACCAACCTCCAGTGGTGTGTCTGGTTACTTCACTGCAATTAAGAGAAAGGAAAACATGCCCAGCCAAAGCGTAGAAACATCTTTTGTGTGCGCGTGTGTGCGTGGGCTTTCATTCACAGAGTTTAATGTGATTCATAGATTATGTCACAGAATACATAAGGATAGAAGAAGCCTTTTGTGGTGCAGTTGTATTTCCTATTGGACTTTCTGTCTGGCGCATGCAGCGAATCACAAGCCCCATCAAAGCAATTACCTTTGCTAAAGCCATATTAGTCTTATAATTGGATAATCTTGTATTGCTTTGGCTTAATTCATTCTGTTGCACCAAATGGTTTCCTGTCCTCAATAACATTTTAGGAGCTCATGTTCTTAGAAAGAAACTCTCTAGCTTTCCCTTCATCTCATATTGTAGTTTTTCTTTTCTTTCCTGGAAGCGCAATAGTGAAATGAAATATCTGAGAATGTGAATAAAGAAACAGTGAGTGTGCATTATACAAACTATTCACTTTGACACTTTTCTAAAACCTACTGTGCTGCCTTGCTATCTACTGCCTACATAGGCAGCTGTCTTCTTAGGAAGCATCCTGACAGAATGGAACCTCATAAGACCGTTTTGGAATGCTCTACACAGGCAGCAGTTCTGTGTTTTTTTCAAAGAGCTCAAAACAAAGCATTCCTATGACGTCTACGTAGGCAGCTCACTAGGTTTTGGAACACATCTTATTAATTATTAAACAAACACAAAAGTTTGGGGTCAGTAATGTTAATACTTTTATTCAGCAAGGACACATTAAATGGATCAAAAGTGACAGAAAAGACATTTATGATGTTATAAACAGATTTCTATTTCATATAATGATGTTTTTTTAATGTTCTATTCATCGAACAACCCTGAAAAAAAATGTCATGCTTTCCACAAACTGTGTTCAACATTGATGATAATAAGAAATGTTTCTAATGAAGAGTAATGACAGCTTGCCATAACATGGATAACTTTTTTAAATAAAACAGATATTTTAAATTGTAATAATATTTCACAATATTACTGTTTTTACGTTATTTTTTATAAAATAAATGCAGCCTTGTTGAGCATAAAAAAAAAACCTCTCTGACCCTAAACTTCTGAATTGTAGTGTATATAAGTATAAAATAGCATATATTTAAGTGTATTGAAAAATATTACAATAGTTAAACATTATTTTTTTAAATTAATATATAACCTCTACATAAGAACTATAACCTCACAGCTGATGGTAGTCTTTACAGATTATCACTAGAAAATAAATATTTGTCTACGGAGAAAATTAATGTTTTTTTTCTTCTAACACTACCGTTGCTCTCTATTGTAGTAACATTAGATCTTTCACTGAGGAGCTAAAACAAAGATATATGCACGGTACGCTAGATGGGTGCATAGACACGGAGCAACACTAAGTCTGCGTGAATGATGTATAAATAATTTAATGGCATCATTTGCATACTGTATGTTCAGCTCTTATTAAAATCTAAACCTACGCCTTGATCAGAGAGAAACGCTACTTGTTATTTTTGACCTCTTTGTGAAGAAGGCTTCCTGAATTGATCCCTGCTTTCAGACAGTTGCGCTGTCACCCCCAAGTGTGCTCATGATATCCTCCTCTGGACTCAGATTGTGGAAAATTACACTGAATGGCAGAGACCTTCACAACATACCAGAGCTGAAAGAACACGAATAAAGAGGCTAGAGAGATAAAAACGACAAGACAGAGAAAGGCAGAAAAGGAATTTCTGCGGGTGGCAGAAGACAGCTGAAATGCTGCTAATCTATTTATATCAGGAAGATTCCTCGGGACACTTAAGGCTTTGATTTCTGGACAGGTTCAGAGTCCATTGTAGGGAGGTTGTTTCCCTGGACGCAGGTCACTTATATGACATGTCTCCCAAAAGCATTCTGGCTCCACAAAAGCCATTTGAGGATTGCATGAAATGCTGCAGGAAAAATTAGATGACATCAAACCCATCAATGTCACATCCTAGCGCCAGTATGCTATCGGCTGCAACTGAATGCAGCCGTTTTCCGATGCATCCCAGCTAATTTCTGTGGAATATCATTGTCCAGACTGCATCATTGTCCAAAAATGAAGTGTAACTGTAGGAGAGCTTTATGAACAAAACATTATTTGACTGAAATGAGCTTAGAAGCAGCCCTGCATTCCTGCTGGTGTTGAATGTCCTACATTATTACATATGGTCTGTTATTATCGTCAGATGGTTTTGAGAAAAAAAATCCCCTTTGAAATACATGAGATAGACAACAGCATCTACGTATGTGACAGTGAATTTGTCACAGTTGAATTGTAAATAGCCAAAATGATGTTGAGAAGCCATTTCACAACAGTTTCGAAACCTGTCCTAAAACCATTCACAACTGGTATAAAATTCGAGCTTCAGGCCCTTCAGCAAACCGCTGTTCCCAATCCCATCATGCATTTATTACGCTATAAACAGGAAGAAAACATGGTGTCATATTATGTCACACATTTTCTGCATGATTGTTGCCAGCGCAGCGTTATGCGTGGGCTTGAAGGACCGACGGAGCACAAGGCGGCGAAGACACCTTTCAGTCAGGCTAATATAGCACACAAACTCTTCAGTCACTCCAAGATGTGTCTGTTTGACTGCTGCGTTAATGTGTCGCTTTAACCTGTATGAAAAACAGAACCGCCATATCTGGTGTTTACATTCTCTGATCTGCTAACTAGCTTTAAAATAAAGCCAGTTTTGCTATCGATAACAAACAGCCCTAAAGCCACTTCACAAGCCTGCAAGAATAGCTATTAGTGTCTGGGTTCCAAAATAAGATATTTCAGCAACAAAACTTTGGAAAAGCACAGAGCAGACAATTAAATGGGATTTCTAAACCACTGACACGGACAATAAAGAAGCTGGACTGATTTAGTAACATTAGCTATTAGGTGCTAATCTGTGAAATATTCTAAATTCACCATGGTAATTATTATTATTCCAATAAGATATGTAATAATAATTACTATAGGCTCTATCATACGCCCGGCGCAATGCGGCGCCAGGCTCAAAGCAAGTGTTTTTTGCTAGTTTCAGCCCAACGCAGTTATCATTTTCACGTCCTGCGCCATGTTGTTTAAATAGCAAATGCATTTGCGCCCATGGGCGTGCTGGTCTGAAAACGAGGTGTGTTCAGGCGCATTGTTGGTGCGTTGCTATTTTGAGGCAACTGAAATAGACTGCGCCATTGACCAACTGAAACCTGGTCTAAAGTCAATGGCGCAATATTTTTTTTGTCATTTAAAGAGCGTGTTAGTAATATGCGCCTATAGGCGGGTGCACAACGCGCGTACACTCTGCTTATTACACACACAGGAACAGCAGCACACAAACATTATTAAATATGAAAAATTAAAGAATTACATTTTTAAATATTATTATTTTGTACATAAATATAAAAATGTCTACATGTCATAATGGATTGCATGTATCAGAATTAGCCTACTTATTTGCAGTGATGACGAGCAAGCAGGCGTCACTGGACAAGCAGATCCGTTTCCTTGCTAGAGAAGCGTTCAGTTTTTCCGCTTGCAAATTCTGCCATGTAAATAGCGAATCCACCATGGCACGAGCGCAACTGGCTTTTAAAGGGAATGGGAGATGAGACTCTGATTGGTTTATTACACGTTACGCCCAAAACACACCCATAACTCATTAAGAGAATAGGGGCAACCCTTTTGGACCATGCGCCAACCATTTTTCCCGTCGTTAAACTAGCTAAAGTGGATTCGGACACGCCCTACGTGCCTCTGCGCCATGCGCTTCAGATGCGCTTAGATTGTTAAAATAGGGCCCTATAAGTATTTATTATTAATATAAATACATTTTAAATGCAATGGGCCTCATTCCTGAAACTTTAGTAAATATATGAGCAAATTCGGAACAATTTGCACATGAAATGGACCTTTACGAAAACTCTCCTATTCACAAGTGCTTCGTATACCACGGATTTGGTAGTTAAACGTGTGTATATTAATGAATTCCAAACATTTGTAAATAGGGTGTGCGTTCATGCTCATTCATAATTAGCATAATCCCCGCCCATGAGTTACAACTACGCAAATTATGTGTCTAGGAACGCTGTGGAATCTTCTGGACTTCCTTCTCAGGTTTGGCTCCAGTATATTGCATAAACACTAAAGAGACAAATTGGCCATATGCCTAGCAATAAATATTCAATTATTGTGTGTCCACCAAAGCATTTTTAGCCAGCTAAAAAATGCCTGGTGCTCTTCTGAAAACTGCCAGCTGGTGGCGCTTAAAAGCACTTTGCAAGCGCAACGTTTTTCCAGCTGAGATACTTTGGTTGCTATGATACAGAATATCCATGTCAGTAATGTGTTATCTCATTTTGAAGAATATTACTGAATACAAAAATGCAGTAACCAGCAATATAAACTCCTCCATTGTTGTTCAGTCGTTGTACAAGTAGGATGATTGGTCGGTGTAGTATTTGTCCCGCCCCTCCTCCACTGTAAATGGACGGCTGGGTAAAAAGTGACAGTGACGAGGACTGCCTATTACCCCAAGTTGAACAGTTAAAAAAATTAATAAACAGGGCAAATCAACTCATGAAATATTACTATGGTACATAGTGAATCAAAATGCAATGTCATTAGTTTGCCTAAATTAGAACACAGAACGTTCAAATGTTTTACAAAACTTTTACACGTAGGGAGCAGGTGTAAATTTCTTTCTTACCAACCAACATTTTTATAATACGAACATTTTCGTGAATCCGAAAATTTACGTCAGAACGGCTTTATGAACGATTTACACAAAAATTTGTTCTGCTCGTGTTTCATAAATGAGGCCCAATCTGCCAGCAATCACTCATACTACATAGCACAAGCTGATTGGCCTCTGCTGATTCTGCAGCCAATGAGCTGGCTTGCTCAACATTTACATAGTCTGGTTCAGTGTTCGCTGCATCTGGTCCTCTGAAACCCTCCACCTCCTCCAGCTTTATGTATGTCTATTCATGCAGCAGCAGCATATCTTACATGATCACAGCAACATGTCTGTGTATCTATTGGCAGTAGCAAGTCCATACTTGCTCCGCAGCAGCGTGCATAGCAGATCTAGTCTTCCAAGAAACATTACATTGTCATAGCCATTAACATGCTAAAATGATTGTGAGGGTTACAAGTAATTATCCTAACTATGCTGTTTACAGTTGCCAAACAACATAGCAACTATCAGTTTTATAATAGCCCATTAATAACTGTAAAATCATTAGCATCAGGGCTTGACATTAACAATCGCCAACCCGCGAGTGGATTTCAAAAGTGTTGTCAAAAATATAGATTTTTCGATACATATCGGCACTGAAGTATCTGAAACGTTTCCAATACTCATTTTCCGCAGAATAGATACACGATACCTTTGCTCCGGATGTTGGTGTTACAGGGCTTGAATTTCATCGCGGGATTGTGCGTATTGTGCATCATTTTACTCATTCCTGCAGATTTTGTGCTCACACCCAAAGTACGTGCACATAAAGCCACCTCTCAGTACTAAATTGAGTTATTTTTCGCTGCTTATTGCGCTTAAACAGTCAAATACACGTCTTGGTGAGTATTTATGTAAACAGTCAGTTATGTTTTAAGTGAATGTAAAGAAAATGCATGTGCGTGGCTAGTAACTTTGGAAAACTGCTAGCCACAATGGCTGGTGAACAAAAAAGTTAATGTCAAGCCCTGATTAGCATAGTCACATGACAAACACTTGGCATGTAAATTGGCCTTTTCGATGTTTCGACTGAAATATCTACAACTGACACTTCAACTTCCTTTAAAAGTTTAAAAAGTATAGGGGTCAAGCGGGTTCAGTCTCAATCTAGTGTAGGGACAGCTGCACCTCAGTTCCACTGCTCACAGTGTTAGTTAACACATGTAAATGAGGCTAACGATCCAGATACAATCTCACATGGCTTTCTTCTTCAGAGCCTTGAGCCTAACAGCTCAGGATGGGATATCACCACAGAATCACCACACAAACAAACTAGAGCCATGTAGGAAACTGGGTTTGAGGCTCCTTCCGTCCACAGAATTTCCCTCATTCACTATATTTAAAATGGCATAATTTTACTTTCATAATCATCAAGCAATTACTGAACTTTTGAAACTATAAAGCTGTGCATATGTATTAGACACTTGAAAGTTTCAAATTTTTATCATATTGGCCAGGCAATTATATTTGCAAGTCAAAAATCTTCACTTTCCACTCCATTTGAATTGTAATCTTAAACTAGAAAAAAAAAAATATTATTAGAGGTCTGAGAGGAAGATTGAAGTAATATAGAGTTAATTATGATCCAAACTGTGATAAAAATGAGATACCAGGGAGAGTATCTTAATAAGATGGTGAACCAAAACCTGCAGGACCACAAGTTTGTCCTGTTTAACCACAGAAATGGCAGTGTCGACTTTCGGGGAGTCTTTGCCAAGCATCCGACTGTTCTGCTGAGCTTGTGGGAGGTGAGGATTTAAAATGAAAGTCACTTCCTTTCCTGAACTGTTTTGCCTTTTCACTCTTCAACCAAATACACACAGCAACTTGACACAAACGACACACAAATCGGCTAGGCGGAAGGCTCTACAACAGTAAAAATTAGCATTAATTTTTCACATGCAAAAGCAGATGCACATTTGAACTCAAAAGTGAATGGCTTCAACGCCTTTGAGAAAGGTCAATATCGTAGCATCAGGTTTAGCATGAGGCTTTAACTTCTGGTTGCGTTGTCAGGAGAGATTTAGACCTGACAGTTGATTTCTCTCCGGGAACAAACTCCGCCCTCCTTATCTGTCTGCCGATTTTTAAACGATTTACTGTCGAGCTTGTTCTCACCCTCACACCAGTATGCTTGCTTTTATCTGGAAAAGTCACACACAAGAAAAACTGTTTTCGAAGATCTAAGTGAGGCTTTTGCTAAGAACTTATATGTCCAAGTAAACCCAGTTTTAGCTTGTTAACTTGAATTAAAGTAAGTGGTCATTAATTGAAAGCTTTTAAATTTTGTGGTTTGTGGAGGAATTAGCGTGTGAACTAACAGATCTCCAAATCATTTCCTCTCATTAAGAAATCAATCAATCAACCTGCCCAAATCAATCATCGGTAGATTTCTGCGCCACCCCGCTTTTAATGTCACCCATTCTAGACGTTCTTTTAATGCCCCTCACTTTATGTTTTGTGTTCACTTCTGCCATCTTAAAAATTAATCATCCTGTTGAATAATGGCTCACGATGGTGCTGAATAATTGATGATCTAGTGCTTAATAGAGGGACAGAGGAGGCGTTACGCTCACACAACTGCTCTTGTCTGAGAGAGACAGACGAGTTGGATTGTGTGTGTGTGTGTCTGTATAAAATAATCAATAATCAAATGGCAATGAAGGAAAGGCACATAAAAAACACTCGAGTGGATATATTTATCAAGGCTGACATCAAATTATCCTAAAGAAAAAAAAAGTTTGTCTTTGTAATTTTTTTGTCTTTCATTTTGGCTCCTCCTCGCTCAAAATATGTAAGAATAATTTTCTATCACAGTTACAGTAACCAAGTCTATTCAATAATAATTTAAAAACTTAAATATTTCAAATGGTAGTTCATTCATTTATTTATTTTCAGTTTGGAGCATCATCTGTGCATTTATTTACTTCAATTTCATCATTTAATTCTACATTTTTTCTTGAATATTATGTTTCACTCGGAAATACGTCAGATTACAATGTGAAGTAAAACATGTTGTTTCACGTTGACTTTAAAACAAGAGGAGAGCTGTTATGTTAGGTCAGTATGAATGTATCTGAACAAATCATACTGAATGACAGAACATGTTTGTGACTGTCCCCCTGCGTACTTACACATACACACGCACACACACTTGTCTGGTTCGCTATCTTTGTGAGGACTCTCCATAGACGTAATGGTTTTTATACTGTACAAACTGTATATTCTCTCCCCTTACACTAACCTACCCCTAAACCTACCCATCACAGAAAACTTTCTGCATTTTTACATTTTTCAAACATCACTTAGTATGATTTATAAGCTGTTTCACTCATGTGGACCAAAAAATGTCCCCACAAGGACAAGGATTTTAGATATTGCCATCTTTGCCTGCACCACACAAACACACACACAAACACACACATGCATGCATTTACACCTGTGCATTTGCACCATTTTGACAGCATCAGTGCTTCCATTGCTTTTGCAGGAATTAAAAATTGATGCATTTTGTTTGAAACTGAGATGATGAGCCTGAAACCTTTTTCTTTTTCTCTCTAGTCTCTCCTGATGTTTTATGACCTCTTACGTTGGGTGGCTCTCTTTTTGTGGCAGGAAGACAGATGCTGTTTCCCTGTTTGCTCTCCTTGTTGTGCCAGGCTTACGCAAAAACACAGTGGTCACTTTCCACAGTGTACAGAATATGGTTTCTTTTTTTCTATTTTATTCTTCCTTTCATTTTTGTGGTCCTGCTACTAAAATATGTGTTTAAATACAGCTAAAATGGGGTTGAAATTTAGCCTGAATTAGTAGGGGCTAATTAATCCTGACTAAATTTTGGTTTGTAGTTATTGATCTATTTATATTTATATTGAATAAAAAGAAAACATCCTCTTTTTCACATATTTTAAAACATAATAAATGCATGTATTTAACAGGGTGGAATGGTGTAGCTCAACAAATGCAGTCAGCACTACAAATTGTGTAAATTATAATTGAATAAGATTATTTACATGTTTAGAAATGACCCAATGTATATTTATGTCTTGAATGTAACAATTTTAAGTAATGCTACATTATATGCAACATAAGTGTTGCAAAATCCTACAGTAACGGTCGCATGCAAAATGGGATTACATTTTTAGGTATTTAAAATGAGTTAAAATGATTTATGTTAGACAGTAGATTGTCTAATATATCTAATAGTTCTAATAAATAAATAAATAAATAAAACATATGTGCCGATAATGCTTTAAAAAAGGGATGGAACTCCAAAGTGTACCATTTTCGTGTGAAGTGCTCACTGCATTTTGCTGCCAAAAAAGTCTGTTTCCCTCCCGTATCCCAGCTGAAGGGGAAACATGGAGTGTCAAGGACTTCTTTCTTCTGATTGGCAGGTGCTATCCGTGTAAGATACCTGTATAATGGTGGTCCTCAGAATTTTTTTTGACCTTCTTATACGTCTCCACATATTAATGTCACTCTATTACCGTTAAAACGGAGGCTTCTCGGGAAAACACGGTGGGACTGAATCCTCCTTATCGTCGGCAACCTGAAAGGAGGAATTTGGCGCTATCAGTTAATGGAAATGACATTTTTTAAATTTCATTTTCAGATAATCCACTCCTTGTCCACTAAAACATCAAAATTACTGTTAACAATATGTGAAGGCCGTATTAAAACTTACTTACTCATAGTAGTCGAGTCCCATTATAATCGTCTCTGAGAGACACCGTACCATTTTAATAGGATTTCTGATGCGTTCTGCATGTTATTACGCCGGTGTGCATGTCATTTACTGTCGGAATTAGAATGCTGTGTATCAGAATAATGAATAGATGAGTAAACTACCCCCTTCCTGTGGAGTATGAATACTGTGTTCGGTAATCTCTACTAAAAAGGGGCTGTTCAATCTATTTCCAGAAACTTCTCCAGAAGATCCAGTTTGTACTGAGGAATTTGGTTCGGCTCTGGTTCTTAGTCGTGTTCTCGTCTCTTGCTTGTGTGGTGGCTTGATAGAGGCCTTGATTACTCTGATTAATGGATCACGAGCATCTTCTTTGAGAGAAGGATGAAAAGAAGTTAAAAAGAGTGAGATTTCATTCACAGAGAGTGATTACAGTATTTCACCACCACTCAAAGCGTTATATATGCCTTTTTACCATGTCTGCGTGCTTTCATTTAAACAGTTATTCAGATTTGACATGGTCATGAGACAGTTTTGTCACACAAGGTTTCATATATCTTTTCCAGGTCTTAAACAAAGAACTAAATGGCTAGTTAAGATGATACATTTGCAGTTCTGGTGTAGAAAGCAGCTGTGCTTGTAAGGCATCAACGCAGGAATAGGAACCGCAAGGAAATTAAAGATTTTGTTTTCTTTTATGATTCAATTCCGGACTGTAAATGATTTCATTAACAAGTCCTTTAGTCATTTTGATGGAGCTGGTTCATGATTCATGAGTTGTTGTTTATTGACTGTTTTACTGTTGCTCGCGATCAACTCACAATGCTTTTGAGAAACGCAGCCCTGGTCTTTAAAGATATTATTCCACATATTAGACTACATCCGTAACACTCTCGTGTTTGTTGTTGTGCACAATCAGCGACAAAAACACAACAGAAAGCTATATTGTCTATTGCTTGTCTTTGTGCTATTTCACATCGCCCTGGCTTTTTCTCTGATTACATTTAATTTAGACAGCAAGCTAACAAACGCATAAAATATAATTTATTTTGCTGTATCGATGCAGATTCAATAGCGACGAAGTGTTGAATAGCACTGCAGGAAACACTGTATTTTAGTACAGTGTTCCATTTGTATTGGTAAAAGAGGTTTAAAGGGATAGTTCACCCAAAAATGAAAATTAGCCCATGATTTACTCACCCTCAAGTCATCCTAGGTGTATATGACATTCTTCTTTCAGACGAATACAATCGGAGTTATATTAAAAAATGTCCTGGCCTTCCGTATTCAACTTACGGAAAAAACGTAACTGGCGTGACGATGACGTCGGACATAGCGTAAAAAAGCGTTTTGAACTGCGAGAGGCGCTACACTTTCTTCGTAAGTTGAATACGGAAGGCGGTCCGCCGGAAGCTAGATGTTTTATTTTATGACGTGTTAAATATGGATATTTTTCTTACAAAAACCCATCAGTTCGCTTCAGAAGGCCTTTATTAACCCCCGTGTGGATTACTTTTATAATGGATGGATGCACTTTTTTGGTCTTCAAATTTTGGGCTGCCATTCACTGTTATTATAATGCTTGGAAGAGCCAGGACATTTTTTAATATAACTCCAATTGTATTTGTCTGAAAGAAGAATGTCATTTACACCTAGGATGGCTTGAGGGTGAGTAAATCATGGGGTAATTTTCATTTTTGGGTGAACTATCCCTTTAAGAACTATTAACAGATTAGTTTACCTCTCATTTTTAATCACCCTTATGTTACAAATTATGTCTTTCTTTCTTCTATGTCGCACAACAGGAGAAATTAAGAAGTTGCACTGGTCAGTCTTTTCCATTGAATTGCAATGAACGAGGACTGAAACTTTCAAGCTTCATAAAGAATGCAAAAATCCTGTTTGTGTTCCGCAAAAGAACGAAAGCCAAATTTATTTGATTGGCTTTTCCTGTCTTCTACATTCATTGCTTGTACAATAGCATTTGAGTTTTTTGTCATTTGCTCATTTAGTGTTTGACATTGTCGTCCATTTAACCTTAATACATCCGTCACCCCTGATATTATGATGCTTGTCCTCTGGTTTTAGGATGTACACATGCGGCAGCGTCCAGATGGCAAAGGTGAATGTGTGACAGTGGAGTCAAATGGGATGTGTTCAGAATGACTCATGTGTTGCTGTGCATTAACTGGCCCACCCCTGGACCGCTGATTGATTTCCTCTAGCGTTTCTGGCTCAATGGGACACTGTCATCTGATCACTGAACTGATATTCTAGCACAAATACGCAAACATCGAAAACAAACTCTTCACTGCAAATGTTCATGAAAGGGTATGTGTTGCTATCATGGGTCATTCTGCATAACTGGTGACATTTGTGTCCCTCATAAAAAAAATAATGAACAATAAGTTACTAGCAATACCAATACATGGTTACACTTTATTTGGTAACACTTTATTTTACAGTGTCCTTGTTACATATGTTACATTTACTTACCATAGTAATAACAGTAAATTATGCATAATTACATGTAACTAACCCTCAACCAAATCCTAATCCTACCCTAACTCTATAGTAAGTACATAGTAGTTAATCAATATTACTCAGTACTTAAATATATAATTACACTGTAACAGTGACACCTTAAAATAAAGTGTAACCCTGTATTTTAAGGTGTCCTTGTTACAGTGTAATTATACAATATTAAGTAATATTACAGTAATATTACTTTGGATTAGGGTTTGGTTTAGGGTTAGTTACATATAATTATCCATAATTTACTGTTGTTGTTATTATAATAAGTACATGTAACATCTGTAACAAGGATACAAGGTAAAACATTTACTAGACATTTTTCTAAATACAGGGTCTTTCTCCAAATATTTATCTTCCAAATGGTTAATTTCCCAATAATATTTAAATTAAAGCCTATGTTTTGGCTGTATTCTGTCTCTCTCTCTCTTTCTTTTTATATATGTGTCTCCAGGTTATGTGTCAACCCTGTTACTTTAATATTGTTCTATTTTATACAAATAATAAAAAAGTTGTTTTTTAAAGAAGTGAATGGATGTAGAGGCTTCTATTTTGTCACTTTATCTTGCTTTACATGGGGACTGCCCTAAAATGTTGCCGTTACCGTGTATTTTTTTTTAAATTATAAACAACTGATAACGATATTATATTTTAGACAGCACCTTGTATTTTCATGTCCTTGGAATGTCAATGTCAAATTGAACTGTGAAACTGGCAACCTTTTTATTTTTCTGAAGACATAATGTATGCCAACATAACAATTTAGCTAGATCATGAAATGGCAGATTGCAATTTGTTAACACTTAAATATTATTGGTCTAATGGAATGTTTAAAAGAAAACTACTACAAAATCACCTTATCTAACTGGAAAAGATATGTTTCAGGAATTCCCCTTTATGAATATTTAGCTTGTCAGCTTGTGTGCTTTGTCCCGTCGTTGGTGTGTTTGAGCTCTATTGTGCCAATGCGTGTCCCTGTTTATGGGCCCATTTTTTATACACTTGTCATATTCTTTGACCATCAATCTCATGGCTCTTTTTGTAGTTCATTGAAAGCTTGGGGGTTAATTCAGAGGTCAAGCGAGACTTGCAAGCTGTCAATCTCACATTGTAAAGTTTGTAAACCCCCCTCCGCCCCCCTCTGCCTTGCTTCTTGTGCATTATTCCTGCACCCACCCCTCTGAATGGATGGCTCCTCCTCTATTCTCCGGTGGGTCTCACTCCCGCTTGGGAGAAAGACGGCCGCATAATTACACATCTGCCCTTTGTTTCTCTGTTTTGGCATTAACATCTCAAACTGGCCTTTCAGCTCTGATTTGAACGGCTCTCTTCTCACCCGGAGAAGTGGAATGTTCTTTCAAAATTCTCTTTTTATTTCATGCAACTGTTTTGTTGAGGAACCCTAAGTGTTGCTGGTCTGTTGGAGCAGATGTACACAGCTGTGAAAAAGCCTTCTGGGTCTAGACCTCTCCATCGATCACAGCCCTTATATAGCTTTGTTAGTTTCTATATAAGCAACACAATTCAGCAAAGCTTTCGGCATAAAACGGCAGCCCGGTTTGCTCCATAATCAAAGGAAGAGCCGAAATCAAACATTCCGGCCCGAATCCTTTGAAGATGAATGGTTGCTGTCTTAATTTGTCATGATTAGAGTTTTTAATTTGATTTGCGAATACAAAACACACAGAACGGCGACAACAGGTTTTCCCGCTGTGCCGCGTCAGCGTTGGAACGGCAGTATTTGTTTGAAGCACTTAACAGGTGTTGATCGGCGGTCTTTGCTGCAGCTTAGGGAGATAAGGCCTCCCGTGGAGGGGAGAGACCTCAACACGTTTAATGAGGAGCGCGGGAGTCAGGCGGGCCGCCTTCGTCCATGGCTCCGCTTCTGGAGACTGA
Organism: Coreius guichenoti; assembly: GCA_039654105.1. Taxonomy (NCBI): domain Eukaryota; kingdom Metazoa; phylum Chordata; class Actinopteri; order Cypriniformes; family Gobionidae; genus Coreius; species Coreius guichenoti. The sequence goes on along the minus strand of CM077188.1, from coordinate 26,793,827 downwards.
TCAGCATGTTAACCGCTCACAGCGTGAGACGAAGATATGAAAGTACGGAGCTGTTGTCGTTGATTTAGTCGAACACCCTTTGACTATGTAGGGATCAACCCTCATCCTTTATGCATTTATTTTCCTCACTGCTGTGAGCCACCACCACAACGGCTAGTGATTTTTTTTTTTTACCTCAGCACAGATGATTTTAGGCAGAAAAATACTCTCAGAACCTAAGTAGGCTGGGAGGCTCCACAGTATTGTGCTGTTATTTTGCTAATGCTAATGCTAATGATGCTACACCCACCATTTGAGTCTTTCCATTAAAAGGAGTATCGTCCACAATATTTGATGTGAACCAAACACAAAAATCATCTATTAAAGGCCAGATTTACTAACAGATTGTGCCAGTGCAAACCCTCTTTTGGCGTTAAAAAACTACTGTCAGGATTTACTAAAGACGCAGTGAAAAATATGTGCGTGGACACCTTATTGCATATGCATTTGTAGGAGTTTGCCTTTCAGATGCAACATTTATGAGAGGAGAATATTTAAATGAATCATGCAAGGTTATTTACTAAGGTTTGCGCTAGTCAGTTTACTGGTATTTGCGCTATTATTTACCGCCCAAAAAAAGAACGTCTTAAACCAGACGCTAATTTGCGCTGCTCTTGGTAGATTGTGTTGGTCATTATGGAAATGATCCGGCTGTGTCTGTGTTCTTTAATTTGCGTGTCATCAGTAGATCACACGCTGAACTTTCCACTCCCATCGGCGCTTTTATGTGATTGTGCTCTCGCGCTAATTTGCCAGCTTAAATATATTAATTCAAAATTAATTATAAACTTTCTATTAAAAATATTATTTAATGTGATGATGGCATATATATATATACTATTTATTACACACTAGACTATTTATAGTCACCTTGTTGACTCTTGAATACTAATGATAGGAGGCCATAAATTTAAGACAATGCATTAGCATTTAGACATTCTTTGTCTGATCATACAGAAATGTACTATTCAGTGAATACCTCTCCTTGTATATGTTAATATAAACTGACCCCTGATGTTTTTCTCACCTCATAACCATATATATGACAATCCAAGAAGCAGAAATTCCAATACTTAATTTTTGACTAGACATGAGGAAATGCCCTGTAATGCAATGATGTATTAAAGGGTGGTGAGATATATTTAGTGTATCTTCAAGAAACCTAGGGGGGTGCACACACTGTTTTTTTTTAATGGGCTCCTAAGTGGCTCGTTACTGGAGTGACGATGTTTCCCATGAGGCCATGAGTGTGTTTTATGGGAGGCCGGTGGAGGGTGTAAACATGCAGTGAAGGAAAACATTTAAAATATGAGATACTGTATATAACAGAGTTCTCTTTGGCTGGAGAATATGCACTGGTGGCTTGAGTGAACGAGAAACCTGCTTCCTCTCAGAAAAGGATGGTAGCGGAACAGGTTTGGGAGAAGAGAGTCGGATAAATGGTAACGACAGGCTTTCAGGTAAATGGCTTGTTTGTAATGCGGGAGGTGCTGTTTCAGGTCTCAGTCACCTTCCAATAGAGGGTTTCTACACCTGGTAGGAAATCTGTGTGAATTTGCTACTGGAAAAAAGCAAACAAACAAAAACAAATCTGTGGAGGAACTGAGGCGAGTGAGAGTGGAACAGTTTAAAGGAGGAAGTTTTTATGCCTGAGGAGCTCTTCATCGACAGCAAAACACTGACAGTCCACTGTGGTTTTCTTGCAGGCTCGGAGGTCAATGATGGTTATCTCTCAGAGTGACTTCCCTGGATCGTTGTGACTACAGTGATCTCGACCCAGACATGTGGAAAGTGACAAGTCCAGTCAGAGCCAGGATGGGATGTTCAGAATGGAAGTCTTTGGTCCTCGGTGGCCTAGTGTTCGTCTTGACGGTTGTACAGAGTTCTGACGGTAAGACTTTTTTCCACCCCAAAATATCACAAATCTTTCGTAAAAGCAACATCTTCTCGTTATCATCTGAATTAGTCATCAGTTTCATGCTGTTCTTGAGTTTATGTGCTGTTTTTTGTTCTTTTATGAGGTGGACGTTTGAAGCAGACACCATTTCTGATAGCTCAGATAAATAATGTTTCCTTCCAGACAGATAGCCTGAGGTTCATGGGAAGCTGTGTGCATTAACACAGAGCTTGCCTTCGTTTTCTTTTTGGTTAAATTAAAAGAAAGACCATACAGTGTTTCCGAGTTTTCCCTCATCTCATCTCCGTCTGTTTACTCTCATGTCCTGTTCTAACTATAGGCCTAAACCCTACAACTGCTCATTATAAACAATATCCTCAAGTAAACACGCCTCATTACACTCTGTCCCTGCCGTAATATCTTTTTAATGCATTTTTATAATTGAATTAAATGGGTTACTGCCATAGCCATGGCTGGAAGTTTCTGCTTGTGCAGAAACTTTGAAAGATTGATTGCTTGAGGGTTTGTTCCCTGTTTCTCTCGAGTATATCCTAGAAACTTCAGATCTCATCTTTCTGATTTCATTTCGTGGGCCGAATGCTGTCTATAAGTTCGGATGTTACTCATTTGTATTCCGTGCATCTTCTCAAACTACATTTTCTGGTATTTTATGAAGCTGAAACGCAAAGCAGTGATGAAGTATTGTGGAGCCATTTTATTGATAGTATGTCTGCCATTGAATGCCATGAAATGTGGCATTGTGCTCTTATAGAAATTAATCAGGGTTGTATATACTGAATGCTATATTAGTCTGAGCTCCTAATGTTTATTTGATAATCGTAGCGATATTACTGCTTTGCAAGAGTGAGGCATTTTATGATAAACCTTAAAACTGAAGAAATTGTCATAATATTGTGGGATGGATTTTAATGGCCCGAAAACACACTGAAACTATATGTAATATATATATATATACAGTGGGGAGAACAAGTATTTGATACACTGCCGATTTTGCAGGTTTTCCTACTTACAAAGCATGTAGAGGTCTGTAATTTTTATCATAGGTACACTTCAACTGTGAGAGACGAAAATCCAGAAAATCACATTGTATGATTTTTAAATAATTAATTTGCATTTCATTGCATGACATAAGTATTTGATCACCTACCAACCAGTAAGAATTCCGGCTCTCACAGACCTGTTAGTTTTTCTTTAAGAAGCCCTCCTGTTCTCCACTCATTACCTGTATTAACTGCACCTGTTTGAACTCATTACCTGTATAAAAGACACCTGTCCACACACTCAATCAAACAGACTCCAACCTCTCCACAATGGCCAAGACCAGAGAGCTGTGTAAGGACATCAGGGATAAAATTGTAGACCTGCACAAGGCTGGGATGGGCTACAGGACAATAGGCAAGCAGCTTGGTGAGAAGGCAACAACTGTTGGCGCAATTATTAGAAAATGGAAGAAGTTCAAGATGACGGTCAATCTCCCTCGGTCTGGGGCACCATGCAAGATCTCACCTCGTGGGGCATCAATGATCATGAGGAAGGTGAGGGATCAGCCCAGAACTACACGGCAAGACCTGGTCAATGACCTGAAGAGAGCTGGGACCACAGTCTCAAAGAAAACCATTAGTAACACACTACGCCGTCATGGATTAAAATCCTGCAGCGCACACAAGGTCCCCCTGCTCAAGCCAGCGCATGTCCAGGCCCGTCTGAAGTTTGCCAATGACCATCTGGATGATCCAAAGGAGGAATGGGAGAAGGTCATGTGGTCTGATGAGACAAAAATAGAGCAAAAATAGAGAAGGATGAGTACAACCCCAAGAACACCATCCCAACTGTGAAGCATGGAGGTGGAAACATCATTCTTTGGGGATGCTTTTCTGCAAAGGGGACAGGACGACTGCACCGTATTGAGGGGAGGATGGATGGGGCCATGTATCACGAGATCTTGGCCAATAAAATGCAAATTAATTACTTAAAAATCATACAATGTGATTTTCTGGATTTTTGTTTTAGATTCCGTCACTCACAGTTGAAGAGTACCTATGATCAAAATTACAGACTTCTACATGCTTTGTAAGTGGGCAAACCTGCAAAATCGGCAGTGTATCAAATACTTGTTCTCCCCACTGTATATATAATATGCATAATGATGCATTTCCTACTATCTGTAAAAATTATTTTTCTTTCCTCAGCTGATAGATCTTTATGTTTTATTCACATATGTGAATGCAGACACTTCTAGCTACGCAATCTCAATTTCAGTGTCAGAGCATGATTAATAAGTTTTGTTGCATTCTCACTGCCATAGTATTGTAAAAATGAATGTTAAATATGTGTTGGCCCAGAATTTGTGTCTGCATTTTCAGAGTCTTTCAGTTTCTTTTTTTTTTAGTACACTTATTATAAAAGTCAACAGGACTCATATTGACTCGTTCATGTACAGTAATGGGATGCAGGTTTATTGTTTGATAAATTAGCATCATTATTTACCAGCAATTACAGTTTTTCTTTGAACGCACTGTCACTGGCTAATTTCACGATGGGGTTTAAGTAGTTCTGAAAGAAAGCTTTGCTTAATATGTCTGGCCAATTTGCCGGTAAGGATTGTGAGTAATATGAGCCGTTCTTTTTTTTTAATTATGGAAAGGACTGAATAATATCCGTCCGTGTCCTGCTGCCTTGGGCTCATTCAGAACGAATAGCAGGGAACCGTGGCCTCGACCGGCGGCCACCCGCCTGTATTCATAAAAACACTTCATCTCCATGTTAATTCATATCAGAACAGCTTCTGTGTGACTTCCAGACAGGCAAATCACACATCTTAGAATTAACAGCGTTCTTGGTGGCTGTAGCCTTTTGACAAAATAGATTTAATGATTGAACTTTTGATTTACGGAGAGCTAACTTTCACCTGCCTCTATTAGGCAAATATATAACCCAGTTTTTCTTCGAGTGAATAGTTTCCTTTCATGATGTTCTTTTTTTGTGGAAGCCAATTGCAATCTTGACCTATGATGCTTCCATTTCAGCTGCAGTTTTTAACTCAGAACTGGAGATTTGGTCAATCTTTTGAGATTTTTAAAGGTCATCCCTATTGATTTTCGGATTCGAAACATGATATGCATGAATACAGGACTGTAGGTCATTTGCATGCCTCTAGCGCGTATGAAAATATTTGGGATTAAAACTCTCACCAGTAGCAAGAGCTAAACGATATACACCGCATGATGGTTGAAATGTGTCAACACTGTATATTTGCACAACTGAAAGCTTTACTGTATAATTTTACCATCCTTTATTATTAATATTATTATTTTTAATAATTATTTCGGTTTGAGTCTTGTTAGGTAATGTGAAACTGTTTATTTTAATAATTTGTTGATTTCCGTTCTAAGTTCTAAAAAAAGAATATTATCAGATGAGATGAAGTAACTTTCATCTCATCTTTAAAATATCCCTAATATATTCCTAAATTTTCCAAAATAAAATAAAAATAAATACAAAAATATATAAGGACAGTAACCCTGTTATAAAATCACTTATACCGTGAATTTTGGTCATATCGCCCACCACAATTCTACAAATCCTTACATTTGAATCCTCTCCCAAAGGTTAACACTCTTCCCTATTTAAGTGTAACCTAAAAATCATATTTCCCACCTCAAATGGGCCCCTTATTTGGACAGCTGCTGTCCCTCTTGCCTTCAAACTCTGACTGAAATGAGCTGTCTGTCTCTCTGTCTGAAACGAGCCGTCTGTCTTTCTGGCAGAAATGAGCCATCTGTCTCTCTGACTGAAATGAGCTGTCTATCTCGACTCTTTAAACACCTCAGTTGAATGTCTGCTGATTAACAGTAAGAATATGTCACAGGGATGTCTAGAATGGCAGCTCTATATATATATCTGTGTGTGTGCCTGTGTGAGTCCACAAATATAAGTTTTGTGTTCTATCATCATGAGAATGAAGGCTGGTTGTTTTAGGTTTTGTTTTGTTGTGTTTTTTTTTGTTTTTTTTTGTTTTTGTGGGTGGGGTGCTCATATCAAGGTTTGTTGAGTTGTTTCTGTTGCTGTCTCACTCTCACGGTCTTTCTCCCACCCACGTGTCTCTTTCTCATCTTCTGTCCTTTTCTCCATGTCTCTGGGCTGTTGGTCTGTCTGAACTCACACACAGACAGAATTAGAGCGGATCTTTCCAGTTTCTTTGATTGACGGGGTTGTGCATTTGTCTCCTCATGTGTCAAGCAAGTATTTTAGGGAAAAACATGTTTTGTATTGTAATTTTATATATATTCTGGGTAATGTAAGTGAAGCAAAAAAAATAGAAGTTGGTATTTTCTAATTATTTTTCTTGATCCGGGATCCAGATCCATTTTGGTAATGCTAACCCTGCTCAAAAAAAGAAAGAAAAAAAAAAGTAAACAAACCAGCCTAAGGCAGTTTGCTGGTCCTAAGCCTGACCAGTTGAGAAGTGCCCAAAACCCTTCTTAAAGGGGTAGTTCACCCAAAAATGAAAATTCTGTCATCATTTCGTCACGCTTAAGTTGTTCCAAACCTGTATAAATGTCTTTGTTCTGCTGAACACAAAGGAAGATATTTGGAAGAATGTTTGTAACCAAGCAGATCTCAGCAGCCATTGACTACCATAGTGGGGGGAAAAAAATACTATGGTAGTCAATGGCTGCCGAGATCTGCTTGGTTACAAACATTCTTCCAAATATCTTCCTGCATAAAGCAGATTGATGTAGGACCGGCCTTTTTTTTAACAGACTTAAATTCTTCTTGTGGCATTCAGTTGGGGAACAACTAACTAAAAATGGCAATAATATAAACTACATTTTTGAGTAGAGTGATAGTAGATCAGCTGTTTTCCTATAATAGTTCAGGGTTTGAACAACTGTGTTGTAAAATGTTTTTGTTTTTTTAAGTTCTTTGTGATAATGTTTTCTATCCTACGTTATTTTAAGCCTAAACTAAAACGTTCCACAAATATCCAAATATCTTCCTTTGTGTTCAGCAGAAGAAAGAAATCCATACAGGTTTGGAACAACTTGAGGGTGACTAAATGATGATAGAATTTTCATTTTTGGGTAAACTATCCCTTTAAACCATCACAATAGACTAGTCTAACCAGCTAAGCCAGTCTTGCAGATCAAATTTTATATATATAAACAGGGAATTCTAATGTGCAAGATTCATCACAGATTTGTTTCTTACTGAAGGGTCTGTTTAAATGACGTGGAGCCTGCTGTGAAAAAGCACCATTCTCTTTAGAGACGAACAAGTGTGGACAAGCCTTTCACATGCCTCAAAATCCCATCTGTGCAGTTACACTTTGTAAGGAAACATTTAAACTAGCGGAACTGATTATCTTTGAGCGGCTAAAGCCAATTCCCCTCAGCTTCAGTCCTGTGGCTTTTTGTTCATATCGACGTTCCATCAATATCAATATATCAGAATTCGCCCGTATTTAGCTTCTTTATTAAGATCTTGGATCCAGATCTCGGATTCCTTTGTTTTCGGTTTTATACCTCAGACTACACAGCTCTCTTTGTGTCTTTCTTTTTCTTGTCTCCTGCTTTTTGTTTTTCCTCTTACCCAGGGGTTTTCTATCAGACTGAGGGATCAGACTTCCCATAATGCCGAGCGGCCGGGGGGTCAATACGCCCGCATTCATCTTCACCGTCTTTCATCAGCCCTTCTCCTGATCTGTATGATAAGAAAGGAGAATAGTGGGTCGGGGGCAGACCGCTCAGCAAGGTGTGTCTGTTGTCCGACAGCCCCCTGCAGCCGAGCTCTTTAAATCCTCATTAGGATTTAACCGGGAGGAGATGCTGGTTTTAATGGATTAAGCCTCATCACAGCTGCCTCCTGATTGGTGTTTGTCATGCAAAACTCAAACAGGGCCAGTCACATGTTATTTTGTTTCCTGTTCTTCCCGCGAGGTCTGAATGTTACTGGTCTCTATTAGTGTTAGTAGTGGCTTACAACAAGAGAGCTTGCAGCATGGTTTCGGGATAATAGACTTGTGGGTGTGGGTGATAAATCTGATGAGGAAATGACTGAAACTCATTCACATTGTCAATTCATTTGCATTGTTTTGCATTTAGCCCCGGCCTTTTTTTAACATACTTAAATTCTTCTTGTGGCATTCAGTTGGGGAACAACTAACTAAAAATGGCAACAATATAAACTACATTTTTGAGTAGTGTGATAGTAGATCAGCTGTTTTCCCATAATAGTTTAAGGTTTGAACAACTGTGTTGTAAAATGTTTGTGATAATGTTTTCTATCCTACGTTATTTTAAGCCTGAACTAAAACATTCCACAAATGTTGCAGTTTGGTCTGATTTTGTTTTTGTGGTAGAAATACTAGAAAAGCCATTTAGAAAGTGCCATTTTCCAGAAGGTCTTATGGAAGTACAAGTTTCTCAAAGTTGTAGTTTGGTAGTGATCATTTTAGTAGTCCAAAATGTATCATCCTCATTGGTTTCTGCGAGATAAACATTGCAGATGACATTTTAAATGAAATTTATAAATAAATACATAAAATTAGTCAACACATGTTGTTTCAAGCATTTAAGCAGAAGCCCTTAGAGTTTTAGACAACCAAAACTGCAACATTTTCTTCAGGTAACTTAAAATTGTGCTTCATGTAATAACGTTTAATTTTTCTAGTTTTATTCAAGTCAAAATCTTATTAGCAAATCAGCAACAATTGCAGATTTTTTCAGTGAATATAAATTAACTGGTAGATATTGCCTGCTTAAGCAGTTTCAGTGAGTTACCTTTTGTTAGTTAACTACTTTTTTTCAGGAGGAGCTTGACTGTAAATTTAAGTACTTCAAATTATTTGCAGCTTGGCAAGCTGCAGTTTCAAAGTTGCTTCCTCAACACTGATGGCATTAGAGAGAAATGCCTGCTCTTTCAGGCACAGTTTCAGCTGAGAAGACAACTGTGCATTGCTTAAATTGACAGTGATGAAGACCATCTCTTATTACAGGTTCCTGAGTGTTTGCAGGTTTTCAGTGGATGTAGCCCACATGAGTCTGTGTGTGTTGTGTCTGTGTCTCTGGCTCTCTCTTATCTTGTTTGGTGTCAAGCTGGTTGGTGAAATGATGGGTACAGCGGCAGGAGGTCACAGCAGACCCACCGAAATCAGACCTTATACCTTATCTTCTTGTTAAAGCACATATCAAATCTAAACAGAATTGTGCTGTGGAATATTTACGATTCGGCTCTCTGGCGCTCCTAGGACTGTTTCTCTGTAATGTGGTTGTTTAGGAGATCTTGAGGGGGTGATATCTTGAGGAGATGCAGGCCCTTATTATAACCATCTTTGTTTCACTTCTCTTGTTTTTGTTTCGAGTCTGAAAGATTCGATCAGACTGATGGATGAAGCCGAGAGGTGGGGTTGTGGGTTCGCCTCTGAGACGTTCCAGTCTCGGATCTTTGAAAACAAAGACGAAAAGATGCATCGCTGTTACTCATCTCCTTTCTTCTGTTTTATTCCTGAATCTCTGATCATCATGACTGATCTGTCTTTCCCACGTTAACTTGTTTAGATAACGGGTCTCTGTTTCACTTACTGGAACTGAAGTCGTTTTAACAATGACATGGATAATTCAGCCCAAAAGGAAAATTATGTTGCTATTATCTCACCTTCATGTCATTCTAAACTTATATATATATGTGTGACCCTGGACCACAAAACCAGTCATAAGTCACACGGGTATATTTGTGGCAATAGCCAACAATACATTGTATGGGTCAAAATTATCGATTTTTCTTTTTTGCCAAAAATCTTTAGGATATTAAGTAAAGATCATGTTCCATGAAGATATTTTGTGAATTTCCTACCGTAAATATATCAAAAATTTATTATTATTAGTAATATACATTGCTAAGGACTTAATTTGGACAACTTTAAAGGCGATTTTTTTGCACCCTCAGGTTCCAGATTTTTTATTAAAGCTTATTTATTCAGCTTTCAGATGATGTATAAATCTCAAATTCAAAAAATTGACCCTTATGACTGGTTTTGTGGTCCAGGGTCACATATATAGGTCCAGGGTCACATATATATATATATAACAACTAAATATAATATATTGCAAAATATGTATATATATATATACGAACACTTAAGTATTTTGAGAGCGTAGAGAGATCAACTCTATTACGTCATTCGCAGTGCTTCATGGGAGTGGGTGGAGCTAAAGAGCTATTTTGGCATGTGTTGCTTTTTTCGACTCTCTGATTGGTGTAATTTTCTGTTTAGCATCATGAGTAATGTAGTTTTTCACCAGGAATTCCGCTGTTAAACACTTTTAATTATGTTAAAAAAAACACTGTTAATTATTTAAAAAATAATGTGGGTTGACGGCTTCAGCAGAAGCAAATACCATGAATTAACATGGTATGTGCCGTTGCCGTTATCACAGATTTGCGTTTTTTGAGGTTTACACAGAGATGATAACGGTGTTGTTTCAAAACTATTTTGAGGCCTGTTTCGGGGTTTGTGTTCTCTAGCCGCCGGATGCTGTTGCCGTGTGGATGATGCATTGAGAGTTTTCTATTTTGGTTGAAAATGGTGTCATGTAAGTGGCCCCAAAGTAAATAACTAATGATTTTTTACAACAGAAATTAATCAATCAAAAACGTACTTTAGCTGGACAATAACTTTTTTCTAGAGCTGCTGTGCATCCAAAACAATCTCTCTTCCATTAATTTCCTATTATCACTGTAAAGCTGCTTTAAAACAATCTATATTGTAAAAAGCGCTATATAAATGAAGAAAAAAAAAATAAACAACAACCTTGTAGCTCACAGAAGGTTTGTCTTTAAAGCTTTATAATGTATCGTTAAAAATCAATGTACCTATGGAGAAAATTAATGAAAAAAAACGTATTCATTCATTTTTACTTCCGGAACCCAACTGTTGCACTCTATTTTGTCTTCTGTAGAAAACTAAAGAAGATTATTAGTGTGTTCACACTGCTCTTTTCCATTACAGTGAGCAGGCACAGTCAAAATCAAAAAGAGGGATAAAAAACAAATTTTTTTTTTTTTTTGGTTATAAATGTTTGGAACGACGTGAGTGTGAGTAAATTTAAATTTTTGGGTTGAATTATTAATATAACAACAACTAAATATAACATAAAAGGTGGCTTTTGATTTGTTTAATTTTTAAAGTGAGTATCACAAGACTAGCATTCCTCAGTTTCTTGGTATATAAATTAGGACAGTTCCCATTTCTGTGGCCGTCACAGCAGATGTTGCAGTCGTTCTTCAGCGGAGAGTGTATCAGTGATGTCATCTCAAAGATCGATGGCTGAAAATGTGCAGCAGATTCTGTTACTCACAGGGAGGTTTGTTCTCGCTAGTCCTACTAAATGAACTGTATCCTGTTGTAGTTTAAAAAATGCTTTGAGGTAGACACCCAGACAAAGAAACATTTCCAAGAACAAGATTAATCTAAAGGTCGGAAAGCTGGTGTCGTTAAGTTTTAACTTTGTGCCTTGTAATTGAGCCTTTTACAGAAGGTTGATGCTGATATTTGGGACATTCTGTGAAATGTGTGCCTTTTATGTTCCACATTAACATATGTGTAGATACAATAATAATGAATTTAACAATAAATGGCTGACCAACCATTTACATTTTAGGCAAGTTTATTTTACATAGAATTTCATACACAATGGCATTTATCACATAAAAGTGATTAAATATTATTGAATTATTAATTAAAAGTGATTAGAATATATTAAATGTAACAGTATTTTAGTGATAATGTAGAATTTAAAACAAAACATACTGAGTCATGTGTACAGATTATCAACCCTGTTACCGTAATAACTATTAAATTATTAAATTAAGCAAACAAAAATTATAAAAATCATTTTAAAAATAAAGTCGACAAGAACAAATAAATTTCTCCTTTTTTCACTTTTTTCAATATCGTATATTTTGTGAGAAGAGGTCAACCCCGTTACCACAAATAGATTTTTTTTTTAAAAACTAGATAATTAAAAAAAAAAAAATGTATATATATATATATATATATATATATATATATATATATATATATTGGTATGGTTCTCTTTGTTATAAGTATCTTGAAGGAAGTGAAATGACCTTGAAGGAAGTGACTTAAAATGACTTAAAATGAATTTTAAGGTGTCATTATTACAGTTTAATTATATATTTAAATACTGAATAATAGTAATTAATAACATGTACTTACTATAGGGTTAGGGTAAAATTAGGGTTTTGGTTGAGGGTTAGTTGCATGTAATTATGCATAATTTACTGTTATTATGGTAAGTACATGTAACATATGTAACAAGGACACTGTAAAATAAAGAGTTACCCAAATTTCTTGAGGGAATTTTTAAATGAGATTGTCAAAATGAAAAAAGGAAAGACTAAGTCATTGTGTTTGCGCAATAATATGCATTTTGGATGCAAAATTCACCCAATTTATGAGAACTGCACATGTAATGTTGCATTTTTATCCCTAAGCACTTGAATGACTGAGCAAAATATTTATCTCTCAGATAAAAAAAAAAATATATATATATATATATATACATAAATAAAAAATCACTGAAGGAGACAACTTAAGACTGGCTTTCAATACCAGGTTTTTATGAACATTCCAAATGATTCAAAGAGGTTCTGTTTAAAGTTAGTTTAAAGCCCAAAATTGTTGCATAAATCCCACTGCTGTGTTTGAAAAAATGTTTTAAAAGAAACACCTTGAATCTGGTCTATGTCCGCATGATTTATACATTCTTTCCTAAAATAATAATTATTGAATATGAAAAAATCCCCAGTTTACACAGCATTCCATGCTAGTGTATATATAATACATTGGAAATAGCTCATGTTCAGTCTTTTGTTCAGTAAGTTTTCTTTTTGCTGTAGCATCTCAAGCATTCTGGGCCATCTGCGCCTCGTCTTTGCAGTCTGAGTGACTGACTACATTCTGATATTTTTTAGACAGCATCAGACACGTTTTCAAACACACTCATCCTTTCAGCCGGACTACAGCAGGGGCTGTTATGTGCTGAAGAGTCTGGGTGCCTGTGATTTTACTGAAAAGTGGTCCAAAAGAACCCCACATTCATACATTTAAAGTAATGTTGACCAAAGCCAGTTCCCATGAACTTTGTAAAACAAAGGCTCTAGTGCTTTCTTGTACCGTTCAGACTGCAAACATGAGTTCTTGAGTTTGAAGGAGAGACTTTTTATCAATCCAGAGGATTTTTTTTTTTCACTTCATGGGGTTCTTATGTTTCGTTAAAGTATCAGCTTTGTCTCCAATGTCAGTGAATTCCCTGACTTTTCTAGTTGCCTGTAATAGTAATAATGGTAACATTTTAGTTTAGGGTCCAATTCTCACTATTAAAGGGGTCCTATAATGCCCCTTTTTACAAGATGTAAAACAAGTCTCTGATGTCCCCAGAGTGTGTATGTGAAGTTTTAGCTCAAAATACCCCACAGATCATTTTTTATAGCATGTTAAAATTAGCACGGCAAAAACACGCCGTTTTTGTGTGTCCCTTTAAATGCAAATGTGCTGCTGCTCCCAGCCTCCTTTCAGGAAGAGGGCGGAGCTTCAAGAGCTCACGTTAGCAGCTCTGATTACCTCACACAGACACACACTAAAAATGTCAGAAACTGTTCAGGCTTTTATGTTCAAACCGGAGTCGGACAATGATGGAAAAACTCAAGAAGAAGTGACACCATGTCACTATATGTCACAGGCTATATGGGTTATATGGGTATATGGGCAGGGTTTATGTACATTTCAGGGTTAGTGATGTTACTAACCAGTGAATAAGCTTGTTGTAGTCCCTACCAGCCTTGTGTTGTAGTCCTTAAAAAGCGATTTCTTTAAAAGAAAATATCCCCCTTTGCTTTGAACTTTGAGCGTCGTAAATTTGCAGATATTGTTTATGCTCATACAGCAACATTACACACTAACTAAAGTTAAAAAAGTGAAATCATAATCAACCACCTCTTTAACTATTTGCTTATTAGCATGCATATTACTAGGATTATTAGTACTAAAGCACATCAATGCCTTATTCTGCATGACCATATTCTACATCCCTTAAACCTACCCAATACCTAAACTTAACTACCTTAATTAGGAATTTGTTGAGGCAAAAGACGTAGTTAATAGTTAGATAATAGTGAGAATTGGACCCAAATCTAAAGTGTGACCATAATCTTTTTTAATCAGTTTTAAATTCTTATAAAACTTCAGAACAGCAATACAGCACATAATTTGTCTTTTTTTCCAAAAATTTTGAATTTTATTCTCTCAGAAATATATATATATATATATATACACTCACCTAAAGGATTATTAGGAACACCTGTTCAATTTCTCATTAATGCAATTATCTAATCAACCAAACACATGGCAGTTGCTTCAATGCATTTAGGGGTGTGGTCCTGGTCAAGACAATCTCCTGAACTCCAAACTGAATGTCAGAATGGGAAAGAAAGGTGATTTAAGCAATTTTGAGCGTGGCATGGTTGTTGGTGCCAGACGGGCCGGTCTGAGTATTTCACAATCTGCTCAGTTACTGGGATTTTCACGCACAACCATTTCTAGAGTTTACAAAGAATGGTGTGAAAAGGGAAAAACATCCAGTATGCGGCAGTCCTGTGGGCGAAAATGCCTTGTTGATGCTAGAGGTCAGAGGAGAATGGGCCGACTGATTCAAGCTGATAGAAGAGCAACTTTGACTGAAATAACCACTCGTTACAACCGAGGTATGCAGCAAAGCATTTGTGAAGCCACAACACGCACAACCTTGAGGCGGATGGGCTACAACAGCAGAAGACCCCACCGGGTACCACTCATCTCCACTACAAATAGGAAAAAGAGGCTACAATTTGCACGAGCTCACCAAAATTGGACAGTTGAAGACTGGAAAAATGTTGCCTGGTCTGATGAGTCTCGATTTCTGTTGAGACATTCAGATGGTAGAGTCAGAATTTGGCGTAAACAGAATGAGAACATGGATCCATCATGCCTTGTTACCACTGTGCAGGCTGGTGGTGGTGGTGTAATGGTGTGGGGGATGTTTTCTTGGCACACTTTAGGCCCCTTAGTGCCAATTGGGCATCGTTTAAATGCCACGGCCTACCTGAGCATTGTTTCTGACCATGTCCATCCCTTTATGACCACCATGTACCCATCCTCTGATGGCTACTTCCAGCAGGATAATGCACCATGTCACAAAGCTCCAATCATTTCAAATTGGTTTCTTGAACATGAAAATGAGTTCACTGTACTAAAATGGCCCCCACAGTCACCAGATCTCAACCCAATAGAGCATCTTTGGGATGTGGTGGAACGGGAGCTTCGTGCCCTGGATGTGCATCCCACAAATCTCCATCAACTGCAAGATGCTATCCTATCAATATGGGCCAACATTTCTAAAGAATGCTTTCAGCACCTTGTTGAATCAATGCCATGTAGAATTAAGGCAGTTCTGAAGGCGAAAGGGGGTCAAACACAGTATTAGTATGGTGTTCCTAATAATCCTTTAGGTGAGTGTATATATATTTTTTTTTTTTTTTTTTTACTGAAGTATAATATAGCTAGAGCACTGCAAAACCTCTATGATTTTAGGGTGTTGTGGGTTGATGCTAGGGAGTTGCTATGTGGTTGCTAAAGTCTTCTGAGTGTTTTTAACACGTCTTTGCAGTTCCCAGCGTGTTCTGGGTGGTTGCTAGGTAGTTACTGTCCCAAATCAAAAGAGGCTATCCAGACTTTTTATTCTGGACCCTTCTTTTATGTTAGTCTATTCCACTCAAAAGGTTTGTTCTAGTTCCAAACTCTTCATATATATAATATTAATAGTGATGCTTCACTTAGCAAACACCACAAATGTTTTTTTTCCCATGTGTGTGGTTTTCAGAACTTTACTACATTCTATTTCATATTTAAGGCATCTGTAAGCCACCACGGATGCGGTAACTCAGTTTTCCATTTGATTTTCAGTTATACTGGGCTCGGTGAGGACTTATTCTAGTCTTTAATACAGTACAGTGTGGATTGCAATCTTGTTCGATTAGATGGAATAGGTTTATTAGGATATCAGATTGTCATGGACCATTAACGGCATGTTACCCAAAAATAGAATACTCCAATATGTTTCTGTAAATGTCGGCAAACTCTTTGCCCAGGGTCTTTCTCTTCTGGTGTAGTTAAATGAGAATTCGAACAAGGCATATAAGCACTAATTTCTGTCAGTGTGAGCAATAGAAGCGGATAGAGTCCGGGGTGGAATTATCTCACCGTATATCTTGCTAATGAATACCCATAGCTTGTGAACTTAAAACCATACAGCACAAGTGTCATGTAGGCCTTTTTATTCCAGGTTGTCCTTGCATTTTTAGTGTCCCCTCGAGGGTTTTCAGATATGAAGCAGGGTGTGAAAGCCAGACGCTGGCGGTGCAGTTGATGCTTCGTCAATAGACGACTATAAAGGAAGAATTCATGACCTTGATACGGTCCATTGTGCTTAATTAAGTGTAAAGGTTGATTTACATGTGTGAGTCAGTGCGGAGGTTGTTGGTCTCACTTGTGCTACTTAGCACTGAAAAACACAAAGACCTCAGAAATATGTATAGTGGCTTTTTATCTAATAGATGGACTTAGTCATTAAAATGTGATAATAACTATCATTTCATGTCATTGTGAAGACGTAGTGTCAAGAATCTTTGATGCCTGTTAAGACAATATTTATATTACAATGGTCATTTGTATAAGTAAAACATATGCAAAAGCAAATGTGTTCAGGGTAACACTTTAGTAGGAAAACATATTCACTATTAACTACGACCTTGCCTCAATAAACTCCTAATTTACTGCTTACTAATAGTTAGTAAGGTAGTTTTTGTAGTGTTTAAGTTTAGGTATTGGGTAGGATTAAGGGATGTAGAATAAGGTCATGCAGAATAAGGCATTAATATGTGCTTTATAAGTATTAATAAACAGCCAATATTCTAGTAATATGCATGCTAATAAGCAACTAGTTAATAGCGAGAACTGAACACTAAATTAAAGTGTTACTGTGTTCAGTTACTATTATATATATATATAAAAAAAACTGCATCCTCAGTCATCATTTTTTTTCAGTAAGTGAAAGTGACCGAGATAAAGTGAATATTAATTGACTGGTCATGTGATCTGAACATATTTGCCTTTATTAGGTGACCCGCTCCATGTAAAATAACATGGCTACTGATATGACTCTCGTGTGGGCACTATTAATTTCTTTATATATAAACAAAAATTCTTTATAATTAAAATTTACTAAGTGCACTTAAATAATTTGCTTGGAAAATGTTTTGAAAATCATGATAAATCAAAGTAGTTTACATTGCATGCATCTCCTAGAAATGTAGACTTGTTGGATTCATGTTGCTTTCATATGTTTCACACTTGTAAACCAAATTTTAAAATCAACTGACTAGTAATGTGAAGATTTTTTTTCATAATTAAAAAGTAGAAACATGGTCATTAAAAAAATAAATTAGTTAATTAATTGATAGATAGTACAAAAATAGTGTCACAAAGGGTTTGAAATTAACTTTTTCACTCACCGGCCAGTTTGACTACTAAATTTTTTAGTTACCGGGCGTTCAG
The DNA here is from genome assembly GCA_039654105.1 of Coreius guichenoti. Lineage (NCBI taxonomy): Eukaryota > Metazoa > Chordata > Actinopteri > Cypriniformes > Gobionidae > Coreius > Coreius guichenoti. The sequence continues at coordinate 26,776,197 of CM077188.1, read as the reverse complement.
AACTTCTAATAGCCAAAAATAAATAAATTAATTAATTAACCAGATTAACTATTTCTCAGCTATATATATATATAATTTGGATTGCATATTCATTTCTTATTCAAACAAAATCCTGTCATCTCCTCCCTTCCTCTTTCATCCTCATCCTTTTCACCAAAAATGTATTTTAGGTGGACAGATCAATACAGTACAAAATTGTTTGTTTTGTGTTTTTTCAAACCGTATGTCCTGCAGACTGCAGTCCTCATAATACATTACATTGTGTGTTGAGTCAAAGATGAGCCACTCACGCCCAGCTTGCCACTTGGTATTAAAACTTCTAATTTTCTTTTCTTGGTTTCCTTCGTTGCTTGGCGGTGCTTTTCACTGGGGTTAGTTACCCCAGGCAAGTATCACCACATTATTATATTTTCGCTATTGCTTCAATGCAAATGAACAAGCGCACCGTTATTTGTTGCATAGTGACGTGTGTGTTCAAGTAAGCCAGAAATGCGCAGATTCTGTGCAATACGCTGTATTTAATATATCATGATGACTCACGAGTTGAGTATTTGCACTAAATCTGCACCAATTTGGCTTACACGAAATTCCCCAGCAGAGTGAGTGGACATAATAAGTAACCCGCCACCTGTCTAGTGATTTGACTGATTTTTACTCGCATTTGGTGGGTTGCCGGATGTTAATTTCAAACCCTGGCGTCACACCATAATATATTTAAAACTGATTTAAAAAAATGGTCTCAGCAGAGTTACAAAAAAGGGGAGGGGCTGGACCTCATGCAAATGACAACAAAGATTTCAGTTTTACAAAGATTCCTCTTAACAATGCGAGAATCAGCAGGGTGTGTTTTATAGTCCTACCCCAAACTAAATGACAGTGTTTTTTTTTTTTTTTCAACCAGCATGTACCTATATCAAAGAACCTCCTGATAGCCTGCCTGCTGTTGCCATGGAAGAGAAGGATGCAGATGAATTGGGGCAAATGGTGGTGTTGAATACCAATGAGCCCAGGAGCCAATAGCTCACAAACATGTTTAACGCTTTTTTGCTAAACTACTGACAATGTTTTCTTCTTTTTTTTGTATTGTGTTTTTAATGTCCCAATAATTTGTCAGGACAACAGAAGCGGTCAGTAAGAGTGGCCATGTTGTACGTAATCTCATTGAAACTCAATATCTGGATTAATACCAGGCTTCAGTTTCCACTGTAGACATTTAATAAAGTTATAATGCTAAGATTTGGCCACAGAATACTGAAGATGTTTGCTCGGACCCACGCTGAGGGTTGCATCCTTATCGTAGCTTACCGAGCTTCAATAAAAACATTATTTTGTTCCCCACACAAATCTCATTCAGCCTGAGAGCGTCTCCCCTGTTGAGGATATTTGCATTGCCCTGTTGTTCTCCCTCTGGTGAGACCTGACTTCTAAAGACAACATGCCCTTATAAAGGATATTGCAGGATTATGGAAACCACTCTGTGGGAGGAAGAGTCGTCTCCTCATTGACGTCTTTGCCTTCCATAGATTTCTCTAGTATTTGGCTAGCAGGGAGCAACAAAGCAACAAAAAATTGCAGGTATCAAGCTGCGTCTCCAGTGGCAGCAAGCTGATTCTGGGTATTATGGGTCCCTTTCCTCCTTTAAAGCTCCCCCAGTAAGCAACGTCGTCAACCGCAAGTGTGTAATAATACTGGCCAGCTTTGAAACTGCGAGCTCATTTACAAACAGCTGTAGCCATTGACAGGACAAAGCACAGTTCAAACTACATTAACAGGGCTTGGCAAGCATGATGAGGTCCGGAATCCTTTCGGTTCTCGGTGGGACAGCATGCCGTGTCAAGCTTGAATAACCATATTAAAACTCTTTGCTGTCAGCCCCAGTGGCTGTTCCCAGAAGACTATGAAAGCAGTTTAGATCTCACCTCAACCTTATTGCAAATACCAAAACCGCTGCATTCTATTATCATACACGAAAAGCGCAGAGCATAAGGGACTCTTCCGTGGGCTGTTTTCTTGAGTCTGGTAATATTTCTTTATTAGGTGACACGGTGACATGACTCATCTGTTTGTCATCTGGCTCCTCGGCGGTCGGTACGAGGGAGCTTACAGCAGACCGATGATGGTGATCTTTATCACTCGCGCTCTGTTCATTACCCCTCTGCAGTGACACTCATATCCTGGCAGATGGTCACTTTCCGATTGATTTGCCACGTTGGGGAGATTAAAATATTATGGCTCCGAAGAGACCGTCCGCTGTCCTCGTCAAATTAGCATTTTTGCCTGGCTGTTGCTCACAGAATGGGTCAATGTCACCCCAAAGGTGATGACGGAATTAGAGTAGGATCATGGGAATTGGGCAGCAGAGATGCAGGAACTCCTGACTTACCGTCACAGCGAAAGCTGATCCTGGTGTTTCCTGTTAGGATGCTAGGACTACTAGCTGTGCTTACGGTGGGTGTAGCTAGCGTATAAACACGTTCATACTTTTAGAAATGTGTATATCTCGCCATTTTTTAAATAAACAAGTATTATATTTTAAACAGGTTTATTTTTCTTGGCTGCAGAGCAGGAAAAAAAATTATAAATTTAAGACCATCACTAGTGACCTGTACAAACAAACCATGGCCCGGTTTCACAGACAGGGCTTAGACTAAGCCAGGAATAGGCCTTAGTTCAATTTAAGTAGCTTTTATAAATGTGCCTTAGAAAAAACATTACTGATGTGCATCCTGAGACAAAACAATGGCACTGACATATTTTAAGATATGTTAGTGTGAGTTTCTTTCAGTTAAAACAGCTCAAACATGCATTTTAGTCTGGGACTAGTTTAAGCCTTGTCTGTGAAACTGGGGGCATGTCATTTAAGCAGTAATTTTACTAAGACTAGCACAAATCATTTAGCACTATCAGGTTAATTACTATTCATGAGCAAAGCTGGTAAGCTTCACAATGTGTCGCCCTCCCTTTTCTGATCATCCCTGTGCTACCAGAATACTTTACTTAAAGCCTTTATGTATAATGCATTATAAAGGTATTCATAAGTGCACAATTATATGGTTAGTGATATTATTATTTGTATTTTACTATTGCATATAGATCCAATTTTGGCTTGCATATTACTAGTTGAAAAGCACTGGATATAGGAAATAAACTACCAGTGGCATGTTTTTAATGCAGTGTAATAAGATGCATTATCGAAACCTCTTTGCCCCGACATCGTACAAAATCTTGTGTAATTAAAAACACATGTATCAGTTTTCCGCGACGAATCTCGGCGGTACAAAAGCACCTTGTATGTATAAAAACATTTACACGGTAACAGAGCTCGACGAGGTTAAATGGGAGGTGTATTTGAGCCCTGATTAAAAGGCTCTCCCACCAGTCGCACCAAGCAGATCTGTGGAGTCATGTACAGCAGTGCAACTGATAAGGTAGGGCTCTGAAAGGACTCCATTGTGTGTCGGCGTGGGGCCTGTTCGCTGGAGTTCAGAGTTGGCTACCTATCTACCTGAAAGGAATTGAAAAGCGACCCTTGTGGTGACTGACCAGAATGACTGATAAGCCTCAGGGGGAGATTATAGCGATTATGGCACTGCTGGAGAGGTTGCCATGGCGATGAAATCGAGCATTCTCTTTAATATATTATTTACTGCCTCCGTTCCTGACCCACGTCATTTAATCAGGAGAGCAGGAGACCCATTCACTTTTAAAAGCACCGGTTCATGCACAGGAAGCTCGCACACCTCTGCCTGTGTTCCGCACAGCATAATACAGATATGGGGAAAAAACACCAGGCTGGGCATAAACTATACATGAAAACCAGCCCAACAGCCAGTTTACGCATCGCCGCAGGAAAGGCACAAGAGGATTTCCACAGGCTTTCTCTAAAGCCAAAACAAACAATAAAAAACACTTGATGACTAAAATGTTTTGTCATGTCCAGACTATTATTAGACAAATCAAATACATTTTATGGCAGTTTTTTGGTGAAGTGCTTTAAATGGCAAATGAATGAGTAGTTGATTGAAGTTTGAAGACATTTGAATATTACGTTTGAATGAGCAAACTCATAACGCTGGGAGTAGAATGGCTGACCCACATCGCTCAGTGGGCTTTGGTCATGTTACACAGGGCTGAACATGTCAAAGTCAAGTAGTTAGTGGACATCACTAAAGCTTCTATAGAGGAAACTTTGGCTCCATGTCATTGAGGTGCAAATGTCTTTCAAATGGACTTTGTCCTTCCTGCTGTCTGACCACGAATGCTCATTGACCCTGACCGGCTAAAACCAGAGCGGAAATTATATAAACGCTCAACTTTGAGACAAAGGAGACGGTGGATCCTTGGCTTTATTGAGATAATAAAGGAAATTAAGCAAGAAACGAGGATCTGACTTCCAAATCTCTCTATGCAGCATAATACGTAAAAAATCATTTTCTTTCCCTTGAAAGAATTATAATCCGTTTCCAAACGCTATTTGGTGTACTAATCTAAATTACTTTTCTTTCTCCTGAGAAAAATGCCAAATCTGGTTTCTTTAGGGTTGTCACTATGTTTTCCCACCCCTTATTTCAACGTCTCTTTATTTTCTAAAATTAAAAACAGGATTTTTTTTTTTCAGTCATGAGCCTTAATATAATATTATCTTTAATAAAACTGGATTTTCACATTTTCTTCAGAAAATGTGAAAGGTGGTTGCCCATCCAAAACCCATCGCTACAATTCTAGGATGTTTTAGGTGGTTGTCAAGGTGTTCACATTGCTACACAGTTGCTATGGCGTTCTTGTTGGTTGCTGGGGTGTTCTAGGCAAAAATTAAAGTCTAATCACTTAGAAAAGTATTAAGAAGTCAGATTAAATATTTATGTATTTATCTGTAGATTGGCACTTTTAATGAAAGATGATTCATCAATTTGGCACAATCCTCCTTAGTTATCTAGTAACCTTAAGATAAGCAAAGTGCAGAATTCAGTTTCTTCGTCATTTCTTCAACGTTTTCTGTAATATAATAATAATTTCTCTTGTAGTCATGGTTATATCAACTCTGAGTGTTCTTCTTAAGGCACCCATACCCTACAAGAGAATCGGGACGATTTTGGGCCCAATTCTCCCCTTCCGACAATCCTAAGTAAAGTCCCGATTATCGTGATGGCTCTACAGATTATCTCAGTGGCGTAACTTTGTTTTATAAAGTGGGTGGGACAGGAGTGGGGGAAATTTATCAACACAGAAGTCATGTTTAACGTGATAGTTTCATCCTTACATCTACTATAATACAATTTGTATTTAGTCTCGAGATTCCTCATATCAGTGAACAAATAAATAGATTTGCATTGACTGCCTGTGTACCTTAATGGTCTGGTGGTAGAACTTGTGTTAAGTGTGTCAGAGAGTTTCTGGGTTCTAAATCTGCCCTCATATAGTTTTTTTTTTCTCATTAAAACCAAAGGTGTTCATCAGTGATTGTGATTTTATATCAAGAGCAGGGACACGTTTGTGTGCATTTTGTTTTGTGATTTCACTGGAACGAATAGAGAGTCTCCCCAACGGCGTTAAGCGATAGACTGAAGAGCTTGTCTGTGTGAAGATTGCGCAGTGTGCATGAGCGCCAAGAGATCTGATAACAGTGACAACAAGCATTCGCCATGATTTCAAAAACAACACATTCCAGCAATAGATCGCTTCTTATTTAACATAAATGACCAAATTGCTAATCAAATGGAGATGTTTCTTTCTATTAGGTACATCTGTGCCGCGGGATGTTTCAAAAAGTGGGGGGGACAGTATTGACCCTGGCAAAAAGGGGTGGGGACACGTCCCACCGGTCCCATCAGCAAATTACGCCTATGAATTATCTTATCAGATTTTCCTGTGATGTGAGTTGTGTGAAGAATGATTCAATCTACTCAGAAGAACGTCGGGGCCACATCGCTCTCAGTCATAAAAATCCAACAAGTTGAATATTTACGAGCAGAAATCCTGTTGTGTGGGGGGAACCCCAAGGACAAACGTCCACGCACTCTCTAGATTGTCACGTGGAACAAAACGGTACCCACTCAGAAAGCGAGCTGACGGAAGACGGAAGCATAACACAAACTAATTCAAACCTTTCTTTTTTTTCCTGAAAATGTTCCAAACATTATCACCATTTCCTTTTTCCCCGTCCTCCAACATGTTTGTTTACTCTAAAGTCACGTTTGACCACAAGAGATTTTGCGAGATTTCCGTGTTCACAGTCGGGAATCTGGTTGTTTGTGAACAGAATCTGTTAGTGTGTGTTGTGCTGTCTCACATCGCAACGCTCCACACTAGAGGAACAAAACTGTTAAATCTACCGTCATGTTTGTGATCTCTCAAATTTTGAAAATCTGATAAGATTTGAAAAATCTTTTAGTGTGGGTCAGCCTTTTAAGCAGGTCATAAAGGACACATTTATCTACAAGAATTGAATAATCATTGACCTTTAGACTTTATCTGATGGTTTAATAGACTGTTTGTTGGGGGCATTTGTCTTACACGTCAGGAGTAATGTGTCCTATATTTGCCCCACAAAAAAAAATCATTAACACTGTTCATTAGTTAATCAACTGCTTAAAATCTGCAGTAACAAGCTCCTTTACTGTCAGAAAATGTCAGACTGCAGCAATGACAGATGTAGAAAACGCTTTTAAAGGCGTTTGGTTAACATGCACTCTGTTTGAATGTTAAAAATTCTTTTAAATTTAAAAGCAATGGCTGCAAAAAATTCACTGTAATATATATTTCATTAACTGATATAATGTTAATGTTCCAGCCTACTTGAACTACTTTAATCAGCTTTGTAACAATTTTACAGTATAGTGAAAAAAATCCCTCTCCACAGAATGAAGTCTTTTCCCCTTAATTAGATTTCGAAGTCTGTCCCTTTCTCTCTCTCTCTCTCTCTACTGTATAGATTTGACCGTGTCCTGAAATATCCGTCCATAACAGCGTGAGTCAGCAGTGACTCCAGGCCTAATCAATTGTCCTGCTTTTGGAAAGCTGTTTATGAAGCAGGCTCCAGCAGACTACATGATGCATGAACTGTGCTGGTGGGCGTTTCGGGGCTCTGGCAATGGGAATGCGTTTTAATGTAATTCCCAGACACTCGAGAAGTATCGTGTGTTGTAAACTTGACATGCCAGGCCGCAAGAACACGTCGAAGTTTCTCATTATCGTCCCTTCCACGCCCTCAACATACTCTGGTTTTCCTGGTGTTCTGGTGAAATGAAAGAATGGAGTGTGGTTGAGAGGATCAAATCTGCTGCCATGTGGCGGAACCGCAGCTCAGGAAAATGGAGAGTTTTAGCAGAGCCGATCGGATGAGGTGAAAAAGGAGGCGGGTTTGGCTGTGCTATTCCTGTGTAGTTGGAGTCAGAAGGGAAAAGGGCCGAGTGAGATAATGCAGCCCGGTCTGATGGACACCGCCGCAGCCCCATTGATCTGCTCAAACACCATTGTGACCTCACAATCGAGTTGCATTAGTGTACGGTGGAATGTAGGCCAGGGGAAAGGGGCCATGACTTCAAATTTTAAAGCAAAAGACAGAAAAGGCCTGAGCAAATAAATCATGATCAAATTTAATCACATTATCTATGTCAATTTACCTGAATGCTTCATGAGCTCTGTTCACTGAACATATTTGATCAAAAATACAGTAAAACAGTAATGTTGTGAAATATTATTACTATTTAAAACAACTCTTTTCTATTTGAATATATTTGTAATTTATCCCTGTGATGAATTTTCAGCATCATTACTCCAGTCTTCAGTGTCACATGATCATTCTGAAATCATTTTCATTTGCTGATCTGGTGCTCAAGAAACATTTCTTGTTATCTTTTTTTTTTTTTTGGGAACCATGTTACATTTTTTTTTAAATAAATAGAAAGTTAAAAAGAACAGTATTTATTTTAAATATATATATATATATATATATATTTTTTTTTTTTTTTGTGACCATTTAAAAGTCTTTACTGTAATTTTTGAATGCATCTTATTGACCCAAAATTTTTGAACACACTCTAAAAGAATGCTGGGTTTATTGGCAACCCACCACTTGGTAAATATTGGACCGAACACATGCTGGGTTATTTTTACCCAGCTTGTTGGGTTTTATACATTAACCCATTTGCTGGGTTGTTTTTTGAAAGTGCTGGGTTAAATAATAAAAATGCACTATAAAATCTCTGTTATATATATATATATATATAAGACAGGAACAGTTCATATACAATATTTTGTATTCAATGGCAAGTCAGTCTTTTACAGTCATAAAATACTGAAAAACATTTAGTAAATGTTTTAGGGCATGACAGGAGCAGCAACAGCAGCCAATGGGAAGAAAATTGCTATCAGTAGGCTGTTCCAATTCATTAAATCACAATCTTATATATTGATTTTTGAAAAGTTACATAAAAAACAGCTTTACCTTGTGCCATCTCGTCTGTCAGACCTTTAAGTTTCAACCCATCAAACGCATAGACGCTAGGTTCTCCTATTATAGTCAGTGAAGCGCAGCTTAGGACAGCAATGTCGTGTCGTGTTTCAGCCCCGGTCGCGCATTCATTTGGCGAGAGGTGAAACTTCCTGGTGGCGCTGGCGCGTTGTTCGTCTAGTGTTCCCAGCAGACGTTAGCTGTGACTTACATGTAAACAGAAAAGTTAAACTGTGAGACTACAGACATTTTCCTCTTTGTACAGTAATAATTTGATAGGAATACAATGTAATACAAAACCTTAATTTCGTTCAGGAATTTCCTCTCAGGAAGTTTTCTCTTAGAACAGAACACAAAATGACTGTTGACAACAGTATCCAGTTTTAACCGGTTTGGCACAGACTACCCAACATTGGGTTACATTGACCTAGCGCTGGGTAGGTATGTGATGACCCAGTTACAGAAAAATTACCCAGCACTGAGTAAAAATATTAAAAATAACCCAATAAAATGACCCAGCAGGCTGAACCCAGCATTTGGGTTAAAAAAAATAACCCAGCATTTTTTTTGAGTGCAGTAGTGTAATGTTAAGCAAGAAAAAAAAGAAAGAAAAAAGCCTTTGATATGGTAAAATCACTGTTTTTTTACTGTTTTTTATAAAATGTTGGCAACAGATAATCAATAATCCGAATAAACAATACTTCAGCCAAGTAATGTAGTTCTTTATTTACGTAGCAACTAGTTTATTGCCATTTTACAATGGTTTTGAATGCTGTCCACCCAATCATAGTGCAAATTCGAAACTACCAGTTAGCATTTTATTGAGCTTTACCTCTCATTGGTGGTTTTTACCGAGTCACAAAGCGAATTGCATGTTGTTGAGCAGCACGCACTATAAAATGACATATGTGAGGCGGCAACACCTGTCATCAGTCAAAACTTGCTGCTGTGTTTCATTTCTAATGGTCACAAGGAATGACTAAAGATTTGAAAAAACCCAACGATAAATCTTGGTTCAACAAACCTAGATTTGATTTCCACTGAATGGACTTTTTAAAGTCATTTGAATCCATTTTGCTGTCAGTGTCTTTGAGAACATCTCAACATGTCAAACTCAGGGAGAAATGCTGTGGATAAAACGTGCAGTGACTGTGTTCTGACTGAATAATTACAGGAGAAGCTTCTCAGCAGACAGATTATTTTCCTCTTCATTTGAAAACATGAATGGGGAAAAAAAAGGCAGAGCCATGTTGACTTTATAATTTCACTTAAATCAATTGTACAGACTGATTTTAGATGGATTTTTACTTAATGTGGCCACATTTATACACATTGCTGGAGGAAATATAAATTAAACAGCAGTCTTTCTCACAGGTTATGAATCTTTCTAATAAATTATGTATTTTTTTTAACAAGACATTTTAACACCATTTACAGTCTGAGGAGGTGTATGATACAATACAGCAAGCGAGTCAGAAATGATGCAAATAAACATGACTTCTACTGTTTTTTTGTTTTTGTTTTGTTTTGTTTCGTTTTTTAAAAGTGGTTTGCTTTTAAAATACACCTTCTAGGTAGATGGATAGATGTAATTCTCAGTCATAGCACATAACTGATTATTTTTCTTATACTTATTTTCTGGTGCATCCGTGCTGCGTTTTGCATGTGAGATTTATTTCTAAAAATAGAGATATATTTAAGGTCAGGGCCTGTGATTGGCTGAATGTATTTTTGACATTAGCGTGATTAGAGAAATGCCCTTTACATGCTGTTCTGAGCTCAGTACCAGATTTCACTCTCAGAACAGACATTTGATGCTCTACACTTCAGCAGAAGGTTTTTTTTTTTTTTTTTTTTCACTGACTGTATCTCTTGTTGTCTGGCATTTCTTACCTTCTATAAAATGGAGAGAAATACTTTCGTCAGTACTTTATATTTTTGTAACATTGTTAGAATTGTTGCATCTGTCATTCTTTATTTATTTAAATTCATTTAAAAAAAAAACATCTTCGGATCTCACTGTATTTTTGTTTCTTTTTGGTAAACTAATTATATAATTATTGTAAATATATAATTCAAGTTTTTAGCATTGTGGTATTATTTTCCTCCAAATGCTGAATTCTCTGACTGTATATTTATATAATAAATTTGATAAAAACACAATTTAAATATTTGTTCAAAGGTACAACAAATACTACCATGATGTATAAAGACTTTACAATTGAAATAATATATTTATTTGCATTAGTAATAATTTTTTTTTTTTCACATTGCAGTTATGAGATTTTTATATTTAAGCAAAATAACTTTTTTGCAGTAGAATTTATTTATTTATTTTTTTTTCTAAAGTCTCTCTCTATCTTTCAGGGTTTAGCCGGGCAGCTATGCCGTTTGGTCTGGTGAGGCGGGAGCTGTCTTGCGAGGGTTATCCCATCGACCTACGTTGTCCAGGAAGTGATGTCATCATGATCGAGACTGCCAATTACGGCCGGACAGACGACAAGATCTGCGATGCTGACCCCTTTCAAATGGAGAACATCAACTGTTATCTGCCCGATGCATTCAAGATCATGTCTCAAAGGCAAGTTCTTCCATGCTAAGATCTGTCACATTTCTCCCTCCTTTTCCAAAAATCTCTCTTCAAAACGTGTCTTCTCTCTCATTTGGCCGGGTTTGATTACACAGCGCATGAATACGAGCATCTTCAGTGGCGTGCATGAAGAATATTTCTCTCTGCAATCTACACAACCAAACCAAACAGATCTCAATACGCTCAATTTCTTTTGAGTTTAGACAGTGTCGTACATCTGGAGGCTTGTGCTAAAAAAACAGGAAGTGATGTGTGAGCCGGGCTTTGATACGTATTGCCGCGGGAGTGGCATACAGTTCCGCTCAGCTTATTATAAGAACGTTGTGATTCGGGGGAAATAGGTTTGAAAATGTGGCGTCTCAATTAGTCCTTTCAGCTGCAGGCAATTAGGCGTCTCAAGTGGGTGTTAATCTACACAGGAACTCTAGGCAGGGATTTGCCTTCGCAGGTCTGCAGAAGTCCAGATGTGAAATTGCATTGTTGTGCACTTTTCATCTTGTTAGTTTTCTGGTCAATAATGAATTACCAACAACTTCACAATCTGTCATTGCTACAGTTGCATTAATAATAGATTACTTTACTTAATAATAGAAGCTTTCACTCAACACTTCATTTCTTTGCAAAAGAAAACTTTCTTTTTTTTTTTTTACTGTTGATTTAGGCTTATATCAAATTAATTGATATATACACCTCATGCTATGTCCCGTGGGTTTGTGTTGCCTATTAACTTGTTTAATAATGTGGACTTATATAAGGGTTTGAGCAACTAGAAGCACTTTCTACATTGTTGTGTGTTGGCCTTCTCTTGGTCTTTTTGTGTTTTGTTTTACATATTAGACAATTGAGATATTGTTGAGAGCAGGGTCCAAAATAAATACCTGGCGACGTCGGAGAGGCCAGTAAAATATATACATATTTTTATTCTATATTGACAATATAATTGCTTATCTTTTACTTATATATTTGTATCAATCAGGTGTATTTTATGACTTAAAGGGACACTTCACCACTGGCAAAATGGGCTTTCAATAAAACTCGCCTGCCTATACAGTAGAAAGGTGAAGAGAAAAAAACCCGACTTGAGAGATCAGAGAATAAGGGCCCTATTTTAACGATCTAAGCACATGGTCTAAAGCGCACAGCGCAAGTGCACTTAGGGCGTGTCCGAATCCAATTGCTGGTTTAACGACGGGAAAAATGGTCGGCGTGCCCGGCGCATGGTCTAAAAGGGTTGTCCCTAGTCTCTTAATGAGTTATGGGTGTGTTTTAGGCATAACGTGCAATAAATCAAAGTCTCATCTTCCATTCCCTTTAAAAGCCAGTTGCACTTGCACTATGGCGGATTCGCTATTTACATGGCGGAATATAGACACCCTCAACCTGACAAATCCGTTTAAATACATGTGTGTATATCCACAATTGGTTAAATAAGTAGCCACTTTCATTCGTCATTACTGCAAATAGGTAATTCTGATACATGCAATGACTATCCATTAAGACATGCAGGCATTTTTATCTTTATGTACACAATAATAATCTTTTACATTGTAATCCTTTTATTTTTAATATTTGGTCTGCTGTACGTCCCTGTGTGTGTAATAAGCAGAGTGTACGCGCATTGTGCACCCGCCTTTAGGCGCATATTACTAATGTGCCCTTTAAATAACACAAAAAATACTAAATGTTTTTAGTTGCCTCAAAATAGTAACGCGCCAACAATGGACCTGAACACACCTGGTTTTCAGACCAGCATGCCCATGGGCGCAAATGCATTTGCTATTTAAACAACGTGGCGCAGGACTTGAAAATGATAACTGCGTCAGGATGAAACTAGCAAAAAACACTTGCGCCGCATTGCGCCAGGTGTATGATAGGGCCCAAAGAGTCTTCCCTTTTGCCAAATAGGTAGGAAAACTTCAACACCCATAATGCACTGGGAATGTTGCCATCTAAGGCCACTCCCACCAGTCTGCTATGATATGCTTAACCAAATACCGCCTTGCTTTAGTAGGAAATACTTCATATCAAACTTTTAGTCATAATGGTGTCGAATTTGTATTGTTCCCGGGTGCAAGAATTCAAAGTGTAAACACTTAGTGGGAGTGAGTTATTTTTAGCGGGACTGCGTTATTAAATACTTAGAGAATGCCGCAATGGAAAATCTGAGAAACCTCTGTGTTTGTAGTCAACATTTCAAACTGTATGACCACGAACACAGTGTTTTAGGCCAAACAGATGGAAAAACTGAAATAAACTGCTGTTTTGTCAGTTCCGCCCAACCCCCAAAGCAAAATCCCTTCGCATACAGGTAAGAAATCTGTTCGATTTTATCACAAAGCTGTTTAAAGAGTAGACATAGTACGTTACAATAGATCTGTCGATCCGACTGTGGGCAGGATACAAAAATGCAGAAGTATAATCTTTTTCACGAAAGCCAAATGTTGTTAATTTTTTTTTTTTTTACTGACAAATATTAATTTCTTGGTTCAGGTAACATAGAGAACGAGTAAACATTGTTAATTTACATATACTACCATTATTGTAACAATACAATCTGTGACGTTACACTTTAATGCAAGGAACATTTCATATTATAATAAAATTCCTGCCAACTGTTGAGTCCTTTTTTCACTAAAGCCAAATTGTACTTGCATTTGGCGTTCTGTGAGTGTTGAGAGAAATAGGAAGTTATTGGGTAAACAGAGGGGAAATGGCATTTAAAAATGTTGCAGACTGGATGTGATCCTGCATCACTCACATTAGAACCATGGCTCAACAAGTTAGAAATATGTGTGCTGCGCTTTTTTCCTAATTAACATGGCTAATAAACTTCTTGTTTAACTTATAAGTACAGCTGTGATCAAATTATTATGCAAGTTTTTGCAAGTCCTTTAGCAACACATCTGAAACAAAACTTTCTTTGCCGAAATTCTCTTGTTCCTGTCGTCCTTGCTCTGCTAAGTACCCTGCTTTGGGGAACATGAGGGAATGGCTGCAGTGCTGTACAGGGGAAATTTGTTCTGTATTCACACCATTAATATCCGTGACAGAGGCGTCCGCATGGCTCTCAGAAGACCAGCGTTAGCGCACAGCCGTGTACGGCACTCCCACTGTACATATGGTATTAGTGAATACTTCAAGCATTGCAGATTAAGCTTTCATAAGTCACCATAAATACAGGCTTCTAGAAACAACAGCTACACCTGTTTAAGAATTCAGAGCATTGGGAATTTGTTGGCCTGGTAATAAAGTCTTAAATAAAGCCCATGATTCCTGATTAGATATGAGAGGTTTGGGCTGCTTGATGCTATGAATAGAGGAAGTGAGGTTTATTCAGAACAGACGATAGAAATTCTGTTATTTTTTAATATACTGCAATACTGATTGTACTGCAATCATACTGCCATAATTTTGTTTACATTTGATTTCATTATAGGATTTAGTTTGTTGTACTTTGTATTGGATGCATGATGATATACTGCTTCAGTAAATCTCTGTCCTTTGAAATTTTCCCGGTTTAATGTTTAATTGTTACAAACAAATCTGTTTCTTCCTAAACTGAAGATCTAAACAAGTGGTTGTTTTTTTGTGACATAAGTGAATGACTTGCTCGTCTGCCATAAGACTGCATATATTCAGATGATAGATAGGTTTAATATTCATCAATTTGTTTGATATTCAGATATGAAATTTTGAATATGGAGTTATGTTCTTCCAGGGGTCATAATTTTTTTTCTTTTACTTTGATATCACGTTACTGTGATAAATACAAAATGTGCTCTGCACCATCTTAGACGTGCTTTATGATATATTGTTATATATATTTTTATGATGTTTTTATAGATCAGTTAAGAACTGTATCACTCAGATCACCAATCAAAGCAGCCTCCTGTCAACAATCTTCTAGTGATATACCAAATTTGATTGATAAAACATTGTCAGTGTTAAGTTTAGTTTGCTCTGAGCTCCTAAACTAAAACAGAATGTGTGTGTGTGTGTCTGTGTGTGTGGTTCAGGTATACCCTACGTCGTGGGGACATCCCCACAAAGATTGCAATATCCAAAATCTTTGTCCATGTGTGTATTTGCTCAAAACAATTGAAATTTCAAATAATTAAAAAAAAAATTTCTGGTATCCTTAACTATAACACTTTCTAGATGATGATATCTTGATATCTTCTTCCGACAATTGTTTATATACACATTTGCTTGAAACAACTGATATATCAAAGAATCTCATTTGTAATATTTTTTTTTCTTTTGTGTGGCCATTTTATATCACATTGGTGAAGTCCAGATTTCCTGACTAAAAACACTTCCTCCAACTTACCACACTATTGTTTTGCTTTAATGAGTGAAAATTTCTACTGTAAATGTTGTGATATCTTGAAATCGTTGCTTCAGTGAGTGTTCAGAGTTTAGGAGGGAGAGATCTGTCTAATGAGGGGCGTCCTGTGAAACCGCTTGATGTGTGACTGTGGTGTGAAGAGCAAACACCAACTGTCAGCTAACAGGAACATTATGAGAATGAGAATTTAGCATACAGTAGCCCCAAACAGTATTTGAACAGTTTATCCACATATTAAAATATATAAATGTCAATGCATCAGATAACAAAATATCAAATCAAGTGGGGTTTATTTAAGGCTATTGTCAGACCTGTAGATCGTTTGCATTGTTAATAAACAGAAACTGAATTTGTTACGTTTCATTTTCTTTATGGTTCGTTTCGCTTTTCAACATTTCAAAGCGTACCAAAATGTGTTTATGCAAGTCACATGTGTGTAAAGAGTTTCTTCTGCTTCACATGCAAACACTTATACGAATGTAGCCGTCATTCCTGCTATATATATATAGGAGTTTGAATGGGAAACAAGGCTTTGTTGGGACAGCATTCTTGCAATGCACGGAGAAAAGCAATTAAACAACAATTTTAAGATGAAGAGGCGCTATTTAGTTTTCTACTGTGAGAACTAATGTGCTCCCTCACAGAATCAGACACTGCTGCTTGTTAAATAACACGTTTCCCGTTATGAATTATGATGGTTCGTTGGGTTGGATTGCTTTCTTACCTCAACCAAGCTGACCCAAAATTAATTTTCAATCAGGACTAGATCTCATTCAGGCAATCTCGGAGCGGTTGTTTTGGTGCGGATCCGAGCGTGATTGCCGTGTTCATATATGCCTAAACGAACCGAACTAAGGGAGAAAATGCACCAGGTTCCGAAACAAACGCTTCAAACGAGCCAGGTGTGAAAACACCCATAAATAAAGATAGCACAAACACATTTTTCAATCACAACATAACATAATGTAACGTAACATGTTTAGCTTTAATTAGTAAAATAAGGAGTATTTGGACACTTTGCGGTTGTCAAACAATGGGATTTATTCACAGTCAATGTGATGAATTACCAACCCGATCTCACAGCAATTTGTACGTATTTTACGAGGTGGCTAATTCTTACGAATTTGTACGAGCTCACTCGTACGAATTCGTACGATTTTTGCAAAATCGTACGTATTTGACAAGTTGCACAATTCGTATGATTTCGTACGAATGACCTAACCTCAAACCCCGCCCCTAAACCTACCCGTCACTGCGGTTTAGACAAATCGTATGAATTCATACCAGTGAGGTAGTACGAATTTGTACGAATTAGCCACCTCGTACGAATACTTACGAATTGGTCGTGAGATAGCGTTGGAATTACACCTGT
Source organism: Coreius guichenoti (assembly GCA_039654105.1). Lineage (NCBI taxonomy): Eukaryota > Metazoa > Chordata > Actinopteri > Cypriniformes > Gobionidae > Coreius > Coreius guichenoti. The sequence continues at coordinate 26,759,435 of CM077188.1, read as the reverse complement.
GGTTACTCTGAGAGGACACCCGTGTGGCCTGGATGGGAAGTGACTTCATACATCCAATAAACTGGCATTGAAATAGTATCTTAAAATTAATTGCACTAGAAATATAGTACAAAAAAAAGGTAATACAATAAAAAATCAAGATGTGTCAATTAGATTTTTTTCCCCTCAGATCACAACAATTTTTTTTTTTTTTTTAATTATCGCTTTTCTATCTATATTGTATCAATGCAACTTTTCAAAAATAATACAACTTTGTTAGGCTTGCTATGCCATTATTTTGACTTCAGAAGTTAGTATTAATCTTGTTCCTCTTTTAAGATAATTTGAGATCATAATTTATTCACATGGCACATTATGCAAATGAACAACACAGTGTGACTGAATGAAATATGAATGGGAACAGTCTCCCTATAATACAACTACAAATAACCAAACAACCAATCGCCACATTATGGCACCAGCTTTGGCCGTGTGTTATAATTTTAGATACATAATTCATTTATATGGGTAAACATGCTGATATTCTCATCTGTTACCACATATGAGTGCTCGTTAATAAAGAAACTCCCATATGAGGGACGTGTTTTTCAGCAAAGCTCGTGTCTATGTATAAATTCTCATCTTCAAACATGACCGGTGGGAATTCACAGCTGTGGACGGAGCAGAGTGTTCCACGTGCTTCGCTGCTTTTACGAAAAGAAGGGAAAAAAAGTCTCCACTTGTTTATTAGCAAATAGAACATAAGACAAATGAATTGTCAGGGTCGCGTGCTGAGGTAAAGAGAAATTACTGCAGGAAGAGTTGCTACCCCAAGGCCAGGTCAGAAAAACGCCAGCAGGCTAATTCACCCCATGCTGCGCTTACAGTAAAACATGCTCTCTATTCCCAAACCAAAGACCTTTGTTTCCAGATTCTTTTCCTCTAAGTTAGAACAATCATCCTACATTATTCACAGGAATTGTGAGACACAGCATATGGTTTTCATGTTAAAATCTACAATACTGTTCAGGTCTGTAGATATGACCCAACAAACACCACTGCAAAAGGTGTATTAGTGGTTCTCTCCCAGAGGACTATTTTTCATTGTTTTTGAGTTGCTATGGTTCTTTTGGAGATTTAAAAAAAAAAAAAAATGATGTTACATTTACACTACCATTCAGATGTTTGGAAGTTTTTGAAAGAAGATTTTATGTTCACTTATTTGATCAAATTCGTAAAACAGTAGTGAAATATTAATACAATTTAAATTGTTTTCAATTTTATTAGATGCTGTGATGATGTAATTTATTCCTGTGATGGCAAAGCTGAATTTTCAGTAGGCATTACTTCAGTCTTCAGTCTGTCATGTGATCCCTCAGAAATCATTTTAATATGCTGCTTTGTACTTGAAGTACATAGATGGTTTATAAAGAACTAGAGTTATTTGTGAAAAAAAAGGACATTTAAGGCTTTAAAACCTTTTTGTTTCTAAACTGAACCATTATTTTTCAGGGAAAAATGTAATTGCTTAGCAGATTTAGCCAGTGGACAGCATAGATGCAGACCTCAGGAACAAAGTGACACAGATTGATGGACAATACTGCCGCTACTTTTCCAGCAATCTCGCTGTACACTGTGTCTGTAAGCCATGAGATCATTTCTGCACTTTATCTTTTATTGATGTGCTTAATTTTAGTTCCTAGAACCCACATAAACCACCTTCTGCATGACTTCCTGTTAAACAGGCAGTGGAGGGATGGTTAGTTCATTCTGAGTGAAATGGCATATAGGGAAAATGAATCCATCATAGGTACAATCAGCCTGGCCTCAGGGGGGATTCATACAGATGTATAACTCATGTGCTGGCAGGTATGAACACTCATAGATGAGGCTGTTTATCCTTGTCGGTGGGTTGAAAAGGGCCACTTTGGCATCTATCCGCTCCGATAATTCCCGCCGTCTTTTATCTGGTTCCTGCTCTGGGCCACCATCCGTCCGTCCATCAGCTGTGTCTGCAGGTTTGCTCTTGGCTTGATGCGAGCCACAAGAGCAGCTATTGTATTCACAGCTGACTGATATAGGAATGTTAAGGGTTCAATACAAGTTACGCTTTATTAACAGCATTTGTATACCACAGAAAATAATTTAGTTCACCTCGTTCACACAGATCCACGAAACTGACTAAAAATGCTGTATTATGCACGCCAGGCCAGTAGTTAATGATGATATTTTGTAAAGAAACACTACGGGCCCTATTTTAACGATCTGAGCGCATGGTCTAAAGCGCACAGCGCAAGTGCACTTAGGGCGTGTCCGAATCCACTTTTGATAGTTTAACGACGGGAAACATGGTCGGCGGATGGGTGTGTTTTGATCGTAACATGCAATAAACCAATCAGAGTCTCATCTTCCATTCCCTTTAAAAGCCAGTTGCACTTGCACCATGGCGGATTGCTATTTACAGCAACTATTTACAGGCGGAATTTGCGAGCGGAAAGACTGAATGCTTCTCTAGCGAGGAATCCTTTTGTACGCGCGTTGTGGACCCGCCTATAGACGCATATTACTAACGCGCTCTTTAAATAACACAACAAATACTGCGCCATTGACTTTAGACCAGGTTTCGTTTGATCAATGGCGCAGTCGTTTGCAGTTGCCTTAAAATAGCAATGCGCCAACAATGCGCCTGAACACACCTCATTTTCAGACCACAAATGGGCTCAAATGCATTTGGTATTTAAACAAAGTGGCGCAGGACATAAAAATGATAACTGAGTAGGGCTATAACTAGCAAAAAACACTTGCATCGCGCCTGGCGCCGCATTGTGCCAGGTGTATGATAGGGCCCTACACGCCTATTGACTAAATGCACATGACGTAACCGTTTTCACAAATTCACGTTTTTGTAGTTTACACAAAGATGACAACAGTGTCATTTTAAAAAAACTTGCACTTTGAACCCCGTTTTCAAAAAACTGCGTTTTCAGGCCCACAAAACGCTGTCGGCGTGTAAATGAATGGCCAAAATGCATAAAACGTTTTTTTTTGTTTTTAGTTGAAAAAGGTGTCGTGTAAACACCCCAATTAAAAAAGTATGATTCAAAATTGTAATTTTCCTTTGTAATCAACATTACACCACAAATTCTGTTGCTAGAGCAAAATCCAGAATATTCCTTTAAACTCTGGTGCAAATTGTTTTCTTTTGTGTTTCATGCATCTGATTTCTTTTTATCTTTCTCTTGCTCCGTTCAGGTGTAACAACAGAACGCAGTGCATCGTCATCACTGGACCAGATGTTTTTCCTGACCCCTGCCCAGGAACGTATAAGTACCTTGAAGTCCAGTATGAATGTGTTCCCTACAGTAAGTATGAGCTGTCTTTTTAAATATATATATATATATTTATGTTTAAGACTAAAAGCCCTTTTATGGTTGTGCCTTTAAATGTATTTCTCCAGGATCCAGTTTTTATCCTTGATAATACAGTGCTTATAAAAGATGTACAGTAGGCACTTTTACAGCATTTGGCACTGATCAACAAAAAAAGAGACCTTTTCTTGTCAAAAGTAAAATAGTTACGAAATACACACACACACACACACACACACACACACACACACACACACACACACACACACACACACACACACACACACACACACACACACACACACACACACACACACACACACACACAAAAATCAGCCTCTTTAAAATGACACACATAGATTATCATTGGCATAGCCAATTTGTTTTTTGAAGTCAGTGTTAAATAGAACACTTGTGAGTAGTTAAGTGGTTTCAGTTGATTGTAGTATGAATACTGCTCTATCTAGAATGCCCAACTTCTGGTGAGTCATTATTGCAGAAATTTCAGACTCCAAGCAGTGAAAGTGAAACGTAATTGAAAAGCACAAGGCAGGGGATGGATACAAAAAAAAAGGTCCAAGTCATTGAATATCCCTTGGAAAACAGTTAAATCAACAATTAAGAAATGGAAAGAGTATGGCACAGCTGTAAATCTACCTAGACCGTCCTCAAAAACTGAGTGACCGTGTAAGTCTGGTGACAGAGACCACCAAGAGACCAATGATTTACAAGCTCCAGTGGCTGAGATTGGAGACTGTGCATACAACAACTGTTGCCTGGGTACTTCTTCAGTCACAGCTTTATGAGAGAGTGCCAAATATAAAGCTACTGTTGTTAAAAAAAGAAGCCATATGACATCTTGGCTACAAGGCATGTGGTCTCAAAACAGGTGGAAGAAGGTTATGTGGTCTGTTGAGAATAATTACTCATTTTTGAATGAGTGCTATTAATTAAAATAGCCGTATTATATTATATTGGTAATATATTTTTACCAATTTGTAGAAATTTAATGGCACTTCGACATGGAAGTAATAATAATAATAATATACAGTCAAAATAAAAATTATTCAGACACTAGATATAATTTTTTACTAGTGGGTGCAGGACACTATAGTTCATTTATGTAAGTGAGGATAGCAAAATAAAGTAAACTATGACATATTATACCCAAAAATTCTTCATACAGTGGACTACCAGTAAAATTGATAAAAATTTGGGACCAAAATTATTCAGACACTTTGACCTGGCCATGTTTTGCTTAAGTGTTTTTTCTTTAATTGCTAATGCAACCTTTTACACCACAGACTGAACAAAATTAAGCATTGCTTGGTAATTGGTTGATCTAAATTGGTATTATCTAATTGTGTACTTAAATTTAACAGCTGACAGCTGATTGGTTGATTGTAATCCATTACATACCTTTCTATCAAAGTTATCTGACATTATCAAGATTCTTGTCATATTTTATTACCATTTTCTAAACTATAGCAAATAAACTGTGATAATGTGAGAACATGTTGAAGGTGTCTGAATAAATTTTGGTTTGACTGTATGTACGAATATGTATAATACTATTTATTTGTATGCATTTATATATGCTAAATATTTATTGGCACTGTATTATCAATATCAGTGTTTGCAAGGCTATATAATTTTATGCAGTGATTTTATGACAGTGATGGCATTTTTGCACAGTGTATTCCTATTAGTCGTTTTGCGTTTATTTAATGTACATACATGCATTCTGATTAGTCTTTTTTGTTTCCTTGCTATTTAACCATATATAGCTGCTTTTACAGTGTCTTTGAAAATAACACAGTGCACACAGTGTCATGAAAACTAGGGATGCACCGATACCATTTTTTCAGAACCGATCCGATCCAATACCAAAAATTCTGAGTATCGGCCGATACCGATACCAATCCGATACCAATGCAGTTTTGTTTAAAAATTCAATGTAGAATTTCTATACCTCAGTGTGTTGAACTGATAATCACTATTTTGTGTGTTAAACACAATCTACTAAATACAGACAACTTCATTATAAAGAAAAACAACAAATTAAAAAAATAATCACAATCTATGACAAAAATACTACTGTAAACTAGACGGTGGATAAACTAGATAAGTGGATAATTCAGCAGCAAAAGTTACTCTAGAAAAATCATGAGTGCACAATAATTGTATAAAATCTAAACATTTAGTGGGGAACAAATAAAAGTGAATAAGTGTGGCACTAAATCTGGTAAAATGTTACACATTGTTGTAAAATACATTCATGAAAAACAAGTAAATATATTTATAGAAATAGGGCCTGTATACTAAGAAATTAAAAGACATTTATTTTAAATGTATAGCGCAGCTTTTTAATGAGGCAGCAACATATTATAGATAGGGCAGAACAAGAAAGGCTATTAATAATCTTTCATAGAGCAAAAATATTATAATACGAAAGGCTCCAATACAGAGTGGCACAAAGCGCTTATGCTCATCCCGTATGCAGGATGATGCGCTTGAAGCAACATGGAGTCACAGCGCGCAGCGCTCCGTCCGCATTGAAAAGTTCAAAACACAAAGGGAAGATATATCGATGCATAGTGTATCTATCTATACAATATTTTATTGAGCCATTTCTTTTAACAGTTTAACATTTCAGTTACCGTGTGTGAAGAACAATACAATCTCTAGTCCAGTGTTGTGATCTAACAGACACCCGGTTGAAAGTAACACGATTTAGCAGCAATAAAGTCCAGCAAGATAAAGTCATTTTATGCGAAACCATAAACTGTTATCTACAGATCAAGCATAATAACAGGAACACTGAATCATCTTGGAGAGAGTTTCATCGTGTTGACTGTCGTAACCGAACGCGACACACAGTTTGAAAGCTGAACGGAGAATGACTGACAGCCGCAGTGGAGGGAAGCATTGACGTGAACTTGAATTTAATGACTTAAATATTAATCTGTACCTCACATTAAACTATGGAATGGCTTCAGAACACTTATAATATATTGCACGAAGCGTTGATGATGCTTTATAATGTTTTTGTGCCTTTTGTGGGGCACTGGGGCTTAACAATAACACAGAATATTATACACACAGTATCGGATTTGGATCGTTCCTGTCTGACCGATACCTGATCCGGCAAATAATGGCGTATCGGAGCCGATACCGATACTGATACTGAGTATCGGATCGGTGCATCCCTAAAACAGCAAAGTGTCTTTGATGCAGCATTTCATTTGCACCAAATCTAAGCTTAAAACTTAAAACACTATTCGTTTGCTGCCTTGCAAGCACTACTATTTCCTTCAGGAGAGAAATTGTTATTCATGATTTCTTAGGATGCCGTTTTTAGTGTTTGATTTGTACCTTGTACCGTGGATTAGGTGTGATTGTAGCACACAGGGCATGGTACAAAATGCTTTTTACTGCCTTATTTAAATTGAACAAAAACTCAAATGTAAGAAGTTAAATGTAAACCATTTCAATGTGCTTTTCTCCCTTTGAAAAGTTACTTTTTAGCTGTCTGTATTCTATCAAGAATATAACAGAAATACATGAAATACATTCTCTGACATCCAGTCATATAATCGCTTGGAGACAGAGCAGCATGATTTCTTCTGCTTTGAAAAAATGATTTGGCCAAGCAAAGACATGCCAGTTTTATGCCAACTAATAAACAGACCAAAGATATTTTACGTTAGTGCTTGATCATTGTGTTGTGCTTGTAAGAAACCACAACTATACGACTGTCAGAAAAGACAAATGACTGCACATGGATCTAACATGAGCAAACTCCAAACAAACGCCTCACTTCTATTCTCAGATTTCCCATTACATTAAGAGTATGGATTGTTTTGCTCCATTAAACAATTAGATAGTAATATTATTCTCTGATTGAATTGTCTCGTCTTCTCAGAGAATGTTTCCAGAGACTTCACATACCAGACGGGGTCCTCTGCTGCACATTTCCCACCAAGATCCCAAAATAACAAAGGCCCACTGGATTTTAGTGCTTAATATTCGTTACATTCTACGTCCGTATCTCTATGGGTTATTAAAGTCAAAATCTCACATAAAATTTTGAAAGCTGTTGTTTCATAAAGTGTCATGTTTTTCAGCTTTTCACCAGGAATATCTGTGATTGTTCACCTTTTCTTTGCTGATGCGAGCACCTTCACAGAATATGTTTTTGTCTTAATGTCTTAATGTTTTTACATTACCTCCTCTAGGCATTTCCAGGCAGTCCGGAACAGTTTTATTTACTAATCACAGTTTGACTCCCTAGGACGGCAGAGCCCTCATGTCACCCTCAGGCTGCTGAATGCTGTTTTTTGACTTGAAGTTATTTTCTTATTTGGACTTGTTTGGTTGCAAAAGTGGAATGTTCATGATGTTCTTTTGCTGATGGTATCTCAGAGAACAGGATTTGTCCCAGTATTAAGTGTACTGCATACTCTGTGATCCAGCCAAATTGCATTGGCTGACTAAACTATAAATGATTTGCCTCACAGATGGATGTTGCCATTTTTTCCTCTTTTGTTTCTCCACCCTCCCACCCCCCACCCCCCACCCCCCACCCCCCCAATCCCATTAGTTGTAACCTACCTCATTAGTAACCCAGAATTACAAGTACTAACTTAGTTTTTATTTACTTACTTATTTATTTATAATTATTTATTTTTTTAGTGGGTAAAGGCTCTATTTATTTCTTTGTTTGTTTGTTTGTTTGTTTGTTTATTTATCATCTATCATTATCAAGGTTTTTTTTGCTATAATCAACATAACAACCTAAAATGTATTTTGTGGGTTCAAACTGCATTATCTGATATAAACATGTCCAGAATCTATATTCACCCCAGAATCAAAAGTACAAATATAATTTCCATAAGGAAACTGAAATCAATTTTATGGACCATTAAGATTTTTTATTTATTTTTTTTGCTTTATGATATTATTTTCAGAACAGTTGAGTTAAGCACATTTTCCAACCAAAAATGTTATTACTGTAATGCATCCAGATGGAAGTTTTTTCTTTGCAATTTTTATCATTGCCAATGGTGATTCTCATTATATATCAGTACTATAATACAGAATTGGAACAGTATTTCTTTATTAAATCACCATAAATTACAGGCAGCACAAAGATACTATCAAACCTACCATACAACTCTTTACATTCTAAGTTAAGATACGTTGCAAATATATATATATATATATATATATATATATATATATTAGTGCTGGGGAAAAATTTATCGTGATTAATCGCATCCAAAATAAAAGTTTGCGTTTACATAATATATGTGTGTGTACTGTGTATAATTATTATGTATATATAAATACACACACATGCATGTATATATTTAAGAAAAATATGTTATATTTTTATCAAAAAATTATATTTATATATAAGATAAATTATATATACAGTATATACATGCATATATTTCTTAAATATATACATGCATGTGTGTGTATTTATATATACATAATAATTCTATAATTATATATATATATATATATATATATATTTTTTTTAATGGTCCTACAATCAAATAGTTGATAGTTTATTTTCTGCAAAAGATATTTTGTTATATCTTCTTTGTCTTTTTTTTTTCTATGTGTTCTGGACAGGTTTATGAGATTCATTCAAACACTAAATAGAGCTCCTGTACAAAATGGTGACTTCAATAAAAAGAACACCATGCTCAGTGTCTCATGGACATTGTGGCCAGAGAATGGACACCATTAGTAGATCGATTATAATAATACAAGAAGGAAATCTGTAAATGTAGCTTTATATTGTCGGAAATGTTCACGGTTTGGATTATTTAACATGCTGCTGAGGATGGCCTTCATGAGATAAAACTCCTGAAGACTGTCAAGATTATGTTTGTATGTCTGTCTGCATTCTGTCTTTCTGTTTGTCTTTATCTGGTGCTATAGAAAAATTTGGAAGGACAGTGTATTGGCCCGCACAAAACCATGACGATAAGAATTTCTTTTTCCAATTGGTCTTACTAGCATTATATCCCTCTTGACTAGTAAATTAGCTGTTCAGAAATTATGCGCACACACACACACACAAAAAAAATATTTAAAACAAGCATTACTGTTTCAGCCAAAAATATCTGGAAAATCGAAATAAGCGGTAGACTTTTTTTTTTTTTTTTTTTTTAAATATGTTTAAGAAAATTATTATCCATGGAAAAAGCTGTCAGTGAAATTTGGAACTGGCACTGCACTGTTATTCAGTGAAACAGGCACAAAAATAAATCATTTAAATTTTATAATTACAAATAATAAAAATTACACTTGTAAATTACAGATGAAACATTCATTATTTACTCATGCTCATGTTTTTCCAAACCCATATGAATTTCTTATGAAAAGTTTTCATATGAAAAGTAAATTTTTGAAGAATATTCTGGCAACTCATTTCAATGTTATGAAGTGAAAATGCTTTTAAACTCTGATATGACAATGAACCATCATAAAAAAATAGTGAAAGTGGTTCATGTGACGTGTGCTTTATTCAAAGTCATTTGATAGATTTGTAAAGACAGACCATTTTAAAGTTAATATTATTTATCACTCAAAGCTGATGCACAGACTCATTGTAATTGCATGAATAAGAGTGATATTGTACAAAAGAATATATATATTTTTTTAAACATTCTCTGTATGTGTTCCAAAAGAAAGTCATATGTATTTAGAATGACATGAGGGCGAGAGGAAATGGTTCACATTTGGCTCCTTCATCAGGAAAAGTAACCCTTGAAATGACAATATATGATTTCCACAGTAAAAAGCAGCAGCCCACCCACTCCCACCCTAATCTGGCCGAAAGAAAAATTTAAATATGGCCTTTTAAAAAGTATGACTATATTTGACAAACTTTGTGTTGGAAATCAAAACTGCATAGTGCCATACCGGACTATTCAAGTGTTCATATAAAGCCTAGAAGGGCTGACAAGAACTCTTTGCTTGGAGAGGATCTGTAGAGTTGAGGAACATCTTTATTTTTCTGGTTTTGAGTTTCCCTCCAGCACAACTTACCATCTGTCCACCTGGAATTCAGATTTCCCTGGTCGATGTCCCTGAGTTCTTATGAAAATCTATACGCTGCTATCTAGAATTCAGCCCATGTATTTCCCCGCAGCTTTCCCTCGACAACAGAAGATTGATTCGTCTTCAATGCCACATACGCTGTCCTTCTGTACTGTGACAGAACACCCTTTGACCTGCCTCTCTTTCATGTTGAAGGTGTCTAACTGCATTCTCTTCCTCCTCTGACAGCAGTAGCTCTGTGCATAATGCCCGTAACCTCATGACATGTTAACTGCATGTGATCATGGACATGATGGTTAATTCATTTTAATCTCTTTTTCCCCCTTGCACTCCTTTCATTCTCTCTTCCAACGCTTAAAATAGAAGTGGAGCAAAAAGGTAAATCACTGACACAATCAGCTCCTTGTTTTTCTTTCTTTAATATATATATATATATATATATTTATATATATTTTTTGTGGTTGTAAAACCTTCCTGTGCCCACTCTTGCTGTTCTGATAGCAGGCAGTAGCAGAAAGGGTCTTGTATTGTAGTAAAGGTCAGTGCACGAGCTGCAATCGGAGGGAAGCTTTAAAAGAAAATGATAAAGCACAAGTTAAATGTTAGCGGTAATGCCGAGGGTACAAATGCCCCATTTCCCCCTCTTCTTCGCTTCCTCCACACTCTTTTATTGCCTGTTCGAACCCCAGTCCCACTCCACACTCCCAGCATGCTCTGGTAACAGGTTTACTCTAGACTTACACTGCCTCTACTGTTTCTCTCTTTCCCTTCCTCTACTGTTTCTCTCTTTTCCTTCCTCTAATTTCCTCTCTCTCTCTCTCTCTCTCTCTCTCTCTCTCTCTCTCTCTCTCTCTCTCTCTCTCTCTCTCTCTCTCTCTCTCTCTCTCTCTCTCTCTCTCTCTCTCTCTCTCTCTCTCTCTCTCTCGCTTTCTCACTTTACCCTTTCTGATTATTATGTCTTTGTTAAGAAGAAAGGAAATGCTTTATGCTGTAAAATGATTGCAACATTAGGCCAGTAGGAAAGATGTAAAAACTGTGGAAAAACTTGTCTCAGGACACAGAGTGCCTGTATGCTGCTCTTCTCTGCGTCTTTCTCAAGCCTTATTTAGTTGTCTGCTTTTATTTGCAGGGCAGATTTGTCGTATTCCTTCCTTTTTTTCCTTTGTGTTTGGTTGTGGTTTGATTTCTCCATCACTCCCCTTCAGTATGTCCAAGCAGCAGTGAGCCGAAACTGTTTGCTTACGAACACATAAAAACTGTTTTTGCTTCCGTTTAAGCTTCAGTAACCTTCAGATGCAGATTCTTCGCACCTTTTACTGCTTGTGAATGTGGGTAGATGTTAGACTTCTTAGTGTGTGTGTTTCTGTCTTCACCGACTACCCAGTTATCAGAGTGATGTAGAGTCAGACGGCACTTTGCCCTCTGCTTTCAACTAGTGTGAGCTATGTTCGCTTACGTTTGACTGTTTTCTGCTCTGTTCTTCCCATCACTAGTTTTTGTTTGTCCCGGAACTCTGAAAGCGGTTGGAGATCCATCGTTTCTGTACGAGGCGGAGCAACAAGCGGGGTCGTGGTGCAAAGACCCCCTCCAGGCAGGAGACAAGGTTTATTTCATGCCCTGGACCCCTTATAGAACAGATACACTTATTGAGTACAACTCGCTCGACGACTTTCAAAACTCTCGACAGACTACGACATATAAACTCCCTCATCGGGTCGACGGCACAGGATTTGTTGTGTACGATGGTGCTGTGTTTTTTAACAAGGAAAGGACTCGTAACATTGTCAAATTTGACCTTCGGACCAGAATTAAAAGCGGGGAGGCGATTATAAATAACGCAAATTATCATGACACCTCACCTTACAAGTGGGGCGGGAAAACAGACATCGACTTGGCGGTAGATGAAAATGGTCTTTGGGTGATCTACGCCACTGAGCAGAACAACGGTATGATGGTGATCAGTCAGCTCAACCCCTACACCCTTCGCTTTGAGGCGACCTGGGAGACCACCTACGACAAGCGATCAGCCTCCAATGCTTTCATGATCTGCGGGGTTCTGTATGTTGTCCGATCCACCTATGAAGACAACGAGAGCGAGGTTAGTAAGAGCCTGATCGACTACATGTACAACACCAAACTGAACCGAGGCGAATACGTCGACATCCACTTCCCCAACCAGTACCAGTACATCGCCGCTGTGGAATACAACCCCCGAGACAACCAGCTGTATGTGTGGAATAACTTCTACATCCTGCGGTACAATCTGGTGTTTGGACCACCTGATCCAGCTCACGGTAAGCCCCATCTTGAATCCGTCTAGCCACACACACACAGTCCCTCTGGATATGTTTAAGTGGTCGCGAGATTTCCGCCACTGAGTTGGTATTCCTCTGGCACCCGAGTCTGTGTGTCAAATGTCACGGATGACTGATTTTTAATTTCAGATTTAATATGTGCTTGATGTATTCCGGAAACCTTTCTCGAGTGCAAGCAACATCTCAGAGTGAAGTGGTGGGTCTCAGCAGTAAACAACATCATAGGCGTTGTTAGCATATAATAAGAGACGCGTCCCTTGAGGTTTCAAAAGACAGAGCCATCCCTCCCCAGTGTTTAGACTCTTGGGGCTAAACTCCCTCCCACTGTCCCACTGAGAAGGGTACCGCTTCCCTCATTGGTAGAGGGATACCTGTCTGGACAGGTACGTCGGCAGCCTTGCGGCAACAGTGGCTCTCCCCCAATAGAGTGGATCTCGTTCCCTAACCACCTCAAAACAAACAACTTACACTTTTGCTAGCAGGCCTCTCAATGTGTCTGAGCTGAAAGATGGCTCTCCATTGAGACCGGATCAGTCCCAAAGGTCACGTCAGCGTAGCCTGTTTTTAATTTAGCTGTCAAGAGCTGGGAGAAGATGGCCATACTATGTGTCAGATCATCTTTACATTGAAAAAATAATAACCGTAATTACCATAATCCCAGCTCAGTCAAGAGGCAGAGACTCTTGCATTACTCCAGAAAGACTTGGCTAAGCATAGAGGTCAAACAACTTTATGCAGATTACTGGGGCTTAAGAATTTAAAATGTGAGTGTCTTTCTTCAGCTGAGACCCAGCGGTGTCTACCTTACTGATGAATCTGCTTGTGCAGACAATGAACACAGTAACTGTACCCTGGACCACTGTGAAACTGTACACATAATGAGTGTACTTTGAATAAAGTCTTTTGGATAAAAGCATCAGCTAAATGTCAATATAGTAGTTGGCTAGCCTCAAATTATTTGTCGGCTGCTTGTAGCATCCATAAGAACCTAAAAGGTGCATTTATAACCAGCTATCATATGTGTGCTTCTGGTTTGAATGCTGCAGCTTTTTTAACTGACCAAATTTCAAGGCCGCATATCCATGTATTCTCTACAGAGAAAGCAATCCCAGAATGCAATGCACAATGAAAAAAAGTTCAGTGAAAAAAAAAAATCCAAGATAATAAATGACGTGACAGAAATGTTATTTATAAATTATTAATTATTATTATAAATTATAAATACACCTACAATAAGAAAAGTAGTGCCTAAATTTACTGTTAATATGAAGCAATTTTCTGTATTGATTTTGAATTATGTATTGCAATGTTGTGTTGTGGTTTAGGTTTAAAGAACAGTGTATATTTCATTAATTACTGAGGAACATTTATATACAAAAGTTATATAAAGACTACTTTTCCCAATATTTGTAAGTGCTATGCATTTTTATGCGTTATCGCATTAGCTTAAGAACATGTTAACTTCATACCATATTAAAAATCAATTGCAATTTGATTCTTCCATGTGCCTCACATGAGGAATGCTATTTTTTTTCCTCGCAAATCATTCACTTATGAAGTTCCGTTTCAGTTAAGACGCTGCTTTAAAATATGTCTATGTAGACCGCATGTTGGAACAGAGCCAAAACACCTCTCCGAAGGCTGTGTATGACATTCATAATCATATTACTATCTGCACTACTACTATACTATATCAGACTTATTTTTGAGATCAATAGCATGAGTATTGAGTCAATAGCATGTGCTAGCAGCTTTACTTTAGCCTAAAGCATTTGCTAGCACTGAATTAAAACCCTCAAACAAATTCATCCCTGCACAAGCAAGCAATTAAGTAAGAAATATCAACCCAATATCACTTCAGAAGCAAAGTATTAGGGCTTAAATATAAAATTCATTGAATATTTCTCTAGGGTGTTACTTCGGAGGGTTCGAATCTTTCATTAAGGAAATGTTATCACATTGTTACCACAATGTATCCACTTGTGGTTCACACTTATACGATGTGGCTGATTGAATATGCCCGTGTATGTTCTGCCTCTCTTTTAGCCGCCTGTAAAGGAAGTAATTAGCTCTACAATCAGCACTGATGAAGGACAAAAACATGCTAATTTCACTAGCATTAGCTCCTGTGCGGTGCGCGAGTTGAATGATACCCCCCCCCCCCATCCCCACTTGAATCTAATCTGCCATCATTTGTATACTGATGTGTTTTCTGTATTTTAGATGTGGTGATTATCTCATCATCTCAATAATCAGCTCACTCACACAGCCGTCAGAGTTGTGCTCTGTGGAGTTGATGTTTGCTCCACTTTACTTTGATAGCTGTGAAATTACCTTGATTTTGTCACACTGGTACAACGAACTACTAGAGTATGTAAGACATGATAAGGCCTCTAATTTATTGGAGGAAACCCTCCCCTTTAAGTTAGAGGGCAATATAAGATCCTCCTTCTCGGGGATGGAGTGATTATGAGATTAATTGTCAGGCTATTTAGGGCATATCACATTCCTGGCCTACCATGCATAGCCAGACTTTTGACATTTGGAATAAAATCTGGTCCTGGTTTATTCTAGCCAAGAACTGGCAACTTTGAATGACAACGCAACATAGACTCATTGGAAAAACTTTCCTCTGGCTACATTTCTGCGCAAAAAAACGCAAAATATGTACCAATACATACACTCACCTAAAGGATTATTAGGAACACCATACTAATACTGTGTTTGACCCCTTTTCGCCTTCAGAACTGCCTTAATTCTACGTGGCATTGATTCAACAAGGTGCTGAAAGCATTCTTTAGAAATGTTGGCCCATATTGATAGGATAGCATCTTGCAGTTGATGGAGATTTGTGGGATGCACATCCAGGGCACGAAGCTCCCGTTCCACCACATCCCAAAGATGCTCTATTGGGTTGAGATCTGGTGACTATGGGGGCCATTTTAGTACAGTGAACTCATTGTCATGTTCAAGAAACCAATTTGAAATGATTCGAGCTTTGTGACATGGTGCATTATCCTGCTGGAAGTAGCCATCAGAGGATGGGTACATGGTGGTCATAAAGGGATGGACATGGTCAGAAACAATGCTCAGGTAGGCCGTGGCATTTAAACGATGCCCAGTTGGCACTAAGGGGCCTAAAGTGTGCCAAGAAAACATCCCCCACACCATTACACCACCACCACCAGCCTGCACAGTGGTAACAAGGCATGATGGATCCATGTTCTCATTCTGTTTACGCCAAATTCTGACTCTACCATCTGAATGTCTCAACAGAAATCGAGACTCATCAGACCAGGCAACATTTTTCCAGTCTTCAACTGTCCAATTTTGGTGAGCTCGTGCAAATTGTAGCCTCTTTTTCCTATTTGTAGTGGAGATGAGTGGTACCCGGTGGGGTCTTCTGCTGTTGTAGCCCATCCGCCTCAAGGTTGTGCGTGTTGTGGCTTCACAAATGCTTTGCTGCATACCTCGGTTGTAACGAGTGGTTATTTCAGTCAAAGTTGCTCTTCTATCAGCTTGAATCAGTCGGCCCATTCTCCTCTGACCTCTAGCATCAACAAGGCATTTTCGCCCACAGGACTGCCGCATACTGGATGTTTTTCCCTTTTCACACCATTCTTTGTAAACTCTAGAAATGGTTGTGCGTGAAAATCCCAGTAACTGAGCAGATTGTGAAATACTCAGACCGGCCCGTCCGGCACCAACAACCATGCCACGCTCAAAATTGCTTAAATCACCTTTCTTTCCCATTCTGACATTCAGTTTGGAGTTCAGGAGATTGTCTTGACCAGGACCACACCCCTAAATGCATTGAAGCAACTGCCATGTGATTGGTTGATTAGATAATTGCATTAATGAGAAATTGAACAGGTGTTCCTAATAATCCTTTAGGTGAGTGTACATATCACTGCAGTTTCCAACAGAAACGAACACTAGATGCAGTAAAACAGCTAGCACACATTTAATCCTTTTCATACAAAATTACAGGGGATTTTGGATTAATAAAGATTTATTTTCACGCAGCTCCTTGCAAAATATTATATATGACCTCAAAACACTTTTTATCATAGTGCATGGTTTGTAAACGAACATTCTGACATACTAAGCTTGCTCGGTAGCTCAGCTGCTACAGAATTGTACTTGCGATGTGGAGCAGTTGCAGACTCGTACTCCAGTGAAACACGAGTTATGACAAAAGAGCTCAAAGACTTCTAGAAACAAGCTAAAATGGCATGGTTGCTTTTGTTAACATTATCGGGTAGGTTTAGGGTTTAGTGTAGGTGTATGTTATTTACTCGATGGAGCATTAACCTTTTAGCCCCACTCACCAGACATTTTAATTCAGAACTCCGGTGATATGTACAACACGAATGTAATAAATTGTTGCCTGATTCACTTTCATCTGTATCGGATAAAACTGATCACGCTTTTAGCGTCACTCTGGACAGTTCACTTTGAAACTGTTGCGAAACATGCAACATAATGGGCTCTATCATACACCAGGCGCAAGTGTTTTTTGCTAGTTTCAGTTATCATTTTCACGTCCTGCGCCACGTTGTTTAAATAGCAAATGCATTTGCGCCCATTTGTGTGTCAATGGGCGTGCTAGTCTGAAAACGAGGTGTGTTCAGGTCCATTGTTGGCGCGTTGCTGTTTTGAGGCAACTGAAAACGACTGCGCCATTGACTTTAGACCAGGTTTTTATTGCGCAGTCATTTTCAATATTTTTTTTTTGTTATTTAAAGAGCACGTTAGTAATATGTGCCTATAGGCGGGTCCACAACGCACGTACACTCTGCTTATTACACACAGGGACGCGCAGCAGCACACACACATTTTTAAATATGAAAAATTAAAGGATTAAAATGTAAAAGATTATTAATGTGTACATAAATATAAAAATGCTTACATGTCATAATGGATAGTCATTGCATGTATCAGAATTAGCTTACTTATTCGCAATAATGATGAGCAAGCAGGCGTCATTGGACGAGTAGATCCGTTTCCTCGCTAGAGAAGCGTTCAGTTTTTCCGCTTGCAAATTCCGCCATGTAAATAGCGAATCCACCATGGCACGAGCGCAACTGGCTTTTAAAGGGAATGGGAGATGAGACTCTGATTGGTTTATTGCATGTTACACCCAAAACACACCCATTACTCATTAAGAGAATATGGACAATCCTTTTAGGCGGCCATTTTTCCCGTCGTTAAACTAGCAAAAGTGTATTCGGACACGTCCTAAGTGCACTTGCGCCGTGCGCTTTAGACCATGTGCTTAGATCGTTAAAACAGGGCCCAAAGTCATATTGCAGTAATGTTGCCACTAGTGTGTTTAGCCTGGGCTGCAACAATATTTTGTTTTGTTTTTATGTTCTGTTTAGGGACAGGTTCATTTGAAACAGTTAACACCACTATAATAGATGAAGTTGGAAAAAAAAAATAAAGTAAAAACTACAGACTGACATATCAGATTATACCATAATAATCAATTATCCATATTTATTTAACATTTAATTAAAAAAAAATAATTACAGTTCTACTTGTGTACAGTATACCTAATTTACTTGAAATACTCCAATATCACATCTGTAACTACATCAATGACTGCAGAAGGTCAGTATTAACTGTGGCTTATTCGTTTGCCGCTGATACTGTTTGGCTTAATTAGAGTTGTTCATGTAGAAATTAAACTCTTTAATTTTGTTTAGACTGTAACAATCACATTTTTTTCTGGCTGTAAATACGCTCAGGTTTTTTTTAGCTCTTCGCTGAAAGGGGAGCTTTGCTTCTCTGGTCCTTTAAATCCCGACTCATTTCTTCTGACATAGAACAGTACATCCCAGCCACATTTTTACTTTTTCAACAAATATAGCCTAACGTTTTGTTGAATGACCACTGAAACAAGAAATTTAACCTTCTGAAAATGTTGCTCATCAATCTCAGGAAATCAAGCAAATAATTAAATTTTCTGTTTATTGTCTGAAATTTTCAATTGCTTTCTGGTAATAAATATAAAATATAAATATTAAATGTATAAAATATTATTATTTGTAGAATGTATACCACACCTGCCAGAATACTTGATTGGTTGCTTGTTTGCTGGCTTGATAGATTGTTCCTTCATGTGGAATGCAGGCATAACATATTAGTGTGATATCTCATAAATATCCTAAATAGCATCGTATGCGCCCTTTGTTGAAAGAGAAAATGATTAAAACCAGCAGCATATTCATACTGGAGTCATCTTTTATAATGGGGAATCATCTTGATGTGAAAGAGACAGACAGCATTTATATTTGCCATCTGAATCGGGGTGGAAAACACACATTACGCTGCTTGCCACTTAATCTCATTTCTGCTCATCATTAATGGAATTAGTTTGACACTGATTGTGATAATTGCCATGTGATATTACACTGCTGATGGTTTGCGAAATGTATGCAGAGCCTGCTCTGCTCCTGCCTGCAAAAATACTTTTTTGTGTTCAGAAGACCACTAATGGATTCGGCTTTATTTAGTCTCACTTCTGCTTCCAATTGGAGAGATTGCTCTGTGGCCTCTATTTTTGTTAAAGACCTTCCTTGAATTACAAATTATTACTTTTGCTACCACTGCTACAATATCTATTAGATGCCAATTTCCACCTTGCGAGCTTCACCTTCTCCCTTTGCCCACATCTCTCAACACACCGCAATTTTAAACCCCTCCCCTAGCCCAACTATTTACTCTTGTCACCAGCCCCCCCGGGTCTTTGGGTTAGGGAAAGGTTTAAAATATATATATTATTTTTCATGTTACTGAAAATTCCCCATCATACTATTACCGTACTATTATAATAGTAATAGAATAATAGAAACAATATCACCACAACTTAATTTAAATATTTAGGCTGAAATTGTTCTCTGCTGCGAAGGTAATATTTCTTCTTTTTTGACATTGAACTGAAGGTTCCTTTGAGCTTAATGCGAGTCAGACACATTTTCATTACAGCACTGCAGACGTACTTATCTTAAGAGAAACTGCCTTTGTTACAGCAAAGAGAAAATTAATACCTTTACCCATAAATCAGATTTCAAAGGTGTTCTGTGAAATAATAACAGACACCTAGGTGCTATGAGACAGCAGACTAAGCATGCATTTACCGCCTGCGTGTTCAGTGTTGAAGGACACAGCACAAACCACACTGAAATTAAACCTAAAGCACAAAGGACAATAGTGTCCGAAAACACATCTTTCACAAAAAGTGACATTGTACTAGATGTTTTTTTCCCCTCCCAAGCATATAGTTTTATGGTAATACTACTATTTCTAGATCAATTACATGACATGTGCCATAATACCATGGTATTCTTTGGAGTACCGTGCAAACACCATGGTACATGGATATGTTAGTCATTCAGTACTATGGAATATAGCAAAGTACTTTGTATCAAAGTACCATCAGATATCTAAAGACACCTATAAAGAATCTAAAATGCTTTATAGAACAGTGTCTTTAGGGCTTTTTAGTACTTTCAATAGCTTCATGAACTGAGATCTGATGTTTCATGCTTTTAAGCATGAGCGTATTTAATTCTTTATTTATTTATTTTGCTCAAAGTGAATGGTAGATCTCTTCAAAACACTGTGAAGTGTTACTGTTAGTTTCCATAAACACAAATTATAATAAGTTGTATTTATTTATTGTATAAATACAAATAATAGATACGTATAATAATAAAAATACATGCATATAGCTGTATTCATGATTTCTTCTTTTGGAATAGACACTGGTCATTATTTTTGTCTGATCAGTTGGTAAAGTCAATATGAAAAACAATTGTTTGCTTTCTTAATACACATTTCTATACACAATTCATCAGTACACATTATTCCGCCTGAATGACTTTGCTTTCTTGGCTCACGTAACCTAAGCATGGATAATGTTACCTAACAGACAAATAGTTAAGAATTATTTTAGGCTACAGATATAGTAACATGGGTTGTGAATGTGGTTTCCTGTTGACTTTCTCTCATCTGTGGTTTAATTCTGGAACATTGAGCTAAAGCTTGTTTTGCAGCCATCATGACAAACAGCCAGAATCTGGAGTGAAAAGCCAATAATAGCACACCAGTCATGCCAACCGTGTCAAAACTCACACACATGGGTGAAAACCGTAAAGATCGAGGTCTGCAGGTAAAGACGTTGCAGCTGTTTTTGCTCAGTTTTTATCTGAACCAGAGCTCTGGCTGGTCACTTGACACTAATTCACAGTAGGTCACATCTAACCTCAGAAAAAAAGCCTTTTCTTTCACTCGATCGGTCTTTTTTCTCTCACAAACATACATGGAGATTCTCTCAAACCCATACTGTGCTAAAATCTCTAACACTTCTATGGGCCACTTCATCATTGGGTTTCTTGTCAGCTGCACGCTTTCGTTCAAAGAATCTGGTTAGCCGGTGAAAGCAGCGGGTGAGGTTGAGAGATTTTTTTGGGTCCTTGTAAAGGAAGAACCAATGCAAACTGCAGAGAATTTCGAGTTATCTGGGACTCAAACCCTTTAATTCAAGTATGAATGTCTTTCTGGTTATCATTATGTAACTTTCTAGGCAGGAAAAATGCAATTACATTTTTGAAGTTTGGCCAGCAAACTTTGCTCAGTTTACGCTGATATGTGTACCATGTTTTTCTTGCCTGTGGCATTACATTAGTTATATATTAAGATTATGAAATATAGAGACAGGAACAAAGAAAAAGAGGGTGAGAGAAAATATATGTTTAAACAACTATGCAATTCAGCTCTTAAATAAGCTCTTGAGATATAACAGAGATTGAAGGTCTTGTAGGCAAGCTGAATATTTTATTTCATAATCATTCTCTTTTATTAAGCACTTTGCAGTGAGAATTATATCTCAGAATAAACAAAAAAACAAACTAATTTGACCCATTATTCTCTTTTCTAGCACCACCCATCTCAGAGGCATCCACAACACCAAAGTTACTAAAACCAACAACCACTACAACAACCACTACTCAGCCGAGAGGTCAGGTGACTACTGTTACCACTACAGGGACCAGAGCTGTTAATAAGACACCCAAATCACCAGCTGTACTTCCCCAAACCACCACACCACCTTCGCTGGAGTCTTTCCCTCCACCTGAGCGCTTCTGTGAGAGCGTAGAGCTTAGGGACATACTGTGGCCGCAGACACAGAGGGGCATGCTGGTGGAACGACCCTGCCCCAAAGGAACCCGAGGTGGGTGCATGTACCTGTTGAAGTGTAACACACTGCAGCTTTCCACTCGGGGCTCTTTGAATTGCTATCAGTCACACACAAGTTATTTTGATATGCGTTTGGCCTGTAGGAAAAGAGAAATGTGTCTATTCTCTTAGGATCGACTTCATCAACATTTGAATAAAGCAATAAAGCCATGAGAGGCCAAGCGTTACAGTGATTTCACCACATTGAAGCATCTTCTTAACGAAGGTGTTTACTACTAATAATAATTATTTGTTAATAATATTATAATCAAATAATAATATAATCAAAATGATGTACAGTCAGTTGATCCTTATTGGCAACTTCAAATCATAAAGATCAAACAATGCTATTTTAGAGCTTGATCTGTATTGTAATTACATACAAAAGACTACTAGTACCAATGCAGCTAATAATAATGATGATGATGTCATTATTTAAACAGGCACTGCCTCCTACCTATGTGTTCTCTCCACTGGGACCTGGAACCCAAAAGGCCCAGATCTGAGCAACTGTACGTCCCACTGGGTGAATCAAGTCGCTCAAAAGGTTTGTAGTTCCAGAACATTTCTGTCCTTGCAGAATGAGGAGCAAAAAAAATGTGCCAGTTTTTAGAGCCTAACGTCATAAAAATAAAATACTCTCCAGTGCCATATTTTGGATCTCATTCTTTCTGTTATCACTTGTTAAGACAAAGACTCAAAGCCTTCAAACATCCAATAGGGATCCTACAGATTGATCTGGTACACTTTTCAGTGTGTGCTTTTGTGTTAATGTGAGATGCTGCCTGTAAATAGAATGGATGTGCACAATGGGACACCAAACTTCCTACAGTACACCCACAAAAATGAACTAAAGTAGCAGAAATGCCTTAGCCATTGAAACCCAGGAAGTGTTTCCAAATGCTCTTCCAAAGTGTTACCAGTTTCTAATGATAGCTGTAATTGCTCGTGGGGGCTGTTGCTGAATCAGCATGATGATGTCATAATGGGAGTCAAGAGCCTCGTAGATACAAAATGATATTTTTCAGAGCCATGCTGTGAGGTTAATTTGTGTAATCTCTCAGATCCGGAGTGGGGAAAATGCAGCCAACCTGGCGAACGAGCTGGCCAAACATACCAAAGGAGCCATTTTTGCCGGTGACATTAGCTCTACCATGAGGCTCATGGAGCAGCTGGTGGATATTCTAGACGCTCAGTTACAGGAACTGCGACCCAGTGAGAAAGACTCCACCGGCCGCAGCTTCAATAAGGTATTAACAGGATTTCATTTTCAACATGATTTTTTAATAAGCAGCAGCATGCCTTGGTAACTTTCAGAGGCACTTTGCTTAAAGGACACTTGACTGTTAAACAGCATCAAACTCATTGTGTTACACCCCATTGTGCTTTTAGAGAATTAAAAATAGAATAAATGCACAGACCGAAGCGAATTACTTCGAATTGCGTGCTATCCATCCTAAAAAGTACGTGTAATTAGAAGTAGTGTGTTTCAAATCACAGGACATGCCTGGATGATATACTTTGTCTGGTAATATAACTTCGTGCACAACAAAAGGGTACTTTTTAAGGTTGAAATGAGAAAAAAATAAAGAATATTTAGGCAATGAATTTAGATGCAAATACAAAAGGTACAGGACAAAGGCGGCATGTGGTTTCACGGCACAATTATATAACATGGTAATATGTCCCAATATTAGTGCACTGTCTTACTGCACACCAGAATAGTACATATGGTAGTGCATTTTACAAGTATGCAAATTAGAATGCAGCCACAGTAACTTTCTGAAAATAGGTCACAAGAAAAGAAATGAAGCCAGTTATCAGTTTACAAAAAAATATGATATAAAATCTATGCATTGCATTCAAAATACACATGTAAGACCGCTTTATGTACTTAACTGCATACCAACCCTTCTGGTTACAACCTGCTGTTATGAAACATTTACTTCAATCATAAGTGATCATCTTTGGGGCAAACATTCATCAAACATGTGCTTTAAAGATATATGGATCTATTTAGCAAGGCTGCTGAGCTTATGTTTAATAAAAAATATTTGGTGGGATTGGACATTAGTTGTTAAAGGCATCATTTACTCATGAACCTATTCCAAACCCATAAGACTTTTGTTCACAAATACAGATATTTTTGTCTCAAAAAAGAGTTTTCTGTCCTTCCATTGAACCAAACTTTCAATAAAAACATTGTAAAAGTAATACATGTGAATCCTCTGAAGGGACATGACCACTTTATATGATGAATAGATTTAATTTAGGCTTTTATTCACATATAAACATTGATCAGTGGACATAAATAGAACACATTAAATATGACCAACGACAGCTCAACATGCTTGATGGGGGAGTACAAACCTCATTGGTTCTTGAGCATCAGGCACATATGTTTGAGCTTAAGTTAATCATATTTCATGTGATATATGTATTAATGTACAGTATATAGCATACACTTCATATATGTGTGTTGATCAGTGTTTATATGTGGATAAAAGCCTAACTTAAATTTGTTTATCATTTATTTATTTAGTGATTGTCTCTTTATAAAGCTTGGAATAAACTGTTTTGACTTTAATTATTACATTTTTTCATAATGTCTTTATGAGCATTTTAAACACTTTGAATACACCCTCCAAGTTTTGTGACTTAAAGGGATACGTCACCCAAAAATTCTGTCATCAATTACTCACCCTCATGTCGTTTCAAAACCTAAGACATTTCTGTTTCCCTTTCGAAGTGGAACCCTACACTGTGTCTGATCAGATGCTATGGGGAATGCCATCAGCGTGACTGGTGTCTGAAGCACATGTTTAAACACAACAATTTTATTGGCCGACGACAGTCCATGACGTCACTACCGGTGCACCTGTGAGTATAAGAGGGCACCTGCTATGTACGTCATTAGATTTTTTTGTCTTCAGGAGCCTTTTGTTTGTGTTAGCATGTGTGAAGGCGATTATTATGGATGTGCACTCAGGCAAGCATTTGTATGTGCCTCAGAATGGTATGTATCTTTCACATTCCTCAGTTACTGGCTCAAACGATCTTCTTGATCAGGACATTCTGTCTCTTGAATTTTCTGATCAAATGGATAGCATATTGCTGGCACCGTCCAGCCAGGAGGTGGCTGAGGAGAGTGAAGATATCGCTGACAGTGAGCCCTCCCAGCCTACCAGCCCCGTATACGAAGCGCAAAAGGCAGTAAGTTGCTCATGGCTTACTCAACGAGTGCTTCCTGTCAGACCATAAGCATCCCGTTCCACTGAGGCGGAGAGATCGTGGAAGAAACCATACTTAGCTCGCAATTATCCCTTTCAGCGTTCAAATTGCGTGAGCAGGGATATGTGAAGATGCCTCCCATTGAAGAGACACTTGTGAGCTATCTCTCTCAGAGTGATACATCTTCTTTGAAATCCCAACCCTGCCATCTAAGCCGTTACGCACCACCTCACACTTGAACGGCAGGGTGTATGCAGCAGCAGGTCAGTCCGGGGGGTGCCTTACACATGATGGCCATATTACAGCCATACTAGGTGGATCTGCTCAAAGATTTGGATCAGGGGCAGGGATTGTCTCCTGAGGCGGTTGCTGAGCTGTGGCACACCCCAGATCTGGCTCTCCGGGGGACTAAGCAAACAGCCGCTGCCATTGGCTATTTAATGGCTGCAATGGTAGCCATGGAGAGACATCTGTGGTTGAATCTGGCAGACATCAAGGAGTAAGAGATGGCCTTTCTCTTCAATGTGCCGGTCTCGCCTTCAGAGCTTTTCGGCATGTCTGTAGGAGACAGTAGTCGGGAAATTAAGGCCAGGGTGCGGTCGGCGGCCTTCGGGAAATACATCCTGTGCAGGTCCAAATCTTCGCCAAAAACTTCTGAGGGACCTGGTCACAATCTGAGGACTGGAGGCAGGGCCAGAGGTAGAGCGTGGCCACTTCTGCTCCTTCTCCTTCAAGCAGTAGAGCACAGAGGATGCGAGACGCTAGGCAAGATATTAGTAAGAGTAATTTGATGAAAGTGATTTAGTAGACAAGATTGAATCGCTGAGGAGAAATAACATCTTTCCTCCTTCCCTATTCCCCCTCCCTCTTTGTTCTGTCTCTAACTGTGGCCTGTGCTAATTGTCTTAGTACAGGCTATAGCAGGTCCTAGATGAGTATAGTGAGGGTTGAAGCAGCCTCCCAAAAAATGAGTCTTTTAAGTAGCTCAGCTTCCTTATGGCTCCCTTTAAGAAGATAGCAGTATCATTAGATTGCAGCTAGCGCTAAGCATCTCCCTTTGGTATGCTGTTGTTCAGGGTTGAGCGTAGATCAGAACCCACCCCCATTTCTGAGGTTCTTAAAGTAGAGTCCACTGCTACCTGCGAGAGCCTTGAGAACCCAACGAGTAGTGGTATTTGCCTTTAAGCATCCCTTCTCGTTGTTAGGCACCTTCGAGAGTGCTTGAGTCTTGAGATCTGGGGTGAATCCAGGCAGGGCGTAGGGTGCTTCCCCATTTGTATTGCTGCAGCAAAGCTGAAGCTCCCCTGTGGATCCCTAGGGGTCAGAGTTTTTTATAGAGGGATATTAATTATTCAAGATAAAATTGATTCCCGTGGTTTCTACCCCTATAGCTAGTAGTAGGCTAAGGGAACTAAAAACTTTCTCTCTGGGCCAGTATTCCCTGTAGGTGGTAAGATGAAGCTGACATAGCCAAACCTTTGAGCTCCGCTTTTGGGCTGGGGGCTAACGCCTGGCCCACAAGGGAGGGAATAAGGTTGTAAAAGAGAGGGGTTTTTTTTGTTAGTGAGCTTGGAAGCTTGGGTAATGGCTGAAGGGAATTTTGCCACATGACAGTTCTGTGACCCAGTGTGCGCCTATAGGATTGGATGCACTTGACTCCGGCAGGTAAGTCAATTATGCTATGCGCATTGTGGTAGTGCATAGACACAGCTAATGTGGCACGCGCTCCCTCAGCATGGAAAAGTGGGCATTTGTTCTCCATAGCGTCTGAGCAGACGCAGTGTAGAGTTTTAATGCCTTGGGCTTGCCTGCACATCACCTGAAGACAAAGAAGTTGATGATGTACATTGCAGGCACCCTCTTATACTCACGGGCACACTGGTAGTGAGGTCATGGACTGTCATATGACAATAAAATTGTTGTGTTTAAACATGTGCTTCAGACACTGGTCACATTGATGGCATGCAAAGACACAGTGTCTCGTTGCCCTTCTCAGGCAACCGTGGTTACAGTCATAACCCGTCGTTCTCCATCGAAAGTTTCAAGCTTTAAGTAACATTATTTTTCTTAATACAGAGACAAAAAGCTCTTTCTGAGATATTGTGTTGTCTGTATGGCTTTCTTTCGTTTCATTCATTGAAATCAAAGAAGTGGGTGAAGGTTAGCACATATCTGTGTACTCAAGAAGCTGAAGCAAAGGCTGTACATATTAAGAGAACATATTTTGCATGGGAAAAAAAAATCATTTGTCATTAGTTACTGTGTATCACCTTTCCTTCAAATGAATTTCGCAGTTACAGTCCAATGGAAGGAGAGATGGCACACTAGCCTGATTGCAAAGAGTTTGAACAGTGCACTAGCAAGAGTGTAATTTGTCTCATGGGAGTCATGTGGATGTCAGACAATATGATTTACATGAATAGGGCATGTTCTAGGACCAACATCCTTAGTTTTACCTGTCAACCCATACTCTAAATCTTAATCTCAAACTCTATTTGAGAAAAATTCTAAATCAAATATTTATTTCACTTGACCTCACATTCACTGAACCATGGTCCTATCCCCTATTTCTGACATTAATCCCTAACCCTACTTTAGCCTTTCCTATGTTAAATTCTAACCTACCACTATTCCTAACTCCAATACTAATGCCAGTTTTAAAATACTAAACTTAAACTTTACTTTTAACCTTTTTTGCTTTGAACCTCCAATCATATCCAACCCCATCCCCTTATTTTAGTTCAGCTTCCAACTCTGGTCCACAATCCTGATCTTGATCCTATAGAGGTAAACCACACTTGGATTTATACAATCTATGCCTGCATATTGATTTGCATATGTTTCAGCTGCATAGAACTCATAATTTGAAAACCTAACTTTAATTCCCAACTTTGATCCCCGATCTTCAAACCTAAATCTTTTTCCTTGATCTAAACCCCTTCATTTAACCAGGATTCCAAACTTTAGCTCTAACCCAGTCTAATTTCCTACTTTAAATCCTTAACCACTGTTACTAACCCTCACCTTTACTCGCAACCTCAACACGTTCTCTTAGCTCGCAACCTCAACAAATTTATTCCCCAACCCTGATCTCAATCCACATAGTGTGTAAACCACACATTGATTTAGGCAATTTGCGTCTGCATATTGTTTTGCATATGTTTCATTTGCATATTTCAGATAGTTAATGAGTTACTGATTCTATTTTTACTTGGTAAGAGCACCTTTGGGTTTTGAAATCGCCAGACTAAATTGTTGTTCTCAAAGCAAGGCCACTCTGTACACCCTTACATTCATTCGTTACATGATTTCATCATAGCAGATCCAACTGCTATACTGTGTTTCTGAAGTGTTTGTGGATTGGAGAACCCATTAGTATACCATCAACCTTTCTAACTGTGTTTCTTTGGTCTGTTTTTGTTCTTGTGTGTGTCCTCTCTCAAATGAAAAAGCTTCAAAAGCGAGAAAGGACGTGCAGGGCGTATATGAAGGTATATCTGTGCTACGCTACTATGGTCTTCACTTGTTTCTGTACTTTCTCTTCTTCTTTTCCTGCTATTGTTTCTTAGCATGGTCCTGTGTCCCTTCATTTTCACTGTTGCCACAGCATTTCACTCCGCCATTGTCTGTCTTCATTCCTGGAGGTTCAATATTTCAGTGGATTAGGAAATTATATGGCTGCAATTTTTATGCCCAATTCATAACTTTTATGTGTTTGTTGGTGGTCTGTTTATTTCTTTTTCAGTTTTTTTTATCGTTAAAGTCAAGTGTTAATATCTATTGACGTGTGCTTGATTTGCAGGTTGGCGGTGCATGTGTTGTTGTTGCGCTTAACTTGTTCTTATTGGTTGTAAAGGGAAATCTATTGATTGTTACATTGGTTTTGCTACACCATCTTGAGCTGCTAAAGATTTTAGATCTACAAAAAAAAAAAAAAAAGTATGACGAGGTTATGTAGAGATCAAATGAAAGGCATGATTCTGTTTTGGAAAAGCAAATCAGTGTAAACTAATTCAGCGACTGTGAAACGCTGTACTGTATCATCTTTTAATTTTTATTAGTGTGTAGAAGCAAAAAACGATTTAGCATTTAGAGTAGTAAAAAATGACCATAAAAATGTGGGGAATTAATCATATGACTCAGAGCTGCAAAACCGGACGTTATCGAATGAACAGTAATTATTAAAAGTAGGCGACAATTATGAATCGATATTTTAGTCTGGTGGTGCATGTGTGCGCATTAGCTCTGATTGAGTAGTGTGAGAGTGTAAGTCTGTGAAGTGTTTTTTTTTTTTTTTTTTGTATAATTGAACCAAACATTTGAGGAAGCTGTTTTATTGATATTATATGATATTATTGATGATGTTCAGTATATCCAGCATAAAACAGTTATCTTGAAGTGACATTTTTGAGGTTATAGGTTTAAACTGTATATAATTTCTGTGTCATTAGTAGAACCAAACTGAATTGCCTAGTGATCAAACAGATTGTGATTCAGCTTTCTGTCGCTAATGGTGCAAAAATTAATGAAAGAGAGAAATTCTCTGACAGTGTTAACATGTGGCTATTTTCTTCATCACATTTGTGCATCATATTATCAAGACCTAGAGACATTACTGTGTTTGCATATTGAAACAGGATCAAATGGATGATATCTGAAAATAGTTGTCTGTGCCTTCAGTTCTGATGACACAGAACAATGGTGTCTTTATCTTAAAGGACACATTTATATGGCGGCACAACTAGCTGTCTTTCTTTACCTCATATGTGTCCATTTATGTGCTTGAAGAGCCTTTGACATTCAATACTGCACTCCTGAGACAGACAGAGCATGTCGGGCACATTTCTGCAGTCTGTTTTTATGTGTGTCACCTGATAACGACCTAAAACAAAGTGTGCATGTTTGCTTTCATTTGGGCATGGGCAAACAGCTGCTGATAAAGTCAAGGCTTTGACATTTGACCTTATTACAGTGGTTAGTGCTGACACAAGCGTCTCATTGGGCTGCAGGCTATCGTGGATACAGTCGACAACCTCCTCAGACCGGAGGCTCTGAAATCGTGGAGAGATATGAATACCACGGAGCAGACGCACGCCGCAACTATGTTACTGGACACCCTGGAGGAAGGAGCCTTTGTCCTTGCTGACAATTTAATGGAACCGGCCATCGTGAAAGTACCAGCCAATAATATAAGTGAGTATGAGAGATGCACTGAACTAAGAGAACTGACAACATAAAACGCTTATTTTGCAGCTGATCAGTTTGAGTTTTCAAATATGATTCAGCCGTGAAATTTTAATAACAGCAGCCACTAACACATGGGTCGTTGACATAAAATACTTTTGGGAAGTTGACATGTCCTGCAGTGTGGCATCTCCATCTTATACTATTTTAAACAGCATTTTCCTAATTCCTTTATTACTGTTATGCATGCAGCTTTTACGACCTTATATTAATTGAGACTCTACATGGAACATGTCTGCTCCATTCATTTGCCACGCCGCAGGACCTTTTGAAAATGAAGTGAAGGCAAAAATGTGATTAAAAATCGTTAATAAAGAAATTTTGACCAGTTACAGGACCTATACACTTTCCCTTATACTCTTTTATTTCTTATATACCGCTCACAATAAAAACCAATCAACACTTGAATTTTGGCTAATAGGTTGAATTTAGAAAATAGGTTATGGAGTGAATTCACTAAACACTTTTTTCAATTGGTACACTTTGCACCATATTTCAAAGTCATTATATTCAGCACAAATGCCTCCCTTCTATGTAAATGAGGCACATTACATACTGTGCCTTATTTAAAAAACTTATTTACAGGCGATAATAGGGACTTTTTGTTGATCATGAGAGCACTTAGTCATAAGGTGATGGAGAAGAGTGCTATATGCAGAGATGTGGAGTAGACAAGCACACTTTAAACATTTTTAAAAAAAACTACTAGTAAAGTAAGCCATATTGCGGTAGTCTGCACTTAAAATTCAGAATAACGTTATGCAAATTGCATTCAGCACAGATTTTGTGGCTGCGTTTTCACTGCTAACTGATTTGCATAATTCCTTTAGTGAATCGAACAACTCAGATAGTGCATGCAAATAAACCGTAATTCATTCTCAGTGAATTGCCCCCTTATTTTTTTTATTTATTTTTTTGTCTGTTTCTTGGCGAACTAACATTTTGAAACATTTCTCTCTGCAGTTCTGGATGTTTACGTGCTGAGCACAGATGGGCAGGTTCAAGATTTCAGGTTTCCCCAGAGCGGCAGGGGTGGTATTTCTATCCAATTGTCTTCCAATACTGTGAAACTCAACAGTCGTAATGGTACGTTCCAGCCCACGCACACATATACAGTCATTGGACTGCATTAGTATCGAGTCCAGTGAGAATAAGAACATATAAGATCCAATTGCTCCTGTCACTATGGAGATAAAAATGCTCTTATGGTCAGAGAAAGATCTGAACATTGATGTGAACATACTGTTCAACATATGTTGTTTTCGACAAACATAACTGGGTCTGCTGTTAGATCACTTTGGGAAAAAAAAAATCCACGTACTGAAGTTAGAAACTTTTGTGGGTATACATTTATGGGACTATTATGTTTTCTGGTCTACTTGGGTGAATGCAAACCTATCAAGGACCAAATTCACCACAAAATAAAATTTAAGACTATTTTAGGTTACATTATGTAACATTTTTAGAGCCATTAAATTAAAACTGTTGAAAATGTTATAAAAGTATGAAACCAACATATATTGAGAGTTTTTGTCTGGAATTTATTAAAAGAAAAAAATGCATTTCACATATACAATGAACATATTTTAAATGTGTGAATTTAAATCGTTTTTATATATCATTTGTGGGGCTTAAACTTTAAAATGTTTATGTGGTTAGTAATAAAGAAATAAATATCATTAAATGTCTAAAAGTCTAAAAAAAAACAGAGCCATTGCATCAAAATGTTTGTTGAAAATGTAAAAAAAAAAGAGCAGTTAATTTTTTTAAACTTTTAAGATCATTCAAATTTAAATTTACATTATTATGACTATTATGAAGTTAACATATTTTACAACTTGAATGATAAATCATTGTTTTGCTTAGTTTTTTATTTACAGTAGGCTACTGAGAACTGTTTTTTTAAATGTCATAAAAAAAATCTCACACTGCAAAATCCTACTCCTAATAAGCTTCATTTAAATTCCCATTTTCCTCCTTTAATTTTGAGCTGAAATAAAACTGATTTTTTTTCTTGACATTTTTGTGAGACTCACTGACATAATAGACTGTAATGAGAAGTAAGGTGTGCCGTTTTCTCTTTGCAGGTGTTGCCAAGTTGGTGTTTGCCCTTTATAAGAACCTGGGGCAGTTTCTAAGCACGGAGAATGCAACAATGAAGCTCAGCCATGAGGCTAACGGACGCAACCTCTCTGTGGCTGTGAATTCCGACGTCATTGCCGCCTCAATAAACAAAGAATCCAGTCGTGTATTTATATCGGAGCCTGTGATTTTCACCCTGGAGCACATCGACGTGAGTGCAAGCAATAAACAAACAAAGGGATCGTAAAAGCAGCGGCATAGCAAAGCAAGACAGCGAAAAAAATAAAATAAAAGCAGTCTCAATTCAAACACCCTACAAGGTCACAGAGGGGTTTATTTAAGCCATCGAACATGAAATTAACAAAGTCTGAACCAATGATTATTACCAGCCTAGACCAAATTCTTAATGAAAACTAATTCGTTTGTCGACATTAGGATGTAAATGATGCAATTTCCTTTTTTTGGAGTGGAAAATTAACTCCCAGATTAGCTATACAATGCAGGATGAAATTACCAGAGGACCAATTATCATCTCGCTCTCTTTTAAAGTGTCAGGAACACTCCCAGAGGAGACCCGGCTTGATTTTTGCTCTCTATCAAAGTAATTGTGTGATTTCCACAGACATGCCTTCAAACCATTCTGCCCCCTGTTAGCACCTCATATAATCAATGGTCCCATGCTAGATTTCGCAGTCATTTAACCTTATTAGATTCTTTAGTCGTTTATGTGAGAACACACACTGCGCATTCAAAAGAGTGTTTGATATGGCCAGCGTATCATTTGCGAAAGAATGAACGCCAACAGTCAGAGTGAATTACAATGCCGATTCTTGTATGTTCATGCGCGGGTGCCATTATCAGAGGGACAGCTACTAAATATCAATTTATTATCATCTGCTAACTTATGAGGAATGTTTCTGTCTCCTCCTGTTGATTACAGATGCAGCATTACTACAACTCCAACTGCTCTTTCTGGAACTACTCCGAGAGAACCATGATGGGATACTGGTCCACTCAGGGCTGCAAACTCATCCACGCCAATAAAAGTCACACCACCTGCTCCTGTAGTCATCTCACCAACTTTGCAGTGCTCATGGCTCATCGAGAGCTGCTGGTAAGATGTGATCTTCATAAATATTTAAGCTTTTGTCCGTGCGTTACTGTGAAACCCAGCTGTTATAATAGACACCGCCAACACTCATCTGCTTCTCTAAGCCAACCGCTACGAACGGATAACTCACTGGGCGGCTGCAAAGCGGCCTATTTAAAAGTTTTTAGTTTACTTTTAATATTAGTAAAAGTTTATTCAAACAAAAACAGTTAGAATTAAACAGTCTGTTAAGGTTTAAAACTGAAGTTTCTGTGCCATTAGCATTACCAATTGGAATCGCAAAAATAACCACGTAAAGTTGTCTAATAAAAATCGAATATAGATTGAAATATATATGGAAATTATCAATATTTTTACTTTTTGATTCTTGGAAGTGAATTGCATATTATATATGGTTTATCTTAGAACTCAAACTCTTTTTATAAAAAAAAAAATCTTGTTTTCATCAGATGCCCTCTATAATTTACTCAGTTGGTAAATGTGATCTGCATCTGAATTTTTGCCCTCCATCTCTGTTCATTTGTTTCTCAGGGTGCAGATAAAGTCCAGGAGCTCTTGTTGAGCGTCATCAGTCGTGTGGGCATCGTGGTATCCCTCATCTGTCTGGCCATGAGCATCTTCACCTTCTGTTTCTTCCGTGGGCTGCAGAGTGACAGGAACACAATCCATAAGAACCTATGCATCAACCTTTTCATTGCTGAGCTCATCTTCCTCATTGGAATCGACATGACGGAGCCCAGGGTAACTTTTCCTTGAATGGATGTGATGTTTTCAGCTAGTCTCATGGAAATGTCTAGAGACGTGTCCACAACATCCAAGACACATTTTTGAAGGGAGTTCCAGAGAATTCTAGCTGCATTTTGACACATGATTATAGTTTTTCAGGCTTACTGGATGTTTACTGGAGTCAGTAACTTGACACTTTTTGTCCAGAATTTAATTAAAACTATTTTTAGACAAAAAAAACATGGTTGTTGTCCCGTATATTTTTTGGGTATTTTATTTCCAAAGAATATGTTAATAGGTATTTGGTGCTCCCTTTTCTTTTGGGAAGGCTTTGCACTTTTTTTGGAACATACCAGCTATACTATTACTATACATAATGTGTTCAGGTATGGGCTTTGTGTAGGCTAGTCAAGTTCTTCCACACCAGTAAACTATTTCTCCTTGATTTATTTGCAAGGGGCATTATCATCCTGGAACAGAAAAGACCCCAAAATGTTGTCAAAAAAGTTGGAAGCACACAATTCTCTAGACTGTCGTTTTATGCCATAGCATTAAGATTTGTCTTCACTGTTATTAAGGAGCCCAGCTAAAGCCATTCATTAGAAGGGGGTCCACATACTTTTGGCTATGTACTTTCTGGTTACATTATGTGAAATTTTTAGAGCCATTAAATCAAAACTGTTGTTGAAAATGTTATAAAAGTATGAAACCAACATAAATATAAATTGAGAGATTTATTAAAAGAAAAAAAAATACACTTATACAATGACCATATTTTATATATATTTTTATATATCATTTGTGGGGCTTAAACTTTAAAATGTTAATGTCAAAAGGTCCTTGGTTAGTAATAAAGAAATAAATGTCATACAATTTCTGAAAGCCATTGCATTAAAATGTTTGTTGAAAATGTAAAAAAAAAATTTTTTACACTTTTTTAACTTAATATGTACATTTTAAACTAGATTTTCTAGTTTATTTGTCTTTGACCCTTGTGTTTGTCCCACAGATGGCCTGCTCCATAATTGCAGGAATCCTGCATTACTTTTTTCTGGCGTCTTTCGCCTGGATGTGTTTGGAGGGGGTTCAGCTCTATCTGATGCTGGTGGAGGTCTTTGAGAGCGAATATTCACGCAGGAGGTATTTCTACATGGCGGGATACCTCCTCCCCGCTGTGGTCGTAGGCGTGTCTGCTGCTGTAGACTATAGGAGCTACGGGACCAAGAAAGCGTAAGAGAACATTTTCTTTGATTTTTTTAAAACGCAATGCTGTCTGCGGGAATGTACCACAATCTAACGGTTCCATAGGTACCACACACACACACACAGAAAGTCTTTAGAGAATGCAGTACAAAATGCGGTTTCAAGGCAGGTCTGCATGCGTTAGTGTCTTTTGTTCAAAGAGTCTCTGGTGACCTGTTGTTTGTAAATGCTCTCTAACGGAGACGAGGGCCGCATGAGAAAGGCTTTTACGCAGATTAATGGCAGTGCTTCAGCCCTGCATGGGCTCTTGGGTTGCTCCTTATAACACATAAACAGGTGGAAGTGTGCCGGCCCTGCCTGCCACGTCAGTGTCTTTTAATACTGAGAGCAGTGGTTTGCTTTAGATTTGCATGTATTGGTATGAAAGTGATGCTTGTAGCGTTGCATTTGTCTCAGGTGTTTCTTTGGTTTACAGAGCACTGTAACATTGACAATTTATTTGATCAGTGTTTCCTGCTGGAAGTCGCACTCTAGAGAAACTGGATCCGTTACAGGAAATTACTGTCTTTGAGCAACGTTTAATAAACTAATGCGAAATCAACCCATATAAAACATTGTAACGTAACCCACATGAGCCTCAGTAACAGATACCATCCTCAGTGTGTATGTTTATTGCCGCTGTTTGCAAAGGCAAGCATCTCTAATACGATAATTAAGGTGCAGGTTTTGAAGTCCTAACCCTAAGGCCTGAAACATTCTCTGTGCAAGTACATGAATGCAAAAACTACTCGATTTCATGCGTTAATACATTCCAAGATGCGTCAGAATGCATTTCACACTATGATGCAAATATCCGCTTGTTAAGTCTGACGTCATGCATCACAGATACCAGGTCCCAACGCTCTATCAGATGCCAAAAGCAAACAACAAACGGTGCTAATATACAGTCACAGTGTGCTGTTGTAATACTATCGAAATGTCATGATCCTAACCTTTATCTCTGTTCCGAAATCTCAGATGGCCAGACAGTGATTCATCATTTTTTATCGATAAAATATTGGTGTCTGGGATGCTGTGAGCCCGGAGACTGTAGTGTACACCTTGAGTTTTTAATGGTATAGCTTAAATGTGTGATGTATGGAAGCCTGCTTTTTATCTCACGATTCTGACTTTTTTTCTCGCAATTGCAAGTTTACATCTCGCAATTTTGACTTTTTCCTCAGAATTGCGCGATATAAAGTCACAAATTGCGAGTTATAAAGTCAGAATTTTGAGATATAAACTCGCAATTGCGAGAAAAAAGTCAGAATTGCGAGTTTTGCAGAATTGCAAGAATTGCGCAATTCTGACTTTATATCTCGCAATTCAGAGAAAAAAAGGCAGAACTGTGAGATAAAAAGTCGCAATTATCTTTTAAATTGTTTTATTCCGTGGCAGAAACAAGCTTCCATAGTGATGTGGATAAATAATGCTTATAAACAGCAGTTTATATAGTATTCTCAATTGAAACAAGTAGAGGCTCTGGACCCGGAAACAGTATTTCTTACATCAAGACTTAAAGTAACAAACGGAAGCATGCTCTGCATTTGCATTTCAAAAACACATTATTTATCTCATCTTGTACATTGCTGTAGTACCCCTTTTCACCCTCTGCCTTAAACGCTCTGTTTTATTTCCTGTCTCTTTAAAAACCTGCCTTTCTTGCCCAGTCTGTTGTGATTGGTCAACCGCTTGTAGCATGTCGGATATGTAACGTCACTTAACATAATTAGGTTTCAGTTTCCGAGGCTTCATAAGCAGCTGTAAACTACGTATTATATCTATGGTATCTATTGCGCTGGTGTTGGAAGTCCACCCATGTTAGTGTGTTTTGCTAGATATAGCGATATCACTTACCCAACTGATCTCTGTGGGCAGGCCAAAGCAGCCAGTAGGCGGGCATTATAATTGGTTGAAATGTCTTCTTCTATAGTAATTTTTCCCTATAGTCAATTCTCTCAAAAGAGTTTTTGCTCAATCAATTTTCAATTTTTTAATTTTCAAGCTTGTTTCCGCCATGGAATAAAACAATTTAAAAGATAATTGCGACTTTTTATCTCAGAATTCTGACTTGTTTTCTTAGAATTGCGAGATATAAACTCGCAATTGTGAGTTATAATGTCAGAATTGCGTGATATGAATAATACATTTACATTAATCAGAATGAAGACTTGTATCTAGAAAGGGTGGGCTCTTTTGATCTGGTCCGATAGGCAATCGCCAAGAACACCCCAGCAACCGCATGGCAACATCCTGAGTTTGACCCACAAAACTCTAGTGACTATGAAAAGCTAGGCAAGCTTCTTTTGTTAAAGAACATGTTAAAAATCTAGCTTTTTTCTTAAATAACAGGATTACTTGGACATGTTTTCTGTAAACTGCTTGCATTTGTTGCATTTATTTTACTGTGAACATATCTTCTTTGCAGATGCTGGCTCAGGATGGACAATCACTTTATCTGGAGTTTCATTGGACCCGTCACCTTCATTATTATGGTGTGTTTACTATCTACTGACCTTTTTATGGCTTAAGGTTGTACATGGCATGTACATGTGCGTGTGTGATAGAGTGTTGAATGCATGTGTCAGGTGAAAGAACAACAAGAAGAAGAATATTTCTGGACAGTGCAAGACCATGTCTCCCAGTTTAAAGAGTAATTGACAGAATCCTCCCTTGCAAAAACATTGAGCTGCCTTTGTTTCTTCAGTCTTATTCAACAGATTGCAGCCCATTGATTTCTGCTTAGATAGGTTCAGTCTCGGCAGACCCAGTCAATGCAGCCTGCAGAGAGGTTCGTAAATGCTGCTTTTAGGGTTTTTTTTTTTTCTTTCTAAGGAATCGTTTTGATACGATGCAGCCCACGCACACATATACACTTTTTCAATGTGGCATTAAAGCACAACATTATCCTCAAATGATACTCAGCAGGGTGCCTTCGAGTTACAGGGTCAAGACAGCCTCTCGGGATGCATATAGAAAAAACACCGGCAATGTCAAATAATACAAATATAAAAACAAATTTTTTTCCCCCTGATTCAACCTTTTAAAGAGGTAGCTGATGACCCTCAGTGACACTACAAAATGTGTTTGCCGTGAGATGCCGGTCATAAGGCACGCCGGATTGACACAGCTGCAGTTTAAACGTGCTGTTATTTCCGAACTAAGAGATTAGAGCCTCAGACTAGATTGGGGAGGAAGTAGGCCTGAGAGAGACAAAGACAGAGAGAGTCTGCGTGATGGAAAGACTAGCAGGTGGCATTCACATCTGTCTGGCTGTTTGTTTGCCCTCTAATCTCTGGATGAAAAAACAAATCGTCTTCCTGAAAATGGAAGGACAAGTAGAGATGTTTGTGGAGGGTTGACTTTATTATATCCTTTATGGTTATATAAACAGACCAGGTGATCTCTTTCTGCCGAGGTAAACAGTGATGGAGCTCTGTTTATTGGAAAGCCTTTAGGTTTTAAGTTGAAAACAGATTTAAAGACGCACAGATGGTTCAAACACAGCTTCGTAAAATGTAATTAGAGAAGTGCCCTGAAACAATTGTAGAGGAAACATCTACATCTGCTTTTAATAATCAAACACTATAAAATAATGTAGCAATATTACAAACAATTATTTTTTTTTATTTTTCCATGGCGTTTAAATTGTTTAATGGCATCCTAACCATTGTGTAAATGTAAAAGTAGACCTGGAAAATTGCAGACCTTTTTAAAATCAGTTTATTCTTGTGATCAATTAAATTTAATGGTCAACCAAGGCCGATATAATGTATAATGTCACATTTACCTCCAAATTTACTGACAAAAATAATTTGACAAATGGAAATGTGAGTTGCCATCACTGTAGATACCATTGAATTTATGCAAATTGGCATTTCTCAACATTTTGTATCACTTGACTAGTTAATTAAAAATAATTCTCTGGAGTAACAAATGTAAGTACAAATATTTAATGTACACTCTCACAAAAGCTTAATATTTATAAAGCATGTATAATATTTACATATAAATATAAATTAGCTGTTAAATAGTATTAAATGAAATATCACGTTAATATGACTTTAAAGAGGCTGACAGGCTGTAGAATACTGCAAACAATGCATATTTGTGCAGCCACTTTTAGAGGAAGTCCTACAAACTCTGAGATCTGCTCATTTAGCCACTGCAGCGCTGGATGAAGCGTGATGTATGTGTTTGCGGTGTTGCTGATAATCAGAATACGTGTTCCAGCCATCAGCGGCAGGAAGCTTGTGACCCTTTATGAAGCTGATTTATTGTTGCATGCTCTGCACGGACAGCAAGCAGGACTCGTAGTCCTCAGGCTGCTTGACAATGCTAGATAAAGCACAAAGACCAGAGCCTCTCAGGGGAACGCGGGACCAAGGTTTCCCCTGACCTCTGACCCCTGATTCTCAGCAGATTGGCTTTGTCCTTGTCAATGAGAAAGCCAGAGCGAGTCTCATTATTCAGAGTTTCACCCATTTCGCTGTGCAAAGGGAAAGAATGGTGTGATCCTGTTCAATTAGTTGAAGCCCATTGTGGTTCTCATTATACTACATCTATTTTCAGCGTCCTCATGCTGCAGCGATGTAGAGCTCCATGAATTTCACAGCTAATCTAGTCCCTTTTTCCACCAATAGGGCGCATGAGCTGGTGTCTAATAAGAGAGCGTTGCACAATTTTCTACCACAGAAAAGGCGATTCTGAGCAAGAAATGTTGGCTTGGTATTGCTGTTAAAACCTGGTGATCTCGAACAACATGAGTGCTGATGTCAATCTTAACTAGCAAGACTATCTTCAACCCAGGCACATTAGAAATACATGCCTGTGATGTAATTTCATAATTATGATTTTGCATTGTCTCTTGCTATATTTGTGACACTTTCATGGTCAAGTGAGTGAAATGTCCAGTGAATGAGTGAGTGGCGCCAAATGTGGGTGCAGTTTTATCCGAAACAGATGAATGTGAATCTAGCAGATTTTTACATCGATTGTTTTACATATCGCAGCATTTCAGAAATTAAATGAAATGTCCAATGAGTGGTGTTAAAAATTGCACTCAAAAATAATGTACACTAAACCCTACCTTATACCTAGCAACGTGAGATAAAAACACATTTGGTGAGCAACCATGCCATTTTAGCTCATTTCTACAAGTTGTTGAGCTTTTTTTGTCCTGACTCATGTTGTTCTCCCTATCGCAAGTTTAGTGCTATACCAGGTGAGCTGCTGAGCAAGTTTACTACGCTAGAAAAAACATACATTTGGAGCTGGTTGTGTGATGCAAACATCAAAATGTTTTAGTTTACAAATCATATGCTATGGTAAAAAGCAGTTTGAGGGCATAAGTTTTGTAGAAGGAACAGTGCAAAGATAAGCCTTTATTAATCAATAATCTGCCCCATGATCATCATTTGTGTGAAAAGGAATAAAAGTTATTGCCATTTTACTGCTGCCTCTAGTGTTCATATCACCTGGAAACTACTGTGAATTTAGGTATGTTTTGGAGTTTTGCAGAAATGTAAGTAGGCACGTATTTCCAATAAGCCTACGTTGACCAACATAGTCAAATAGATTAACTTGAAAAACCACCCGCTAGACCAGCACTAAACTGTATAAACTGGTCTGTAAATACACTATATTGCCAAAAGTTTTGGGACGCCTGCCTTTACATGCACTAGGACTTTAATGACATCCCATTCTTAATCTGTAGGGTTTAATATGGAGTCGGCCCACCCTTTGTAGCTATAACAGCTTCAACTCTTCTGGGAAGGCTTTTTTTACAAGGTTTAGGAGTGTGTTTAGGGAATTTTTGACCATTCTTCTAGAAGCGCATTTAGGAGGTCAGGCACTGATGTTGGACGAGAAGGCCTGTCTCACAGTCTCCGCTCTAATTCATCCCAAAGGTGTTCTATCGGGTTGAGGTCAGGACTCTGTGCAGGCCAGTCAAGTTCCTCCACACCAAACTCGCTCATCCATGTCTTTATGGACCTTGTTTTGTGCACTGGTGCGCAGTCATGTTGGGAGCATGAAATTGTCTAAAATGTCTTGGTATGCTGAAGCATTAAGAGTTCCTTTCACTGGAACTAAGGGGCCAAGCCCAACCCCTGAAATACAACTCCACACCATAATCCCCCCTCCACCAAACTTTACACTTTGCACAATGCAGTCAGGCAAGTACCGTTCTCTTGGCAACCACCAAATCCAGACTCGTCCATAGGATTGCCAGACAGAGAAGCGTGATTCGTCACTCCAGAGAACACGTCTCCACTGCTCTAGAGTCCAGTGGCAGCGTGCTTTACACCACTGCATCCGACACTTTGTATTGGTGATGTAAGGCTTGGAAGCAGCTGCTCGGCCATGGAAACCCATTCCATGAAGCTCTCTACGCACTGTTCTTGAGCTAATCTGAAGGCCACACGAAGTTTGGAGGTCTGTAGCTGTTGACTCAGCAGAAAGTTGGCGACTTCTGCGCACTGTGCGCTTCAGCATGCGCTGACCTCGCTCTGTGATTTTACGCGGCCTACCACTTCATGGCTGAGTTGCTGTTGTTCCCAATTGCTTCCACTTTGTTATAATACCACTAACAGTTGGCCGTGTAATATTTAGTAGTTAGGAAATTTCACAAATGGACTTATTGCACAGGTGGCAACCTATCACGGTACCACGCTTGAATTCACTGAGCTCCTGAGAGTGACCCATTCTTTCACAAATGTTTGTAGAAACAGTCTGCATGCCTAGGTGCTTGATTTTATACACCTGTGGCCATGTAAGTAATTGGAAACCTCAATTATTTGGAGGGGTGTCCCAATACTTTTGGCAATATAGTGTATGATTCAGCAATCAGTTTCAAGTTGTTCATTCTAATTTATTTAATTTATTATATTCTTTAATTTATTTTAATTGAAAGACTATTTCTTTTTTCTGTCTGCCTAAAAAGATTTAGTTTGCAAATATAGGTTGTATGAATTAATTAGACCAATTAAATGACCGTTCCATCAAAAGCAGCTTGTGATGGAATAAAGACTCCAAGTAAGATTAACATAATATTTGGGGAAAAAAATTTGTAGACAGGTTATATAGTAACAAAGTCTGTCACATCATCATATGATTCTGTGAAAACCTGGTGGAAAATGCGGGCAGTTGTACTGAGACAAGTCTGCATATCCACCAGCCGACCACTGGCTAAGGCAGGAGAGCCACCACCATTTTGGTAGAAAAGTTTTTTCTCGGCCCTGGGGCACCAGGCATGTGAGATCCATGAAAACCAGGACATTGAGCTAATGAGTGGTCGGGAACCATTAGTGCGTGTGAGTGACGTTAAAACACGCTTGGACTGTGACACGTTTGCATCATGTAGACAGTTCCATCTGCACCTTAAATATTTAATCTGGTTCAATCCGAGTTCAAGACGCACACACACACACGTACGAACACACACATACATCTTTCTCCAGCGTCCCAGAATGGAGTTGAGGGTCTTCTGCTTGGCTAGCGGTGATGATTCAGGAATGGGGGGGTTGTTCAGGAAAAGCTCTTTCCGAAACGGAGGAAGCCCATGGGACGGGCATGAACAAGGAGCTTTAGGAGTGTAGTGGCTGCCTTGCTAGGTTACCTCTCCCTCTGCCGAGTGTCCTTACTTCCTCTCGTCTCATCAGATCACTGTCAGCGCTCTGGCGGCGTGAGAGGCCTTTTATAGCTCTGTGCTCATAAATTCGGGCGCAGGGGCCACAAAAACCAGGCATAACCCCGCCACCCCCTCCTCTCTTTCTCTCTCTCTCTCTCTCTCTCTTGCCGCGCTGTCTCTGAGAAGCCATGGCGCTTGATTGCACGAGCAGCACGTTATTGATCGCCATTGCTGTTTTGATGGCAGAATGATGAGCTTGTGCACCCGAACAAGGAGCCGAACTGAAGAGCTTGTTTGAGCTGGTGACACCGCCACTTATGAGAGTGGCCGCAAATGATAGACTGCTACGTCCTCGCCTGTCTATGCTCCAGAAAATGGATTATACCAGAAAATGTTCCGTCACCACATAGTTGTAGCTATTGGGAAGTAATTTTACACAGTATGTGATAAAGTATGACCAATGTATTACTTTAGGTTGTTACAAGGTCCCTCTCACAGTGTGTGTATGAGTGTGTATCTTCAGTGTCCCTAAATGTTTTAACATTCGCAAATGAGGCAGATATGCAGTAGATTGTTAACTTATATAAATGATTGGACAGAATTGTAGATCTATCTAAACATGCTGTATACTGATTTCTCCTAAACCTGTCTTTTTTCTTCACTAAGCAAAAATCAAACTCACTAAAAGTAATATTCTTAGTTATTCAGGCTACTGTTTAAATAAATGTATTGCCTAAATATCTAAATACAGCTTCTGTAGCATGCTGTTGATTAAAAGAAAATAACTCTAATTCATAAATTGGTAAGAATGATCAGGAATGTGTTTACAGCATGTGCAAGCATGCAATTGCTAATGAACATTTGTGCAACTATATAAAAAAAGAGTTTGTTACTTTATTTATGTAAATAAATATCTATGGCATGCATGCGGTCGATAACCACAGAAAATAAATTCAATTCTAAATAAAACAAATTTGTCCAGAACAGAAATATAGTCAATACACAATGCAACCATCAAAATAATAAACATGCAAGTCCGATGATGCCGTGTGTAATGTAACAGTTATACTTTTGCAATAGTGTGATTGTTGCGTATTTTACATATTTATTTGCAGTGCTGAATGATTCCCTGCTAAGCTTCCACTGTGGGTGTAACACTGTAAATATGCATTTTCTCTTCATTTTCACAGACTGAGGGATGTTTTCCCTCTGATGTTTTGCCACAACTGCGGCAATTCTGTAGATGTTTGTATATGAAATAACCCAGAATATTGCTTAAAGTTATATTTTTTTCCCCTGAGGAAATCTCAAATATCCGTTTCTCCATGTGTGGTCTCTAAGGTTCTCTGAACTATTTGTGTTTTCATTCTGCAGTTAAACGGTTTTATTGCTTTTTTGTATTCTTGTATTGATATATAGTGACACTGTATTTGGCGCCAGTCATCTTGGCTTTGTCTCGCAATATGCCAGATGGTTATTGTATTAGGCACTGGCTGAAGGGATGCTTAGATGGCTGTTTTCAATTAATGTTCCCAATAAAACTTCACTTATCTAATCTTTTAAGTTTCGTTTTTGTTTATTAACAAAGGTTTTTTTTTTTTTTTTTGCTTTTGCACAGCTCAATCTAATCTTCCTGCTCATCACAATGTACAAAATGATGAAACACTCTACATCGCTGAAACCTGATTCCAGC
This sequence comes from Coreius guichenoti, assembly GCA_039654105.1. NCBI lineage: Eukaryota > Metazoa > Chordata > Actinopteri > Cypriniformes > Gobionidae > Coreius > Coreius guichenoti. Next base: position 26,714,488 of record CM077188.1, on the reverse strand, counting down.
CGGCTGGAGCACATCAAGTAAGTCACATTGTTTTCCCCACGATATTTCAGCTCATATGAAGTCAAAGAGTGCCGCCACACACTAAGAAGTAGCACCACTGCTGATCTAAAATTTAGAATGGGAACAGACATTGTTCCTTGCTCACATTGTATGTAATGTCTACAAAACTGTCGTTTTTGCTTGGATGAATTTAAGTGCATCGACTAAAGGGATTCAGATGGACTCCAGACAGATGTTATTCTCTTCAGGTGCACAGCGTCTATTAATGTGAGCGATGGCCAGAGATGCACGTAATGATTGAGACAGGCTCAGTGCTGTTCCTCCTTCACAGTGACCACAAAACTCTTTTTGGAACAACTCCCTGTATTCAGATTCTGCTTGCAGAGTGAATTCAGATGTGTGTGTGTGTGGGGGGGGGTGGTGTAAAGACAGTGAAAGCACTTCCATGTGTTTCCTGTTGCGAAGTGGGAGAACTCTTTCTGTTGCGGAAAAGTACAAAAAAGTGTGTTGGTTGACCACGCAACTCTTTTGGTTCTTTTTGCTGGCATGGCAATGCATGTCTTACTGGTTCTATTTGATAATGTATGACATATATTTTATTTTTTTGAAATTGTGATTTTCTTGTTTAGATGATTTCTAGTCTTCTCCCAATGTTCTAGGTAGCTAGCTTGAAAATATTAAATGACTGTATCCTCTTTTATGGTTAAATTATTTGTTCGTTTTTTTTTTTTTTTTTTTTTTTAAGTAATATTTAGCTGTGTCATTTTGCACACGATTTCCCTTATATTAAAGGGGTGGTTGATTGCCCCTTTTTACAAGATGTAAAATAAGTCTCTGATGTCCCCAGAGTGTGTATGTGAAGTTTTAGCTCAAAATACCCCACAGATAATTTGTTATAGAATGTTAAAATTGTCACTTTTTGAGGGTGAGCAACAACTTGTCCCTTTAAATGCAAATGAGCTGCCGCTCACGGGGCGGAGCTTCAAGAACTCCAGTTAGCAGCTCTGATAACCTCATGCAGACAGGGAATGAAACTGTTCAGCCTTTTATGTTCAAACCGGAGTCGGACAATGATGGAGAGACTCAAGAAGTGACAACATGTAAAATGCAACAAGATGTTCCTGGATGGTTAGTTGATGAATTTAATGTAGCTGATGTGGAGTTGACTATCTTCAAGTCATTGATTAGCATATTCTGTCATTATAATCTCACCCCCTTTTTTGTGTGTTCCCGGGGGCAGGGTTTATTTACATATACGTCACTAACCCGGGAGGAAGCTTGTGTAGTCCCTACCAGCCGTTTGTTGTAGTCCTTAAAAAGCAGTTTCTTTAAAATAAAATATCTCCCTTTGCTTTGAACTTTGAGCGTCGTAACTTTGCCGATATTGTTTACGCTCAAACAGCAACATTACACACTAACTAAAGTTTAAAAAGTGAAATCATAATCAACCACCCCTCTAAAAAAAAAATTAACATTGAAATATAACAAGAAAAAAACACATTTTAGTGTTTACTCCATTCATCAAGCTGAACTATTCAGTTCTATTACCCCCAAGTTATTATAAAATAAAATATGATTTATTTGGTAACACTTTACAATAAGGTCTCATTTGTTAACATTATCAATGCGTTAGCTAACAAACTAACAATAAGTAATATATTTTAACAGCTTTTAATAATTATTGTTAATGTTAGTAAAAATATAATTGTTCATTGTTTTTTGTTAGGTTACAGTGCATTAACTAATGTTAACAGATACAACTTTTGATTTTCAAAATGTATTCATAAATGTTAAAAATAACATCTAAGAATAATAACTGCTGTAGAAGTATTGCTCATTGTTAGTTCAATGTTAAGAAATGTAACCTTATTGTAAAGTGTTTTAAGTGTTTAAAAACAAGTTTTTAAAACTTTAGCCATGTCCCAAAAAATTTTGCAACCCTTGGACCCTGTTCATGGAAAGAGCCTTTATATGTTTTGGATTTGATATATGACACTGACTGCATTTAATGTGATCTTTCAAACTTAACACACAGCCATTGGGGAAATATGCATATTTTATTAGATTTAACAATGATACATACATGACTAACACGCTAGACAAACATATTGCTCACAGGCATTGTTTCGGCCATATGTTGTCTAAATTTTTCTCCACCCATCACCACAGGGCAAGATGAAACAATCCGCTAAACTCTGGGCTCATTGCAGCATGTTGCATGTTCAGCAAGCTAATCTGCAGCATTTCGTTTCATTTCTCTGTTTCCCATTTCCCCTTGTTTTTCTCTCTCCTTTTTTTTCTCTTTCTCTGTCCTCTCTCTGTTCTCTTACCCAAACCAGTAATTATCGCGTCTGTGATGGCTATTATAATTCTGATTTGCCTGGGTAAGATTCACCGTACACCGTAACTTATGTCGCTCATAAAACATTACTGCCGCATTAAATAGTGTAAAAAGGCAAAGTACTGGCACATTTGGCCTGAGAAAACCATCTTTAGTCTCTTTACAATCCGGGATAGGTCAATGCAGCATGGGTAAATTAAATGTACTTGGCTGTCTGTGTAGAAAAAAAGAAAGAAAATTTACAGTGGCGGTAAAGTTTTATGAAAAGTCTTGTCATGTAATCATCAAGTGTGTTAAAGACTATCTATCTATCTATCTAATCTATCTATCTATCTATCTATCTATCTATCTATCTATCTATCTATCTATCTATCTATCTATCTATCTATCTATCTATCTATCTATCTATCTATCTATCTATCTATCTATCTATCTACATTATAGTTATCATGGAAGTTGAATACATTGTGATGCAGTTTCTTGTTGTCTTTAAGAATTCATAACATGGACAGGTACATTTTATTCAGGGAATTTTTGTCTTTTACACAGATGAGGACAAAATCTAATACTTTTTTTTTTTTTGGTCCATCCTCATTTGCATTTTAACTTCCGAATTCTTACATTTAGACTTTTATGCTAATCCAACTGATTTGCCTGATCTAATGTTGTCTCTCTCCTCTGCTGGCCATGCTCTCTAGCTATGAAGATAATAAACCATTTATCAAGTAAGAGCGTTAGCTAGACATCTGTGCCACAGCTTCGTGGTTGCTCCCCTTGTCATTTTATTGTCTGTTTGCTGGGCTCTTCCAGAAGCGCCGTCTCTCTCCCTGTGCTTCTCATGCGCTCTGTCTGTTTGTCTGTCTGTGGCTTAACTGGTTTCTTAATTTTTAATTCCGCCTGGACCGTCTTAAATTGCTGTACATCTTAACTTCATTCCCTCATATCCTCAAAATCTTTTTACCCTCCTATTCCTCATCCCTTATGTTATCCCCTCAACCTAATCTCAAACTCTTAGACCTCCTCACACCGACTCATACACTTCTTATAACCCTCATATGCCAAACCACTCATACCACTCATTATCTATCCATCCATCCTCCAAATTGTATACATTGACCAGTATTGCATATTTACTGATTTCCACATATATTTTACATTTAGATTACATTTACTGTCATCTAAAAAGTCACTTAAAGTTTATCTTTAATAACACAAATAATTTAATAACAGTATATCTAATATTTAGCTTATGGCAAAGTATATATGCATATTATCTTGTACTTATGCATTATAATATTATGTCAAAATTTGCTTTTGCATTTAAAAAAGTAGTTTTATTTATTTATTTATTTATAGTATTTTAATGTGTCATTTGTCAGTTATCCGGCCATGACGTGGAAATAACTATTGACTTAGCTGTATTGGACACAGTTTTATAATCAAAGCATCTCTAGCTCTATCCATTACGCTCCTCATTTATAGATCCCAATGCACTTATACCAACGTACCCTCAAAAAAATCATTATACCCTCATGCCTTCAAATCCTCATATGTTCGTTTTTCGTTTCATCTCTCATCTCTCCTCTGATGAAAGCAAGCTCTATCTCTTTGGTTCCTTAGCCAGCCGAGACCTGTTGTCAGCGCCTCCTCCACTAAAATGGACCAATCAGAGATGATTACTGCTCTTTCTCTTTCCCCTCCGTCTGAATGCAGCCCAGTATCATGCGTCTTTACCCAGTAGTGTGGCATGCAAAAAATATCTCCACACTCCACTGCCTCAAAACTGATTAAACCTTATTTATGATAATCCCCTTTCATATGGGATTGATTAACCTCTCAATGATATGTTCCACTGCATTTCCCATCTACTTGTGCCTAAGATGTCAGTCCGAATGATTTTCAGGACCTGTGTTTGATTTGTATTCTTTTACTAATATTGTAGATGTAATGCTGTAATGATTTTTGTTCTTTGCTGAATGAAAATGTCTCTCTCATGCCTCGTTGTTTCTCTTTTATTTGCTCTCTAAGGTCGTGGATCATGGGCGGCTTTGCTCTGCTGTGTCTCTTGGGCCTGACCTGGTCATTTGGTTTGTTCTTCATCAGCGAGTCATCCATTGTGTTAGCGTACCTCTTCACCATCTTCAACACTTTCCAGGGCATGTTTATCTTCACCTTCCACTGCCTGCTTCAGAAGAAAGTAAGTGCTTCCTGATATATATTGTTCTACCAGAGCTGCAGCAGCAGTTGATTATTTTTTTTTTAGGAGAAGTGCATGTTAAAAGTTCACTTGAAAAAAAGAAACGTTCCTTTGAACTGCAGGTTCGGAGAGAGTACAGCAAATGCCTCCGACACACGTACTGCTGTAGCGGGATCACAACAGAGAGCTCGCACAGCTCCACAAAGACCTCAACAACGCGGACAAGCGCTCGCTATTCCTCTGGTACTCAGGTACAAACACTACTGACCCAATTTCCATTGTTTTCATTTCAACGGCTTTTAATGTGACGTTCAGTTATGAGACACATTTCATATTGGAATGAAATGAAACTCTCTGAGTGCTTCCATCTGCTCCAGTACTGCAGCACAGATCTTTTATGTATGTTTTTTTTTCTTGTTTTGCAGACAGATTTTAGAGATTTTATATAAATGTCTTTATGATGGATTTTATAGTGAATCATAGCAATAGTTGTGTATAATATGCAATGTTTAGATAGGGTTCTGGTATACAAAAGTATTTATTTTCTAAAAAAAATACTGTGTACACAAATTCCCCATCAACAAAAAACTTAGATAGATATATAGATATCACTGCAAAAATGCTCTTCTTATTTAGTATTTTTTATCTTGTTTCTAGTCCAAATATTTAACAATTCTTAAATCAAGATGCATTTACTAGATAAGTAAATTGACATGAGATATTTTTTCATGTTTTCTGGAAAATAAAATCAAAATGAAGTGAGTTTTTTGCTTAAAACAAGCTAAATTATCTGCTAATGGGGTAAGAAAAATAATCTTGTTTCTGTTTGAAATCTTGTTTCTTGTTTCTGTCCCAAACAGAAACAGGCTCAGAAAAGTGAATTTAGTTCTGAGAAAAGCTAATTTGTTTGTAGATGTCACTTACCTTGATATTTTATTATAAATGTAAGAATGTCAGTGGAAGAGATAAGTACGACTGAAGTGTCCAAAAGCATCCAAATACTTTTTGGGGTCACTGTGCATATCAGAAATAGATGCAAATTTTTCCTCCCAAAGCTGGTGATCAGTGTTTCATGGCTGTTTGTTCGTCCCACAGAGTCGAATCAGAAGAATGTGGAATGACACAGTAAGAAAACAGTCTGAGTCCTCCTTCATCTCAGGAGACATCAACAGCACATCAACCCTCAACCAAGGTCAGTCATACACCCAAGCTCGTTTAACCTCTGTTTCATGGAAACTTTTCTTATAAGTAATAGACTGAGACAAAAATGATTCAGTCATCCATGCTTAATTAAATTTCTTTGACCATGTTTAATAATATTTTAGTATTTCATTTACATCCTATTTAATCAAATTTCTTAACATCCAATAATTTTGGAAGCTCTGCACTAATGAACTTCAATGAATCATTTTCAGTTTGAATAAGATATCAAATGCTTTTAGTGAATTTTCATTTTAAATAAACATTTTATTTTATGTTAAACCTTCAGAAATATGATTGATATTTATGTAAAACAAGATTTTCATTTCACTGGAACACATGCACGAATATCTATTTTAAACCAATCATATGTGATTTTATTTAAAGTCAACATGAAACAAGCATCCGCAACCCTTTTACTAATGTGACGTGACATATTTGTCGGATAGCGAATTAATTAGATGATGAAAAGTGGTCTCTGTATGACAGGTGGTTGGAAGGGAGGGAGTGAAAAATAAGAGGGATTGGTGTCATCAGCCAAAAAGGAAAGTCGTTTCAGAGGCGAAGCAAGTTATTACATTTTGATGAAAGCTTATGATGCCAAACAGTTTCTTTCTTTCTTTCTTTTTGTTTTAACATGGACCAATGAATCTTAAAAAAAACCCATCAGGAACTGATGTACTGAGAATGTAAATAGGGTCAACTTTGATTTCATGTTGACTTTAATAGAAAATAATTCGACTGGTGTTCATTTAAAGACACAGGAAGTCAGACAAGCCCCTTTTGGGCCTGTTTTACACAGCTTACAGTAGTGAGTCAGTAGAAAATGTGCCCTCGGTCAGCTATTTCAAAGATTTAGGAAAAAAAACTGTCATTTATTATTTAGCCAGGGCTGAAATGCATGTGATGAGAAGATGATGTTCAACTCTAGCTGACCTGCGGTAAGGTTGTATTATTCAGAGCCGTTTGCTTTGGCTTGCTCTAAAACACTCAGCATGCTTTTAATGCACGCGTACAAGCACAAAACACAAAGGTGAAAAAAACCTGCTATTTGTCTTTCTGTGCTTCAGTGTCTCTGTTCAGAAACAAACACAACAGACAGATTTTATTTGCAATATTCATATCACAAAAAATATATAAATATAGACAAAAAATAGACTAGCATAGACGAATTTAGCAGAGATCTTGAATTAGTAAGAAGTTCTGCCCATTATGGAAGTTATGAAATTTTTTGCCATTGACAAATATTCATCCATCTATTTTCGCAACAGCTTGACCTATGTTGGATGATGAAGCCTATCATTGACAAATGTTGTTAACATTTAAAATTGGTGATGTGCGTTTATTGACATTAGTTTGATTTTATATTAGCAATTAGTTACAATGAAATTACATAAATAAGCAGCTAGGTTACACTGTAAAAAAATATATTGTTGGTTTAACTTAAAAAAGTAAGTTACCTGGTTGCCTTAACTTTGAGTTTGTTGAAATTGAAAAATTTAGTTAATATAAGGAGATTGGTTTAACAAATAGAAACTCAACATATTATGTTATCTGAACCACATTAATTATCTAAGTTGATTTGACAAATGATAAAAAGTTGTGATAACAAATCATGAAAAAACATTTTTACAGTGCAATTAAAACAAATATAAAACATATCAATTTTTTTTCATCACTACCGTTTATCTTTAGGACAAATTAAATAGACATCTTAGAGGTCATAATCTTATTTGTCCTCTTCTTTTTTTGTCGCTTCAGGAATGACGGGCAATTATCTTCTTACTAACCCTCTTCTGAGACCACAAGGCACTAATAACCCCTACAACACCTTACTGGCTGAAACTATCGTATGTAACACACCAACGGTGCCAGTCTTTCACTCTCCAGGTGTGACTACTAATCCACTACTACACTCATTTTTGCCCTTCTGATCATCTGGTACTATGTAGCACTATGAGTATTATCAGAGTACTAGGCAGTATCAGACTCTCTGTGCTGAGAAATCATTCCAATATATCAGATCTATTAACCTTTATATATAAAAACAGACTTGCAGACAGTTCCTCTTCTACAGGAATTAAAACTGTAGTTTTCAGTGTGTGGTTTTACAGCACAGAGTAAAGCAATTTTTTGCCTCACTACGAGACCATTGTGATGCACACGTTCTTTCATTCTATTTATTGAATATTTCTATTTAAGCAAGAAAATGTACAGCAATTCAACTTTGATTCTTTTTGTGTCTTGTTTTCTCTTTCCCCTTCCTGCATACACTCAGTGACCTACAGAGAGACAAGTATGCAATCAGTTTTAAATTTGCCCATCAAATGTAATTGTTTTATCATGATTTTATCAGCACAGCTCTTGCACACTCGGTGGCCATTAACAGATCATCCGCATATTGTCAGCACATGGTTCAGAAATCATTAGAATGAGGAAATGTTGCTCGCAATGAAACAATACTTTCATCACCTCTACATTACAACTTTGGGATGTTGGCACGATGCATGCACATTGCACAGACAATTAAGATTTCTCGAAGTCTAAATGTACACACATCATTCTGAATGGAGATTTTACTGAAAGCAGTCGCCTTCTCTCTTTGTTAAGTCCGGTCTCGTTGGACATTAGATTGGATTTATTCAAATACTTTCTTTTGAGTTCAAAGTCGAATGGCTACAGATGTTGAGGCCAGTCTGTATAATGTGCAGTTACAGCTGTGCCTTTATCTGCATGTTACAACAGCTTCTATTGCAGTTTATCTTGTCAGAATTCAGAAACTCAGATTCACTTTCCTGTTTTCTTACTTTTAAGAACTAAGAACCAGAAAGTGTCCAAATACTTTTTGCCTTTTAATCTATAGTTTTATTATTTGACACAATTCCTATTTTTAATGCTTTGTGTAAAAATACAAATTCTATTTGGTTTGATGTTGTGTTATATAATGCAAATTAGAGCTGCATGATTCTGGATCAATTGTGAATCACAATTTTTTTTTTTCAAACATAGATTTTCCCACGATTCTGAACAGACAACTAAACAAAATAAGTAATTTACTAGAGGTTCTGACAAAATGTTAACTTCTGCAGTCTATTTAAAAATGTTTAGTTAATTTGAATTAATTATTTAAAAAAAAAAAAAAAAAATTGGTTTGAATGTATGATACAATGACTTACTCATAAATACTTGTTTCATTACTGGATTAATCAGCGTTTTGTGAACAAATTGCTTGAATGGCAAATACATTTTTAACGGTCACTTGTCGCCACCTACTGGTGTAACATTGTAATGGATACAATCATAGGGCCCTATTTTAACGGTCTGAGTGCATGGTCTGAAGCATGTGGCGCAGGAGCACTTAGGGCGTGTCCGAATCCACTTTTGCTAGTTTAACGACGGAAAAAACTGGTCGGCGCGCCAGGCGCATGGTCCAAAAGGGTTGTACATAGTAATGAGTCATGGGTGTTTTGGGCGTAACGTGCAATAAACCAATCAGAGTCTCATCTCCCATTCCCTTTAAAAGCCAGTTGCGCTCGCGCCATGGCGGATTCGCTATTTATATGGCGGAATTTGCGTACGGAAAGACTGAACGCTTCTACAGAGAGGAATTTTAATATTTAAAAATGTTTGTGTGCTGCTGCGCGTCCCTGTGTGTGTAATACGCAGAGTGTACGCGCATTGTGCACCCGCCTATAGGCGCATATTAATAACGCGCCCTTTGAATAACACAAAAAATACTGAGCTATTGACTTTAGACCAGGTTTTTGTTGGTCAATGGCGCAGTCGTTTACAGTTCAAAATAACAAAATAACAATGCGCCTGAACACACCTCGTTTTCAGACCAGCATGCCCATGGACGAACAGATGGGCACGAGTGCATTTGCTATTTAAACAACGTGGCACTGGATGTGAAAATGATAACTGCGTTGGGCTGAAACTAGCAAAAAAAACTTGCGTCATGCCTGGTGTTGCATTGCGCCGGGTGTATGAAAGGGCCCATTATTTGAAGCACCAAGTTACTTTCAAAAGATGATTTGCTGTATCTCAACTGCTACCATAGACATCAGCGTTTATACCTGAACTATAAACTTATATCCCAGTACTTCTGTGAAAATTTGTAGCAGAAATAACCATACTGAAGCTGTTTCATACCTATACACGATAACCGCTCTCTCTGGGTCAGCGGCAGCGTGAACACAGATTTGAATGTTCTGGTGTGATTTTGTCAAAGGTTTAATTAGACACAGGAGAATCGCTGTCATTTAGAAATAAGATTGCGTGGGTGTTTGAATCGAGATCGCGATCATTTAACAATTAATTGTGCAGCTCTAATGCAGATCTATTTATTTATTTATTAGCTAAAGTGTCCAAATAGTGTCCTTTTTGGGGTCACTGTATATTCTCTGTTACCCTCCTACAGTTTAACACATCTCTCTGTCTGTTTACGAGTTTGGTGAGGAATTCTGTTAGAGAAAAACCCTCATGTTTCTTTAGCCATTCTGTCTCAATATCCATCAGAAATCTCTTTTAAACTCCCTTTCCTCAAATTACTGTCCCTCTTCTGTTCCCATCTGCCATCCCCTTCCTTTGTCTTGTCATTTCTGTGGAGAGGTTCTGAGAATTGCTGTGTCCAAACCGCCCACCGGTGGGCTCTCATAAGATGCAGTTAAAGATTATCGTAGCTCATCCAGACGGCCACCCATTCACCAGCACGCAAATGAGCTCAAATTACCACATAAACTCCAGTCCAGCAAACTAACCCAACTGTGACATTTAATGGAGGGAAAAGGCCTTAATTGTGATGTTAATTTAATTTGCTAAACCCTTTGCTTGCGCTAACGTTGTAATTTTGTTTTTGTTTTTTCCTTTTTTTTTTTTGTTAGTGATAACTCATCATGTTATACAATAAATCATTTTCCTTTTTGTTTTGTGTTCTTTTTGTTCATCAGCAGCGCTCAGGTCTGCTGGCCTGAACAGACAGACTTGATGTGAGTTGTTCAGAGTGAGTTTTCTCTCTCCTGTCTGTTGGATGCTTTCGCTTTCATTCGCTCTCTGTAGTGTGAAAAATGGCTGTTTTTGTTTTGTTTTGTTTTTTTGGCTTTTTTCTGTTACTTTCAAACCCTTCACCCCACCGCCTTAACCGCTTCAAATACAAGCTGATGTTGATGAATTCTTTGACTGTCACCGCTCTTTCATCTGTGAATACACATCTGTGCCGCTCTCTCATTTGTGTCTGTGATGTTTGAAGCCTACTGACTGATTTTAATGTTGTTTAGGATGTAGTTGAAACCAATGTTCTGAAATTGGTCATTGTGAATTGTTCAAAATTGTTTGATTGAGGAAAAATTCAGAACCTCAAATTGGGAGGAATTTGCCTGTGCCTGCCAATTCAGTAGAGAAATTATGCAAATCCGGTATGGAGGGTCAGGCACAGCTAGATGAAGTGGACTAGTGTGATCTGGCATACTGTAGAACTGCGCTCCACAACTTTTATCCAAGCACTCAAAAATATAAAAATACAACTAAAGCACCTAGCACCTAGTAACTGATTTCCGAGTCATTTGCATATAATCGCACTGAAAATAGTGCAAAACTTGTTCAGTACTTTTGTCTTGTTTTCCAGTACAAATATCTAAATATTCTTAAATCAAGATACTGTACATTTACTTGATGCATTTATTTGAGAAGCAAAATTACATGATATTAAAGGGATAGTTCACCCAAAAATGGGATAGTTCAACTTACAAAAAAAGCGTAACTGGCGCGACGATGACGTCGGACGTAGTGTAAGCATTTTAAATTAAGAGAGGTGTTACACTTTCTTCTTCAAGGCCTTTATTAACCCCCTGGAGCCATATGGATTACTTTTATAATGGATGGATGCACTATTTTGGGCTTCAAATTTTGGGCTGCCATTCACTGCCATTATAATGCTTGGATTAGCCAGGATATGTATTAATATAACTCCGATTGTGTTCGCCTGAAAGAAGAATGTAATATACACCTAGGATGGCTTGAGAGTATGGGATAATTTTCATTTTTGGGTGAACTATCCCTTTAAGTCTTGTTTTCTGAAAATCTATCAAAATCAAGTGAGTTTATGCTTAAAATGAGAAAAAAAAAGTCTGCCAACATGGTCAGGAAAATAAACTTAATTCGATGGAAAAACAGGATACCCACTGGCAGATAATTTCTTTAAGCAAAAAATCATTTTCCATGAAGAATTTGTTCCCACAATTTTTTTTTTTTTTTTGTAAATCGTGGCCACGAATGTAAAATTCACTAACACACTTTATTCATTTGTTCCTTCGTTTTAGTGAATTGTGGCCACGTTGAATTCATTTGTTCCTGCATTTTGATTTAACTAAAACTAGGGAATGAATTATTACAACGTGGCCGTGATTCAGTATCTTTGAGGGGAGAAATGATTATATTGTGCGCATGATTTAATTAAAACGAGGGAGCGAATAAGTAAAACGTGCTGGCGTATTTGTAAGTCATGGGAACGAATTGTTAAATTTTGGCCACTTAAGTATAAATGAATCTTGATTTAAAAATGTTTATATATTTGTACTGGAAAACAAGACAAGAATACTGAGTAAGAAAAACACTTTCTGCAGGGAACTATTTAGTGAATATGCCCCTTACAGTTCTGCATGCGCAGACTAAAGATTTCCAATTTTTACATTTTCCCAGATTTGAGCATTTCTGCAGGTCCTAAACAACATTAAACATTTAGATTTAGTTTTTGTTTCTGATTTTGCGAGACCTAACGTTTTCCTTCCTCTTGTGTTGTTGCAGGACACTCGGTGACCAGCGGCAGAGATACGAACACGTTCGGTACTCTACCACTCAACGGCAACTTTAATAACAGCTACTCACTTCATAACTACAGCGATGGTGTGCAGGTGGTGGATTGCGGGCTCAGTCTCAATGACACGGCCTTTGAGAAGATGATCATCTCAGAGCTTGTGCACAACAACCTCAGGGCTGCCGAGTCCCATATCAGCACCAAAAAGGGGGCGCGGATCAGCAGAGGGGAGGAACCTGTGGTCGCCGAGACATCGTCCCTGGTGCAGGTGGGCGGGGACAGCGAGATGGACGGTCTGGGGCTGCACCACACGCATCCCCGCACGCTCGATGCCCCCCTCATCCCCCAGCGAACTCACTCGCTCCTGTACCACACGCAGGAGAGAGCGAGGGCCGACATGGAAGCTCCGCAACTCCACAGCTACATCGGCCAGCTCCCGCCTCCGACCGAAACCGTCTTGCCCTCCCCCAACAGAGACTCGGTGTACACCAGCATGCCAAACCTTAGAGACTCGCCGTTCTCGGAGAGCAGCCTAGACATTGGCCAGGACCTCTCGCCATCCAAACACAGTCCGAACGAAGACGTTTACTATAAAAGCATGCCCAACCTGGGGTCAGGCCAACAGCTGCACGCATATTATCAGATGAGCAGAGACAGTAGCGAGGGCCTCATCATCCCCGTCTCTAAAGACGCTTGTGTCCCCGAGGGGGACGTACGAGAGGGACAAATGCAGCTGGTCACAAGCCTTTAAAACGAACTGTAAGCACCGCCCACCATGTACACAGCCCCGCCCATCCACCGATGGCAGAGTGGTCTTCCTTTTTTTTAGCCTCCCACATAACTGCACACATAATGGAGAAGTACCGCTGCTGTCCAACGAGTTACAGGCAGGCCCAGATGGAATCTGCAGACTTTTTAATTGCATTTTCTGTGCTGATTTTAGGCAAAAATTTGCAGTGAGATGTATGCCTTGTTTTTCAGTAAAAATATTAAAATATCCTTAAAACAAGACTTGAGTAGCAAAAATGCGTAATTGAGATTAATTGAGAGTTTTGTTTTGAAATAATTATTATTATTTTAATTTTTTTTTCAAAAATTAAGAAGGTTTAAAAGAAGAAAGAAAAAATGGGGTGAGAAACATAATCTTAATTTAAGACATTGTCTCAAAGCAAGATAAATAAATGTGTTTTTACTGGAAAACAAGACAAAAAAAAAAAACATTAATAGGGAAAATGGTTTTTGCAATTATTAATTGTTACCCTGTTATTGGTAGCTGAATGTAATCAATTTAGCCACAATTATTTAATAAACAAACATACAAGGGTCACATGATAATGTACAGTAAAACTTTGTAAATGATGGTTTTATAAGGAAATCTGCTGTGTTCTTGGGTTGCAGATTCCATGTGGGCCTGGTAATAGGAATACAGTTTCGCATAAAAAATAAAATGAAGCCAAAAAAAAAAAGTCTTTCTCGTTCCAGTGCATAAGTTTCTCAAAGGATGTACATATATGTTCACATATTTCTCTTTTGAATGCAGTTTTGATTTCCTTTATTATTATATACAAAAATGGAATTTCCAGGACCTAAGACATGCAGAGATTTTCCGGACTGAAATAAAGGAGTTCTGTAACACCCTTTACAGTCATCATCAAAATCCCATATGACCACTAGCAGACAAACCCCAGGCCTTATATTTTCTCAATCTTACACGGAACTGTCAAGGGTAATGATATAACATAGAACAATATATTTTGTTGTATTGATTGTGTAAAATAAATTGCTATAAAATAAATAAGAACAACCCTAAACCTAAAGCAAATGAAGAGATTTTGAAAATGAGATGACTATGTAAAAAGTTCAGAAGCTTGTTTATGATGATGCAATTGGTGGATGACCTCATGTACGCTGCAAAAGACATTGAAATTCCTCTGTCCTGTTCATGAAAATGGGTTTGCCACTTTAGATCAATTAGATTTTAATGTTCTCATGCCTTGCACAAATTTATTTTGTGCAAATCTGTGCAAAGCATGAAAAATGTAGTGACTGAAGGCAGCTGAGCTTGGAGTAGAACCTTCTTCTTTAAGGTCTATTACTGCAGCTGGGGTTGGATATTTATTTATTAAATTATTCTTTAAAAATGATACTTTTGTGAATATTTTACAGCACTGGTCGACGTAGTTCATCTTCATAAGCATAATTAAGGAACCCATCTCTGATAAACATGTTAAAGAGCCCATCTCTACAAAGGATGTAAAGTTCTACACTTGTTTAACAATAAATAAATGTGAATTTTTGTCTAACTGACTGTTTAATGCCTTTTTTATTTACACATTGGTGATTAAAAATATCTGTGTGTTTACTTGTTTGTGTAAAGATTCACCAACAGAAAGACAATCCATTTATAACTGAGACAGTATTTCATTTCTCTTTTATCTCAGTAGTTTGGCATGTTTATGCTATTTAAGCTGGTGATGCACATCAAAGTGAAAAGCATTGTAAGCGGATACATAAACTGCAATATGAACCCTCATAAATAGCCTGAGAACAGTTTGCTGCATTATAGCTAGAGGGCAGTGCACGGGGGAATGGCAGGTTCATTCAGTTGCAGTTTATGAAGTTTTGAACATGTCTTTCTGAAGTCCTGTTTCAAACTATTACTCTTCAGAAAGTTTCTTTCATACAGCTACTTGTACTGTGCCTGCTGACGTAACCTCTAAATTTCCCCTGTGGCTCTTTGAAATTATTTGAAATCCTCACAAGTGTCAATGTGACAATGGTTATGTTCAGAATGAAATACTAGCTTACTGATTTCTAAATATTGTGTAATATATACTGAAAAATACATATTTATTGTTTAACAGCATAGTAACAGTTTAAACAACCTACAGTTGAAAAAAAGAATACATCAATCTAATTTTGTGTGATAATGTTATATTTTGGGGGTAAAACAGATCAAATAGAGATGGTAAAATCATGACCAGCTGGTTCCTTTATCACAGTAAAAACAAATCTGCATTGCATTATGGGAAACAATTTTGCACACATTGTGCTCTGTTGTATATTGCTTGTTTTGGCAAATGCAGTAGATCAAAGTTAGGTAGAGTTAAAGTAGGTAGATTAAAACTAAAGTCAAAATGTCTAGATGGTAGGGGTTTAACAGTGCACAGAAATTATGGTTCTCAGTTTAATAAGTCATGGTTCTGTGGGTTGTTGTCTCAGGTTACGGCTGTAACCATGGTTCTCTGAGAAGGGGAACGAGACACGAGTTGACACTAAGCACATCTGGAGCACCTGGTCAGCTCTGTAGCAAATTAGCTCAAAAGGGAATATATTAGTAATAATCATAACCTGTTAATTAATTATAATTATAAATATGTGGATGAGTTAATCGAATTAACTTCATGTAACTGAATTAATATTACAATCAATTAATCTGTTCGTCCAGCGAACGCACAATATATGTTTTATTAACAAAGTTCGGGAGGATCAAGTTCAAATGGTCTATCCAAACAACTCGTCATCAGCAATTACCACATCTATCCTATCAGCATGAGAGGAAGCCTGTATACACAGATCAGGCATAACATTATGACCACTGACAGGTGAAGTGAATAACACTGATTATCTCTTCATAACGGCACTTGTTAGTGGGATATATTAGGCAGCAAGTGAACATTTTGTCCTCAAAGTTGATGTGTTAGAAGCAGGAAAAATGGGCAAGCATAAGGATTTGAGTGAGTTTGACAAGGGACAAATTGTGATGGCTAGACGACTGGAGCATCTCCAAAACAGCAGCTCTTGTGGGGTTTTTCCAGTCTGCAGTGGTCACTATCTATCAAAAGTGGTCCAAGGAGGGAACAGTGGTGAACCGGCGAAAGGGTCATGGGTGGCCAAGGCTCATTGATGCACGTGGGGAGCGAAGGCTGTCTGAAAAGTGAAGCCAAAGCATCTTGATCGCCCCCAGGTGACTGGATGCAGTATAGGTCATGAAGCCCGCCCTCTCCATGAAATGTAATGGGACAGAGACAAACTAAAAATTACACATCAAGTTACACTTCAAATACATTTTTTCCAAAGATGGTTTCTGTCATTTTAGGCTGTTTTTATCACGCTGATGTTAGTTCGAAGTGTTCGTTCTTTAAATAAGTTTGGTTTTAGTTAGTAATTTGATGCTATAAATCGGGGGTGTGACGTTATGATTGACAGCTGAGATTGACAGCTTCTCTGAGCAAAGTAGTCACTGAAGCACTAACGGACATTTTTCAGGAACTTCGGGAGGAGATTGGAGCTTTAACTTTAATCTCTACATTTCCATAACTGTTTATTTCACAAAAAGTTGCTGATTAGGCGGGAGTGTGGGCGGGACCTTGATATCGCGGCTCAACTTCGCGCTCATTACTGCGCAGACTCGGGCTCCAAGTTGCTACTGCGCAGACTTGAGACCCAAGATGTCAGGGCCATATTTGAACACTGGCGGCTTCACTTAAAGGCGCATCATCCATCTTTTTTTACAGTCTATGGGTCCGATCAAACAGACGAGCTACTGTAGCTCAAATTGCTCAAATAGTTAATGCTGGTTCTGATAGAAAGGTGTCAGAATACACAGTGCATCGCAGTTTGTTGCATATGGGGCTGCATAGCCGCAGACCAGTCAGGGTGCCCATGCTGACCCCTGTCCACCACCGAAAGCGCCAACAATGGGCATGTGAGCATCAGAACTGGATCATGGAGCAATGGAAGAAGGTGGGCTGGTCTGATGAATCACGTTTTCTTTTACATCACGTGGATGGCCGGGTGCGTGTGTTGCTTACTTGGGGAACACATGGAACCAGGATGCACTATAGGAAGAAGGCAAGCCGGCAGAGGCAGTGTGATGCTTTGGGCAATGTTCTGCTGGGAAACCTTGGGTCCTGCCATTCATGTGGATTTTACTTTTACACGTAAAGCATTGTTGCAGACCATGTACACCTTTTCATGGAAACGGTATTCCCTGGTGGCTGTGGTCTCTTTCAGCAGGATAATGCACCCTGCCACAAAGCAAAAATGGTTCAGGAATGGTTTGAGGAGCACAACAACGAGTTTGGGGTGTTTACTTGGCCTCCAAATTCCCCAGATCTCAATCCAATTGAGCATCTGTGAGATGTGCTGAACAAACAAGTCCGATCCATGCAGGCCCCACCCTGCAACTTACAAGACTTAAAGGATGTTTTGCTAACATCTTGGTGCCAGATACCACAGCACACCTTCAGGGGTCTAGTGGAGTCCATGCCTCGACGTGTCAGGGCTGTTTTGGCAGCAAAAGGGGGATCAACACAATATTAGGAATAATGTTATGCCTGATCGGTGTATATACACAGTCGACTCACCGACATTCCTCGACAGTTTTCAGCATCCCTCCACCACCCCGACTCCTCAATCTTGGCTTGTTCCTACCACAGCCAGGAATACGGGGGGGAGTACTCTGGGTTCGGGCCAAATACCGAGCTCGGAGCCCTCTCCTCGGACAGCACGCCAAATATGTATATTCTATCTGACTTATTTGTAAGTGCGAACTCGTGAATGATCGTCTATCAGCTCTCCAGAAAAGATACTTTTCATGGCCACAGAAAAATAACTCTTTCTTAGCATGTAGCTGTGATCAAATCGTTAAATTGACATTGATTTATAAGCAGACCAGAATCAACTCATACGAATGCGCACAAACGATTATTTAACTAAAACACGAACACATAACTAATCTAAACAAAACACATACACACAATCATGCATACATGGGTAGAATGGAAAGTGAAAGTGACTGGAAAACCAGAACAGAGGAATAAAGCTATGAAAAGAGTCTAACACCTGGAAGAACCATCAGTTCTTACTACAAAGCTCCTTTGTTAACAACTTTAACTAACTAAACAGCGATTTAGTATATCGTACGTTACTAGCATTTGCCTTAGCTGATGAAGAGCATCCGGATATACAGTTGCAGGAGAAAGTCTTGATAGTTTGGTCCGATGGTGCTGAAGTTGCAACCGATTTCTTCATCATTGAATGAAGAGATGATGGTGAACTTGCGGTGTTAGTTGACACTGTTATGGTCGAAGAAGGTACATATGGCTTGATGTGTGTGGGGCTGGCCAGCGCGGCTGCGCCGGCGAGGCCGGATGAAGTCTCACACGAACAGTAATCAGGAGCAGAAGCCAGCACGCGAGCCCGGAGGGAACACTGTGTTTGCTTTTAAGTCCCACAGAGGTCACACCTTTGATTTTTGGCTTGACCAGTGAGAAAGGTGCAGTTCTCAAGTGGAAAGTTCCTTTGTTTGAAAAGCTGACTCATTTGCATGATTGGAGTAAAATGAAAGCTTATATCCATTTATATTCTGATAAATATAACAAACACACACCGCATTCTATGAGAAAGTGATGTCCACCAAAGTGTGAGTCATTAAATGAGGAATATTTTGAGAGGAGACACCACCTAGATGAGGCTATATTAACTAGTAGTTCTATCATCAGGCATGCATAACACTATACAATATAAAAAGACAATATACAAACAGTAATAATACACAAAATGTACTGGGGAAATGCGTGTTCATTCATTAGACAGATTGTCAATGAATTAGTGGAGAGAATTCCATTTCTTTGGGACTGCATGTCTGTTTGTTGTAGCCAGTACTGTTCTCTCACTGAGAACAATCAATCTACCAAGTGTCTTTGAAGTGTATGAGTGGAGCAAAAGGGCTGATAATTCTCAGTGGGACAACCAGACATCACAAAGTCTGCCTAGGTGAAGAGTTGTGAAGTTTAAGTGTAACAATGGTGTGTTTGATCGGTCCAGTCATTACAGCTCCAAGTGGAAAACTACTCCCGGGGAACAAGTGATTTTAGCATCCCATTCTAAAGACCAGGAGAGGCCTCAGGAGAGAACCCTTTCCTCTTAATTGTTTGCTTTACCTAAGAAAACATGGCAATGTTCTCCAGGTTGATCTGGCAAAAGAGCATCAGAGTGCCATAGCAACACCTTGCTCACCATTGCCGATTTGAGAACCTTTGCCACCAAACCCTTAAGGAAGCGCTCCACACACTAGCAGGTGTTAGCAAGCTCCCCAGTGGTAAATATCACTTAAGAGGGTGTTCATGTCCACTTTTTAACTACGAAAGTCATATTTACGATAATTCTAATAGCACGTAAAGGCAGAATTAGACTTGCGTGCTGTCAGCATAATCCTTTATGCAAAAATGGAAGTACTACAGGTAAGTATGCAACCGTAGGGGCGGCACAGTGGTTAGCACTGTTGCCTTACAGCAAGGAAGTCTCTGGTTCGAGTCCCAGCTGACCAGGAGTTTTCATGTTTTCATGTTGTGGGGGTTGTCCAAAAAAAAAAACGTGTGTGTGTGTGAACATCAAGCAATGTAATGGGGAGGGTTGGGGAAAGACCTGGAGACCAAAAGTCGGATACGACTTAAATGGTTAATGATGTAAGTTGTACATCTCAAATGCATAGAACAACACACGCATCTGACAGTAGGGCAAACCATTATGATTTAATTTGAAGCGCTTAAGATAAAGCACATCTCATGTCTAAGAAAACTTGGATCACCAGCAGCAGCTCACTCTATGTTCTTGTTTTTTGTTTTTTTTTGTAGATGTGTTTGCAACATCAAAGTACATCAATATAAACTAAATTGTCTTATCCTAGGGCTGAAAAAAACGAGTTTGAAAATACGTTCCGCACGAGCAGCGTTAAAAAAAACATTTTTTTTTTTTAACATTTCTTTGGGAAATAACAAGAAATTGACACAATCTTATCATTTCTTAAACAATCAGTAAATCTAAAAGTAAAGTACAATATCTCTATGGTGTGAGCTTGTAACAAAAGGTTTATTTTCTTGGAGGAAAAGCAAACAAACAAATTACTTAAACTATAAGTAACTATTAGTAAATCACTTTGGTTGTAAAATGATAATATAATTATTAAATATTTTGTCTCCCGAGTCAGTGCATGTGCATGAATCCTTTTTGTTGTCATGTGGCAAAAGTCAGAAACTTTTTGCACTTGAGGTCACAGCTTCATTCTTT
Organism: Coreius guichenoti; assembly: GCA_039654105.1. Lineage (NCBI taxonomy): Eukaryota > Metazoa > Chordata > Actinopteri > Cypriniformes > Gobionidae > Coreius > Coreius guichenoti. The sequence goes on along the minus strand of CM077188.1, from coordinate 26,693,866 downwards.
AAGAACATGATAATGATTAGAGCTTTTTTTAGATCTTTTATTTTATTTTATTCTGGTTGTGAAATATCATCATGAAATCAACAGGGACACAACAAAGCATCATTAATTAATCAGGTTTGGAGCACAACCTTGGATGCAGGTGTGCTTTCTGGGTGAATATTGATTATGAATTGCCTTGCTGATGGCGAGAGAGTGCCAGATGACTAAACGAATGGGTGATCAGGGCAAATCATTTCTCTGTGGTTTATTTGGCCTTATTGAAATGCAGGGCGAGTGTTACATATAGGGTTTATAATACAGGGCATCAGGGATTGCTCAATTCATGTGACCGGAGTTATGGATAACGTGCATTTGAATGATCTTTTTTATTTCACAATTATAGGAAGAAATTAAAAGACTGGAAAGTACTTCAGGGTGAATCGAACATTCACAGGAGTAACAAAGCTCAGATTTTTTCCTTTCAAATATTTATTCAGCAAATAAATGATTTTTTAGTCTGCTCATTGATCGCAGTGTCGAGATAAAAGACAACTCTAAATTAGAACATCATCAAAGCAAAATCTTCACGCTATCTGGGTAGAACAAGTCACCTTGTGTTTTCTTCCCCTTGAATATCGTCATCCTTTACCTGTCAAGAAAGGCAATTTAGCTGTGTGATGCTTCCAATAGAAAAGAAAATCACAAATGAGATTTTTTCCCTCAATTGTTTCTTCTACAGCACTGAGATTAAATGGAGAGAAAATAGAGATTTTGAAATTTTTCACCTTCCACGTTCTCACTTTTTTTTGACGGTCTCACGTTTGACATCGTTCATGCAGAATTGTGGAGGGCAAAATGTTCAGTGAATAATTCATTCATGAAGTTGTTTCTTTTTGGCAAACCTTTTTTAAGGCTCTTGAGAAACAAACCCCAGTAATTTTACCTCTTGAATTTCAGAACCATGTCTCACTTTGCTCAAGTGGACCAAAGTGTGCAATCAATAGACAGAGATTTCAATATGAACTCAAACATTTCACATCAAGTTCTTTCAAATGAACTTAGCTATACTATCCGCATGCCATGTGCTATGGTATTCTCTTACTGTATTATTACAACTGACTTTTTTGTCTGTTTTTTATACTTAAAATAACTCCACAAAGCAGTGAAATTCTACAGTTTCCAGTGACAGCTGGTGGTTGCTAAAATAGGTGAGGCACACTGTTACAAGCATGCCAGGCTCCACCCTTTCCCAATCACAGCGCACGCCCTCTCCTGAATACTGATCACACGCACCTGCATCCCATCATCACTGCAATCACTGCCAGCATTTAAGCACCACGCTCACATTCAGTCACCGTCCGGTCTCGTTTGCACATAGCCACGCTTATGCTTACCTCAAGGACTCCCCGTCGATACTTACCTGTTCTCCATCGTTTCTTCAAGTCTCCAGTGTGTCTCCTCGTCTTGTCTCCAGTCTCCAGCGTCCCCTTCGATCCTGCATTCCAATCTCCAACTCCATCTGAAACCAAGAAGTATAGTATTATCCAGTCATCTTCATTATTCATCTGACTCTCTCACCATCCACTCACCTGCCCCGCTCACGAACTGGTATCTCAATAAACTCTGTCATTTTACCATCACCTGTTCTCCGTGTCTGCCTGTTTGTAACACACACTAGATTGTAGTGGTCTGGGGATCCCCTCCCAAGGATTTTAATATAATTTCACTTGTCTAGCCTATCACTTAAAGCAAAAATCCATCTTTCTGTCCTTTTAAATGTCCGTGTTAAAAGAGCTTGTTGGGGTCTTCCATTATTTTTAATTTGTAGCTGCCTTTCGAATGGTAGCTTCGTAAATTTGTTGGCGCTCAAATATTTAATATCTCGACTATCCATAATTAAGGTAGTTGGTAAATTATCAGTGGTTGGTACATTAACAGTTCAAACTAATGTCACGTAATTATGTCTCTACGATGAGTACCAAGGGAGGCTAGCTTCCCCTGCAATGTATTTTTTCTCATCACTCTAACCACTGAAAGTGAAATACTGGATATTGATTGGATTATTTTTTTTACCAATGGAGGCAAAAGTTCCAGGCTATGGATTTGCCTCCTCCACCCCTTCTCTATCCCCTCAGACTTCCCTTAGCACAGTTTTCCAAAAGACGGTAACACTTTATTTTACAGTGTTCTTGTTACATACGTTACATGTAGTTATCATAGTAATAAAATGATGCATAATTACATGCAACTAACCCTAAACCAAACCCTAATCCTACCATAACCCTATAGTAAGTACACGGGTAACACTTTATTTTACAAGTCATTGTTACATATGTTACATTTATAGTAATAACTATAAGTGATGCATAATTGCATGCAACTAACCCTAAACCAAACCCTAATCGTAACCCTATAGTAAGTACACATAGTTAATTACTATTACTCAGTACTTAAAGGTATAATAACAGTGTAACAAAGACACCTTAAAATAAAGTGTAACCAGTACATGTAGTTAATTATTATTACTCAGTACTTAGGGTTAGTTCACCCAAAAATGAAAATTAGACCATGATTTACTCACTCAAGTCATCCTAGGTGTATATGACATTCTTCTTTCAGATTAAAAAATGTCCTGGCTCTTCCAAGCTTTATAATGGCACTGAATGGCTGATTCTGTTTTGAAGTCAATAAAAGTGCATCTATCCATCATAAAAGTGCTCCACACGGCTCCGGGGGGTTAATGAAGGCCTTCTGAAGCGAAGCGATGCGTTTCTGTGGAAAAATATCCATATTTAAAACTTTATAAACTAAAATAACTAGCTTCCGGCAGAAGGCCGTACGCATCGATTTATGGCGAAATAGTAACCCCTGACCTGACGCATACGTATTGACGAACGCGGAAGCGCAGAGGATAGAGCAAAACAAAACACCGGCCTTGAATTAGAAGTCTAAAACGAGAATGTGTAAAGAGAAATGCCGGAGGATTTCGATATAAGAGAAGAGGGGCTTGAGTTCGTTGCCCAGCCCTATGTGTTTGAACCGTGAGAGGCGTCAAAGCTTGCAATACTCCTACATCCTGTGTCATATATCACGTCAGTTGTTATTCTTTTGCCGTAAGTTGACTTGCGTAGGCTGTGTGCTGGAAGCTAGTTATTTTAGTTTTTAAAGTTTTAAATATGAATATTTTTCTTACACAAATGCATCGCTTCGCATCAGAAGGCCTTTATCAACCCCCCGGAGCCGTGTGGAACACTTTTATGATGGATAGATGCACTTTTATGGACTTCAAAACAAATCAGCCATTCACTGCCATTATAAAGCTTGGAAGAGCCAGGACATTTGTAATATAACTCCGATTGTATTCGTCTGAAAGAAGAATGTCATATACACCTAGGATGACTTGAGGGTGAGTAAATCATTGGCTAATTTTCATTTTTGGGTGAACTATTCCTTTAAATATATAATTACACTGTAACAATGACACCTTAAAATAAAGTGTAACCGATTGTACTTCATCACCAGATTCGGCACATTCTAAGACATGAAATGAAATCAATAACTAGGAATTTCATTAACATTAAATCCTCCTCCCATTTTCACCTTAAAATTTTGGATAGGCTGTGTTTCCCTTGCCTACCCTGATGAGCCGCCACTGATAGTTTTATGTATCACACAAGGTTGGATTATGTGCGCTCCAGTGTAGTTCTGAACTCTGTGGGGTCTTGATGACTGCAGTCTGATCCTGAAGAGTCTGAAATTAGCCTCTCAATAAATGTCACGTTGTGTGCTTCAGTCATGTCTGGATCTCACTATGATGTCACAACACAGCTGTAAATGATCATCTAAAATTGACTGGACTCATTTGCTGAGATTTGTTCATGATTATTATGAGTTTAATGTCACGGCTACCCTTTAGGTGATGCGTCATAATAATTACTGCTAATTGTGGTCCAAATTGTGATGGCTAGACGACTGGGTTAGAGCATCTCCAAAATTGCAGCTTTATTGGGTGTTACCGGTCTGCAGTGGTCAGTATCTATCAAAAGTGGTCCAAGGAAGGAACAGTGGTGAACTGGCGACAGGGTCATGGGCGGCCAAGGCTCACTGATGCACGTGAGGAGCGAAGGCTGGCCCGTGTGGTCAGATCAAACAGACGAGCTGCTGTAGCTCAAATTGCTCAAGAAGTTAATGCTGGTTCTGATAGAAAGGTGTCAGAATACACAGTGCATCACAGTTTGTTGCGTATGGGGCTGCATACCACCGCTGAAAGCGCCAACAGTGGGCCTGTGAGCATCAGAACTGGACCACAGAGCAATGGAAGAAGGTGGCCTGGTCTGATGAATCATGTTTTCTTTTACATCACGTGGATGGCCGGGTGCGTGTGTGTCGCTTACCTGGGGAACACATGGCACCAGGATGAACTATGGGAAGAAGGCAAGCCAGTGGAGGCAGTGTGATGCTTTGGGCAATGTTCTGCTGGGAAACCTTGGGTCCTGCCATCCATGTGGATTTTACTTTGACACGTATTACCTACCTAAGCATTGTTACAGACCATGTACACCCTTTCATGGAAACGGTATTCCCTGGTGGCTGTGGCCTCTTTCAGCAGGATAATGCGCCCTGCCACAAAGCAAAAAATGGTTCAGGAATGGTTTGAGGAGCACAACAACGAGTTTGGGGTGTTGACTTGGCCTCCAAATTCCCCAGAGCTCAATCCAATCGAGCATCTGTGGGATGTGCTGAACAAACAAGTTCGATCCATGGAGGCCCCACCTTGCAACTTACAGGACTTAAAGGATCTGCTGCTAACATCTTGGTGCCACATACCACAGCACATCTTCAGGGGTCTAGTGGAGTCCATGCCTCGACGGGTCAGGGCTGTTTTGGCAGCAAAAGGGGGATCAACAAAATAATGTTACGCCTAATCGGTGTATATATATATATATATAGGCTATATAGAAAATGCTGCTGGGAAGTGCAACAGAACTCATTTTCAAGCTGTTGTAAGCAATATCATATCACTAACTTAACAGACTAAGGCACTGAAATATACAGACTCCCCTCTTCAGAACCCAGCCCTCCAAAGACAAGTCAGTCAACCTGATATCAGCAAACCCAAACTCTCAAAACAATTTACAGGTAGAGAGGCGCCTCCAAGTTTTCTGATCGGCTGACACACTAGGGTCACGGTCATATTTTTTTGTGCTGTTTACAGAACCTGGTGCTGTCACAGAGACAGTGTGATTTCTCAGGCACCTATTTCAGTGATGTCTGTGGGATAGTGGGACATTTTGTGGTATATAAAAAAAGGCATAAATAGGCATAATAATTTAAAGTCAACATGAAATTGCGTTCACAACCCATTGATAGTGTGTTAAATACAATGAATATAATAGTATCATGGAGAAAAAAAACACAAAGATTAAGAAGACATTTCTTTTTTTTCTTTTGAATAACATGCACCAAAACCATGCGCAATAAGGCCAAAGTATACTTCACTTTTTACACGTACGCAAGGGTCAGTGTACAGTGCGCATGACATGAATTTCGTCATCAGAACAGTATGTGCGCACTGAACGTGCACTGCCGGTTTTTGTAACAGGTTACATATGCACATTGTCATTTTTTTGCAGTATTTAAATGGGTTGTAACTCGTGGCGAGAGATTTCTCAAAACTGTGCATGCGTCGAACACCTGTGTACGTGTATGAGTCAAAAGAAGTATACTTTGCAAGGCTGTGCGTTCAACTGTGCGCATACGCTCGCGTAGCCTACGTGTAAAAAAAAGTATACTTTCGGCTCAAGACCAGGAATATGTAATTCTGTAGTTCCTGATATAACTCCACACAAAGTTTCTCTGGAAATTAAATAATAATAATAATAATAATAATAATAATAATAATAATAATAATAATAATATTTTTTTCATTTTATTTAACATTTACTATTATTGTTTTAATTAGATATTTAGGTATAGGTATTCAAATAAATTATATAATTATAATAAAACATTTTTATTTTATGAGTTATACAAGGGATATTTGTGACCCTGGACCACAAAACCAGTCATAAGGGTCAATTTTATTTACCACGAAAGCTGAATAAATACGCTTTCTATTGATGTATGGTTTGTTAGGATAGGACAATATTTGGCCGAGATACAACTATTTGAAAATCTGGAATCTGAGGGTGCAAAAAAATCTAAATATTGAGAAAATGATCTTTAAAGTTGTCCAAATGAAGTCCTTAGCAACGCATATTACTAATAATAATACATTTTTTATATATTTATGGTAGGAAATGTACAAAATATCTTCATGGAACATGATCTTTACTTGTCCTAATGATGTCCTAATGATTTTTGGCATAAAAGAAAAATCGATAATTTTGACCCATACAATGTATTGTTGGCTATTGCCACAAATATACCCGTGTGACTTATGACTGGTTTTGTGGTCCATGGTCACATTTGTGAAATGAAAACTATGACAGGAACCGAATCAAATTTAAAACGAGCTTCTCATGTAATTTCATGAATTTCTGGAGTAGAGCCCCACCCATTTCCGGATTTATATGAATGCAGTACAGATACAAATAATTTTGAGATTGTTACCTATACAGATAAAGATATCGGCTTCGCTGCACACCCCTGCTCTCCAGAACCATTCAGTAGCATTCAAAGCATTTGTTAACTCTAAGATATGACGCATCACAAATAAAAATGCTTTACTCATACAATAGCCACCAGTGCCAATGTTTAATATTAAAATCTATGAGGTCACACAAAGAAAAAAAAGTTTCATTGTATGATGACCACCCACTGTTGTTCCATTCCCCAATCCCCAGAGCTGCTCCATCCCTGCCAACTATACCCCATTCACAGCTGGAGACGCGTGAGCTGAAAAATACAGCATAACGTGGAAAAGCAAACGGGGTAACACTTTAGAATACTGTTCCATCATTAATGAATATCTACACAGGAACAAATGAGTAATGCATTATTAACACTCTAGTAACTACTATTAACTAACAAGAAACTCTGATTAATATATTAGTATGTAATAGTGCTTAGTTGAATGTGGTAGTTCACTATTAGCTAATCAATAACTACTATTTTTTCATACCTCCCAGAGTACTACTAAGAACTACTATATACAGGTTCATAATTAATATGAATAATATATCATTCATTCTAAAGTGAAGGTAATGGTAACCCACTAGTAATGACTCAAGTGTTACTAAATCCTTCAGAAGGAACTACTAATGATTTGGATCAGTATTCTAAAGTGAATAGCATGATAACTCTGTAGTAATTATTGAAATCATTGTAAACTTTTGACATTTTTGTAAGGTTTTGGATAATAGTGACTTAAGTGTTACTAGATACTTCTATAGGAATTACTAGTTATTTGGATCAGTATTCTAAAGTGAAGATCATGATAACCCACTAGTAATTACTTACGTGTTACTATCAAAAACCGTACAAAAACCTCAAAAGCTTACAATGATTTCAGTAATTACTACAGAGTTATCATGTTTTTCACTTTAGAATACTGATCCAAATAATTAGTAATTCCTTTAGAAGAATGTAGTACCACTTGAGTCATTACTAGTGGGTTACCATTACCTTCATTTTAGAATTAATTATATATTATGCATTATTCACATTAATTATGAACCTTTGTATAGAAATTCTTAGTAGTCCTCTGGGAGTTATGAAAAATAGTTATTGATTAGCTAATAGTGAACTACCACATTCAACTGAGTGTTATTACTTACTAATTCGTTAATCAGAGTTTCTTGTTAGTTAGTTAACAAGTAGTTACTAGAATGTTAATATTACGTTACTCATTTGTTCCTGTGTAGTTATTCATTAATGAAGGAACAGTATTCTAAAGTGTTACCGCAAACGGTAGTAATTAATATTTTATTTGGTTACGTTTAAAGAATGACAGAAAAGGCTCTCTTATACATACATTTTAAAGGCTTTATCGATGCGATTGGCTTTAATTCTATGAGACAGATGTGTCTTGACTCTTAACAGGAGTAATGTGGTCATTCATTAACATTTGAAAGCATGCAAACTATTTTACAGTTTTTGAAGAGAGAAAGAGCTTGCCAGCAAACTGTAAAGCCAGAGTGACGTAGTTCCAGGATTTAATGGAACTTCTTAAAATTCCATAAAGCACAAGACTCTAATCAAGCTTTAAATAATATCTCGAAAAACAGCCACTGAAGTGGCGCTAAAATATATTGAAAATGAATCAATTGAAAATTAAGGCAGTTGAAAAAAAAGGCAAGGCTAATATGCCCTAATGGAAGCCATTACCCTACCGAATGTGTGTCTCCATGTTTAATGGTTTCATTTTCATTCAGGGAATGTTTCATTGTGTTTTGCAGAGAGCAAAATCATATTTTAACCTGTTACACACCATTTCACTCCATTTAAGATTGTTGTCTCTAATTTCTGATCTATTCTCAAATAAAACAAGTGTGAAAAAGGTCACTGACTGCCTTTATACAGAACTAGATGGAAGAAATGGAATTATGAAAAGTAGCTTTAATAACTGTAATATAAATAATAATGCATGAGCAAAAAAACAGGAACTTGGAAATGGCAATTTGAGTAAGACATTTAAATCAACAAATAAACAACTAAGTCATTGTCCTTGTCTAATGTATCTGCACATCAGTATTTCACGACTGATTTATTTTCAATTCTGTCCCTTCTCTTTTTTGTTTTTTAATATAGTTGTTAGTCAGGTAGATAAGTGCATATGTCATGCAGTTATATATAACTTTTATATAGTTATAGTTATATAATAATGTTATTGTATTTTGCTCTTTGTAGTGCAAAAATATATCAGGACTTTCCATGCAATTAGAAGAGACTGTTTAATTAAAGCTCTTTGATGATCAAACAATTGGTGGGAACATGAAAAAAAAAAAAAAAAAAAAAAAAAAACATCCAAAATGAAACAAAAATTTGACAGAGAGAAATTAGTCCAGATTCATGAATTAAATATATACTCTCACATTAGAGTTCCGTCACACGGGAGTTCAAGATATATTACAGCTGAAGTACAGTAACCAGTAAACCCTTTTTATAAATGTTACTTTGACAAATGTTTCTTTCAGGCAGTCTTTTTTTAGATTATAAACATCTGTTGCTCTCTCTCTCTCTCTCTCTCTCTCTCTCTCTCTCTCTCTCTCTCTCTCTCTCTCTCTCTCTCTCTCTCTCTCTCTCTCTCTCTCTCTCTTTAATCTATAGCAGAAGTAATTCATTTAAAACCAGTCAAAATAAATGTAAAATGAATGTGGTAGAAAACACCAACAACTTCAAATTGAAGGACAGATCTTAAAAATAACAAGTAGGGTACACAATATGGCTGTCAATGAATGGTCAGTGAAAAGAAGTGCTTAATATGTAAAAAATATTGTTTGTCCTGATCTGGTGGTCAACATTTATTTTATATAATGTTTACACACTGCAAAAAAAAATGCTCTTCTTATTTAGCATTTTTGTCTTGTTTCTAGTCTAAATATCTAAAAATTCTTAAATTAAGATGCATTTACTAGATAAGTAAAATGGCATGAGATATTTTTTCTTGTTTTCTGGAAAATAAAATCAAAATGAAGTGAGTTTTTACTTAAAACAAGCAAAATGATCTGACAAATGTGGTAAGAAAAATAATCTTGTTTCTTGTTTCTGTCCCAAACAGTAACAAGATTATTTTTCTTACCCCATTGGCAGATCATTGTGCTTGTTTTAAGCAAAAACCCACTTCATTTAGTTTTTTTTTTTTTCCGCCAGAAGTCAAGAAAAAATATCTTATGTCATTTTACTTATCTAGTAAAAGCATCTTGATTTAAGAATTTTTTGATATTTGGACTGGAGAAAAGACAAAAATACTAAGTAAGAAACTTATTTTTTGCAGTGCAATTTTGCAACCCTTTTACCAAAATATGGGAGATGATTAAACAGTAAAAATTGCCATTTTCTAGCATGAAAGATATGTAAATGATTCTGTAACAAAATTCCCGATAATGGGTAACAGGGTTGCATATTTATCAAAAATTAAGCTGTTACTCTAGGTTAGCTAGTTTGGGACCAAATGTTGATTTGTATTTATTATTATTATTATGTGACCTTATGTTTAAAACAGCGACTTTTTTAAGCAATGTTATATAAATGTTACAGATAATGATAATAGTTCACAAATTTTTAACATATATACTATTTCCAACATTACATTTGTGCTTTTATTGCTTATAAAAAACGTGTTGTTTGTGATCAAGTGCTTTTAGTGCATAAAGTGTGTTGTATAAAAAATAAGATTGAAAAGACCTTAGTATGGTGAAAAGGGTTGCTTAGAACTGAAAAGAAGTGCCAAAACATTAGTGGAGTGGAGCTCTTATTGAGACATTACTAGACATTATTGTGACAATAAAACATAAGACTTCCACTGTTTTGTTTGTTTGTCAGTCATTTTAATAAATGATTAATTTTCATGATTCAGTGTAATATTTCAAGTGTAGAGTTATAACATAGGCCTACTTTTTTAGCTTTAGCCTACTTATAAAAAAAGTGATTTTTTTTTTGTATGACATGTAAAAGCATTAAGACTGAACAGGAACTACTTCTACTTGAACTTCATGTAAAGTTGAAGTTTATGTATTTTGTCTGGTGCAAAAGTTGAAATGTTAATCAGTTGGTGATAAGTGCTAAGAAGCGATATGGGCCTTGTGGCAGCTGTCACTGTCTGAGGAGGCGGAGCTAAGCCTCGCTCACTTTAGATTCATGGGCAGCAATGGAGGCTGAGAATTCACTGATCCATGACAGCAAAGAGGGTGGCAACAAGAATTTGTGAGAAAGGAATGATAGGACTGGAAAAACTCATCTCTCTTCAGAAGATTATTTTCAAGAACTACCAACAAGAAGTTCAGAAGTTCCTATAGATATGCTCTGACATGCAGGTCTATGTGTATGTGTGTGTGGTTACTTCGCTGGAATAGGTAACTGAATGTTTCCTTTTAGGGTGTGGGATAGGGCTAGTAAATGATATGCAGTATAATTACCTACTAGTAATAATTTCTACTAGTTCAATTCATTTGTATGTACCTATCATGAAATATTGAACAAAGTATACTGGTAAATTCACTGCAGACTTTTATTACTCTTTTTTCCCCCAGTGCACATATCTAAACATTTTTAAATCAAGATACATTTACTTGAGAAGCAAAATAAGAAGGAATTTTCTGGAAAAAAGTTTAAGTGAAAAAAATATGTAACACTTTATTGTATGGTGTTACAGATGTTACATGTAGTTACTATAGTAATTACTATAAATTGTGCTTCATTACATGCAACTTACCTAAACCACACCCTAATCATAACCCTAAAGTAAGTACATTTAGTTAATTATTATTACTCAGTACGTAAATGTATAATTACACTATAACATGGCCATATTAATTAAAAGGGAAAACAAGATTATTTTTCTTACCCCACTGGCAGATTTATCTTCTTAAGCAAAAAAACATTTAATTCCGATACATTTTTCAGAAAACAAAACTTAATCTTAGTAATTTTGCTTCTTAAGTAAATGTGTCTTGATTTAAGAATGTTTAGATATTTGTACTGGAAACAAGACAAAAATACAGAGTAAGAAAATTATTTGGACCCACTTTATATTAGGTGGCCTTAACTACTATGTACTAACATTTAAATTAATCATTTGATCAATGCACTTATTGTGTACATACATATTTTTACATTGTACTTACATTTTAAAAAATACATGCATGTAATTACATCTGTAATTAATTTCTGTAGTTACATTTATAATTACACTGTTGACACTTCCCTTACACCTAACGTTACCCTTAAACCTTCCCATACCACCACACCTGTCCCTAACTTTACCCATATCCCACCTCAATATCAGCAAAAGTGTTTTTTTTTTTAATGTAAGTACATAGTAGTTAATGCCACCAAATATAAAGTGGGACCAATGACTTTTGTAGTGTTCTATTCAACCATAATATCACAATTAAGTGAACTGATTTTTAAATAATTTGATTAATTCTGCATAATGTGTGGTATATTTGGCTTGTTTTGCTTTAAAACATTCCAAGCTGTTTTATAAAATTACTGAAACTGCTACTAAAATGTCTAAATTTCAAAAGACAAACTGACACCTTTATATAAGCTACCCTTCAACCACCTGTCATATAGAAACCACTTTTCACCATCTAATAAATTCCCAGTGGGTTACATTAAATTCCCTCCTACACTTTCCCCCCTTGTTGAATATATACTATTTCACTCAGAGAAAAAGAAAGTCGCATTACAGAAGTCAAATTGGTTCTGAATGCTATTTCATGTTGACAGAAAAAAAAAAAAAAAAAGTAGGGGATATGTGAAATGTTAAACATAAAATCTTGTCAAGCACTTGGATGGAATTAAAGCTCAGCTTTTAACCTTGTGTCTGGTACATTATGGAGGTCATGAAATATATGAAATGGATATCACTCCCTCCAGCACACTTTAGCATCTTACCGTCACTACCAGGAAGATCTAACAATACTGACGCTGAGACTTCCTGCACTTCAGCATGTTCACTGTGTGCCACAAAACCACGGCAAACTAATTTGAGGACGTAAGCACAAATATGCCTTCTAAAAGAGATCCCAATAATAATAATAATAAGAAGAAGAAGAAGAAGAAATCGCAGACAATTATCAGCCTAAAAGACAATGAATAATTAAAAACAACAATACCGTTTATTTTTTTTGTCCTAAAATATGACATCAATATTCAACAGAAGCTGAATAAACAACAGTTGTTCTTTTCTGTGTATGCATCTGGATAAATTAGCGTCAGAACAACCCACTACAACAGATCCAGATGCTCTGACATGCAGAAATGTAAACTAACAGCAGTTATTCAGCATTCAGCAATCTGTATGCATTGTAAGAAAGTATGTTCTTTCCACACTGGAGAAGGTTACAGGGATCTCAGAAGTACTAAAAAAATCACCTGTGAGCTTCCGCTAGACAAAGACCTGTCGCTCTTCCTAAACATGATATAGGTGGCAGTCGTAGCTTGAGGGCATGTGGTTTTAATATTTAATATTTAATTTAATATCATGGCTCGTGCTTGGTGCGTGTGTCCTTGAATGCGATGAAGGACACAAGCTCTCAGCATGTTCTCACGATGAACCTGTTATATTTATGTCCACTCGCTGTATCTTCACATTTAACTATTGATGAGAGGACGCATGCCAACATTTCCTCACCCTCACGTGGTTTCAAATCCACATGACTAAACACATCATGACTCGTGCATAGTTCAAGCTTTCTAAAGCCAGAATATAATTAAAAAAAAAATTATATTGAAAATATTGATTTATGTGTATCTCAAATTCATTTGAGCTGTATGGAAATGAGACGTTTAGATATTCTGCTATAAACAACACTGTAAAAAATGAAATGGTAAAAAAAACGGTCAAATGACTGGCAGCTACGGCTGCCAAACAAAAACGTAAAATTAAAGTAAAATATCTTAATCCAAATAAAGTGCAAAAACAATAATTTTACAGAAATGTACAAAGCTTTAGAGAAAAACTGTTATTTTACAGATTTGTCCTTGTTTAAATTGAGATATTTTACTTTAATTTTATGGTTTTTGTTTGGCAGCTGCTGCCAGTCATTTGACCATTTTTTAATGATTTTTTTTTTTTTTACAGTGAACTCTTTTGGTGTTCCATGAATACAGTTATGTTTATCACTGAAGACAATGATAATATTTTCATTTTTGGTTTTCTTTAACCTCTTGAAGCGCAATGACCCGCCTTCGGGCTTGGCGTCTTTTTGTTTACATTTACTATATAGAATACTGTCTAAAAATGAACAGTTCATTTGCAAAAACCGATAAACGGCATGTTTAAAAAAAATAAACTGACTGCCGTGCGTTATTCTCCACATATAGCACTTTCTGAACCCTAAACACGTTTTGTCGCAAACGCCGGTATTGTCCACTGTCAAGGTATCGCAAGTTCACGTTTTACAACCCGATCTCGCGGCAATTCGTACGTATTTTACGAGGTGGCTAATTTGTACGAATTTGTACGACCTCAATTCGTATGATTTCGTACGAATGACCTAACCTCAAACCCCGCCCCTAAACCTACCCATCACTGCAGTATAGACAAATCGAACAAATTCATAAGAGTGAGGTCGTACGAATTCTTACGAATTAGCCACCTCGTACAAATACGTACGAATTGGTCGTGAGATAGCGTTGGCAGAAACCGACAAGCACCCTTGTTGTTTGTGAACACAGCCCGATAAGTCCATTTTAGCAAATCAGCGCGCAGTTTTCCAGTCAGATGACAAGGCTGCTAGTCACTTTAAAAAGACGCGAAAGCTGAGGGGAGTTTCGTCTAAAGGAGTTTCGTCAAAGCTGACTAGTGATCGAGGATGGATAATTTCGATGAACCTGTGATATCTTCTTCGGGGTGTAAAAGGAACATAAAAGCTAAAACTTTTTCATGGAACCTTGCTAAAGCAGCACGTTACAGTGGTGAGGGAAAAGCTCCCTGTATTGCGTGCAATCACAACAACAAAGTTTTTCAGGCGTCTACATTGACAGTTGAGGAGATTACAAAGATTACCCGAGTGTTCAACATGTTTTTTTTTAAGTTTTAATATTGTAATGTTTTGTGAATTGTGTACATTGTGATGTCTTTGTCTTGTTATAAACTCTGGATTGCTGAATTCTGTCATCTATATAATGTTTAATATTGCTCATTAATGGGCTATTTTTACTGCTCTTTACCTATTTGTTTTAAGTTAAAGAATGTTAAATATTGCACTTAAATGCAATTACAAAGCAATTACTTGTTTTGTTTTTTTACTCTGAAACATGAAGTGTGAAGTTATCCGTTTTTGCCAAAAAACGATTGTTGTAGTTATCTGCTTTTGCTAAAAAATAAACTTTTAATATATATAAAAAATCATACTTTGAATGAACTTTAATTTTGTAAGTTACCTGTATTTTTTTTTTTTTTTTTTTTTAGTTATTATTACTTAATTTAAACAACCCAACTGCAGTTTGATTGATATTGCGCAATAAAAAAAACAAAAACATGAATTATGAAAATTAATAAAAACAGAGTTATCTGTTTTTGCAAATTAACTCTTCAAATATTAATAATGTTAACAAATTATAAAAAAAAATAAAATAAAGGTGTAAGGGTCTACAGTGTCTGTTTTACGATACAGATGCTCCAGCAAAAGTAATATTGTAATTTGTCGGGAGTACAAACAAAAACATGCAAAATCAAAACTTTAAACCTCTGTTATGAAATTGTGATCGCGAGAGGAATCCATATATGTAATATGTTACTTTTAAAATACTTTTCATAGAAATCAAATGAAAGTAACAATCATGTCATACATCCAGGCCAACAGATATTTCGTGGTTTTGCACGTTTAAGAGGTTTGTCTTCACCCTCTCGGAGGGAGCAGTCTCTGACAGTGACTAGTGTTTGCTTTCAGCTCAGTAGTGATGTGAGAAATCGATGGTTGTGCTGATCACTTCACCTTCACTAGAGCAGGCTGTTCAATCGATGCGTTTGATGTCAGGACTGGGATGAACTGAGTCAAGTGGAGAGTGGAGTTGATCTTATTTCTGTCTCTATTGGGTTACAGGGAGATGCAGGGAGCTGGAGGAAGACAAAGGGAGGTCACTGGCCGAGCTGACTGTGATGAATTACAAGAACAACACTTCTGGATATGTGGAGAGTGAACTTGAATTGTTTGGCCACTAGCTGTAAGTGTGTCGAAATTATAGCTCTAGCTTTGGAAAGTGCTAAGAAACTTTAGGGTTTAACTTTAAGGTTTAATACTAGTTGGTATGTTGTCTGAATGAACAGTTTTCTTACACCCTAAGTGTAATGTTTTGTTAGTTAGCATGGCCATGTTAATCCCTGTTGAAGATATTGTAACATCACATGCTGCTCCATGCTGGCTGCATGTTTCTTCATTCACTGAATGAAAAGTGTGTTGGATTTACATGATTAGGGGCCAGATTTACTAAATGGGGCAAATTGGCATGAGAGTGCAATTCCAAAAAAGCGCAGATGCACTCAAAAAAAAAAATCTGTTGAACGAATTTAATTAAATTAAGGAAAACTTTTTTTCCAACAAAATCTAATTTGTTTGAAATGATTTGTTGTAATCTTGTTAATGAATGAACTTAATTTAATTTAGTCAAGACTACTAAAAAATTGTGTCATTCCAACTAGATAAAGTTTTGCCATGCCTAATAGAGAATTTTTTTTTTTTTTTTGGTTACTATTGTGGTGAAGAGTTGAGCTTGTGCTTAGGTTGTGAGTAGCTGCCATACACACTCATACATGTTCCAAGATTGTTTGAGAGGAGTAGAACTGAGGACCATATGTAGACTGTGGGAACTGAATCAAACTAATTTATTTTATTTATTTCTATAAAAACTAATAACCAATACAAAACTTGTTCACATGCTAAATGAAGTGTAACTTTTGTAGCATGCAAGTAATGAGCAAGTAAAACACTTGTCCTCTGGCATTAGCACAGTTACAGCTCATTGAGAACAGACTTATTTCATGTAGCCACCCACAGCCTAACCACAAGGTCTACACTTCACGACAATGGTAACCTCAAAAATCGACATAACATAAACTCTTTTAAATGTCAAATATAACTGAACACCAAACTTTAACAGGTCTTTCCCTTTACTAAAAAAACACATTAAACAACACTTAATTTCAGCATTTACTCTCCTTATCTATCCCTATGCAAAGCATGCTGGGAACTAGAAATACACTGCCCAGTTCAGTCAGCGCAACAGAAATGATTCATGTAGTCCCAACACAAATGGTTTAGGTTAACTTAACATTTTACACATTTCATTTCATTTAACATAATACAATTGAGTGCAAATGGCAATTAAGTAACAAACTAAAGATTTGTGTTGTTTCAGCTTATTTTATTTTAATAAACTGAGCAAATAGCTAGAAACATTTTTTTGAGTGTGGGAGTGGAAAGTTCAGCGCGTGATCTACTGATGACACGCAAATTAAAGAACACTGACGCAGCCGGATCATTTCCATAATGACCAACACAATCTACCAAGAGCAGCGCAAATTAGCGTCTAGTTTAAGACATGCCTTTCTTTGGGCTGTAAATAATGGCGCAAGTACTATAGACATGCTGAATTCTCCTAAAATAAATAAATCCTTAAAAATAAATTGATGAGCGCAAACCTTAGTAAATCACCTTGCATGATTCATTTAAATATCTCCATATATTTTGTGTCTGAAAGGGAAACTCCAACAAATGGTCTAAAAAGGGTAAAAATGGTATGGTCTAAAAAGGTTTGTCCCTATTCTCTTAATGAGTTATGGGTGTGTTTTGGGCATAACGTGCAATAAACCAATCAGAGTCTCATCTACCATTCCCTTTAAAATCCAGTTGCGCTCACGCCATGGCGGATTCGCTATTTACATGGCAGAATTTGCAAGTGGAAAAACTGACATGTGGCATGTTTGTGTGCTGCTGCACATCCCTGTGTGTGTAATAAACAAAGTGTACGCGCATTGTAGACCCGCCTATAGGCGCATATTACTAACACGGCCTTTAAATAACACAAAAAATACCGCGCCATTGACTTTAGACCAGGTTTCAGTTGATCAATGGCGCAGTCTATTTCAGCTGCCTCAAAATAGCAACACGCCAACAATGCGCCTGAACACACCTTGTTTTCAGACCAGCACGCCCATGGGCGCACAAATGGGCACAAATGCATTTGCTATTTAAACAACGTGGCGCAGGACGTGAAAATGATAACTGCATCGGGCTGAAACTAGCACAAAACACTTGCGTCACGCCTGGTGCCACATTGTGCCGGGTGTATGATAGGGCCCTAATACTTAATTTCAACATATCCCAATCAAATCCCATGCAAAGCATGCTGGGATGTCAACATATTTCATTATAGTACGTTTTGCCTCTGTTTTTATGGTGCAATCAGCATATCATGGCAGCTTCAGAATGATAAGTCAGATGGCATTTACAGTTTAGATGATTAGATGATTTGCAATTCCCCATCTTGCAGACCGGTTCTGAGTGCTAAGTTGTGAAGAATACAGCAGACTACTACGATACGGCATTCTTTACTGGAACTCTAGGGCATTGATCCACCACTACAGTCCAGACACCTAAATCTGCTCTTTAAAAGCCCTAAAGAGTGCTTGTCTATGCCATGCATCTGGATACATGCCCAGTTATAACGCTCTTTCCAGACATGATAATAAAAAGTACACAAACATATCTTTTAAATGAAATTACCTTTACTTCTCGCTTTCTGTAGACAGTAAATGTGCAAAGGAGTTATTTAACAATAAGCTGTGAATTTAGGGCCCAGTTAAATTGGATTGTGAGTGGTTAATAAATAAGATGCAGATTTTTGAAATACTGAAAAACAATGCACAAAAGTGGTACAACTGTTTAGTTAATTTGTTTGGATCCGCCAACTTAAATGCCTTTGGAGACATCCGATTCTCTCTGCTATACGAAGAATAATCCAGCTTCTAAATAAAAGACTGTTTCATCAGTTCCTCACAATATGAGCTGACCTCATTAACCTCTTATAATTAGGAATTGCTGACACCATTTACTCCTGGAGTATGAGTGGAATGAATCTTTATTAAGTGTCATAAACTGTGAAATGCCGCAGCATTAACCTTTTGAGTACAGTGTTCTAAAGGTATAGCTGTGCAAACCAACAAAGACACCATGAATGCTGATTACTGTTTGGATAAGCATAGTAAACACAATAGCCTCAACCTGTTTACCAGATGTCCCTTGGGGTGCAGGGCAATATCTGTATTAAATGGAATGGGATTACTTCAACCTTCATCAGAGGCTTATTACAGAGGTCTTATGGGTATAAACCTACACAAGAAGACTGTTTCTCAGGTATTTAGCCCTCATCATTACCGTCAGCTTTAAATCTGCTTATGGGGCTGGGGAATGAACCCTAGACAGAAAGCTTAACTCTCAGACTGAGTTCAGATTTAATATATCATGCAAACAGACGCTCAATACAGTCTTCAATAATATTAGGCTAGACTGTTCAGCTAAAACAAGACACACAACAACAGAGACCGGAAAACTCTCTCACACAGAGACAGAGTTGGATCTAAAGACAGACTGATGCTGGAAATCAGAAGGTTTCCAGTTAAAGAGGAAAGAGTAAGGCCCTACTTTTTTTCTGGAATTATGGCCATAACCAACATAAATATTTAGGCGGACATATCCCCCCTAATAATTATTAATATTGATCACTATTTTGCTATGACTTTTTTATTTGTTTAACTTTTCTAAATATGATACCCCCAATCTTGAATATGTGGTTACATTCTTGCCTGGGGAAATGGATGTAGATTTAGGTATGGATGGCAGGGACATGTTTCAGCCACAATTAAGAGACTAAATAATCCATACCAATATTTCTTCAAATTATAGTAAAAAAAAAAAAAAAAAAAAATATGACAATTATCTATAGTAGCTTCTGGTCAAAAGTGTGGTTTTCACAGTTTTGATTCTGGACTTAATTCAAAAATTATATATATATATACACAGTCAAACAAAAAATTATTATATTTTTTACTAGTGGGTGCAGGACACTATAGTTAATTTATTTATTAAGTGAGGATAACAAAATAAAGTAAACTGTGACATATTATACCTAAAAATTCTTCATACAGTGGACTACCAGTAAAATGTATCAAAATTTGGGACCAAAATTATTCAGACACTTTGACCTGACCATGTTTTGCTTAAGTGTTTTTTCTTTAATTGCTAATGCGACCTTTTACACCACAGACTGAACAAAATTAAGCATTGCTTGGTAATTGGTTGACCTAAATTGGTGTTATCTAATTGTGTAATTAAATTTAACAGCTGACAGCTGATTGGTTGATTGTAATCCATTACATACCTTTCTATCAACGTTATCTGACATTATCAAGATGAATTTGTTCTGACAGTTTAACTTGTCATAGTTCTTGTCATATTTTATTATCATATTTATATATTTTAAAATACATTTTTAGAGTACAAATTGTATATAAACACTTCAGACAGCAAGTTAGAATGACATGGTTTTCTTACAGTTTCAGCTAAAATCAGATGTCATGTCAATGGGATCCCATTTCAGCTTCTCAACTAATTATTATTATCATTAAATAATAAGAATAAGAATAATAGGAATAAGAATAATGTTTATTGACCTGACAATCTGCGTCTACTAATTATTATGATTATGACCATATGATTTTATAAACACAATATACAGTTCCACCTCAAAATTGATATCTCATTCTCTCTGTTTGTATTACTTACTGTATTTCTGAAATTAGATTTATATTTCATTTGATTAATTAAATGATTGATAATGGAGATAATTAGATTAACATCATGGCAGAGCAATTAACAGAAATTAGAATTTTAATTATAATAAATGTAATTAATAATATAAATGATTGATTCACATTTATTAATAAATTGTTGTTTTTGTAAATATTATTTTCAAATAGTTGTTTTTAAATCATATTATTTTAATACAATACAAATAATAAATAATCATTTTAAATGTATATTTGATATATTCAATTATTCCTTCACTATCTCACTATTAAACATGCAAAGCCCAAAACATTTAATTTACATTTGATGTAAAATATAAAACAGTAATGCATAATTCATAATTGGATTAACTACCAATTTCATAAACAAAAAAAGGTATTATGCTTCCATGTTATATACCGTATGTATCAAAAAGAAGAAGAAACATTTGTAACTTTCCTATCATATTATCCTGCTGACTCAGGGTGGGAGACGCCCCCGGATCTTTCATCTCTCTTATTGACACCAGCAGGGACTAATGGCTCCACGCTGAGGGCCGCGTGGCCCAGCGTCCATCAGGAGGTGTACTAACATCCATAAATGGCTTTCAGAATTGCTCCAAACGTGGATGAGCGATGTTTAGATAATAGACCGAGATGGATTAGCATGCAGATAAATATTTCAACACTTTGGCTTTGTTTATTGATTGAGTCAGTAATTTCCACTTCAGCTCAAATGAAGGCGGTTCCAGACTGTCGAGACCGATGTCTTCCTCATGTCTCTCAGCCTGTGAACTCTGGGCTTAAAAATTAACAACTTCTCAATGGAGTTTTCTGCTAAAGCAGCAGTAATGTACCTGGCCTGGCTGGTTCCCAAGTGCTCTCTGGAGCTCTGAGCGTAGCATAATGCAGTTTCAACGATATAACAATGTCAGTTTGTATAAGTTTATTAACCACGCCTTGGGCCTCTGCTTTATGTCATTTTACAAATCTTTTTAAAGCAGTGTTGGAGCTTGAAGCCTGACTGAACCAACTGAACTTTTTTGAGGCTAAATGTTCATAATTAAATGCAATCAGACTTTTGCTATTGAGAAACAGAGTAATGGTCAACACGTTTATTTGAGGCCACATCCCACACGTGTCTCACTAAAAGTACTGAGACAGTCAGAGGAAAAAGCAATCCGCAGACGTGCTAATTAATGCTGAAAGACTTTCCTCTGGCCTGGCGCCTCTCGTGCCGTCCACGATGAGACCATCACGTTTATTTCTGAATACCTTAATATCTCCTTAAGTGATCAATAATGTGCATCATCATAAATCACGCCATGGCTGCAAAGCTGTTATTCCAAAAGTCAATACCAAACTTGGGAGCAACTAATGGCAGGATTTGGTCTGGTTCCCTGTGGGAAAGGAAACAGAAGAAAAAAAAATGATTCATGCGTACAGTATGGCACGAAATTTCACGTCTCAGCAAAGGTAGTCAACGAGCAGCCTTTGAGAGCCGCTCTGATAGAGTCTCATCTTTCAGACAGCGTGGCGACTGAATGAATCTTTAAGATAAGTGTGCTATTGAAGTTCTCACTTTAAATTATAGGCTGGCATGTGAGAACTAATTAACAGGATTGCAGCTAACACAACTATGTCTAAGTTTGTAATAACATTGTAATAACACCCTAAGTTTAGCTTCAAAAGAAATGTGGGTTACACTTTATTTGGTAACACTTTATTTTACAGTGTCCTTGTCCTTGTAAATTATGCATAATTACATGCAACTAACCCCCAACCAAACCCTAATCTTACCATAACCCTATAGTAAGTACATGTAGTTAATTAATATTACTCAGTGCTTAAATATATAATTACACTGTAACAATGACACCTGAAAATAAAGTGTAACCCTTTATTTTAAGGTTTTCTTTGTTACAGTGTAATTATACATTTAAGTACTATTTAATATCTATTTATTAACAACATGTACTTAGTATAGATTTAGGGTTAGGATTGTGGTCTGGTTTAGGGTTAGTTGCATGAAATTATGCATAATATAGTAAGTACATGTACCATTTCTAAAAAGGACAGTGTAAAATAAAGTGTTACTGAAATGTGTTTTTTTTTAATAAACAAACATTTTATCAATGTTGTATTGTAGTTTTATTTACGTTTGAAAAATATTTTATGTCAGTGCCTATTCTTCCTGTTTTCACAAACCTATTTTTATACAACCAAAAGAAAAAATGTAGAGAGCAATTGCAAATAAAATCAAATACCCATTTTAGATTACATTTTAGGGTGTTTCTTTTTTAAATAAATAAATGTTTCTTGTGTGTAAAGAGGGATAGCTTAGAGACTAAGCTCTTCTGTTTTTTTGGATACAATGAAATTACAATTCATGAAAAAGGTCACCTCACCAATTTTTCTTAGATGTAGTTTTATATTAGATGATCCTGTTGAAGTAATGTTGGATCCATGCCCTTTGTTCAACACATGCTCAGATAGACTTTAGCGCTCCTGAACACCTGTTCTCAGATCACGCTGTGAAATCATACTTCACAGCGGCTGACAAGCGTGACATACTCGGAAACAATGCTACAATGTAAGTAATGACTTTTACATTTCTGCCAGTCCATCAGATTAGACACAAAAAGCTCTGATGTCAAAAGCAAACCAGCACTGAAATGGCAAAAGCATCTTAAATTAATATCCATGTATTCAGTCTCATTACACACACCAAATGTATTGTCAGTCATTTTGAGCACTTTTGACAACATCTGAAAAACAATTTAAAATAGAGTGAAGACTTGAAGGATGAGTGTGTGCGTGTGTGTTTCAGGAGGAGGGTGCTAAATAACAGGCTCAGTTTGACAGTCAGAGATGCTACAGGTTGACAGGTATCTCACTCCTGGCCAGTGCTGCATGGGGAGGTAAGTGTGTAAGTGTGTTAGTGTGTGTGTGTGTATGTGTTTGAAGAGGACAGGCTCTGGGTGTTTTGACTAATATGAATCCAGGGCACAGCGATTCCGGCATCCAGAGCAGACAGTTGAAATCTCTGGGCAGTTAGTCTGTGCAGCCTCGCAAAGATTTTCCTGTCAGATTAGCTCTATAAAAGCTGAAAGGTTTTCAATAGTACACAAGCTTCCTTCATGGGATTTTAAAAAAACTGTGTCTTTATGGGGCAACTAGTATATCACCAATAAATGAATAAATACATTAATAAATGAAATATAAAATATCTCTACAAATCTGCAGTGTAAGGAGCTACACTGTACTTTGACATTAGCAATACTCTATTAAACAACATTTAGTATACTTTATAAATATTATGTAAAGTAATAAAGTAATAAAACAAAAACAAAAAATATGTTCATTAATGCAAATTATTACTCCTGAGTTTTTATTTCCATGTTAAACTAAATTATATAAATGACAATATTAAATATGTTGTGTTCTGACAATGTTATAAGTAACAATATAATTAAACTTATCCATTTGTGATTTTTTTAAGTATACTTGAAATATATGGTTTCATTCTGTTTTGGTTTTGTTTGCTCTGTTTCAGTTTGCCTGTGTTCCTGATCATTAGTTAATTAGTTCACACCTGTTCTGTTTCTCCCGATTTGATTTGATTTGATTTGATTAACTTTTGAGTGGTTGTAGCTCCTGTGTTTTGCTAGTTTTGGATCAAAACTACTCCTAGGTCTTCACCGTGCACCTTATTTACATATAGCCACGAGTAACAATTATATTTGTATAATTTTTAGTATATTAATATTTTCATTAATGCAAATTATTACGGCTAAGTTTTTATTTCTCTTTTATTCTTTTATTTTTATTTGCAATTATGTTACAAATGACATAATACAATTAAGTATATTTTTAAGTATATTTTATTATATTAGTATATTTTTAGTATTCTAATACTTTCATTGATCCAAATTATTACTGCTGAGTTTTATTTTATTCTTTTTTTTATATTTACTTTTGAATTTAATAATTTATGTACTAACAAGTGTTTATGGAGTGGCAAGGGGGTGACATGAGGACTGTGAGGGTGGCAACACCAAAGCAAACAAGCTTTCAATCATCTATACTTAATCTATACTATATCATCTATACTACATCTATACTATGATTGAAAACAAAATATAGTCGCAAGCAGCAATCATCGGGGTCCAAGCACCAATGGCCCATGTGGGGCTTTTACAGAAAAGATCTTTTTGACACCTGTATTGCTGTAACCTATTTAATCAAACCCTAACTTTCAAAATAAATCACTTACTGTTAGTGTTAGGTTAAATAAGAAGTCCAAAAATACCCCTCTAATAATTGTTACTGTTGTAAGGCATGTGATCATAATACAGTATATGTGGTGTAAGTGTGGACTCATATTCAACATTTAAATTTAGATGAATCGCATGTCATAAGATGTCAGGACATTTTCAAATGAATGTGAATATATCATTTGCACCTAAAAACTTTATCTGATTTATCTTAAAGCTCTTTTCATTTATTTCTATAATATGTGTAGCTTGCAGTTTAAGTGTTTTTTTATTAATATTATTTATAACACAATAGTAAATAAGTGTCTAGAAATTTTGTAATGTACATTATCTTGAAAAAGGAAAACATTTTCTCTTCATTTTAAATATACAGCAATATTTTGATTATGTCTGGCAACTAGAAAATTATGTTTTATTGAGAAGAGTTTATTAATATTACGTAGGCAAATTGGATGATATATAAATCAAATGTTTTAACACATCAAGTTCAAGAGCAACAAAAACTTTTGAATTTGAAAGAACGGCAAAAATATCAAAGCACTGAGACTTGAGACTTCAGGTGGGAATGTCTATGTGGGTATTAAGGTAGGTCACCATAGAACACCATAGCAACTATATAGCAGCCACATAGTAATCACGTAGAAACACTTGAGCAACAACCCAGAACTATCTGTTTCTTTATCTATCCTGACCTTCAAACTATTTTAAATTAAAAAAGACCTACTTAAGCCAACATAAAGCTTGTCTTCTAAAAATGTCAATAGTTAAAGATTCTTACCTAACTCTGCTATCAGTTTCTGTGATCGGGATCTTCTTTATGGGTTTCATTTTATTTTGTCGGATGTCAAATATATCCATGATGAAAGATGAGCTGGCAGTCGAAGAATCCACATGACACAAATAGTTACGGTACACGGCGCAGGTCAAAATAAACGAGAAGTGTTGTGGAAAATAATACCATATATAAATAATGGAAAAACAGTCCATTTGTTAGTGAACTGGGCTATACTGGTTGTGCTTTGTGTTTTTGACTCACCAAAAAGAACCAGTTCATAAGAATCATATATTTTAATGAAGTTGAGCACACAGCGCAAGCAGCCATGCAGAAGATGTTTTCTTGTTTTTTTGTTTTTTTTGCGGTACATATTTTTAATGTCATCACAATAAAGCGCAGCTGCTAAAATGCGATACAGAAAACATTGCTTACATTTATATTTTATACTGGGATAAATATGGGGTGCCAGATAGGGTGGCAATGTTTTGTCTCAGGGTGGCAGTTGCCACCCCGGTAGATCCATACATAAAGAGAGGTGTGACGTGCGCTCTCTTGGGCTTGTTAAAGACCACTCTCACTGCTGCATTCTGCTCCGATAGGAATGCTTCGATAGGAAGGGCCTGATCTTCCTAATGTTGTATAAATCAAATCTGCAGGAAGGGGCCATTCTATGTGTTCTGTGAAGTGTAACTGATCATCAATCACAGCTCCGAGGTTCCTGGCTGTCCTGGCTGAATGGAGAAGTTGTGATGAAGTGTTGGGTTGGCCGAGATCACAAGCAATTCTGTCTTTGCCAGGCTGAGTTGAAGGTGGTAGTCCTTCAGCCAGTCAAAAATGTCTGTCAGGCAGGCTGAGATGTGAGCAGCTACCGTCGGATCATCTGGCTGGAATGAGAGGTAGAGTGTCATCAGCATAGCAGTGATAGGAAAAGCCATGTTTCTGAATGACAGATCCTAGTGATGTCATGTAGTTGGAGAAGAGAAGTGGTCCAAGCACTGAGCCCTGAGGCACCCCAGTAGCTAGATCTTGCCACTTAGACACCTCACACCTCCAAGACACCCTGAAGGACATACCTGAGAGGAAAGTCTTGAACCACTGGAGTGCGGTTCCTGAAATGCCCATTGTCATCAGGGTTGACAGTTTACACTGTAAAGCAACCATTTACACTGTTTTGTCGAGTTATGTTAATGAAAAGAAGTCAGATCAGGTAGAAATATATCTGTTTTACAACAACTACCCATATATTCACGTTTTACTGTGCACAGTATGTAGCCACAAGGAACATATCATCTAGCTATCATATCCAACCTGTTGTACAGTCCGGTGCCAACACTACTTCTACAGACCACAATCAAACACCCAAACAAGTAGATGAATAAAACCTTGCAAATCACTGTAGACTGTATATCAGCAGTCATATCCTACAGTCACACCTTGAACAGAGTGCTGCAGGTCTGCCTGGTGTGCGGTTCCTCTGAGGGGAACCCAAATCCCTCTATAGGGATCTATTAGACAGGCCAGCATCCACGTCACTGTTCTCAATTGTCATGGAGGCCTTTGCCGAAGGGAAAATAGAACCATTTACCCTGGATAGCCTGCGGACATTTTCTTCTTCTTCTCTTTTCTTTCACTCTTTCTCTATTTCTCTGCCCCAGTACTCCCTGGGGAGCGAAATGAAGGTTTTCTTGGCATGTGGAAGCTTTTCCTGTGGTGTCCAGCGTAAATTTGAGATACTGCAATATTTCTGAGGGGAACTACACAGAATTTAAACTCACCATGAATAAATTCTAGCAGTCTTTCATGTATAAAATTGCCTTTACTCAAATTACATTGTGGTCATAGATTTTAATGTTAACACTTTACAATATGGTCTCATTTGTTAACATTAGTTAATGCATTAAATAACATTAACTAACAACGAACAATATATTTTTTACAGCATTTATTAACATTTGTTAGTTAATACAAATGTTCATGTTAGTTCCTTTGATCTTATAAAATGTGTTAGTGAATGTTGAGATTAACATTAGCAAAGATTAATAAATGCTGTAGAAATAGTATACATTCTTAGTTCATGTTAACTAGTTAAGAAATGAAACAAATGAAACCTTATTGTAAAGTTTGGTAACGCTTTAGATTACAGCCCGGAAAGTACTGTGTACCTAGAGCAAATTTACAGCGTAACTTTCAGTAATTATAGTGTAACTATACAGTAAGTACGTGTAGTTATAAGGGAACAATATGTAATATTTGGGGAATAAAGGGGTAACTATCAGGAAAATTAACAAATTATTTACTGAAAGTATTTTTTAATTAAGGGGTAATTATCCATGTAGTTACAGGGTAAGTGATGCTTATTTCATGTAGTTACAGGGTAAGTATGAATCTGCGGGCTGTTAATAGTTTCATGTAGTTACAATAAAAAAACACGTACAAAATCTGATATCACTCGGAAACATTTATTGAAAAACAACAATTCAAAACAGATTTATGACACTTCTTATTCATTTTTTTAAAATAAACTTTTCATTTCAAATAATAACGTCCTGACAGAAAGTGGCACGTTTTGTCCCTTTTTTGTTTCTCTTGATTGGCTTCTCCTCCTCTTGTTCCTTTTTTTCTTTTTCGTTATTTCCACTGATGGATCTTAAGAGCAATCCCATGTCTTTTGATATTCTGTATTATTATTTATTAAAAGAAAAAGTACATCCAGAAATGATCTCATAATTTACTAATCTTTTCACATCCGACCAACTGTTACCAGCGCGTGCGTGAGTAAAGAAGCTTCAAGCTTTCATGACGTTCTCGCACAAGTGGCGACTCTGTCTCTCTGGTGTCTCTGTCTTCTAGTCATGTTTGTTTCTCATTGCTATTATCATATATTATGTTATTGTTTGTTTACTGTTGTGAGCATTAATTTAAAAAAATGAAAATAAAAACAGACGGCATCCAAAATCCGCGTGACCAGTCACGCTTCAAGTTACGTCAAGTGTGAACTCGACCCTCTCATTCACGCAGATGACTGCTGGTCGGAAGCGATAGTTTACCGTTTAATTTTTTTTTTTAAATATTGGTATTTTTCTTACAAACACTTAACGTTTCACTACAGAAGACATTAATTCATCAATTGGGATCGTATGGATTGCTGTATGTGCTGTTTGATGCTTCAACTTTTAGGAACCCAAATGAGTTTTCATTGTCAGAGATTATTTATTTTTCTGTGTTCATCTGAAGAAAGAAAGTTGTATACATCTCGGATGGCATGAGAGTAAAAAATGAGTAAACGGTGAGGACATTTCTGCGTGCACTGTATTTTCTTTAAATACATAATATAGCTACAGAATAGCTAGAGACATAGGATTCCTTCTTAAGATTCATCTGTGGCAAGAACGAATAAGAAGAGGAACAAGAGGAGGAGAAGCCAAGCAAGAGAAACGAATAAGTGTTGTAAATCTGTTTAAAAACGTTGTTTTTCAAATAAAGATTTCCGAGTGATATCAGATTGTCAAATCAAATCAAATCACCTTTATTTATATAGCGCTTTTTACAATGCCAATTGTTTCAAAGCAGCTTCACAGTGGTAACAGGAAAATAATGCAACAGAATTTGATTCGGCTGTACAGCCGCTCTGGAGAAAGCAGTGATGTCATCCAGCTCATTTCAATTATCATATAGTGTCAATGCGGGCAGATCAGTAATATAGTTGAAATTTAAGTGTCCCCAACTGAGCAAGCCAAAAGACAAATGCGACGGTGGCAAGGAACCAAAACTCCTTCAGGGCCAGAATGGAGAAAAAAACCTTGGGAGAAACCAGGCTCAGTCGGGGTGCCAGTTCTCCTCTGGCCGACGAACAAATAGTGTATGATTATGATTCTGGCAACATTACAGGTCAGAAGTCATATTAGATCAATAGATATTCGTAGGATTGTTCGAAAGATTGGAGTCGTCACGCCGGGGATGGGTTTAATGAGGATGTCGTGCCGATGCGGCATTTACAGGGGGGAGTTTAATTGACACGGTCTCTACAGACACTTCAGGGATGCGTTCGTCATGTCTAGGCTAAGGTCCACCATCTGGTCCAGATACGGCCCAGATCCGGCCGACTGCAGTAAACCTCGGGACAAACGGGAGGCAGACAGGAGCAATCGATCGAAAATAATGTTGTATGAGATCGCATGTGTTTTTATTGTACTTACCCTGTAACTACATGAAACAAGAGGGGAACAAGCACCACTTTAATTTACAGCCCGTAGATTCATACTTACCCTGTAACTACATGAAACAAGAGGGGAACAAGCACCACTTTAATTTACAGCCCGCAGATTCATACTTACCCTGTAACTACATGAAACAAGAGGGGAACAAGCACCACTTTAATTTACAGCCCGTAGAGTCATACTTACCCTGTAACTACATGAAACAAGAGGGGAACAAGCACCACTTTAATTTACAGCCCGCAGATTCACACTTACCCTGTAACTACATGAAACAAGAGGGGAACAAGCACCACTTTAATTTACAGCCCGTAGATTCACACTTACCCTGTAACTACATGAAACAAGAGGGGAACAAGCACCACTTTAATTTACAGCCCGTAGATTCACACTTACCCTGTAACTAAATGAAACAAGAGGGGAACAAGCACCACTTTAATTACCTGTAACTACATGAAACAAGGGCCAGAATGGAGAAATCACCCGCAGATTCACACTTACCCTGTAACTACATGAAACAAGAGGGGAACAAGCACCACTTTAATTTACAGCCCGCAGATTCACACTTACCCTGTAACTACATGAAACAAGAGGGGAACAAGCACCACTTTAATTTACAGCCCGCAGATTCACACTTACCCTGTAACTACATGAAACAAGAGGGGAACAAGCACCACTTTAATTTACAGCCCGCAGATTCACACTTACCCTGTAACTACATGAAACAAGAGGGGAACAAGCACCACTTTAATTTACAGCCAGTAGATTCACACTTACCCTGTAACTACATGAAACAAGAGGGACAAGCACCACTTTAATTTACAGCCCGCAGATTCACACTTACCCTGTAACTACATGAAACAAGAGGGGAACAAGCACCACTTTAATTTACAGCCCGCAGATTCACACTTACCCTGTAACTACATGAAACAAGAGGGGAACAAGCACCACTTTAATTTACAGCCCGTAGATTCACACTTACCCTGTAACTACATGAAACAAGAGGGACAAGCACCACTTTAATTTACAGCCCGCAGATTCACACTTACCCTGTAACTACATGAAACAAGAGGGGAACAAGCACCACTTTAATTTACAGCCCGCAGATTCACACTTACCCTGTAACTACATGAAACAAGAGGGGAACAAGCACCACTTTAATTTACAGCCGCAGATTCATACTTACCCTGTAACTACATGAAACAAGAGGGGAACAAGCACCACTTTAATTTACAGCCCGTAGATTCACACTTACCCTGTAACTACATGAAACAAGAGGGACAAGCACCACTTTAATTTACAGCCCGCAGATTCACACTTACCCTGTAACTACATGAAACAAGAGAGGAACAAGCACCACTTTAATTTACAGCCGCAGATTCATACTTACCCTGTAACTACATGAAACAAGAGGGGAACAAGCACCACTTTAATTTACAGCCCGTAGATTCACACTTACCCTGTAACTACATGAAACAAGAGGGACAAGCACCACTTTAATTTACAGCCCGCAGATTCACACTTACCCTGTAACTACATGAAACAAGAGAGGAACAAGCACCACTTTAATTTACAGCCGCAGATTCACACTTACCCTTTAACTACATGAAACAAGAGGGACAAGCACCACTTTAATTTACAGCCCGCAGATTCACACTTACCCTGTAACTACATGAAACAAGAGAGGAACAAGCACCACTTTAATTTACAGCCCGCAGATTCATACTTACCCTGTAACTACATGGAACAAGAGGGGAACAAGCACCACTTTAATTTACAGCCCGTAGATTCACACTTACCCTGTAACTACATGAAACAAGAGGGACAAGCACCACTTTAATTTACAGCCCAAAGATTCACACGTACCCTGTAACTACATGAAACAAGAGGGGAACAAGGACCACTTTAATTTACAGCCCGCAGATTCATACTTACCCTGTAACTACATGAAACAAGAGGGGAACAAGCACCACTTTAATTTACAGCCCGCAGATTCACACTTACCCTGTAACTACATGAAACAAGAGGGGAACAAGCACCACTTTAATTTACAGCCCGTAGATTCACACTTACCCTGTAACTACATGAAACAAGAGGGACAAGCACCACTTTAATTTACAGCCCGCAGATTCACACTTACCCTGTAACTACATGAAACAAGAGGGGAACAAGCACCACTTTAATTTACAGCCCGCAGATTCACACTTACCCTGTAACTACATGAAACAAGAGGGACAAGCACCACTTTAATTTACAGCCCGCAG
The DNA here is from genome assembly GCA_039654105.1 of Coreius guichenoti. Taxonomy (NCBI): domain Eukaryota; kingdom Metazoa; phylum Chordata; class Actinopteri; order Cypriniformes; family Gobionidae; genus Coreius; species Coreius guichenoti. The sequence goes on along the minus strand of CM077188.1, from coordinate 26,661,902 downwards.
ATTCACACTTACCCTGTAACTACATGAAACAAGAGGGGAACAAGCACCACTTTAATTTACAGCCCGCAGATTCACACTTACCCTGTAACTACATGAAACAAGAGGGGAACAAGCACCACTTTAATTTACAGCCGCAGATTCATACTTACCCTGTAACTACATGAAACAAGAGGGGAACAAGCACCACTTTAATTTACAGCCCGTAGATTCACACTTACCCTGTAACTACATGAAACAAGAGGGACAAGCACCACTTTAATTTACAGCCCGCAGATTCACACTTGCCCTGTAACTACATGAAACAAGAGAGGAACAAGCACCACTTTAATTTACAGCCCGCAGATTCATACTTACCCTGTAACTACATGGAACAAGAGGGGAACAAGCACCACTTTAATTTACAGCCCGTAGATTCACACTTACCCTGTAACTACATGAAACAAGAGGGACAAGCACCACTTTAATTTACAGCCCGCAGATTCACACTTACCCTGTAACTACATGAAACAAGAGGGGAACAAGCACCACTTTAATTTACAGCCCAAAGATTCACACGTACCCTGTAACTACATGAAACAAGAGGGGAACAAGCACCACTTTAATTTACAGCCCGCAGATTCATACTTACCCTGTAACTACATGAAACAAGAGGGGAACAAGCACCACTTTAATTTACAGCCCAAAGATTCACACGTACCCTGTAACTACATGAAACAAGAGGGGAACAAGGACCACTTTAATTTACAGCCCGCAGATTCATACTTACCCTGTAACTACATGAAACAAGAGGGGAACAAGCACCACTTTAATTTACAGCCCGCAGATTCACACTTACCCTGTAACTACATGAAACAAGAGGGGAACAAGCACCACTTTAATTTACAGCCCGTAGATTCACACTTACCCTGTAACTACATGAAACAAGAGGGACAAGCACCACTTTAATTTACAGCCCGCAGATTCACACTTACCCTGTAACTACATGAAACAAGAGGGGAACAAGCACCACTTTAATTTACAGCCCGCAGATTCACACTTACCCTGTAACTACATGAAACAAGAGGGACAAGCACCACTTTAATTTACAGCCCGCAGATTCACACTTACCCTGTAACTACATGAAACAAGAGGGGAACAAGCACCACTTTAATTTACAGCCCGCAGATTCACACTTACCCTGTAACTACATGAAACAAGAGGGGAACAAGCACCACTTTAATTTACAGCCGCAGATTCATACTTACCCTGTAACTACATGAAACAAGAGGGGAACAAGCACCACTTTAATTTACAGCCCGTAGATTCACACTTACCCTGTAACTACATGAAACAAGAGAGGAACAAGCACCACTTTAATTTACAGCCCGCAGATTCATACTTACCCTGTAACTACATGGAACAAGAGGGGAACAAGCACCACTTTAATTTACAGCCCGTAGATTCACACTTACCCTGTAACTACATGAAACAAGAGGGACAAGCACCACTTTAATTTACAGCCCGCAGATTCACACTTACCCTGTAACTACATGAAACAAGAGGGGAACAAGCACCACTTTAATTTACAGCCCAAAGATTCACACGTACCCTGTAACTACATGAAACAAGAGGGGAACAAGCACCACTTTAATTTACAGCCCGCAGATTCATACTTACCCTGTAACTACATGAAACAAGAGGGGAACAAGCACCACTTTAATTTACAGCCCGTAGATTCACACGTACCCTGTAACTACATGAAACAAGAGGGGAACAAGCACCACTTTAATTTACAGCCCGCAGATTCACACTTACCCTGTAACTACATGAAACAAGAGGGACAAGCACCACTTTAATTTACAGCCCGCAGATTCACACTTACCCTGTAACTACATGAAACAAGAGGGGAACAAGCACCACTTTAATTTACAGCCCGCAGATTCACACTTACCCTGTAACTACATGAAACAAGAGGGGAACAAGCACCACTTTAATTTACAGCCGCAGATTCATACTTACCCTGTAACTACATGAAACAAGAGGGGAACAAGCACCACTTTAATTTACAGCCCGTAGATTCACACTTACCCTGTAACTACATGAAACAAGAGGGACAAGCACCACTTTAATTTACAGCCGCAGATTCATACTTACCCTGTAACTACATGAAACAAGAGGGGAACAAGCACCACTTTAATTTACAGCCCGTAGATTCACACTTACCCTGTAACTACATGAAACAAGAGGGACAAGCACCACTTTAATTTACAGCCCGCAGATTCACACTTACCCTGTAACTACATGAAACAAGAGAGGAACAAGCACCACTTTAATTTACAGCCCGCAGATTCATACTTACCCTGTAACTACATGGAACAAGAGGGGAACAAGCACCACTTTAATTTACAGCCCGCAGATTCACACTTACCCTGTAACTACATGAAACAAGAGGGGAACAAGCACCACTTTAATTTACAGCCCGCAGATTCACACGTACCCTGTAACTACATGAAACAAGAGGGGAACAAGCACCACTTTAATTTACAGCCCGTAGATTCACACTTACCCCGTAACTACATGAAACAAGAGGGACAAGCACCACTTTAATTTACAGCCCGCAGATTCACACTTACCCTGTAACTACATGAAACAAGAGGGGAACAAGCACCACTTTAATTTACAGCCCACAGATTCACACTTACCCTGTAACTACATGAAACAAGAGGGGAACAAGCACCACTTTAATTTACAGCCCAAAGATTCACACGTACCCTGTAACTACATAAAACAAGAGGGGAACAAGCACCACTTTAATTTACAGCCCGCAGATTCATACTTACCCTGTAACTACATGAAACAAGACGGGAGCAAGCACCACTTTAATTTACAGCCCGTAGATTCATACTTACCCTGTAACTACATGGATAATTACCCCTTAATTAAAAAATACTTACAGTATAAATAATTTGTTAATTTTCCTGATAGTTACCCCTTTATTCCCCAAATATTACATATTGTTCCCTTATAACTACACGCACTTACTTTATACGCTGTAAATTCGCTTTACTTACGCAGTACTTTCCGGGCTGTAATCTAAAGCGTTACCTAAAGGTTTACCATTTTAATGAATCATTTCAGGAGTGGAAACCAACAATGAAAGATTCTTCAACTAGCTGCCCTTATAGGAAATTTCTTAGCCTGTAGTGTATACTGTATATGCATAAATGAAATCTCAAATTTACTTTTATTTCTTTCACAGATGTGAATATATATTTTGTGTTTTTTGTTTTTTATCCAAAGTGACTTACAATAAAGAATGCTATAAGTGATTTATCACAGTGAAGCAGCTGTTCAGCAGGATTGTTCCAGAATTTATAGTACTTCTCTTGAAGTAAGAACAGTGATGAAGGTTAGAAATTCCATAAAATGAATGTCAATAAAATAATCAATAAAAAATCAGGTTCAAGATCAAATTATGTTCATGCATTTCTATAGAGAGAAAAAAGTGTCCAGCAAGCAGACTTAAGATACATTTACTTGAGAAGCAAATTCTTATAAGATAATTGTATAAGACTCGTTTTCAGAGAGTACATAGAATAATTATTTTGTATGTCATTTTATTTGGCAATTTTTATGTACCATAAATGCATGTCAAATCTTTTTAGTCTGTAAAGCTAGGCATTGTAAGACATTATCAGTAGAAATTATTACACTGTTTAGAAGTAACTTCACTTTTTCTCTAACATATCTAACATATATTGTGTTTTTAAAGTCTAACAAATCTCTGGATTAGTAATTGAATTAGACAGTTGTGTTTAGCCCAAATCCTTCTCTGGCTGATTTTGTGGCTGCTCTGTAATCTGTAGAATCAGGAGGAGGGTTTCAGACTTCAATTGTGTGGTAAAATCACTGCCGCCACCCCTGGTTTTAGAGACCACAGGTCTGTCTCAAGTAGAATGGAGGCACAAACTGTAAGTGCCGTTTCCTCTGTTTCTTAAGAGGAGAAGGACATAATTCAAAATGTCACATGTGTTCATGGGCCACTTCAATGGATTTATCACAAATGGTTTCTGAATTCCTCTAATATCAGCACCCTGATCTCTAGTACTTTAATACCGACTGCACCAGCAGTGCCCTTCCTCTGAAATCTTCTTACTCTTCACTGAGTGTCTGTCAGAGGGGTTGCAGAGGAAGCTGGTGCAGGCAGATTATCACTGTACATAAAAAAAAAAGTGTTTGGATGCGAGTTATATAAGATAACATTCAGTGCAAATAAAGACCCCAATGAACAATTTATACCATCCATGAGCCGAACTCAGGCTTAATAATCCAAACGCATTTTGTCTTGCTATCAAGAATCTACCAAGAATTTACAGCAAAACAAATTTTTCCGACTTTAATATTCTGTGCAGAGAAGGCAGTGTTAAGTGAGTTTCAGATCTAAAAATAAACAAAGGTAGGGAATTTAACATTCATTAACAACAGATTTTAACATTGAAGTTGAGGAGCTTTTAAATTCACAGCATTTCAAAGTTCCCACAATTCTGGTAGCCCAACCTCAAAGCAATAGCCATTAGTCATAAAACATGCAAGAATAAATTATTTTTTAAAGGTGCACTGTGTAAATTTTAGCGTCATCTAGCGGTGAGGTTGCGAATTGCAACCGCCCACCACTCACCCCTCCCTTTCCAAGCACATAGAGAAGCTACGGTGACCGACACAGGACAAAGATGTCGTCGTCTGAGACAGCAGAGAGTAGCTAGCGCTCTGTAGAGCAGTTTGTCCGTTTAGGGCTACTGTAGAAACATGACGATGCAAAATGGTGACTTCACTGTAAGGGGACCCGCGGTGTATGTAGATAGAAATGGCTCATTCTAAGGTAATAAAAACGTAATGGTTCATTATGTAAGGGGTTTATACACCATTGAAAACATAGTTATGTATATTATATTGCATTTCTGTCAATAGATCCTCATAAATATTACACACTGCACCTTTAAGTAATTGACGATGTGTTAACATGCCATATTTGAATGTATGCAAATGCTCTGATAGCTACACCATAGGGGAAGGTTTATATAAAAAAAAAAACAAAAAAAAAAAAACAGAGTTGTACTACATGTAATACTAGCAGTATTGCATTCTTTCTTTTAGCACAAGCAAAACACATGCTTTACATACAGTATAAGCCTATTCATTTTAAAGGCTCCAAAAACTCCTGTGTAATGAGCTCTAATAAACCGATCTTCACTAATTACAGCAGTAATGAGATGGTAATTTCATCTCTGATATGGCATGCATGAATAAGCAAACGGGAAACACTGGCATACTGGGCAGTGATGGAGAGCTGAGTTCTACAAGCTGGACGGTGCCATATGGAAAAGCCTGTTTGCTTTTGTTATTTATGGACTCGTGTCCAAAATGATGGATAAATGAACACAAAAGCTGCAGCCATTAACATGATTACTTGTATTCACAACCATCATTACTTTTACAACTATATTTTCTTTCTTTATTATCATTGCTGTAGAAGTATAATTTTATTACTGTACCAGAACAACCTACATTACTGATTATTAAGGTTATTAATATAATTAATATCACAATAAAGTAATTTCTATTCTGAATAAAATTGTCATTAAATTGTTATTAAGACATGCATGATAGATTCTTAAGTTGCGGGACATGCTAATTATATTAACAGTTTTAATGTATTTAGAAATCAACATAAGACATCAGTCAATTTCTTCAATATTCTTATATGGCATGGTGTCATGAAGTACAAAATGTCAGCGGTATTGGAAACAGTACGCCGTGACATTCAGATGATGAACTTCACATATGTGGATTATTGTAAAAGCATGTCAAACCAATTTCAGCAGCTGTTTTCCTTTTTTTTTGTTCCCCTCAAAAAAAGAGAAGTAAATTATGTACTAATCTTTCTACAGGCAAATTATTTGTTACAATGACAAGAAAATACAAAAAATACAGTCTCAAAGCTTTGATATTTAAAACTGTTATGTGCTAAAGCAAAAAGGTACAAGAGATCATGGTTAAAATATAGTCATGGTTAAAGAGTTTTGTTAGGCACAATAGTCACAATGCATCACATCATCAAGTGTCTTATTACTATCATAAAACAGTTAATAAAATACAGTCAAACCAAAAATTATTCAGACACCAGATATATTTTTTTTTTACTAGTGGGTGCAGGACACTAGTTCATTTATGTAAGTGAGGATAGCAAAATAAAGTAAACTGTGACATATTATACCCAAATATTCTTCATACAGTGGACTACCAGTAAAATTGATAAAAAAATTTGGGACCAAAATTATTCAGACACTTTGACCTTACCATGTTTTGCTTAAGTGTTTTTTCTTTAATTGCTAATGCGACCTTTTACACCACAGACTGAACAAAATTAAGCATTGCTTGGTAATTGGTTGATCTAAATTGGTATTATCTAATTGTGTACTTAAATTTAACAGCTGACAGCTGATTGGTTGATTGTAATCCATTACATACCTTTCTATCAAAGTTATCTGACATTATCAAGATGAATTTGTTCTGACACAGTTTAACTCTGAGTTCTTGTCATATTTTATTACCATTTTCTAAACTATAGCGAATAAACTGTGATAATGTGAGAACATGTTGAAGGTGTCTGAATACATTTTGGTTTGACTGTATAATAATGATACATACAATTAATTATTTATTTACAAATAATTTTATCTAAGACCTTGTTAAGTACCATTTTTGCTAGACATGTTTTGCAGCATAACTGGAATTCTGTTGAACAACCAGTATCAAGAAACAGAATTAAAATTTGAGTATGCATTTTCTGCCTTTATCTAAAAAAGCAAATTATGTTACGTATATTTTGAAATGAAGTGAATGAAATGCTTGTCAAGTTGTCAAAATGCTTTTTTTTTTTTTTTTTTCTGATAGAAATCTCAAAAGACCACCAGATTCCCAACAGTATCTGTTTGGCAATGAGCAACAGTGAATCTAAACCAGCAAAGGTTATTCGCCTTTCAGAATATATCAGAATCCAGCAGCCCTTGATCTCGACTTTGGCAGCAGCGTGTGGATTGATGTGGGTAATGTAGTCAAGGCCAGCTGTTAGTATGAGGAGAATCACTCGTGTCAAACACACTGACCCCCATTTCCAGCCTAATAATGCAGATCCATCTAGTTTCAGCCGGGCCCTGTGCTTGCATATGGAAAAGGTGTCAAACGCTCAGCAGAAAGCCAGTCTGTCCCCCTGGGCTCTGTCGCATGAACTGTGTGTCACCTACATGTCTACCCCTCAAGTGTGATAACAGATCTGTGTATGATCTCGGAATACTGCCGATTCTTTAGCCCTGTAATGATGGCTGTATGGCATTTGCTCCTTGCAGAATATATTGGAATTCATTTTTGGTAAAGAAGCCTTAATGTTTCCTGACATTCGCTGGGAATTTCATGAGCTGTGTTTCAGGATTAATTGCGATTTTCTGGTGAGCTGAAAATCCTTATCATGAGCTAAAAATACTTTACAATCATGTGGCATAGGACTGGAACTCACACTGAATTTCTAGTGCTCGCCAAAGTCATATTTTTATTGTTTTAAAATCAACTACAACGCCAGGAAAAATAAAAAATAAAAGCTGAAAGTCTCAAGGCTTTTCTTTGAGATGGAGGGAAAAAAACGCAGTGATAATATTCTTGTCTGGCTCAGAGGAGATACAGCGGGCGTCTGCGATCCGTCAATGTCAGCCCGAAGACAGAGGAAATGGGCGACGGAAGCGGACGGAATGGCTGAAGTGTGTGATTAAGAGTAATGACTAAAACATTGAGGGAAAAACTCGTCCTAAATCACTCATAAAGTGAGGTGCAATCGCTGCCGTCCCCCAGAACTCCATCAACAGCCAAACGCCTCTGGATTTACCGCCCTGCCTCTCTCAGAAAGGGTGGTCCTGCGGATGATGGAGGGAACGTTTTCCACAAACTGTTACCTACAAATAAACATTTCTCTAATGTAAGTGACACATGCATTAGAACACATTTCCGCCTTTCTTTGGAGTCCCACAATGGCACACTTTGCATCTTAAAACACCCAAGTAAACCCTAGAGAAGTGCTGGACGCATTCGGCTGTCAGAGTTTTATTAATAGAAGCTTTATTTATGGCGATGTCACCTCCATGTCAGAATAAATTCACAAGAAAAGATGTCTTAAATTCCCCACGTGGCAACAGGGTGACATTGATATCTCTAAGCCAACAGTTACGATTATGACACACACAAATGTTTTAATCGATTCGCTTGCACTTCACACGTTCTTTCAGGTCAGTCTAACTCGAGGGATGTCTCGCGAGTGTCAGACTTGAGACTCAATATGGATTTTATCCTGTAATGGAAATGCTTTTTTGAGGGGAGATAAATTTATATTAAATCCCAATGCTGAATAAAGCTGAGGACATTTTCACTCACTTGTAAAGACCTCTGACACTGCACAGCAGCTCAGCTGTGACATAACACCTATTTAAATGACAAAAGCACAACGGATTGTGTAATTAAATATTTGTCAGCTAAGATTCACTCTTCCTGCATAATATAATAAGATTTTTTTGCTTTAGCTAACGGTACACCTTAATGTAAAAAGTGATGGTGCTGTAAATGTACTGAAATAAAACGGAACAAAAGGAACAAGATATCAATCAAACCAAAAATAACAAAGAGAAACCACGAATGAAGTCAAAAGAGGTGTTGTACCGTGGGAGGTTTCGCCCCCTCAAGTATATTTGTCTTGGGAAAGTGAACTTTGAGTCATCAAAATTCACTGAAATTCCACTTCTGAGCACCAATGCAGCTCTTCTGCCAAACCTGTCAACAGTGGGATGTCAGACAGCTTTTACACAGCGTGTACGGGGCACAGCGTTTGTCAAACAGATCTCTCTCTCCACTTACAGTGGTCATGGAGTCCAGCACCTCGCCTGTCTCATGACTCCAATCTCTCTCAGCGCCATCCATCACTTTTCCACTCTAAATGGAGGGAACAAAACTTGCTGAAATATTTCAGAGAGGACAAAGGGACGGTTTCTGCATCTCAAATGCTCCTTGTAGATGAACACGTGGGTCATGGCTTTCAGATCCTTATTTCTGGGATATTTGTCCATGCATAAATTTGAAAGTATTTTGTTGGTTACAAACGCAAAGACTTCTTGTGGTTGGGTTTATTGTCATTTCATTTATTTATTTCATTTAGCAGATGCACACTCAAGGGGTCAAATGTTGGTCTAGTTTGGTCCTGCTAGTAGATGCCATAACTACACAATTCTGCGGATGTACCATCTTTCTTTACATACAAAATTTGCCCTGTAGTCTGACAAAAAAATGGTTTGCATCAACATATAAATCATAAATAGTTTATAAATAAATACTTTTTTGCAGGGCTCATAAAAAGTTTTTGTTGTGTTATCAGCCAATCTGTGTTTTTACGAACTTACGTTGAAACTGCTCTATTAGTCACACAAAATGTACAACTTATGAACTGCAGTTTGGTGATTGGATCAAAAACAACTGCGTTAAATATGGCAGATTTCAAAGCGCACACTTACAGGGGGCCCTGTGACATTGAGATTAATGGGAAGGCTAATGGATAGCTCTTTTCAGGTATTTTACACCTTTTTGTGAACACTAAAGAACAAAGTAGATGAGATGCGGGACATGTTTTGACAGTCTCGGCAGCCCCTGTTTTGGGAACATCATGTAATGGTCAAACAAAAAGCTTGCAGAAACAGGCTTTACAAACAAAAAGAACTTCTGAAGTATTTTCTACCTTTCTTCTTTAACATCTTTCTGAAATATTTTGCGTCAGTTATTCATTTTTGTTTTACAACTCTTTGAGAACATCTGCCCTGAAATTTTCGAAAGGTGATCTTGACAGGGCCGTAACCAACACAGACATTGAGTCCCCCCCAAGTCCCCCCCAATAATTAGAAATGGCCAAATTATCCCCCCCAATATTTGAAATTCTTGCTCTGCTCTGCTGCACTTCATTGTGCAGCGCTCTGTATTTTATGATGACAAAATGGTTTAAAAGTTACATTTTCAGTCTGGTCTTCCTCTAGGTCTAACAGCGCTCGTCAATGTCAAAATGATTGAGATGGCCAATCAAATCAAAGTAGGCGGGGTTCAGGTTCTATTCTTCACACAGACTGTCAACCTATCACTTAATGCCGTTGCGGAGACTCTATTCTTTCTGGTGAAATCACAAAACAAAATGCACACAAATGTGTCCCTGCTTTTAATATACAAACTTTGATGAACATCTTTGATTTTAATGAAGAAAAAAAGCTATATGAGGGCGGATTAGAACCCGGAACCTTTGACACGGTTTACAAAATTCCTACCACCAGACCACTAGGGAATTTGGATGTTAACAGCGGATCTATGTATTTATTCACTAACGTGAAGAATCTTGGGACTAACAATATATTTGACGCAAATTAATGCAAATATTATTTGCAAATAGTCCCAAAATGATTATTTCCAAACTAGAATTAAACCTAGAACTTCGTTCACTGTTCTGTTTCTTTATGCTTTATAAAAATAAAAAACATTTTTCCCCCCCAATGTTTAAGACATGGTTACAGCCTTGGATCTTGATATTCATTCAAAGTGGAAAGTCATCTTCTACTTTTGAGTCCATGCTGGAAAAAACAGCCACTACCATCTTTTGGTGGTAGCTGGTTTACATGGATTTTAGCAGGTTCAAGATAGTCTAAATGGTGGTTTTAAATGTAAGCCTACTTTTAGCCAGTCGACTTGGTTTCAACCTGGTAGACTACATACACCATATTGCTAAAAGTTTTGGGATGCCTGCCTTTATGTGCACATGAACTTTAATGACATCCCATTCTTAATCCGTAGGGTTTAATATGGAGTCGGCCCACCCTTTGCCGCTATAACAGCTTCAACTCTTCTGGGAAGGCTTTTCACAAGGTTTAGGAGTGTGTTTATGGGAATTTTTGACCATTCTTCTAGAAGCGCATTTGTGAGGTCAGGCACTGATGTTGGACGAGAAAGCCTGTCTCGCAGTCTCTGCTCTAATTCATTCCAAATTCTATCAGGTTGAGGTCAGGACTCTGTGCAGGCCAGTCAAGTTCCAAACTCGCTCATCCATGTCTTTATGGACCTTGCTTTGTGCACTGGTGCGCAGTCATGTTGGAAAGGGGCCACCCCCAAACTGTTCCCACAAAGTTGGGAGCATGAACTTGTCCAAAATGTCTTGGTATGCTGAAGCATTAAGAGTTCCTTTCACTTGAACTAAGGGGCCAAGCCCAACCCCTGAAAAACAACCCCACACCATAATCCCCCCCTCCACCAAACTTTACACTTGGCACAATGTCAACAGTCAGGCAAGTACCGTTCTCTTGGCAACCACCAAACCCAGACTCATCCGTCGGATTACCAGACAGAGAGGCGTGATTCGTCACTCCAGAGAACACGTCTCCACTGCTCTAGAGTCCAGTGGCGCCGTGCTTTATACCACTGCATCTGACGCTTTGCATTGCACTTGATGATGTAAGGCGTGGATGCAGCTGCTCGGCCATGGAAACCCATTCCACGAAGCTCTCTACGCAATGTACTTGAGCTAATTTGAAGGCCATACGAAGTTTGGAGGTCTGCAGCTATTGACTCTGCAGACTCATGCGCTGACCCTGCTCTGTGATTTTATGTGGCCTACCACTTTGTGGCTGAGTTGCTGTTTTTCCCAATTGCTTCCACTTTGTTATAATACCACTAACAGTTGACCGTGGAATATTTAGTAGTGAGGAAATTTCACGAATGGACTTATTGCACAGGTGGCAACCTATCACGGTACCATGCTTGTATTCACTGAGCTCCTGAAAGCGACCCATTCTTTTACAAATGTTTGTAGAAGCAGTCTGCATGCCTAGGTGCTTGATTTCATACACCTTTGGCCATGGAAGTGATTGGAACACCTGAATTCAATTATTTGGAAGGGTGTCCCAAAACTTTTGGCAATATAGTGTAGGTCAAAGAGCTGGCATGCCACCTTTGTGGTTAAAAAAAAAAAAAAAAAAAAAAAAAAAAAACTGAAATGTTCAAAGATGTCAAAACCAAAAGATTTTCATGCCTTCAATTCATGCACACTGAAAGAACATTGCATCACGTTACTGATGCTAAGAAATACAAGTGAAGTAGCAGATTAGCCCACATGCCATGTTTTAGTGCCAGAGACCCAATAGTACTGGCTTGTTACTATTCAATGCTTCCAGGCTGTGAGCTCACTGTGTTATTGCTGAGCTAAGAGGGGAAGTGCTCGTGTCCAAATATCTGTAGAGACAGAGTAAGACAGACTGCTGGATAGACAGAGATTGCAAGTCCTCAAGTGAGGATTAGAGTGATTGCAGTATGAGCTGGATTTGGAAAATGCCACAAGTTTTTATTTATTTATTTATTTATTTTTTTTTGTAAATGAAAAACATAGTCAGAAAAACACTGACAACATTTTCCCAAGATATGCTGGAGAAATGTCAACATGAGCAACCGTTCCATCACCCCGACTCCCTTGCCAGTGTTTATAAAATAAATAAATAAATAAATAAAAAATGACAAGCTGGCAGACTCTGAAGTACTATATTTTGGAAAATGGTGTGACAACAACTGATTAAAATGTTAGTGTTTACTGCTAATCATTGTTAAGAAAGAAAAAGCAACTATTCTAGAACATTCTGTCTAACATCTTGTTCCATGGAAAAAAAGAAAATAATAATAGTGAGTAAATGACAAAAGTTAAATTTTTGAATGAGCTATTCCTTTAATGCACACTTACAACTGAAATGTTGTTAGACACAGGAATTTCACAATGTTTTTTTTATCACAATGTTGATTTTTTAAATATATATTCTGATCACAAATAAAGAAATATAAAGCTCAGCGTAATTTCACTTTTATTATATAAAAAACCCTTAAAAAAACAAACAAAAAAAAAAACAAAGAAATTAAACCACAGCTACTGTGTTGTTTAAAATGTTTAGTAAAAATATTTTGTTTAAATATATGGTAACACTACAATATGATTTAATTTGGCATTAGTATGCTTTCGCATTTATTAGTAAAATTATTGTTAATTTATAAATATGCTATTGTTCTTTTTTTAATTAATGTAAATTCATAATACATTGCTGTTTTTTTGTTTTTTGTTGTGTTGATATTTTGGACTATTTTGCTTCAGTAACAGTTTATTTTACAGTGTCCTTGTTACATATGTTACATGTAGTTATCATAGTAATAACAGTAAATTATGCATAATTACATGCAACTAACCCTCAACCAAACCCTAATCCTACCCTAACTCTATAGTAAGTACATGTAGTTAATCAATATTACTCAGTACTTAAATATATAATTACACTGTAATAATGACACCGGAAAATAAAGTGTAACCGTTTATTTTAGTACACTATCTATTTGCGTCTATAGCGTCATTTGAAATACATGTTAGTCCATTTTCTCAAAATTAGATTTTTCTCATGCACTGAGCCAGAAATCCCCACTTACATACACATTTAATTTTACAGTTTCATTCGTTTCTGTATTCTGAAGGTTTTTTGGTTACACTTTATTTTACGGTGTCATTATTACAGTGTTTTACAGTTATTACATTATTACATTATTACACTTTTTTTTTTTTTTTTTTTTTTTTTTACAAAGGGGTTGGTTAATATATCATTTGTCTGATTTATATAACATTTTATTCCTAAAAACATGGTGGATTTCTGTTCAAATCAGATCATATATACAAATCAGTTCATATTTAATTGCCTAATACATCCTTTGCATGTTTAAACAACATTTTAGACATACCATTCCTTGTAATACAAAACAATTGCATTAAAGGATTAGTTCACTTCAAAATGAAAATTTCCTGATATTTTACTCACCCCCATCTCATCCAAGGTGTCTGTGTCTTTCTTTCTTCAGTTGAAAAGAAATTAAGTTTTTTGAGGAAAACATTCCAGGATTTTTCTCACCATTATAGACTTCTATGGCAACCATAACGTTGAAGGCCCAAATCAATGCAGTTTCAAAGGGCTTCGAAGGGCTTCAAAGGCTCTGCACGATCCCAGATGAGGAATAGGATTTTATCTAGCGAAACCATCGCTCATTTAAAAAAAAAAAAATTAAAAATGTATATACTTTTTAACCTAAATTGCTCATCTTGCGCTGCTCTGCGGCTCGCCACAGATTGCGTAATCACGCCAGAACAGTCACGCTAGACATAGGCGGAAGTACCGCCCCAAGCGAACGTGCGAGGACTAATATAAACGCCCTTTACCAACAATCACTCCATCTTCAACTTCAAAATCATCCGACATCGTTGCTTTACCTTTTTTTTTTGCTAAAGGACATTTGTATTAGTCTTCGCATGTGCGCTTTGTAAACACGGGGGCGGTACTTCCGCCTACGTCTAGCGTGACCGCTCCGGCCAGATTACGCAATCCGTGGAGCAGCGCAAGATGAGCAATTTAGGTTAAAAAGTATATACATTTTTAATTTTAATTTTTTTTTAAATGAACGATGGTTTCGCTAGATAAGACCCTATTCCTTGTCTGGTATCATGCAGAGCCTCTGAAGCCCTTCGAAGCCCTTTGAAACTGCATTGAATTGGACCTTTAACATTTTGGTTGCCATAGAAGTCTATAATGTGGAGAAAAATCCTGGAATGTTTTCCTCAAAAAACTTAATTTCTTTTCGACTGAAGAAAGAAAGACATGAACATCTTGGATGAGATGGGGGTGAGTAAATTATCAGTAAATTTTCATTTTGAAGTGAACTAATCCTTTAAGGTACTGTAATTAATCAACTGGGTTATATCTATTAGTTCATTTACATATTCACCTGTAGTGTCTTGTCTTGCCTTAACTTTAAACTTATACAACTTAAAATGTAATAACTAAAAAAAGATTAGTACATGCTTAAAAATGCTGGCTAATGCATAATTAATAGCATTAACTATAAAAGCTCAGTTTAAAGTGCTCCAAATATGTGATAATGTTTATAAGTTATTATTGTGAAGAACAATTAAAGGAGATTTTAAATTCATTTAACAAAATGTTTTTGAGAATGTTCACCTTTCTGCCGATACATTTCATGCTACAGTCCAGCCAGAAAATAAAACCCATTCCAAACGTAACAGACGAGAAACCGGGTGTCAGAGAGGACGATTTCATGGTCAGACCATTGGAAAATGTATTTTTGTAGCAACATCATCTACATAAAGATACTGATGGTCTAGTGAAAGTATAAAAAAGCACAGTCGTCAGCAGAGCACAATTACACATCTCAGATCGTCACAGGCCGCACAAACACACACGCTTTAGATGGGAAGGTAAAATGCTCAATTAAGCATGCTATGGTAATGGCTGCTCTTCCAGCCTGTCAGGATCCTGGAGGTGTACATGTTTTCTTTGCAGACAGCTTGATGCGCGAGCATGTGTTATTCTGCTGAGACTGGATTCTGTCATCTCACAAATGTGATGTCCGACTATGGGTACTTGAGAGGAAATAAGCTATTCCGTGTTTTTAAGGGAAAGCTGTCATAAAAGCAACTTGAATACAGGCTGTTCTAATATTAATAAGCTGGTAAGAAAATGAGTCTATTGTGAAATTGTATGACAATTTAAATAAATGTGCATTTCATTTAGAAAGTAATATTGTAACTAAATAACAGCATTTCCCAAATCGTCTGCAGAAAATCTTTCTGGGAAAAATTTCACTTTTATTATTACTATTGTAATGATGACAAGGATGATGATTATTATTATTAATAATAATTATTAGTATCACTGCTTAAGTTAAATTTAGTGAGGGGTAAACAATTTGCAAATGGACCAAGACACCATAATCAATTTGCTTATCAAGGAAATTGTTTCAAAGATAATTAGATATTAAAGCAATACATATCACAAATAAAAACATGCAATAATTCGTTTTTAATATATTCCCATTGTTTAATGCTTCTATGATGTGTAACAGATTTAGGAGCAAAAAAGAAAACATTGCAAATAAAATTATTTCCTTTTTTATGGTGAAATCCTCTGAAAGTATATACATTTTGTTTATAATATTTAAATGGAATTTAAATGTCTGTTTAGTAACACATTATTTGGTAACACTTTATTTTACAGTGTCCTTGTTACATATGTTACATGTACTTACCATAGTAATAACAGTAAATTATGCATAATTGCATGCAACTAACCCTCAACCAAACCCTAATCTTACCATAACCCTATAGTAAGTACATGTAGTTAATTAATAATACTCAGTACTTAAATATATAATTACACTGTAACAAAGACACCTTAAAATAAAGTGCAATTTTACAAGTGTTCTTGTTAGTACTTACTATATTAATAAAAGTAAATTGTGCATAATTGCAACTAACCTAAACCAAATCTAATCCTGACCCTAACCCTATTGTAAATACATGTAGGTAATTGATATTACTGAGTACCTAAATGTTTAATAACACCTTAAAATAAAGTGTAATCTATTTTTTTTATTATTTTCTTATTTTTGCTTTGTTTTTGGATTTCCACATAGTTACTCAAACATCTTATTAACCTGTAGTTATGACTGCAAGAAGTATTGAAGATTCCAAACTTGGTCCCAACTTTCTGAATTTTCCTTGCCCACGAGATAATCATTTCTGTTCTTTAAGACCATCTTGATGGAACGCTGAGGTTTGAGAAGTCTAATGTTTCTCAATGCTCTTCAGAACAGATTAATCATAGTGTCTGTGGATTATTCTCTCAAACTAATCACTGGCTTCACTGCCAGATGTAACTGAAATCAGCCCAGAACATATTACAGCCACGCCTGACAGCCTCTCTCACACAACTCATTACAATCCATTCATTCTGTCTGGTATTGAATGTGTTTAAAACAAGAGAGAGGTTTATTTTAATTCAGAATGATACCGTTCCATATAGCCTGAGATGAAAGAGGGCGTTTCTGCCCACTGGTGCTCTGGCTGTCGCCCACAGTAACATGTTGTGCTTGTTTGGTGTTCATGGCTGCATGCCTGTCAGTGCACGCCCAGTGACATCCTACTGTTCTGAACACTTGACTGACAGCTCAGGCAGCCAGCACAAGCAGGAAATCAATAAAGCTGGACCCTCTAGACCCCGCTGCTGGACACTCTGCCAATCACCAGCCAGACAATGCAGGACTATAGCCAGTTATGAACAAAGAGAGATCTAAAGAGCAGACCAGCCCTAAAATGGATATATGCTCTCATCCTCATCTATATTTATTATTATATCATTTTTTTTATATCTTTTTAAATGTGTATGTTTTATTAAAAAATGAAATTATATATATTTATAATCAGTGTTGGGGAAAGTTACTTTTAAAAGTACAGTGGTGGGATAAAAAAGTACAACACTTGGCATATTTAAGAGGTTTCAGTTGTTGTTGAATTGGCCATTACAATACCCATAAAACTAATGAAATATCTATAAAGTCAAAGATAGGAATCTGCTGGAACATTGAAAATGATGGACTGGCACCCTCAAAGTCCGGACCTCAACCCCATCGAGGACATTTGGGGCGAGTTGGAAAATAAACTGGACAGATCTATTGTACATTCAAAGGAAAGCATTCGGCTTCAGTTGCAGAAGGCATGGGATAACATTAGTGTTGAAGTTCTCAGAGGAACTATTTTGACACTATGCCAGAGAGATGTGCTGCTGTAATTGCTGCAAAAGGTCGATATACCAAATATTAAAGTTAAAAGTGGATAAAAACAGTACGACTCACTTCATCGGATATTTGTTGTGCTCAGAGCAACCATCTACATGTTTCATGAACATTATGAAATGAAATCATGCTTTGGAGGCAAAAAAGGTAAATATTTTCAGATCTCTCAGGTGTTCTAATAATTTTGGCCACCACTGTAATGCGTTACAATATTGCATTACTCCCTAAAAAAGTAACTAATTACTTCTTATGGAAAACAACATGATACGTCAAACAAACCTTTCAGCTGTGCTGCCATTCTAGATTGCAGAAAAATAGGAAGAAAGTTCAACACTCTTTACCAATAAAAAAGAATTTCTCGGGCCCGCTCTGAGCGCTCGCGGCTGGACGATTGGTTTTTGGGGGTGCCGCGCCCTGACACCCGTCAGGCCCCGCCCCCAATTCCTTTTTTTCCCGAGGTGCACGAGGAGGTCACACGGTCCTGGATGTCCCTGCTGTCTTCCCGTGACCGTTCGGTGGCCTCCTCCGCCTTCTCTGCCCTCGATGGGGCCGCGGCTAAAGGGTACACTGGGGTTCCCCCGGTTGAACGCTCTGTTGCGATGCACCTGTGTCCGCAGAGTGCTTCAACATGGCGTGGCGACCAATGCCTGTAGATTCACATCAACCTTGGTGTCTAAGACCTACAGACCTTTTCCTGTTACCACTGTGCCTCTTTGCATGCCATGGCCATCCTCCAGGTCTACCAGGCCAGGATGCTCAGGGACATGCACGAGGGTAGAGCTGACCCAGGGCTCAGAGATGAGCTGTGCCCTCCGGGCGACGAAGGTGACCGGACGCTCCCTGGGCCAGGTGATGTCCACAGCCGTGGTCCAGGAGAGACACCTGTGGCTCAACCTGGCTGATATGCGGGACGCCGAGCGAACTCGTTTCCTCGACGCTCCCATATCCCAGGATGGGCTCTTCGCAACCCTTGAGCAACTCTCGGAAGAGGTTGAGAACTTTGCCCAACAGTTTTCAGCCGCCCAGAAGCAGACTGAGGCCATCAAGCACATACTGCCCTGGCGGCCAGCTGCTGCCTCCACCCAGCCGCCGGCACAGTTGCCTCAGCCTGCTCGCTGCCGAGGGTGCCCTCCTGCGGCTCCCACCCCTCCCGCTCGGCCCCAGCAGCAGCCTTCATCTGGGCCGCGCCGTGGAGGACGCTGCAGGAAGGCGCCCCAGTCCGCTCCAGCCCCATAGCCCGCCAAGCGCCAGGCTAAGCGGCGCTCCTGATGCGGACAGCTCAGGGATGGGCAGTTCTTTCCAGGAGATGGTAGCAGGACCACTCCTTCCCCCGGTGGAGGGCTGGGGGAGAATCCTTTGTTCCGCTGCTGGCCCCCGGGTCAACAGCACCCTATTGTGGTTAAAGAAAGAACTCATACCCCCATCCCTGAGCACCCAGAGACCGCGGATGGCAGTGTGTGCCGCCCCCGGGCCACGCCACTCGCACACGCAGTTCTCCCATTCGGGCTAGCTCTGTCCCCTTGCGTCTTCACGAAAGTCGTCGAGACAGCCCTTGTGCCACTCAGGCAACACGGGGTTCGCATCCTGAACTATCTCGACGACTGGCTGATTCTGAGTCACTCTCAAGAACAGGTGTGCGAACACAGAGATCTGGTGCTCCAGCACCTCGCCCGCCTGGGCCTTCGGGTCAACTGGGAAAAGAGCAAACTCTCCCTAGTGCAGAGGATCTCTTTTCTCGGTATGGAAATCGACTCGGTCGCCATGTACGCACAGCTTACGAGCTAGCGCGCGCAGTCACTGCTGACTTGCCTCTGTCAAATCGAAAGCAAGAGTGCGGTTCCACTGTTATTTCACTGGTTCCAAGTTGTTTCAGAGGCTCCTGGGGCATATGGCATCTGCAGCCGCGGTCACGCCGCTCGGATTGCTTCATATGAGACCGCTTCAGCACTGGCTTCACGATCGAGTCCCGAGATGGGCATGGCAGACAAGCACGCTCTGGGTCCCAGTGACTCGGGCCTGCCTACAGACCTTCACCCCGTGGTTGAACCTCAGTTTTCTATGGGCCGGAGTTCCCTTAGAACGAGTTTCCAGGCATATTGTTGTATCAACAGATGCCTCTGCCATGGGCTGGGGTGCCATGTGCAATGGACATGTTGCCGCAGGCTCCTAGACAGGACCTCAGTGCCTTCTGCATGTCAATTGCCTCGAGCTGCTGGCAGTACGATTCACCCTGCACCGCTTCCGAGCGTTGCTCAAGGGTCAACACGTACTAGTCCGGACAGACAACACGGCCACAGTAGCATACATCAACCGACAGGGTGGTCTACGCTCCCACTGTATGTCTCAACTCGCCCGCCATCACCTCTTATGGAGTCAGAAGCATCTGAGGTCGCTTCGTGCCATTCACGTCCCAGGAGACCTGAACCGTGCAGCCGACGAGCTCTCACGGCTTCAGCCACTTCCTGGAGAATGGAGACTCCATCCCCAGACGGTTCAGCTGATTTGGGAACAGTTCGGCGACGCACAGGTAGATCTGTTTGCCTCCCACGACTCTTCCCACTGCCGCCTGTTTTACTCCCTGACCGAGGGAACCCTCGGCACGGATGCACTGGCGCACAGCTGGCCTCAGGGCCTCTGCAAATATGCGTTCACCCCAGTGAGCCTTCTTGCACAGACACTGTGCAAGATCAGGGAGGACAAGGAGCAGGTCCTTTTGGTCATCCCATATTGGCCCGGCCGGACCTGGTTCTCCGAACTCGTACTCCTTGCGACAGCCCCTCCCTGGTCGATTCCTCTGAGGAAGGACCTCCTTTCTCAGAGACGGGGCACCCTCTGGCACCCGCGTCCCGATCTCTGGAACCTGCACGTGTGGGTCCTGGATGGGACGCGGCAGGTTTGAGTACCCTACCACCTCAGGTGGTGGCTACCATCACTTCCGCTAGGGCCTTGTCTACCAGACACGCCTATGCATTGAAGTGGAACCTCTTCATCACCCGGTGCTCTTCTTGCAGAGAAGACCCCTGGAAATGCCCGATCGGGTCCGTGCTCTCGTTTCTCCAAGAAGGGTTGGAACGAAGGCTGTCTCTTTCCACCCTGAAGGTCTATGTGGCCGCACGACCTGGTCATCAGGTTCCTGAGGGGGGCGAGGAGACTGAATCCTCCTCGCTCTCCCCTCGTACCCTCTTGGGACCTCGCAGTGGTCTTATCAGCCCTGCAGAGAGCTCCCTTTGAGCCTTTGCGATCAGTCGAGCTTAAGTTCCTGTCTATGAAGACAGCGCTTCTGATCGCTTTGGCCTCCGTCAAGAGGGTAGGGGACCTGCAGGCATTTTCGGTTGACAAAGCGTGCCTAGAATTCTGGCTGGCCGATTCTCACGTGATCCTGAGACCCCGGCTTGGATATGTGCCCAAGGTTCCCACTACTCTGTTCAGGGACCAGGTGGTGAACCTGCAAGCGCTGCCTTTGGAGGAGGCAGACCCAGCCTTGGCACTGCTCTGTCCAGTACGCGCCCTCCGTGCTTACGTAGACAGAACGCACTGTTTCAGGCCAGCTCTTTGTCTGTTATGGTGGGAAGCTGAAGGGAAAGGCTCTCTCCAAGCAAAGGTTGTCTCACTGGATAGTGGACGCCATTGTCTTGGCTTACCAGACGCAGGGTCGTCCATGCCCCCTAGGAGTGAGGGCACACTCCACCTGGAGTGTGGCCTCCTCTTGGGCTCTAGTGAATGGCGCCTCGCTGACAGACGTCTGCAGAGCTGCAGGCTGGGCGACACCTAACACATTCACCAGGTTTTATAACCTCCAAGTGGAGCCAGTGTCCTCTCATGTACTCGCCGGTAGCTGGACAGGCTCAGGTGTCTTCGCTTGCTCGCCATTCCACTCCATGGACTGGATACGTGCGATATTTCCTCAGGTTGCTTCCCTGAAGCCCTGAGTTCCTCCAGCACCATTGATGCTGACACCAGAGTGCATGCCCGTCCAGTCAGCCCTCGTGTTCGGCTAGGTGCAGCCGTGTGCATGGTTCCCCCGTCGGGCGACCCCCACATGTGTATTTCCACTGTAAGCCTCTCTGAGCATGTGTCTTTCCCTTGGCAAGCCTTGCCATTCCTGGGGTTTAAAAATTCCACCTTCGGCTGGTTACCCCAGAGTTCTTCCATATGCAGCCCCTCCGCGGGTCATATATGTTTTGTTGCGTGTGGTCATAGAATGAGTAAACATGTTGATGGTGTAGATTACAATATGGATGTTTTAATACTGGTTGCAGTTATATAACAATGTTATGATATATGTTACAATAAAGTAACAATTTAGAAATACGTTGATGGTTGTATTTTTTTTTGTCTTTATCTCAGTATTCCTATCAGTGTTATAAGGTTTTTTTTTTAATGTAAAATAGTAATCCTAGTATGTGATGAAACTGAGTTTAAAATGTGTTAATAATTGGACTGAGATATATAAGAATTTTGATGACTGCAGAAATATGTTATTTCAGTATACACATTATCCCACCAGTCACAATTGTGACCGACCATAAAACACAATTTTTCACACACATAAAAACTTCAGAAAAATAATTATTGATTATTTCATGACACATCATTTGCATATTTTCATGACTGGGAAAAATTTGGGATTAAATGGGTTAATAGTAGGCTAAATAGTAGTTATTATAGGAAAATAACACAAATCATAACTGGAAATATGGGAACTGTGTAGGCTAAAAAAAATGTTGTGCTTTTTCAAACCTAGATTCCAGCTTTGGACACAATGGGCATTATCTCAATCAACGTCATGAAGTGTATTGAAATAGTTTGTAGATGGACACCTGTTGGCTGTTTATGGGGTGAAATAAAAGTTTTAGTATTTTTTTTTTTTCTTAGGATTGTTCACCCCAAAATGAAAAATCAGGAAACCCCCTGATATGATTGTAAAGCATATCTATATATTTCTTATTTCTTCTGTGGGACACAAGAGAAGATATTTTGAGACATGAGATATGACTCTAAGATAAGATTGTGTTGTTGTTGTTTTTTGTCCATACAATTAAAGTCAATGAGAAGAAATTATGAGTTGTTTTGAACCCCCTTGACTTCCATTGTATAGACAAAAACAGTGTCGACAGTGTTTTTTCAAAAGAAAATAAATTTATACAGGTTTGAAATGACACAAGGTTAAAACAATGATGATTTGGAGTACTCACGGTTAGTTTATAGATTCACGGCTACAAATTTTTTTTTTTTCTTGAATGAAGCTTAGATTCTGAGTTTCTGCTGAAATACAGAAAGGTTATTTTCAGTAGCTTGACATTTAGTAAACAGCCGCTATTTTGACCCCATCGATAGCCTATTCTGTTAACACACATACTCACTTTAACCAAACACGTGCCTCACGTCAATCCTGCAAAAAGAAAAAAGAAAAGAAAAAAAACAAAGCATTTTTACAGCATTTCAGGGAGAATTAAATGCACATGAATTTTGAGAAGGTGGCAGAAATGAGAGGAAACAACAGCGTGAGTTTTTAAAAGCAGGTGCCGACAGATGAGAGGAAATCAGCGTCACTCGCTGCAGAAACACAAATGCACAATTCTCCTGCATCAATTTAAAGCCAGCAACAGGCATCGCTCTCCTCTTGTTCTTTCTACTCTCTTTCGCCCCTCAGTCACTACGCTAGCTCTTCCATCTATAGATGAATATGTTATTCTTCCCTTTTGCTGCCAATTTATTTCATGGGGTGTATCTTTGCGAAATGGAATGGAAAAGTGTTTTATAGTCTTGTTTCCTATCCTGTGCATCCCCCCTGCAGATTAGGACAGCCCAAACAGGATATGAAATGCTGCTGGAGTCTTCAGCCAGAGGTCATTCCCTTGTGTGTTATAATATCTTCTGCCTGTGGGCCAATCACCTGGGTCTTAGGTGAGGAGTGCACATCAAGTAAAGGTGGAACATGGCAAGGGCAGCGAGCAGAGATCAGAAGGTGCTGATCCGCAATTTTCACAGCGCTGAACAGTGGGCCGCCCTCATTGTGTTTCAATCAAAGGTGATTCGGCAGGGCTTTTTCCTTCTCTGTAAAGCCATCTGTCATAGATGTGGCCACTGTATGGCTATTTTCGGTCCATCAGGTGTGCTATAAACCTGTTTGGAACATCGTCACAGAGACACTTCAAGTCTAGGTGTCCATCAAACTAATCTGAAGTCAGTTATGGCCTCTGCTCTTTTCCGCTTGCTTTCTATTCAGCATCTGGGCTTGTTTCTTCTCTTTTATGTTCTTAAAATTCAGCTCGGTTTTGTTTCTTTCCAAAGAAACAATAATTACGGCAGGCACTTGTGATCAGTGTTGGTGATAAACAGGGCAGCTACAAGTAATTATAATTATCATAATAATTATGTTCATGACATAATTGGGATTTTCTTCAACTAGGAGCTCTTTTGGACCAGTGGATTTCAGAAAATAAACTTTTGAAAAAATCCTTTAAAAAAACTCTTCACACTCACAACTAGTGTTTACTTTTTTTCCTGAACCACCATTTTTACAACCACATCACAAATTATTGATTTTTGTGTTCCCTATCTGTCAGTCACTTCGGCGTG
Source organism: Coreius guichenoti (assembly GCA_039654105.1). Lineage (NCBI taxonomy): Eukaryota > Metazoa > Chordata > Actinopteri > Cypriniformes > Gobionidae > Coreius > Coreius guichenoti. The sequence continues at coordinate 26,637,557 of CM077188.1, read as the reverse complement.
GTGTCGAATGCTAAAACTAGGGATCGCACTTTGGTGCCCCAAACACCTCTGATACTTCAGAAAATCCTATTAAGAATTGGCGAGTGGAATTTGCATGAGCCACTCCCCCGGACATACGGATGTAAAAGGAGCTGATGTCCATCCGTGCATCCACGATTTGTTCTTTGGAGGTGAGCATTGTGTATGCATTCGCTCTGCCATTACATTTCTGCAAGGAAGCCGATTCGGCTGGATATACGGCGCATCGCAACGGTCTCTTCTACGCTGGCACAAATAAGTGCAGAGAGTTCCCCTGGGCGCTTCAGCAAAAAAGAGCAGTTTCCTCTGAAATAGCAAAACATGGACAGAGAGCGTATTTTAAAGAGGCCTTTCCGCTTGTGTGTTTCTGGTTGCAGTTGATACCTGTCAGCCTCGGACAGCCACAATCGCTGCCTTGTGTGTCTCGTTAGTTCACACGCTGAGAAAGCTTTTGTGGATAGCTCACGTTCTCACTGTGAGAAAATGACAATGATGACATTGCGGTCGCGACACTCCTTTCTGGTTAGAGAGGGAGTCACCTCAGCCACTTCCTGCGCTGGTCCTTTTGGAATTTACAAGGCCGAGACAGCTAGTGCTGAGGACAATATGAGGGCAACAACAGTGTTTTCGCCTCGTCCTCGTTCCTCGTTAACGTTCCTTGCCATGCACGTTACCCCTGGTGGAGCTTTCGGATGAGTTAGACGTTGCATCACATGATGCACCCGATTTCTCATTCGGGGTTCCGGGTGAGGATGAATTATCAATGGCAGTATCGGGTGGTGGGCCAGTGCACTCTAATGGGGAAGACTCGACTAGGCTCTTACCCTCGGGTGCGGTGGCCCAGTCCCAGTATGATGCAGAGTTGCTGGCCATGCTTCCCCGGGCCAGAGCATTTGGCTGGAATGGAATGTTTGGATGATTGGTATCTGGGTTTGGAGCGTGACTCACAACCACGGCCCACCCCAGTGCCCTTCTCTTCCAACCTCACTACCGTTGACGGTGGGGCGTCCAGGGTGCCTGCACAGTTCACCAATCATGCTGGTCTGCCACCTTACATTCAGCCCTTAGACAGATATTTCATTTCTACGGGCAGGGGTTCCCCTAGAACAAGTGTCCTGGCATGTTGTGGTCACAACATGGAAATGCAATATGCAATTGGCACACAGTCACAGGCTCCTGGACAGGATCTTGTCCACGCTGGCATATCAATTGCCTTGAGTTGCTGGCGGTATTGCCGGCCCTGCAGAGATTTTGGCCGTTGATCCAAGGCAAGCATGTGTTGGTCTGGATGGACAACACGCTGATGGTTGCATGATTAAATTCGCAACTCACCCAACATCTCCTCATCTGGAGTCAGCAGCGACTAAAGTCACTGCGGTCCACTCACATCCCAGGTAAGCTCAATTGATGGTCCAATGCAACTGACACTCCAAAGAGAGTGGACTCCACCCCAGGCGGTCCAGCTGATCTGGAGTTGATTCGGCAAGGCACAGGCATCCTCCCATTGCCCTCTGTGGTATTCCTTGACCGAGGTCCCCCTCAGCATGAACGTACTGGCACACAGCTGTCCCCTGGGTCTGCGAAAATATGCATTTACCCCAGTGAGCCTGCTTGCACAGATGTTGTGCAAGGTCAGGGAGGACAAAGAACAGGTCCTGTTGGTTGTGCCGTACTGGTCCACCCAAACTTGGTTCTCAGAGCTCATGCTCCTGATGATAGCCCCTCCTTGGCAGATCCCCCTGAGGAAGGATCTCCTTTCTCAGGGACTGGGCACAATTTGGCACCTACACCCAGACATCTGGCCCCTGGATGGGACGCTGAAGACTTGAGTGGGCTATCACCAGCTGTCACCATCACGCAGGCTAGAGCCCCCTCTATGAGTCGGGCCTATGCTTTGAAGTGGAGTCTATTTGCTCTGTGCTTTCCTTCCTGCAGGCATCAGACTTCTTCAGAGCAGTGGGCAGGCGACACCTAATACCTTAGGGAGATTTCACAATCTCCGGGTTGAGCCAGTTTCATCCCGTGTGTTGTCAGGTACGCGTAGGTAATTTGCACGCAGTGCCTTTCTTCTCACCTAAGGCGATAACGTGCGGTTTTTGTCCATGTGAGATCCCGTGTCTGGGGAACCCTGGATCTTTCCCTAGGCAGAGCCCCATCTCTACCCCAAGCCACTGCATTTGTAGTAGTTCCTCCCTTTCATGTAGGATCTACCGCAGGGACTTTTTCACACATGTAGTACTTCCCATGTGTAAATATATTTGATGTATTCTCCACATACTAACCTCCACTTCAGGTAGGATGTGGTCTCCGTAGTGCACTTCCTCAATGCTCTGGTCTGCATCAGCTGTAGATTTTTCCAAAACAAAAAAGGAAAGGTCAAAGAAATGCAGCTGAAGCAACCTATTCTCATTGTGAGCACTGTCTTTCAGTCCCCAAGCGGTACGAAGGACTACACGGCTTACATGGGGAGCTGGGTAGGTTATGATGTTGTGAGTGCACTTGTTACCCAGCGCACAGTACTTTGCAGACACGTGCATTGCCAGAACCTTGTAACTCAGTTCAGCAGTTGTGCATCTCGTTAACTACTGTAACCTCCATTCCCTGATGGAGGAAACAAGACGTGGTGTCCCTCCTGCCACAATGCTGAACTACCCGCTCGATGGCTGGGAAATACTCTACTCAAACCTAAATGAGTGGATGCACACCAGCTCCTTTTATACCAGTATATGTTCGGGGGACTGGTGCATGCAAATTCCACTCATTAATTCTCGTTGGCCACTCGTTAATTCTCATTGAAGTATCAGAGGTGTTTGGGACTCCTAAGTGTCAGCATTCGACCCCATGTCGTGTTCCCTCCATCAGGGAACGGAGGTTACAATAGTAACGAGACGTATTCTGTGGTATTTAAATCAGGTGTTCTCAACTCTGGCTCTCGAGATCCAATTTCCTGCAGAGTTTAGCTCCAACCTTGATCAAATTCACCTGCCTATAACTTTCTAGTTTTCACCGTTGGTTGCAGCAAAGATGATACAGGATCTAGGTGCAGTAGTCTTTTATTAAACTTACTAAACAAACTCAAATCTTCATACAACAAAATCTCAGGATCAGAAATCATATCAGAAACAGAACAACTAACATAATAAAGGTGTAGAACTGACCATGAACTGAAAGACACACAGGACTGTGACACCTGTGACAACTTAATCAACCCATTTGTAACCTAGGAGACTAACAGGGAGGGATGACGGGTCTAATTAACAGAACAAGAATACCAACCTAGAAACAGACATGAACAGAAAAGAAGATCAAAACTAATCTCAAAACTTAGGTGTAAACCCCATCTGAGGGATGTCCCCCCTTAAAAATATCATTAAATACCTCATTGTATATTGTAAATAATATAATGATATTTTACGTTTTAAGTTTAGAAACTACTGCTGTTGGCTACTGTTGGGTTTTGCTCAATACTATGTGGAAGCAAGATAATTTAATAATTACCGTGTGGTAAACCTATGATAACTCATATTTAAACAGCTATTGCTTTGTGTTGTTAGCCCCCCAACTGTTAGAAGAAATTTACGCCCATGACTCAAAACCGTGACACTGCTGGTCCTGAAGACCTTGATTAGCTTGTTTCTTGTATGTTCAATAGGGTTGGAGCACAAAGACAAAGAGTTGAGAACCCCTGATTTAAAGTTTATTATTATTATTATTATTATTATTATTATTATTATTATTATCATTATTATTATTTGCTAAGGCAAATTTCATATGTATCCTAAATACATTTCAATAACATTTAATAGGGCATTGTTATTGTGACCTTCATTTTATAGAAAAGGGGGGAAATCTGTTACTTTTAATAAAATACACCCCTGAGATATAAAAGTGCCTGTGGTTAAAGAAACAACAATTTATTTTGTTCTGAATACTGCTAGTAATTGCTGTAGCAGTACAAAGTACTTTTGATATACAAATATTAACTCTTTCAGTTAATTAGTTTAGTTAATTAGCTTGCGTGTTTAACTTTAAAAAAGCAAAGAAAAATAAAATGGTGTGGCTTTCATGATGTAGAAACAAAATCAATGGTCACAATTTACTTTATTTTCATAGTGTATGATCCTGTCTTATTGTGCTTAATTCATTCCACATTCCAAAAAATAAAATAATAAAAAAGAGGTTGTCTTCATAATCTTTTATAAAAATGTAATAACTTGCTCTGCTCTAAAATTACTTTCTTTTGCGACTGAAGTTATCAAGCCCTCTTATTTTTCAAACACTTTCCTACAACCACCTCTCCAACCTGTTCTCATTCATGAGGTGTCCAATTTTTTTGTATGTAGACATCACTAGACAAGTCTTTACAATGCAATATTCTCCTTTTTCATTTTTCTCATTGAATATCCTTGTTCAGAAATATGTCTCATTAGTGGAATATGTCTCATTAGTGAAATAAAATTGGATTGCAAATACTGTTTCATGTTGACTTTAAACTCGTCTCATTTAGGGCATACAGCGAAGATAATGGAAATATAAATCCAAATAATGATAATGAACATTGCAGTATAACTTTTTACATTATAAAAAGCACATAAGTTTTGTCTATGAATTTCTGTAGCTTGTTATGAGTAAATCATTAGCAAACTGAGAACTAGGAAACTGTCAGGGAACAAGAACAATGGTCGTTGATGCTTGCGTATCGGAGATAATGCTGTTTCACTTTCTTTTTCTCTCAGCATCTGACCCATACATAATTTGAAGATGCATTCATACGTTTGTGCTTCATTTACGTTCTATATAATACTCTATACAAAACCAGCTTCAGTGTGTTACTTGCAAAACAAGGTTAAAGCGAAAATAATTAAAATGCAGACTAAGCACAATCAGACTTCCCAGAAAGGAAGAGCAGAACAGACATGCCAACACAGACAGAATGTTAATATAAACACACAAATCATCCATCATCGGCAATGCCATCAAAACACAATGGCAGCAATATTATCAAAGCACACAACACTCATTCCTATAGGCCACCAGTTTGGTAGGATTTGTACCTTGCTTAATTTAATCAGTTTGCTTTATTTGATGTAAGTGAATGCAGCAGAATATTTGAATCAAACCTTGGACTAATGAATTCAGAGCAGTGTATGAAACTACAATAAGCACTTAGAGATAATATTTCAGTAACGGTAGCTGGGGTGCACAGTGAATATGCTTACAAAATACACAACAAATACTGGATTTCTAGAGTCCAGATAATATTTGTACAAACATTTTTGTACAAACACCAACTGGAGGTGGTCTGGCTTTAACCACCAACCCTCATGCATCAAAATGATGTGTTGAAGGATTAGTTCACCCAAAAATTCTAGTATTATTTGCTCACTGTCATGTCTCAAACCTGTATGACTTTGATTCTCTGTGGAACAAAAAAGGAAACATTTTGAAGACGTATTACATTGTAAGAGTGGGGACTAGCCATGTGGCCATTTTTCTCTGAAACTCAAGAACATTTTCAGCACAATGTGATTTTCTAATCTCAGTACAAGGGCATAGTGTTTGTATGCACGTGCATGCGAGGCTGGGTGGATGGGAGCCCCTGCTCTTAGCAGATATTTTTATACTCAACCCCTCGTAAGTCCCAAGACATCAAAACTGAAGCATGGTCAAGCACTTTTAGCGTCACTATTAAGACACTAAAGATACCCCTAGGCGTTGCTATATTGATGAACCAGGAACTCCATTGCTTTTAATGAGAAACATTTGACATCATAATACAGACGCGAAGGGCATAGGAATTTTATCGTCATTAAATTATATATTGGGGTATAATTTTGTCATGATGAACATATGTTGGAGTATGATTTTCAGTTTGAACAACCACTTCCTGATAAAATAAAACACTTAGTAAAATACTTGGTATTATAGTTAAGTCAGATTGTGTTTGCCTATAATTGTGACTTAATCGGTAATAAGTGCAGAAATCCATATATTTTGAAAGGGTTCATAAACTTATTCTTGCCATTATATTTACATCATGTAAACATTTACATCATTACGTTTCGCACCAAATTAATACGAAAAAGAAATGTTGCTAGAGGTTGCTGACAACTTGCTCAGGGCTTTATTTGATTCTTTCAATTGAGAATGAAATTGAACAAACATGACACTGTAGAAGAGTTTTCTGATTGGAAGGCCTGGAGAATGAGATTAAAATGAGTGCATATGTGGAGTCATTTTATGTTCCTTAACAGCCTTTTGGACCACCGTGCCAATGTGGTTGTTTGTTTGTTTGGTTGGCCACTTGTGACCTAATGATTAGAGAATCGGATTTGTAACCCGAAGGTCGCGGGTTTGAGTCTCAGTACCGGCAGAAAATTTAGGTGGGGGGAGTGAATGAACGGCACTCTCATCCACCCTCATTACCCACAAGTGAGGTGCCCTTGAGCAAGGCACCTAACCCCCAATCGCTCCCCAGGCGCCGCAGCAAAATTGGCTTCCGAGTGTGTGTTCACGGTGTGTGTGTGTGTGTGTTCATTACTCACTGTTGTGTATGTGTGCACTTCGATAGGTGAAATGCAGAGCACAAATTCCGAGTATGGGACACCATACTTGGCTACACGTCACATCACTTTCACTTTGCTTTCAGTAGGCTACAGTATTTACTCATTGCAATGTTCTTCCGTTTATTATGGACTGAGCCTAGACTGTAAGGCTGATAGTAGTTTGGTGTTTGTGTTTGTTGGGAGAAGAAGTGCTCTCAACCTTAATATATTTAAGATATTTTATAATATAAATTATTCATCTAAAGTTAATCTAATCTAATAATTTTGAGACAGCTATAACAAGTCACAAGGTTATACCCTTGTGACTTGTTATAGCTGTCTCAAAATTATTAGATTAACTTTAGATGAATAATTTATATTGTAAAATATCTTAAATTGCATATTGTGTTTACAGGTATTCTGTGATAAAATCGTTTTTATGACAGTCTCTTGTCTGGCTAATGGTAATTTCATTGGTAATATTTTACATATCCTATATACCCAGTTAATTAATGGTTTCACATTTTCCATAATGTGACAGAGTTACAGCTTGATTGGAAATTAAGATAAAATTTCAATTTATAAGTAACATTGATTTTTACCTCATATAATAAAACAATTTAAATTGGTTAGTTTTAATAAAAATAAAAAAAATCAAGATGAAGAAACACATATGGACCAGTGAAGTACTAGCACCCCCACTTTTGAAAAAAGCACAAGAAATGGCATACCCAAACTAAAACAGATACAGTTCATGAACCCTTTGCATTAAAAGCATACATCTGGTCGCAGTTTATTGTTTATTATCATAATGAAAAAATAGTTATACATAGCTTCAAAGTTTTGTAAAGTTATTAGGAATTTATTTTTATGAAATATCTTTATGAAAATAAAATTGATGTTGGCATTGTTTTAATCTAGAAATGCACTACAGCTAAAGCCACATGTCTGACCATGTTGTATTTCAAATCTGAAGATAAGTCTAAAACTCTGAATTTTATTAAATGTTTTTCAAGATCATGTCATGTGATTTTGTTTTGAGAAGACTCTAAAATGCTAACTGATGTTTATTGTCATCTTCTAAGCATCCATTCAGTCTATTGTCTCTATTGTTTTGTGGTGCAAATTGCCCCATTCAGTTTCAGTCTTCCCTGCACACATCCACACCTCTCCGGCCTGGTTATGGCTCTAATTATTATTCTTTTGTCTCCATTATAATTACTGACGATTCTCTATTCAAACTATTTTAATCTCTCATTTCTTTGATCAAACTTCTCACTTCACCTTCTTTGAAACTGTATCAAATGCCCTTCTTAAAAAAAAGAAACATTTCAGTGAGTTTTACTATTCAAAATTATTCATAAAAATAACATATTTGCTCAGCTAGGTGGCAGGTGCATCTTAGGGATAGCTAGCATATTAGCTTAGCACACCATCAATACACGACAATTTATGAGATTAAAACCATGTTTTTGCTCAAAATTTACTTTATAATGCAAGTCGAGTGTTTTAAATAACCTTCTGTGATCTGATGTGGCTTTGGTTCAAAAAAATCAGACTAAATATACACCGATCTGGCATAACATTATGACCACTGACAGGTGAAGTGAATAACACTGATTATCTCTTCATCACAGCACCTGTTAGTGGGTGGGATATATTAGGCAGCAAGTGAACATTTTGTCCTCAAAGTTGATGTGTTAGAAGCAGGAAAATGGGCAAGTGTAAGGATTTGAGCAAGTTTGACAAGGGCCAAATTGTGATGGCTAGACGACTGGGTCAGAGCATCTCCAAAACTGCAGCTCTTGTGGGGTGTTCCCGGTCTGCAGTGGTCAGATAATATCTATCAAATGTGCTCCAAGGAAGTAACAGTGGTGAACCAGCGACAGGGTCATTGGCGGCCAAGGCTTATTGATGCACGTGGGGAGCAAAGGCTGGTCTGATCAAACAGATGAGCTACTGTAGCTCAAATTGCTCAAGAAGTTAATGCTATTTCTGATAGAAAGGTGTCAGAATACACAGTGCATCGCAGTTTGTTGCGTATGGGGCTGCATAGCCGCAGACCAGTCAGGATGCCCATGCTGACCCCTGTCCACCGCCGAAAGCACCAACAGTGGGCATGTGAGTATCAGAACTGGACCACGGAGCAATGGAAGAAGGTGGCCTGGTCTGATGAATATAAGAGCTGCAGTTTTGGAGATGCGCTTACCCAGTCATCTAGCCATCACAATTTGGCCCTTGTCAAACTCACTCAAATCCTCAAGCTTGCCAATTTTTCCTGCTTCTAACACATCAACTTTGAGGGTAAAATGTTCACTTGCTTCCTAATATATCCCACCCAGTAACAGGTGCTGTGATGAAAAGATAATCAGTGTTATTCACTTCACCTGTCAGTGGTCATAATGTTATGCCTGATCGGTGTATATATATATATATATATATATATATATATATATAGTTTCTTGTTTTTTAGACTAATACTGGTAACTATAGTAAAAATGTTACCAATTTGTCTGCAGTATATGAATGTAAAATAGTTCTATTATTTCTGTACTATTTTTGCCTTGCCACTAAAAGTAAATATGGTGTGTGCAGAAGTTTAAGCACTTTTCCAGTACATCCTTTAGTTGAATTGTACGTCAGTGATGACAATTCCAGAACCTAATAAACTTTCAGACTCTTTGAACCTCATGGGACTTGTACTGAAAATCAACAACCACGGGCTCCACTGAGCAACTGACTGAGGATTACAATCTCAAGATAACTCACAAAGCAGAGGAACTAATACAGACACATTTAAATGTTTCCTGTTTGCAATTTTCCCAGTTCGAAATGTCAAGGCATTAAAAAGGAACTGTTGAAGTCACGACAAAATCTAGAAGGCCAAGAGAAATCTCTAATAGAACTGTTTGAGGACAATTTTGAACAGAAGAGAATGTCCAGAAAGTTTTAACTGGTCTCGTCCACTCTACTCACATCTGAATGAGAGAGACATCAGAACATTTCCTGCTATCGCCATTGCAAAACACAATGTCTGAAGTGTACTTCACAACACTTGGATAAGCCAAAGGCATATTAAAACCATGAGTTAAAAACAGAAGTATTTGGTTACAAACGTCCTATCATAAAAATGATTTGAAGAAAATAATGTCTTGGTACATGTTAACATGTTAAGCATGTGGTGTGCTACATTCGGCTTTGGGTTTGTGTTCCAGTAAGTGGCTTTGTACTGCATGTTCTTTGTGGACAAAGGGAAGAACAGAATTTACTTGTACATGACCAGATTTTTGCACACAACACAGCATAATACAATGATTAAAAATTAGATATTGTATGTATAGAAATAATCTGGATTCGAATGAGAAGAAGCAACGCATTTGCTTCCCTCAAGGCCTCCTGTAAATTTTGTATACTCATCATTTAAGTATAATGTAAAATAAAATTTTTTTAAAAAATCTGACAATTTCACATTCTTTATTCTTTACTTGTTAAAAAAGGAAGATTTTCAGCAATAAAGCAACAAAATAAAGAGTGAAAAATGCACATTGCAGCATGTACACTCACCTAAAGGATTATTAGGAACACCTGTTCAATTTCTCATTAATGCAATTATCTAATCAACCAATCACATGGCAGTTGCTTCAATGCATTTAGGGGTGTGGTCCTGGTCAAGACAATCTCCTGAACTCCAAACTGAATGTCAGAATGGGAAAGAAAGGTGATTTAAGCAATTTTGAGCGTGGCATGGTTGTTGGTGCCAGACGGGCCAGTCTGAGTATTTCACAATCTGCTCAGTTACTGGGATTTTCACGCACAACCATTTCTAGAGCTTACAAAGAATGGTGTGAAAAGGGAAAAACATCCAGTATGCGGCAGTCCTGTGGGCGAAAATGCCTTGTTGATGCTAGAGGTCAGAGGAGAATGGGCCAACTGATTCAAGCTGATAGAAGAGCAACTTTGACTGAAATAACCACTCGTTACAACCGAGGTATGCAGCAAAGCATTTGTGAAGCCACAACACGCACAACCTTGAGGCGGATGGGCTACAACAGCAGAAGACCCCACCGGGTACCACTCATCTCCACTACAAATAGGAAAAAGAGGCTACAATTTGCACGAGCTCACCAAAATTGGACAGTTGAAGACTGGAAAAATGTTGCCTGGTCTGATGAGTCTCGATTTCTGTTGAGACATTCAGATGGTAGAGTCAGAATTTGGCGTAAACAGAATGAGAACATGGATCCATCATGCCTTGTTACCACTGTGCAGGCTGGTGGTGGTGGTGTAATGGTGTGGGGGATGTTTTCTTGGCACACTTTAGGCCCCTTAGCGCCAATTGGGCATCGTTTAAATGCCACGGCCTACCTGAGCATTGTTTCTGACCATGTCCATCCCTTTATGACCACCATGTACCCATCCTCTGATGGCTACTTCCAGCAGGATAATGCACCATGTCACAAAGCTCGAATCATTTCAAATTGGTTTCTTGAACATGACAATGAGTTCACTGTACTAAAATGGCCCCCACAGTCACCAGATCTCAACCCAATAGAGCATCTTTGGGATGTGGTGGAACGGGAGCTTCGTGCCCTGGATGTGCATCCCACAAATCTCCATCAACTGCAAGATGCTATCCTATCAATATGGGCCAACATTTCTAAAGAATGCTTTCAGCACCTTGTTGAATCAATGCCACGTAGAATTAAGGCAGTTCTGAAGGCGAAAGGGGGTCAAACACAGTATTAGTATGGTGTTCCTAATAATCCTTTAGGTGAGTGTATGTCACAGGATCAGCCGCGCCCTCAGCACCAGATTCCTACACATGCTCCCAATCACCTGATTACTGATCAACCATAAAGCTCACACTCTCCAGTTCACCTTCATCTGGTCTTGTTTGTTCTATCCTGAACGCTTACCTGACTGCGTACCTGTGGATTACTTACCTTCGCATCGAACTGTCACGTCCTCTTCCTCTTCCGAGATCCGTTCTCTTCATCAGCCTGTCTTCAGTCCTTCAGTCACCTCACTCTGAAACCTGCAACACAGATAAGACTGTCATTCTCAAACCACTATCACCATTACGATCTACTAACCAGAAATTCACCTGCTCTCTGTCTGAGTGTTGTTCAGTAAATATGGTTCAGACGATTACCTGTGTTTGCATTTTTCTGTTCCATGACAATATGTAATTGATTTATTTATCTTTGTATTTAATTCTTCTCGAGATTAGAGAATGATGGGAAATGTTTTGCAGACAAGCCTGTTACTTCCTGTTACTGGCTAAATGAGTAGTATTTTCAAGCAAGCATCATTGCAATTTTAAATTAAATTAATCATTAAAGGGTTAGTTCACCCAAAAATAAGAATTATATTTATTTTTTTTGCTTCATAAAATTGAGGTTAAACTGAGTCACATGGATTACTTTAATGATGTCTTTCATACCTTTCTGGGGCTTGAAACTGAAAGTTGTGTAGGCTGTCAATGGAGAGACAGAAAGCTCTCAGATTTTATTAAAGAGCTCTTAATTTGTCTTCCGAAGATGGACGAATATCTTGGAACGACATGAGGGTGAATAATTAATGACAGAATTTTCATTTTTGGGTGAACTAACCCTTTAACAGTACACAATACAAGGAGCATGAAAATATTAAAAATATTTTATTGCCCTAAACACCCATTTGCAGTCTAATTTCTGGTGACGAGAACTGTCCCATTCATGTTTCTATTGTCACGCAACAAACCTTTCACACCTCTGCAGTGAATGATACCTAATTTTCATTCTTTTATTCTTCTTTGTTTGCATTCAGCCATTTATTAGCATTTATTCTGGCATTACATGGCTTGCCAATCTACTCCAGTGCCAGCGCTCGATCCCATCAGCTCTCCGTCATCGCCTTGGGATCCCCTGAGATTGGCTCTGTCTCTGTTGGTCGTCCCGTGGAGGTCGTTGACCATGTCTATTCCTTGGCTCCTCCCTCCGTCAACACCGCCATGGGCTGTTGTCATCACTGTGCTCTGGGGCGGTACCATCTGGCCACGCCTCCCGTCATCACCCCCATGGATGCTCCTTCCATCAGTTCCTCCATGGAGTCTCTCCCTGCCTGCCTACCTGTTTCTGCCAGCCCTCTGCCTGCTCCTTCTTTCCAGCCCTTCTCCAGCTCCTCGCCCACCTCCACAGCCTCCACCCACCCTCCCTCATCTGTTTATTCTGTTCTGTTTACGGCGCGAGGTCGCGCCTATTCGGAGGGGGCATTATGTCATAGTTATGTTCAGTTTGTTTTAGTTTTCATGGACATTTAGTTTATTTTCATTAGTCACATGTCTTCCTTTTGTTCTATTTTCCCACCACAATCTGTCACCATGGACACTAACCCCAATCATCACAGCTCTTCGTCGTTTTAGTTAATCATCTGTGTATTTAAGTTCCTGCTTGTTTTCAGTTCAGTGTCTGGTATTGTTCGTGTTTTATGTTGCACGCTTTTTCGCATGTTGACTATCTCTGTGGATATTTCTAATAAGCCTTGTATTACCTTCATTGTCTTCCTTGAACTCAACGTTACAGGTGTGCGATATTGACATGATAACCCAGAAAATAGAGATTTTATCTAACTATAATTGGACGATGTGTTATGGGGATTTTTACTTTTATAAAGCCTTTTTTTAACCTAATTATAAGTAATGCATCATCTTTTGTGTCAAATTCGTGCATTTAATCAATAAATTAAATTCTAAAAATAAGACACAACAGGGCTGTTACCAATCAAATTAAATGCATCTGTAATGCAGCTCAGAGGAGACAAATGAATAACCTGCAATTACAAATGCATACTGTTTTGATGTTTTAAACATGAAACGCTGAATGTTGATATCTGAAATGATTTAAAACATGAAAAGATACTATAAATGTGAAATTAAAACTGCCAGCAGGGGGCAGCAAGTCATTGATAATGAGTGAGTCATTGATATTCAACTAATTCATTCAAATGGCTGATTCATTCAGGAATGAATCATTTGACTTATTGAGTGAGTAATTTAATCATTCATTCAACCGATTCGTTCAAAAAGCGAATTCATTCAGTAAGGGGAATCCTGCCGTGTGTCGCTTAAGCCCCTTTCACACAGCGCGTTGATCCCAGAAAATTGCTATAAATTTGCCAGAGTGCCTTCTGTGTGAACGCAAACACGTCCCGGGATTGATTCCGGGATCGATCCCGGAATGGGGGCCCAGTAACATTGCAGGGATCAGTATCGGAACATGCCCTGTGTGAACAAAAGCCGTGTGAACTACACGATGTGCTAGTTTATTATTGAATCAGAAAAAAATGCATGAGCGTGGTTTTTCGAGAGATAGACATTACACGTCACATCAATGTCACGTGTCTTTACGGGATGTGTGTGAACGAATGCACAGATTCCGGAAAATCACTGGCAGTGTGAATGAACCAAAATCAAATGATCCAGGGACAAATCCCGGTTCAAATTATCAGGGTATTTTCCAGAATCTCTGTGTGAAAGGGGCTTTAGAGACGCACAACAGTGCTTTGTTTCGAACTATTTTCGTTGGCAAAACAGAGCAAAAACAGGCAATATGGTGTCTAAAATATAAGTAACTTAATATTAACTTGTTTACTGAACTTATATAAAATCAATATCACATTTGTTTTCATGCTGATATCTGGAGGAAAAAAAAAAAAAAAAATGTCTCTTCACGTGAGTTTGATTAACTACATTAAAAGATATAAATATAAAACACATACAGGGACATTTTTGCCACATTATCTTGAGTTTTGGGGTTAATTTAGCATTTTAATAAACTAAATCACGCAGTGAAAGTGTGCACTCTAAATGCATACGCACACTGGTCTAACATACTAGACTACACATAGTGTATGCGTGTGCTCAGATCGCACATCGTTAAAACAACAATTAAGATAATAATCGCAGACAATATATCGCACACCCCTACCACTGTAACTGTTAGGTGAACCAGGAACAGGCTGAAGACTCAGAAGATCAAAATACAAACCTAAACTTTAATAATGACGCTCAGGAACAAACAGAATGGCAGGGAAACACACTCCAACATAACAGTGACTTGACAAAGACTGAGTGAACAAGAGGAACTTAAATAGCAGACAGAAACTAGATAATCATGTAAACACAGCTGAACAGAACTTAACTAACGAGGGTAACCTAGGAAACAGACAAGTGGCGGGAAATAAGACAAAAGAACATGACAGAATCAAAACACAACTGAAAGATCAAACAAACAGACAGACGTAACAACCACAGATTGTTTATATTAACTTCTGATTTAATGTGGATTTTAGTCATATAATGATGTTGAAATATGTTATAATAACATTTAATATGCAGCTAATAGCTACACCTGCTTAGCATTTGTAATGTAAACATCTATTATTGATATGAAAATACATCAAATCACATGAAAATCACACACAAACCATATACTATCGTAATCATGTGTTTATTAGCTTGTTATTTCATCTGTAGAACTGTTTCTTTGGGTTTGTTTTTCATGGAGCTCAGAACGAGGAAGTGTAGAGGATAATGTCATCCAGAAGGGCAGGAATTATGGTCATGTAATATGATTGACAGCTCTAGACCACATGAGCGATCGATGAGTCATAACTCATGCAAAACAGCCCGGAACAGGAGAGACAGAGCGCACTCTGAACGCTCTTTCAGCTTTTTCAGCTCTTCAGGTTGCATAATTCAGTGGGAAATTAATAGAAATTATATTCTGTAAGACAAAATATTTTGCAAACATGTGAGAATAAATAAATTTTTCTCCAAATATGCACACTTTTGGACTAAAAGTGATAAAGCTCGGGCTGCTGAATATTCGATCCCTTTCCTCAAAAGCGCTTATTGTTAATGATATGATTACAGATCATAACCTAGATGTGCTGTGTTTGACAGAAACCTGGCTAAAACCTGACGATTACATTACTTTAAATGAGTCCACCCCCCAAGATTATTGTTATAAACACGAGCCACGTCTGAAAGGTAAAGGGGGAGGTGTTTCTGTAATTTATAATAATATCTTCGGTATTACTCAGAAGTCTAGTTTCAAATATAATTCCTTTGAAGTTTTGGTGCTTTATGTAACGTTATGTAGTGAAATTGATAAATCCCGTTTGACATTTGTGCTGGCTACTGTATACAGGCCACCAGGGCACCATACAGACGTTACCAGAGAATTTGCTGATTTTCTATCAGAGTTAGTACTGGCTGCAGATAAAGTCCTAATTGTTGGTGATTTTAATATCCATGTAGACAATGAAAAAGACGCATTGGGATTAGCATTTAGAGACATTCTAAACTCTACTGGAGTAAGGCAACACGTGTCAGGACCCACTCATCGCCGTAATCATACTTTAGACCTAATACTGTCACATGGAATAAATGTTGATACCATTGAAATTCTGCAGCAGAGCGATGACATCTCTGATCATTACCTAGTGTCATGTACACTTAATTTAGCAAAGGCTGCAAAGCCGTCCTCTCGCTTCAAATATGGCAGGACTATCACTGCTGCGACTAAAGATTGCTTTGTAAATAATCTTCCTCATCAGTTTCATCTCCTCAGCATCCCAGATAGCCTACAGGAACTCGATGTTGCAACAGAAACTATTGACTCTCTCTTTTCCAGCACTTTAGACACAGTTGCTCCCCGGCGCTTAAAGAAGATTAAAGAAAATAGTTCAACGCCGTGGTACAACGAGCACATTCGGGCCCTTAAAACAGCAGCCAGAAAAATGGAGCACAGCTGGAAGAAATTTTTTTTTTTTCGCATTTCGTGGAAAGAGAGCATGATTGCATACAGAAAGGCCCTAAAAACTGCTAGATCTGCTTATTTCTCGACTCTCTTAGAAGAAAACAAACACAACCCTAGGTATTTATTCGATACAGTGGCTAAATTAACCAAAGATAAAGCTTCAACTTCTGATGTTTGTAAACAGCACAGCAGTAGTGACTTTATGAACTTCTTTACTTGTAAGATTGATAATATTAGGAAAAAAATTATAACCATGCAGCCGTCTACTACAGTATCACATCAGACAGTTCATTGTAGTGTCACTGAGGAAAAATTACATTCATTCACTGCTATAGGAGAAGAAGAATTGGCTAAACTCATTAAATCATCAAAACCAACAACATGTATGCTCGACCCTATACCGACTAAACTACTAAAAGAGATGCTTCCAGAGGTCATAGATCCTCTTCTTAATATCATTAATTCATCCTTGACATTAGGATATTTACCGAAAACTTTTAAGTTGTTAAATTATTAAACCACTTATTAAAAAAACGCAACTTGATCCTACAGAATTAGTCAATTACAGGCCAATCTCAAATCTACCCTTTCTGTCAAAAATACTAGAAAAGGCAGTGTCCTTACAATTATGCTCCTTTTTAGAAAGAAGTGGTATCTGTGAGGATTTCCAGTCAGGATTTAGACCGTATCATAGTACTGAGATTGCTCTCATTAGAGTTACAAATGATTTACTCTTATCATCCGATCGTGGGTGTGTCTCTCTGTTAGTGTTACTCGATCTTAGCGCTGCATTCGATACTATCAACCACAGCATTCTTTTGAATAGACTCGAAAATTATGTTGGCATTAGTGGAATTTCATTGGCATGGTTTAAATCATACTTATCTGACCGTTATCAGTTTGTAGCAGTAAATGAAGAGATGTCACACCGATCACAAGTTCAGTATGGAGTACCGCAGGGCTCAGTGCTAGGACCGTTGCTTTTCACCCTGTACATGCTACCACTGGGAGATATTATTAGGAAGAATGGCGTTAGTTTTCATTGTTATGCTCTATATTTCTTCACGCCCTGACGAAACTTACCAATTCACAAGATTAACGGAATGCATAGCTGATATAAAAAAATTGGATGACTAGTAATTTCCTGCAACTTAATTCAGAAAAAACTGAATTTTTAATCATTGGACAAAAAAACTCCACAAGTAGTAACTTAGAATACTGTCTAACACTTGATGGCTGCTCTGTCAAGTCCTCGTCGTCAGTTAGCTAACCTGGGTGTGCTCTTTGATACCAATCTCTCATTTGAAAGCCAAGTTTCTAGCATCTGTAAAACTGCATTCTACCATCTTAAAAATATATCTAAATTACGGCACAAGCTTTCAATGCAAAATGCTGAACAGTTAGTTCATGCGTTCATGACCTCAAGGCTACTTGAGCGAGCTCTTAACGCATTATACTCCATCACGTCTATTGCGGTCTCAAAATTCTGGCCAGTTGATAATACCTAGAATATCAAAATCAACTGCAGGCGGTCGATCCTTTTCCTTTTTAGCACCTAAACTCTGGAACAGTCTTCCTAGCATTGTTCGGGGAGCAGACACACTCTGTCAGTTTAAATCTAGACTAAAAACACATCTCTTTACTATGGCATACACATAAAACATTTTTAATTTATATTATTCAAATCAGTTAAATTATTGTTTTAGGCTGCATTAACTAGGTCAGCCGGAACCGGGAACACTTCCCATAACACCTGATGTACTCGTTACATCATAAGAAGAATGGCATCTACACTAATGTTAGTCTCTCTGTTTATCCCGAGGTTTACTGCAGTCGGCTGGATCCGGGCCGTATCCGGACCAGATAGTGGACCTTAGCCTGGACATGACGAACGCATCCCTGAAGTGTCTGTAGAGACCGTGTCAATTAAACTCCCCCCTGTAAATGCCGCTGTAAAAATGCCGCTGTAAAAAGCGCTATATAAATAAAGGTGATTTGATTTGATTTGACTAAGAGCCCTAACGAACGCAGTCTAGTGCATCTATGTGTACGCAAATTAACCAGAGCAGACGTGACAGAATATGAATGTGTGTTGTTATTCTATTCAAAATATCAAAAATTACATAAACAGTCTTAAATCTTTCTAATGATACTCAGTTTGTCCAGATCAAGTAAGAGTGTGATGTTTTAAAGTGCAATCCTTCTTTGAAGGCATTTGACCTTTTTATTACCAGTCAATGATGTTAATTAGAAGATCATAGTGATCATAATATGTTCTGAGCACATGCACTACCCACCGAGTCACAGGAATGTAAGAAAAATATTATTGACTACAGCAAGGTCTTTTTAATTACATACTTGCCATTCTGGGGTGGAAAGCATCATTTAAATGTTTTATTTTCTTAAACCAAGTGATGCAGACACATTCCTAACATACAGAGACTTCCATAAGTATTTTGTTTATAACAAACATAATTCATATTGCATCATGTCACATCAAGCAGCATTAATCATTGTTCCTTTAAAAATAATGGGCACATTGCTTGGCAGCTCCACATAAACCTTACACTTGTTGATTTTCAAAAAACATAGTCTCACAGTGTTCTATTTAAGTAATCTCTATCAAATATAAATTTCACCTTCTTTATATTTTCAACATTTCATATTTTTTTTATTTGGTCACGTTTTCCCCCCAGCAATTACTCCTTTTTAAAGGGGACCTTTTAAGTGTAAAATTCACTTTTACATGGTGTTTGAACATATATGTGTGCTGGCAGTGTGTGTACAGAACTACCCTATAATAATAAAAAATCCACCCACTCCTTTTTTTAATCCCCATAAACCATAAGAAGTATCTCGGAACAAGCCGTTCTCAGATTCTGTACAAAGCGACGTCATTATAGCACCCATGACTGTTGACGGACTCTGCCGTATTAGCATAGACCCCACCCTGAGCTGAGTTGTATACTGTATTATGCATAATACGACAAAAATGCTGTATTATGCATGCCAGACAAGTAATTTGGCTGTCATTTTGTAAAGAAAAACTATGCGCCTGCACACATACGTATTCAAACGTGCTTGCCTTTAGACTAAACACATAATACTTACGTGCATGCCATCACCGTTCTCACAGATTCACGCTTTTTTGAAGTTTACACGAAGATGATAACGGTATCGTTTCAAAACTATTTCAAAACCTGTTTCAAAGTTTGCGTTCTCTAGCCTCCGGGCGCTGTTGCCATGCGGATGAGCGGCCGGAACGCATTGAGAGTTTTTCTATTTTGGATGAAAATGGTGTTGTGTAAGTGGCCCCAAAGTAAATAACTAATGTTTTTTTACAACGGAAATGAATCAATCAAAATCTTACTTTAGCTGGACAATAACTTTTTTCTAGAGCTGATGTACAGCCAAAACAATCTCTCTTCCATTAAGTTCCTATTATAATGTAAAGCTGCTTTGAAACAGAAAGCGCTATATAAATGAAGGTGACTTGACTTGACTTCCAAGTTCCAAGAAGAAGAAAGAGTCATACAGTTTTGGAATGACATGAGATGTGAATGATGACAGAGTATTGATATACTCCAAGATACATAATTATTGTTTGTTACCAGCTGATATGTGGTCTCTGGTTTGGACAAATAGGGGAGACTGGGGCACAACCTAATGCTTTTTGACTTTCTCAGTTTGTGTAAATCCACTTGTGGTTCAGAGTATTTATTTTTTCCCACATCAATTGCACACGTCTAGTACAATAATTGTGGTTTTGTTTCATTAATACAGTGTATAATTTTTTTCTTGATTTACCCCGAAAGAATGGAAGTGAAATGTGACAACATGCCCCATAGGTTGGGTACATTGTAACATGTTAGGGGTACATTGTAACATGACCAAATAACAGCTTAAAATGTTATCTGATATAATCAAAAAAAATATCCAAGACAAACTAAAATATTTTGTCAATAAAATACAATTATTAACTTTTTCAAATAAAATAATGGCATTTTTTAATAATTAAAAATAAACTAATTTTTGAGTTTGACAACAAACACCTCAAAACACAGTTATAAAAAAAAATAATAATAATTAAGCATTTCTGAACATTGAATCTCAGTCTTTATTCACCTTTTTCTCATGGTTTCTCAAAAGAATTCATAAAAGTATGAATATAATAGCATAGTTCTAATAGGGGCTCATTGTAATGCAGTGTTACACCATACCCCACCTGCGCAACTGGGATTTAAACCCGGCTCGTGTCTTCTGCTGGTTAGATCAGCATTAAAGAACTATCTCAACTGTTAAATAACAGATATAAGATTAAAATAATATCAGATTTATCTTATTTTAAATAAACACAAAAAACAGAGATGAAAAATTAACTTAAGAAATTTACTTTTGCTATTTACTTTTAAATAAATTTTAGACTTAGATTTTTTAAGTTTGACGCAATTTTTTCTCTAAATAATGTTGATATGGCAACTAGTAAATACACTAAGTTTCATCATCCTGGCATGTGTGGAAAGTGTTAAAACATGCGTGTTACAACTAACCCCGCGTTAGGTTGTGCCCCACTCTCCCCTAAATCAACAGCCTTAAAGTGGACCTATTATGCCCGTTTTTACAAGATGCAAAATAAGTCTCTGATGTCCCGGAGGTTTAACGGAGGCCAACGAGTAAGAGCTGTAAGAGTAAGAGCTAAGAGTAAGAGCTGAACTGGCCAGAGTTTTGAGATCGCAATAGACGTTAAGGACTATAATGCATTAAGAGCTCGTTCAAGTAGAGGGGAGCTAAACCATTTAGTGCTTTGTAAGTAATTAGTAAGATTTTAAAAGCTATGCGATGTTTAATATGGAGCCAATGCAGTGTTGACAGAACTGGGCTAATATGGTCATACTTCCTATTTATTTATTATTTATTTATTAAGCGTGCAGGGCTACCACCCAGTAGAGCATTACAATAATCTAACCTTGAGGTCATGAACGCATGAACTAACTGTTCTGCATTTTGCATTGAGAGCATATGTCGTAATTTAGATATATTTTTAAGATGGAAGAATGCGGTTTTACAGATGCTAGAAACGTGGATTTCAAATGAAAGATTGGTATCAAAGAGCACACCCAGGTTCCTAACTGATGACGAAGACTTGACAGAGCAGTCATAAAGTGTTAGACAGTATTCTAGTTTACTACGTGCAGAGGTTTTTGGTCCAATAATTAGAATCTCTGTTTTTTTTTTTCAGAATTAAGTATAGGAAATTACTAGACATCCAATTTTTATATCAGCTATGCATTCCATTCATTTTGTGATAATTTTAAGATGAGAAAACATATATTAACAGACATATCTCAGTGTTTTTCCCCATTGTCGATACAATGGAAGTCAATGGGGCTCCAGTGTTGTTTAGTATTCTGCAGAAGAAAGAAATGCATACAGGTTTAGAATGACATGAGGGACAGAATTTTCATTTTTGTGTGTGTCTCCTTATCTGCTACTAGACAAGTATTAACTGCTACTAAAATATTATTCCCCGTCACACATACATTGGGTATAAATTCACATACATAACTGCACTCAGGCATCTGCGCTAGTGTTTTGAAATGGATACATGGATGGTTTTTCTGAGTCAACAAAGTTGTGAAGAATTTCACTGTTCATTGGCGCACTCCTTAGCCATCTGTTTCTTTGTGTTAAAGCACTTAGCAACATATATTGCTAACAAGAACACAGCTATTAACTTTGGCGTCAACAATCTTGTAAAACAAATTTGTTAATTTAATCATGTTTTACCATAGTAAACCCCATGATGTTTAACACCTCACAAGCAACTATGTAATAAACGTCACTTTTCAGCTGCCCACACCATCGTTAACAAGCTGTTTACTATCTTGATCAATGAGCTTTCCCCTTATTTCTTGCAATTTCTTAATAAATGAATGGCTCACTATGATGCTTGCTGCAATACCATCTAAAATGTTCTGTGTAGATGGCTGTAGTCAATTGTATTAAGATAACATGCAATGTAACATGCAGTGGGTTTTAGTTTTATAACTTGAGAAGCATATTAATCAAAAATATGGTCCCACAACTATTTATTAGAAGTGTACATTGGTATTAGATGTATACATTAAAGACCAATAAAGTCGGCCTGAAACAAAAGTTGCGATAGTTTTTTCTTTTCTGTTGTGACATCTGAATTAAGTGAAACGGCTTCTCGAACAAGAAAAAAATATATAGATCCAGGAACATGTTGTACTTGGTGAAATCACGTTCACCGGGTAGGAGACCTCTAGTATGCTTTAAATTGCTTGGATGTTCCTTTTTTGACCCTAGACACATTGCTTATGGCTTTTAGTTTATGTTGAGATCAATTTAGTTTATGTTGTAACAATAACACAGATCTTTAATTTGTAACATCTGTTTCTGATTATACTGTGTATATATATATATATATATATATTAGGGCTGTTGATTTAACACGTTAATTAGATTAATTAGTTATATATGGGTCATTCTATAATTAGGGGTGCATTTGGAAGTTGACAATGTGAAGAAATCAAGCGGATGTTAGATATATTCCGGTCAACTATGTTACGGACAAAAATAAGTATTTGTTCATAGCTTGGAAAAATACCTACAATTTAAATAGTCACTTGACTGACAGATTATGTATCCACTTACCAAAATAAAAAATTATAATCATTAACACTTTATGGAAAAAATATTTAGAGGTATAATACCTCTCTATTTTCACAAAAGTAGTTAAATGGTCCTAACATTTTCTCAGACAAATTTGTATATGTTGTTTTGGAAGAAAAAAAACCTTGATGGACAAAGGACACCTCTGGTAATCTCATAAAACTAAACATGTTGTACAGTAGGCAACTGGGTATTTTTGAAAATTAAAAACTCAGCAGTAACACAGTTGACCACATGGAAACATAGTTGACAAAGGTAACACAGTTGACTGGACATGAGAAATGTTTACTTCCTTTGTTTAGTTCCTGTCCTTGGCTTTGTCCGAAATCACCCCCTATACCCTTCAATAGGGCACTATTTGATGGGACAGCCATTTGTAGTGGTGTCCGAAATTATTGTGGACATTATTTAGTGCACTTATTCAATCCCACAATGCACCGCAAAAACGAATAAACTGATGTACGCTTAACGGCTAGAGAATACCCATAATGCACTGTGATAGCCGCGCGCTGAATGAATTCCAGCCTCTCACCAGAAAATGGCGATCGCAACTGAATCATCCATTCATCCATTTTCCAAACCGCACTGGTCCAGCATAATATTATACAGGTATAAATTCCTTTTTAACCGATTACTAAATTAATAGATTATTAACTATTATTAGTTACCATGCCAACAAGGTCAAGGTGTAAGGTGTAAAGCCGGAAGTTTATTTTGTTTTTTGATGCAGACGCGAGCGTATGCCCATGTAAATACTGCTAAAAAAATTAAATCGCATGTGCAACCTGCGCGTGCAAAGTATGCGCAGTTACAAAAATCCAGCAGTGCGCGTTAAGTACGCACATACTCTTCTGATGACAAAATTCGCATCACTCGCACTGTCCGCTGACCCTCACTTACAAGTAAAAAGTGAAGTATACTTTGGCCTTAAGGGTAAACAAATCACCTACACCTATCCCTCGTCAGCCCCTGGTTAACTTGTGTATAAATACCCCAGTATTTGCTCATGTTCTAGGTCCAGTCTTGTGTTCTAGGTCTAGTCTAGGTCTAGTCTTTTGATGGCTGTTATGTGTTTGGTTCTGTCCTGTTCATGGTTTCTGTTGTTTTGGTTCCTGTTAATTCTATTATTAAAACTCATCTGCATTTGGATCCTCTCGCCTCCCTGAGTTTCACCACACGTAAAAGTTTGCTACTGTCCACTATGTTACCTTTACTGGGTAACACAGTTGACAGTAACTTAGTTGACATTTTTTAGCATTTTGGGCCTATACTCAACATGGAAGCCCAGAACCACTGAGATCATGGTATGTTTAAAAATATATTTTCATAAACATAACGTAAGTTTTTGTAAAATTTTGTTAAAATTTGCAGCAATAATACTTAATGTAACACTGTGGAAAGTCAATTAAGCCACTCTTGACACAGGTTTGCTTTTTTAACTAATATTATGGAAAAGAGAGAGGACCCAACTTTTAGTCTTTCATCCCTGTACTTCATGATGAAATGACATCACACTATGCAGATTATGTGAGATTGGGACAATCCATTTCTTTTTGAAGGGGGTTTTCCTAGTGGGTAACTTAGTTGATAATGGTTTTTCGGACACACATAAAATAAGGTATATCACAATAAACACTTATTTTTGAAGAGCACAACCTAATGTCTTGGTTATCTAATCTAAGTGAAGGTAAAACTATAAAATTAATTTATGTTTGAGATAATTGTCATGCTTAAATGCAGAGTAGAATGAGCAACTTTACAAAACCGGACAGCTGAAAACCAGAGTTCTATGTGATATGAACCTAATTTTTGAACAAAAGATATGGGTTTTTCCACATGTAGTAGTGTGAATGGGGAAAATATAATTTTGTACTCAGAAAATAAGCACTTGGGCTTTATATTTATGGAAATATATTAAAAATATACATCCATCACGGACATGAGATGTACCCGCAATTATAGAATGACCCATATGTGTGTGTTACAAATGTAACACATACCACTAGGCCTCCCATGGAGTTGTATGGCTGGCATGATTTCGACAGCCGTGCTGTGATAGCAAAGAGTACATGAAGAATTTGTCTGACCAATCAAGCATATTGCCGCGGGGCACATAAGGCTAATCAGAGGCCCCTGGAGAAGACATGCTTTTGGGGGTGATGTCATAGTAGAGCTGAAGTAAAATGTCTGTTTTATTGAATCATGTGCATATGTGATAAGGTCCTCGTCCACACTTCCCAAATGGCGACTGAACAGATTTTCCCTTTATGCTTTTATAACAGTCCAATGTTTCAATGCTAAAATTATCCGAAAGGGTCAGAGTTTGGCTTAGATGCTGTAGATGCTGTAACTTTATTATGGCAGAAAAATGTCTTTCTTCATTGACGGCCATTCAAAAGTAGCAATGTATTGCGACAAAAAATTATTAATAATAAACTTAAGGAAATAAGCCCCAAGAATCCATTGTTCCCCTTCAGTCGGTCACGTTCGACGTACGTCGGACGTCACCGACGAATTGGGATCACTTCTGGGAGCCCCTATCAGCTTCGAGTGTATAGAGAACGGGCCAATGGCCATTGGCGTGCGAGATTTGCATCTCGCGCTCCGCCCCGCATCGCGGGTATAAAGCGGAAGCGGATGCAGCGCACATTTGTCATTCACTTCGGAGCCAAACAAGCTTCATGGAAGACTGTTCCTGCGTCAGCAGAGAGAGAGAGAGAGAGCAGAGAAGAGGCTTTTGTGCTGGGGAGAAGGCACGTGCAGCGACAACCGCGAGCTCACCGAAATCGGTGAAACAAACTGCTGTTTTTACAGCATCCCGGTTGGTTCGGTGGGGGCGTTCCACGGTGAGTGCAAACACAGGCTGCACTATCCCCTGTGTTTGCCGCGGTTGTTCCTGGGTGCTTCGGCACGTTAAGAGCTTCTTCTAAAAGAGCAACACGGGTGTGAAATTGCGTCTTTTTCAAGATGTCATTCCACCCGTGCGTTTCTGGATGCGGTCGTTCCCTGTCACCAGCTGACGGTCACAATCGCTGCCTGACATGTCTGGGTATTCAACATGCCGAGGCAGCGTTTGTGGATAGTTCGTGTTCCCATTGCGGGAACATGACTATCTCGGCGCTAAGGTCGAGACTCGCCTACCTTCGGGAGGGTGGAGTCCCCTTACCTATGCCCCGATCTAGTGCTATCCCTGCCCAGCAGGATAGACCTACTTCGGCGAATAGCCAGGGTGACCTGAGGATCACGTTTAGGGCACACCCGCCGAGCCAGCCTCCGTGGGCCCCTAAACCCTCTGTAGTGCCGCAGCCGGTTGAGCTTTCGGAGGAAGTCGCTGGCCCCTCTCGAGGTGGTCCAACGGTGACCTTTGGAGCTCCAGCAGAGGATAGGATGTCGATCGCTGCATCGGAGGGGGAGTTTCAGTCCTCGGGGGATGAAGACCCGGCTGCGTTGCCTCCCTCTGGGAGAGTGGCGTTGTCCGAGACGGACCCCGAGCTGACGGCTATGCTTTCCCGGGCCGCCGAAAAGGTCGGGCTCGTGTGGAACCCTCCACCGTGTCCCGAGCCTTCTAGGCTGGATGATTGGTTTCTCGGGGCGGCTCGCGCTGGTTCTCAGCGTCCCGCCCCGGTGCCCTTCTTCCCGGAAGTGCATGAGGAGCTCACGAGGTCGTGGACGGCACCTTTTTCTGCCAGAAACCGGCCGAGTAGCTCCTCCCTCCTCACTACTCTCGACGGCGGGCCAGCCAAGGGGTACGTGGGGATCCCGCCGGTGGAACGGGCGGTCGCGATGCAACTGTGTCCGGCGTCCGCTTCCACCTGGCGCGGAGACCCACGCCACCCATCCAAGGCCTGTAAGTTCTCCTCCAGTCTAACTGGGAAGGCTTACAAGGCTTGTGGACAGGCTGCGTCCGCCTTGCATGCCATGGCGTTGCTCCAGGTGCACCAGGCCCAGGCACTCATGGACATGCACGAGGGTAGACCTGACCCAGAGCTCCTCCGGGAGCTCCGGACGGCGACGGACCTCGCCCTCCGGGCGACGAAAGTCACCGCCCGTTCCATTGGTCAGGCGATGTCCACTCTTGTGGTCCAGGAGCGACATCTCTGGCTCAACCTGGCCGATATGAGGGAGACTGATAAGTATCGGTTCCTGGACTCCCCCATTTCCCAGGTTGGGCTGTTCGGCGACGCGGTCGAGAGCTTTGCCCAGCAGTTCTCGACTGTCCAGAAGCAGACGGAGGCCATCAAACACATCCTGCCCCGCCGGCCGCAGCTCCTCCGCCTGCTCGTCGCCGAGGGCGGCCGCCCGCCGCCGCCCCCGCTCCCGCCCCAGCCCAGCAGCAGCCTCCACCAGGGCAACGGCGTGGAGCCGGCCGCGGGAAGGCCGTCCAGCCCGCTCAGGCCGCTGCCAAACCAGGTGGCAAGCGTCGTCGTAAGAGACCCTGAGACGGGCCACCCAGAGATGGAGGAGACAGCTCTTCAGGAGGTGGTGACAGCACCGCTCCTTCTCCCGCTGGAGGGCCGGGAGAGAATTTTATGTTCTTGTTTGGTTTCTGTTCCGCCACTGGCCTTCGGGCCAGTGGTACCCAAAACTTCAAAAAAAGAGCTGTTTCTAAAATCTCTGGGTGCCAAGAGAGCGCGCTTGGCGGTGTACGACGCTCCCATGCCTTGTCACCCTCCGGTGCCTCTCTTATCGCCAGCAGGGGGTGCTGGCTGTGTCCAGGACGCACACAAGAGGCCTCCGCACACTCGTGCACCCCCTCAGCGGAAGCAGGTAAGTGTTGCATTGCGCACTCAGACCCCACTTCGGGCCGCGATGCCGTCCGAGTCGGGTCCCTGCACTCCGCTGCGCTGCCCCGCTGCGGGTACGTCTGTGGTGCCGTTGGTCCCGCTGGTTCGGTCGCTGGGAGCCTGGTTAGCGCTCCCCAGCCCGTCCCGCTGGCTCATCCGTACTATCAGACTCGGCTATGCGATTCAGTTCGCTCGGCGGCCCCCCAAGTTCAGGGGCGTTCACTTCACCTCCGTGTCGAAGGAGGACGCCCCCGTGCTACGGGCGGAGATCGCAGTCCTACTGGCGAAGGACGCGATAGAGCCGGTCCCTCCAGCCGATATGAAGACAGGCTTCTACAGCCCGTACTTCATTGTACCCAAGAAAGGCGGCGGGTTACGGCCAATCTTGGACCTGCGGTTCTTGAATCGGTCCCTTCACAGGCTGCCGTTCAGAATGCTAACGCAGAAACGCATCTTCAGGTGCATCCGTCCCCAAGATTGGTTTGCAGCGATCGACCTGAAGGACGCGTACTTTCATGTCTCGATTCTCCCCCGACACAGACCGTTCCTACGCTTTGCGTTCGAGGGACGGGCATATCAGTACAGAGTCCTACCCTTCGGGCTGTCCCTGTCGCCCCGCGTCTTCACGAAGGTCGCGGAGGCGGCCATTGCTCCCATGAGAGAGCGTGGTGTTCGCATTCTCAACTACCTCGACGACTGGCTGATTCTGGCTCAGTCGAAGGCACAGTTGTGCGAACACAGGGACATGGTGCTCAGTCACCTCAGCCTGTTGGGACTTCAGGTCAACTGGGAAAAGAGCAAACTCTGCCCCGTGCAGAGGATCTCTTTTCTCGGTATGGAGTTGGACTCGGTCAATCTGACAGCGCGACTCACAGAGCAGCGCGTCCAGTCGGTGTTGAACTGCTTGAATTCGTTCAAATGCAGGACAGCGGTACCACTGAAACATTTTCAGAGGCTCCTGGGGCATATGGCATCCGCAGCCGCAGTGACGCCGCTCGGATTGCTTCATATGAGGCCGCTTCAACACTGGCTACACGACCGAGTCCCGAGATGGGCGTGGCAGAGCGGCTCATTCCGTGTCTCAGTAACACCGAAGTGTCGCCAAACCTTCAGTCCGTGGTTGGACCCTTCGTTCCTACGGGCAGGAGTTCCCCTAGAACAAGTGTCCAGGCATGCTGTGGTCTCCACGGATGCCTCATCCACCGGCTGGGGGGCCACGTACAACGGGCTTGCAGTTTCGGGTCTGTGGACGGGGCCTCAACTGCAATGGCATATCAATTGCCTCGAGTTGTTAGCAGTTCGTCTTGCGCTGGGCCGCCTCAAAGGGCCGCTACGAGGCAAGCACGTTCTGGTCCGTACGGACAACACTGCGGCCGTTGCGTACATCAACAAACAGGGTGGTCTACGCTCCCGCCGCATGTCACAACTCGCCCGCCATCTCCTCCTCTGGAGTCAGAAGCATCTGAGGTCGCTTCGTGCCATTCATATCCCGGGCCTGCTCAATCGTGCAGCCGACGAGCTCTCACGACAGCAAGTGCTCCCAGGAGAGTGGAGACTCCATCCCCAGGTGGTCCAGCTGATCTGGAGTCGCTTCGGGACCGCACAGGTAGACCTGTTTGCCGCCCCGGACACGTCTCACTGCCAGTTGTTCTATTCCCTGACCGGGGGGACCCTCGGCTCGGATGCGCTGGCACACAGCTGGCCCCGGGGCCTACGCAAATATGCGTTTCCCCCAGTGAGCCTTCTTGCGCAGACACTGTGCAAGGTCAGGGAGGACGAGGAGCAGGTCTTGCTAGTTGCGCCATACTGGCCCAACCGGACCTGGTTCCCGGAACTAGTGCTCCTCGCGACAGCACCTCCTTGGCCCATTCCTCTGAGGAAGGACCTCCTGACTCAGAGACGGGGCACCCTGTGGCACCCGCGTCCGGACCTCTGGAAACTCCATGTCTGGTCCCTGGACGGGACGCGGAGGTTCTAGGTGGCCTACCACAGGCTGTGGTAGACACCATCACTTCCGCCAGAGCCCCCTCTACGAGGCACCTCTACGCGTTGAAGTGGAACCTGTTCGTCGAGTGGTGTTCTTCTCGTCGAGAAGACCCCCGAAGATGTTCGATCGGCTCTGTGCTTTCCTTCCTGCAAGAAGGGTTGGAGCGAAGGCTGTCTCCCTCCACCCTCAAAGTGTATGTTGCCGCTATCGCCGCAAATCACAGCATGGTCGAAGGTAAGTCCCTAGGAAAGCACGATCTGGTCGTCAGGTTCCTGAGGGGGGCGAGGAGATTAAATCCGCCTCGCCCTCACTCTATACCCTCTTGGGACTTGCCCCTGGTGCTAACCGCATTACAGAGGGCTCCCTTTGAGCCTTTGCAGTCAGTAGAGTTAAAAATCCTGTCCTGGAAGACAGTACTCCTGACTGCATTGGCTTCCATCAAGAGGGTAGGGGACCTGCAGGCATTTTCGGTCGACGAATCGTGCCTGGAATTCGGGGCGGGTAACTCTCAGGTAATCCTGAGACCCCGGCCCGGATATGTGCCCAAGGTTCCCACCACTCCCTTTCGGGACCAGGTGGTGAACCTGCAAGCGCTGCCTTCGGAGGAGGCAGACCCAGCCCTGGCTTTTCTCTGTCCCGTTCGCGCTCTGCGGACTTACGTGGACAGAACGCAAAGCTTCAGGACCTCAGAACAGCTCTTCATCTGTTACGGAGGCCAGCAGAAGGGAAAGGCTGTCTCCAAGCAGAGGATGGCTCACTGGATAGTGGATGCCATCGCCTTGGCGTATGAAACCCAAGGCGTGCCCTGCCCGCTTGGGTTGAGGGCCCACTCCACTAGGAGTGTGGCCTCTTCCTGGGCGCTGGCACACGGCGCCTCGCTGACAGATATATGTAGAGCTGCGGGCTGGGCGACACCTAACACGTTCGCTAGATTCTATAGCCTCCGTGTAGAGCCGGTTTCTTCCCGTGTGCTCGCTTCAAATAGCCGGTAACACCGAAGGGCCCGTTCTAGTGTCGGCTTGCTGCGCCATTCCCCTCCTCATGGACCGGATACGTGCGCTGATATGCTCCAGTCGAGTTCCCCAGCACGGCGAACCCTGTTGAGTCCTCCGCAACCCGTGGCAGTCAGACGTGGCGGAGCGTCCGACGCCAGGTCTAACACTCGTATGCATTGGTGGAACTTGTGTTAGGCTGGGTATCCATATGTTGTGACCCCTACGGCGGTCCCATATGTGTATTCTTCCACGGTACGGCTCCCTACGGCGAGCCCGTGTCTTTCCCTTGGCAGAGCTCGCTCTGCCGTCTCTGTGCGGTGTAGTCTCCCGCCTGCATTGGCCGGGGCCACCCCTGGGACTTCCGTATGTTGTACTGCCCACGGCCAGTCCATACATGTATATTCCACATGATACCTCCCTACGGGTAGGATGTGGCTTCCGCAGCGGCCCCCCGGGGCACGCTTTCCCAGCGTTATCCAATACTCTGCTGAGTGGGTCTTGCGGAACAGCAGCAGTGACTCTCCCTGCGTAGGTTCCCCGCCCCGAACAGACGGGGGTCTGAGGGGCTTTCGCTGGGCGCTGGAAGTGGTAGTAACTGTGGCGTTTTCCATAGGGATCCCAATTCGTCGGTGACGTCCGACGTACGTCGAACGTGACCGACTGAAGGGGAACGTCTCGGTTACGTATGTAACCCTCGTTCCCTGAAGGAGGGAACGGAGACGTACGTCCCGTCGCCACAGTTGCTGTACCATCACTGCAGCGGCCGAGTCACTAGTTCGGCTCCTCAGTGAAAAACAAATGTGCGCTGCATCCGCTTCCGCTTTATACCCGCGATGCGGGGCGGAGCGCGAGATGCAAATCTCGCACGCCAATGGCCATTGGCCCGTTCTCTATACACTCGAAGCTGATAGGGGCTCCCAGAAGTGATCCCAATTCGTCGGTGACGTCCGACGTACGTCTCCGTTCCCTCCTTCAGGGAACGAGGGTTACATACGTAACCGAGACGTTCACAGTGATTTTCAAACAGCTAAAAGGGTGTTGACATGATGTGGAGCAGAGTGATGTAATGAGGTCAGAGATGTGTGTTTATAGAGTATTTTACAATGGTTTTGAACTTGGTTCAGCAAACTATAATCAAGAACCAGAACTATCCATTTTATAAAATATTTTTTGCAAGCAACATATATAATTTTGTATGAAATGGACACTTTCTTTTGGCTCCAGAGTGATTAATGAGTGCCCAAAGGGCAATTTAAGTGCTTGTTACGGTAATCAGGTTAATAATTGTGTGTGCATGTACATGCTAGTTCTTGTTAGCATTTGCTTTGTGGGGGCACCTGTAATCTGTTTGTGCTTCTAAAGTCAGTTTCTAAAGGTAATGCCATGTGATAAAGGGAATTCCCTATTTTACAGTTCCACAGACAATAACAGAATTCATTTGTTTACAATTCCTGTCACTTCCCATAACTGTTGTGTCCCAGTTAGAGTGCTTTTATCGAGGGAACACTGCATACTCTGAAATGTCAAATGTGTATGTATAGCTGACTACCCCAGGCAATGATATGCAGGCCCTGAAGGATTGTTCCTATATGCATACAGCTTATGCATCGGATCCATATCAAGCAGTCTCATCTCATTCCGTCACAGAAGGCTTAGTTATTATATTCTCTGCCCTGCCAGCCTGTATGGCTTTGCCAGAGCCTGGAAAACAATTGTAGGGAGATGTCTGCAGAGATGTGGGGAAAGATGAGCTGGCGTCTGACAGCCATGCTCAAAGATGAGAGTCTTTAATGCATGGCTCAGGGGACATGCCATACCAGGGGAAGAGAGGCGGTGAGCGCTGATGTTGTTTCATGTGTTTTTGACCTGTTGAAGTGTTTACTTGCAGACAGCCAATCCACAATGTGTGACAGAGGGGTGCTGTTGACTGTCGTTTCATTTGCAATGTGAGAGCTGTGGTGTGACTCGGTTATTAGTGCTATATTCAGGTGCACATTTAAATGACACAGAGAGCATATAGAGCTAACTAATAGGGGCATGACTAAAAATGCACTTCCACTTGCTGTGGACACATTGCTTGACAAAATCAGCATTGTTCAATAAGTTGTAATTCACTAGTCATGTTGTTCGGTCTCCCATGTGCTTCTGCAGTTTATGAGTGATTTAGATGCTGATAGAAGATGCCAAATGCAATGCTCACTATAGCAGATGCCAAACACAATGTTAACATCAGCAAAATTAAAGGTGACGTATGTATTTTTTTTGCAAAATACTTTCTCCTGTAAAACTGAATGCGTAGAGACAACTGAAGTAAGCCATTCCTTGGCTGACTTCCTCAAAGCTGTAACGCTTTCAAAAACGTTGTTGTTTAAGTGTTCAACATGTCAACTTTTGGTTAAATCAATTGCACAATTATTTCATAATAGACGAGTTGCCAATGTCCACTAATCTTAATAACAATATTTTCATCTGTTCTTTGATGTCACAGGATAGTCGCTACTAAATGGCATTGGAGTTGTGTTGCCATCAGGCAATCAGCACTCTTATGACCTAATTTTTTTGCGGCTCTAGTAATTAGTCACATGGCATTTACGGCTCAGGTGAGATGCAGTACCCTGGCAGTCCATACACATTCTACAAACATGGCATTTTAAAGAAAAAAAAAATCCATTTGGTTCTGCTAGTGGTTCAGAAATGACTATTTTACCTTTAGGGAAATGTTTGACTTAAGATATTACAAGCATTTTGGATATTTAGGATCCTAAACATTATAATACAAAAATATAATAAAATACAGCATTTTAAAAATACAGTACTGTTGGAAATGCTTAGGAACAGCAGGAGTCGTTGACTAAAGCGTGACATGTAAAGTGAGGCGGATTCTTTTTCTGGTGTGTTTTATACTGTACATATGTCAAAGCTTTCACCCTGCTGGAAAAAAAAAAAATCTTTGCTTTTCAAGTGGCCGCTTGAGCATTCCACTTTGCGTTTCCTGTTGGAGGAATTGTGCATACGGCTGATGGGAAATGATGTGTGCTCTGCAGAGAAACAGAAACTTCTCTCACTGCCTGCTATCCATCACAGGTGTCGCACTTAATGTTAACTTTTTTCAGTCCATCTGTCTCCATCGAGTTTGCTTTCTGCACCCTTTGAGCTGCACTTTTCATTTGCCTGCTCTCAGCTCAACCTCCCTGTGTTAATGAACCAAGAAGCCAAATAAATAAATAAATAAATAAACGTAGCCACAGTAGATGAAAGTGGCAATTTGTCATGCATTTGTGATATAATCATTAGAATACATCAACCATTGCCTTGCATTTTTTAGACATGTACAAAGAGTTTTTTGTCTTTTGTTGTGCTGAATAGACTGAGCTGAATATGTCGGCAAACCTGTGTGATGTATTTTATCAGCTGACCATCATTTTTTATTTATTAGTATAATCTTTGTATTCTGATCTTTGTATCTTTGTAAGGGTTTAGTATAATCTTGTCAACAGTGTTTGTGGCATGATGTCAACTTTATTCATTTATTTATTTTATAAGCAAAAACTGTGATTATAACAAGTGACTTACAATGTAAATAAATGGGGCAGATTATAATGTTTAAACATGAGAAAACGTAACTAATTTTTTTTTAAGGAGCGGCGATTTTGTATAAATTTGTGTGATGTGATTTGTATGGAAATGTATGATTTTTAGAAAAAAAAAAAAAATGCAAGCATGAAAGTCCATGCCTAACCCCACCCCTAAAACTAAGCATAAGTGGGGAGTAAGCAGATTGTACGAAAACATAAAAGTGAGTGTACAAATTAGCCACAAATTTGCCAAAACAGTTATCAAGACTTCGAAATATCCCAATAACTAAAAGTTCATCCATTAGTAACACCCCTGCAAAAAAAAAGATATTCTCAATCAATCTTAAATATTACACATTTTATAGAAAAAGTAATGCTTTATCAATTAGTTAAGGTCAGCTGCTTGACATACTCTACCTGTAACCTGTTTTTTTTTTTTTTTAAACAACATCTAAGGAATGAGTTTTATAGAAATTAATTCTAACAAATACAAAGCTCTGTAATGGAACTCTAGATGGTGCATGATAATAGGTCATTAACTCAAACGCTTGCAACCATATTCTCTATAGGGCGCAGCTGATTGGTTCCTGCTGTATCAGTAGCCAATGAGCTCACATGCTCAACCTTCAAATACTTGGTTAGCATTTGCCTTAGCAGTGCAGTGCGCTTTCAGAAGTCCTCTGAAATTCAACATCGATAAGTGAACGGTCTTTCCCTTTCGTTCAGTCACTCCGAGTAACGTCAGTGACTGACGAATGGGGGTTTCGCTTAGAAGCCTATCATCTTCGAGATCTAGAAAACGCCCAATGGCAGCGCCAATGCCATGGGCATGCGGAATTTGCATAGCGTAACTCCGCCCCACAGCGTGGGTATATAAGGAAGTACGCTGGCAACATCGCATTATGTTTCTGCTTCGGAGCCAAGAGCATCTATCTCTTCACTCCTTAAGCCTTTTTGAGTATATCGTCAAGCTTCTTCGAGACGAACAGCTTTCCAGTCGGTGTTGGTGTTACGGCGCGTTCCAGCGAGTGTTTACTTCCTGCCTGCTGATCTGTGCAGTGATCTGCATCCAGCTGGTATTCGTTCCCTGGGCGCTTCGGCATCGCTGTGAAGCTCCCTCTCACAAAAGAGCTCGCATGTGGCACGTCTTTTTAAAGACGGTTTGCCCGTGCACTTCTGGGTGCGGTCGATCTCTGTTGCCATCTGATGGGCACAATCGCTGCGTGACGTGTTTGGGCTTCAGCACGTTCAAGCAGCGTTTGTGGATGCGTCATGTTCTCACTGCGGGAACATGACCATCGCGATGTTGCGGTCGAGACTCAATGACCTCCGCAAGGAAAGAGAGTCCCCTCTGCCACACCCCAATCTACCGTCTCCGAGAGAGATGGTACTTTGGCTGGTGGCCAGGGTGACCTGAGGGTTACGGTGTGGCATAACCCCGACGATCATTCCTCGGGCCACACCCCCCTCTCGCACATCGCTACCCGCGAGTGATCGGACTGAAGCAGCGGGACCGTCTGCGGACGCCCCGTGTGTTTCGTTCGGCGCTCCAGTTGGTGATGAGATGTCGATCGCCGCATCTCAAGGTGGGCTGGAGTCCTCTGGGGATGAAGATTCGGCTATGCTGCTGCCTTCGGGCGTGCCAGCATTGCCCGAGTCCGACCCGGAGTTGACAGCCATGTCATCTCGGGGGATGTTTGGTCTTTGGGTGTGACGCGTCCTGACAGCTGTTGGGCCCCGCCCCCAATTACTTTCTCTCCCGGGATACATGAGGAGGTCACGTGGTCCTGGAAGTCCCCGTTGTCTTCCCGCGACCGTTCGGCGGCCTCCTCCGCCTTCTCTGCCCTCGATGGGGCCGCGGCCAAGGGTACACTGGGGTCCCCCCTGTTGACGCTCAGTTGCAATCACGGTCGAGACTCAATGACCCCCGTATGGAGGGAGAGTCCCCTCTGCCACACCCCAGTTATCCTCTCCACGTGACGGGATGTTTGGCTGGTGGCCAGGGTGACCTGAGGGCTGCGGTGTGGCATAAACCCCGACGAGTATTCCTCGGGCCACACCCCCCCCTCTTGCACAGAGTGCTTCAATGTGGCGCGGTGATCCTAAGCACCCCTCCAAGGCCTGTAGTTCTCGTCTACTCTGGTGGCGAGGGACTGCAGAGCTGCGGGGCAGGCCGCCGCCTCTCAGCACGCCATGGCCATCCTTCAGGTCTTCCAGGCCAGGATGCTCGTGGCATGCACGAGGGTAGAGCTGTCCCAGGGCTCTTAATGAGCCGCGTGCCGCCACCGACCTCGCCCTCCGGGTGACGAAGGTGACCGTGCGCTCCCTGGGTCAGGTGATGTCCACAGCTGTGGTCCAGGAGAGACGAGGCTCAGCCTGGTCGATATGAGAGAGGCTGAGCGAACCCGGTTCCTCAACGCTCACATATCCCAGGCCGGCCTCTTCGGCGGCACGGCCAAGAACTGCGCCCAACAGTTCTCGGCCGTCCAGTAGCAGACTAAGGCCATTAAAACTGCCCCGGCGGCTGTTACTCAGCCGCAGGCTCAGTCGCCTCAGTCTGCTTGCCGCCGAGGGCGCCCTCCTGCGGCTTCGACCCTCCCGCCGCCCTTTCCGGGCCGCGCCGTAGGGATGGTCGCAGGAAGGCGCCCCCGTCCGCTTCCAGCCCCGCAGCCCGCCTACGCCAGGCTAGCGGCGCTCCTACGCGGACAGCTCAGGGATGGGCAGTTCTTCCAAGGAGTTGGTAGCAGGGCCACTCCTTCCCCCGGTGGAGGGCCGGGGGAGAATCTTCTGTTCAGCTGCTGGCCCCCAGGTCAGCAGCACCCTATGTGGAAGAACTAACTCACCCATCCCTGAGCACCCAGAGACCGATGGCAGTGTGCGCCGCCCCCGGGCCACGCCACTCTCGTCCCTCTCTAACGCCAGTCTCCTCTCAGAGCAGACCCCAGTGGAACGCGCGTCCTTCCCTGGTCTCCTCTGTCAGGACGCGGCTGATGACCGTGCCCCCACACCGGGACGCTACGCCTCCCACGTCCGGGCCGGTCACGCCGCCTCGCTGCCCCACCCGGGGTACGTCTGTGGTCCGCACGACCCCGCTGGTGCAGTTTTTGGTGCCTGGCTAGAGCTTCCCGGACTGTTCCGCTGGGTCGAGAAGACCATCAGGCTCGGCTATGCGATTCAGTTCGCTCAGGCTCCTCCCCGCTCCGGGGAGTCCGCCACACCATGGGGGGCCCAACGCCCCTGTCATGCGTGCGGAGGTTGCTACCTTGCTGGCGAAGGGTGCGATCGAGCCTGTCCCTCCAGCCGAGATGAAGTCCGGCTTCTACAGCCCTTACTTCATTGTACCCTAGAAAACCGGTGGGTTACGACCGATCCTGGACCTGCGCGTCCTGAACCGATCCCTTCACAGGCTTCCGTTCAGGATGTTGACAGCGAAGCGCCTTTTCGAATGCGTTCGTCCAGGTAGATTGGGTTGCAGCGATCGACCTGAAGGACGCCTACTTCCATATCAGTACGCGGTCCTCCCATTCGGGCTAGCTCTGTCCCCTCGCGTCTTTACGAAGATTGTCGAGGCAGCCCTTGTGCCACTCAGGCAACACGGGGTTCGCATCCTGAACTTCCTCGATGACTGGCTGTTCCTGAGTCACTCTCGAGAGCAGGTGTGCGAACACAGAGACCTGGTGCTCCAGCACTTAGCTCGTCTGGGCCTTCGGGTCAACTGAGAAAAGAGCAAACTCTGCCAGTCCAGAGGATCTCTTTTCTCAGTATCGACTCGGTCGCCAGGTGCGCGCAGCTTACGAGCGAGCGCGCGCAGTCACTGCTGACTTGCCTCCGTCAAATCAGGAGCAAGAGTGCGGTTCCACTGAAGTTATTTCAGAGGCTCCTGGGGCATATGGCATCTGCAGCCGCGGTAACGCCGCTCAGATTGCTTCATATGAGACCGCTTCAGCACTGGCTTCGCGATCGAGTCCCGAGATGGGCATGGCAGTCGGGCACGCTCCGGTCCCAGTGACTCGGGCCTGCCTGCAGACCCTCACCCCGTGGTCGAACCTCAGTTTCTACGGGCCGGTGTGTCCTTAGAACGAGTTTCCAGGCATATTGTTGTGTCAACAGATGCCTCCACCACGGGTTGGGGTGCCATGTGCAATGGACATGCTGCCGCGGGCTCCTGGACAGGACCCCAGCGCCTCCTGCATGTCAATTGCCTCGAGTTGCTGGCAGTACGGTTCGCCCTGCACCGCTTCCGAGCGCTGCTCAAGGGTCAACACGTGCTAGTCCGGTCAGACAACACGGCCACAGTAGCGTACATCAACCACCAGGGTGGTCTGCGTTCCCGCCGCATGTCTCAACTCGCCCGCCATCTCGTCTTATGGAGTCAGAAGCACCTGAGGTCCCTTCGTGCCATCCATATCCCGGGAGTCCTGAACCGTGCAGCCGACGAGCTCTCACGGCTTCAGCCACTTCCTGGAGAATGGAGACTCCATCCCCAGACGGTTCAGCTGATTTGGGAACAGTTCGGCGACGCACAGGTAGATCTGTTTGCCTCCCACGACTCTTCCCATTGCCGCCTGTTTTATTCCCTGACCGAGGGCCCCCTCGGCACGGACGCTCTGGCGCACAGCTGGCCGCGGGGCCTCCGCAAGTATGCGTTTCCCCCAGTGAGCCTTCTTGCACAGGTTCTGTGCAAGATCAGGGAGGACAAGGAGCAGGTCCTTTTGGTCGCCCCGTTTTGGTCCGGCCGGACCTGGTTCTCCGAACTTGTACTCCTTGCGACAGCCCCTCCCTGGTCGATTCCTCTGAGGAAGGACCTCCTTTCTCAGAGATGGGGCACCCTTTGGCACCCGCGTCCCGATCTTTGGAACCTCCACGTGTGGCTCCTGGATGGGACGCGGCAGGTTTGAGTACCCTACCACCTCAGGTGGTGGCTACCATCACTTCCGCTAGGGCCCTGTCTACAGAACGACACGCCTATGCGTTGAAGTGGAACCTCTTCGTCACTGGTGTTCTTCTCGCCAAGAAGACCCCTGAAAATGCCCGATCGGGTCCGTGCTCGCATTCCTCCAGAAGGGTTGGAACGAAGGCTGTCTCCTTCCACCCTCTAGGTTTATGTGGCCGCTATATCAGCCTACCACGACCTTGTGGAGACGAAAAAGGTAAGTCAGCACGACCTGGTCATCAGGTTCCTGAGGGGAGCGAGGAGACTGAATCCTCCTCGCGCTCCCCTCGTACCCTCTTGGGACCTCTCAGTAGTCTTAAGTGCTCTGTAGAGGGCTCCCTTCGAGCCATTGCGGTCAGCGAGCTTAAGTTCCTGTCTATGAAAAGACAGAGCTCCTGATCGCCTTGGCCTCCAT
This sequence comes from Coreius guichenoti, assembly GCA_039654105.1. Classification (NCBI taxonomy): domain Eukaryota; kingdom Metazoa; phylum Chordata; class Actinopteri; order Cypriniformes; family Gobionidae; genus Coreius; species Coreius guichenoti. The sequence continues at coordinate 26,597,806 of CM077188.1, read as the reverse complement.
CAAGAGGGTAGGGGACCTGCAGGCATTTTCGGTTGACGAAGCGTGCCTGGAATTCGGGCCGGCCTACTCTCACGTGATCCTGAGACCCCGGCCTGGATATGTGCCCAAGGTTCCCACCACTCCGTTCCAGGTGGTGAACCTGCAAGCGCTGCCTTTGGAGGAGGCAGACCCAGCCTTGGCACTGCTCTGTCCAGTACGCGCCCTCCGTGCTTACGTAGACAGAACGCAGTGTTCAGGACCTCAGACCAGCTCTTTGTCTGTTATGGTGGGAAGCTGAAGGGAAAGGCTCTCTCCAAGCAAGGTTGTCTCACTGGATAGTGGACGCCATTGTTTTGGCTTACCTGACGCAGGGGCGTCCATGCCCCCTAGGGGTCAGGGCTCACTCTTGGGCTCTAGCGCATGGCGCCTCGCTAACAGACATTGCAGAGCTGCAGGCTGGGCGACACCCAACACATTCGCCAGATTCTATAATCTCCGAGTGGAGCCAGTGTCCTCTCTTGTACTCGCCTCTACTAGTGGCCGGTAATGGACTAGGCTCAGGTGTCTTCGCTTGCTCGCCATTCCACTCCACGGACTGGATACGTGCGATATTTTCCTCAGGTAGTTTCCCTGAAGCCCTGAGTTCCTCCAGCACTGCTGATGCTGACACCAGTACGTCTGCCCACTCGCTCAGGCCCTCGTGTTGGCTAGGTGCCACCGTGTGCATGGTTCCCCCGTTGGGCGACCCCCACATGTGTATTCCCACTGTAAGTCTCCCTGAGCAGGTGTCTTTCCCTTGGCAAGCCCCTTGCCACCCCTGGGGGTAAAATTCTTCCACCTTCGGCTGGTTACCCCAGAGTTCCCATATGTAGCCCTGAGCGGGTCATATGTGTTCTTAAGTCCTCCCTACGGGTAGGCATTTGGCGCATACTTCCACCTGGAATATGCTTCCCAGTGTACCTTGGTATTCCTGTGTTAAGTGGGAGTCCTTCGTCCGTACTAGCTTACGACAGGGAGCTCACGCTTACGCAGGGCACTGGATGACAGCCGAGTGGCGTGATTATATTGGGACCCCCATTCGTCAGTCACTGACGTTACTCGGAGTGACTGAACGAAAGGGAACGTCTCGGTTACGTATGTAACCCTCGTTCCCTGAGGAGGGAACGGAGACGTAACGTCCCTCTGCCACTTCCGCTGTACCGCTGGAACAGCCGGGAGTTCAGTCTTGGCTCCTCAGCAGGTAAACATAATGCGATGTTGCCAGCGTACTTCCTTATATACCCACGCTGTGGGGCGGAGTTACGCTATGCAAATTCCGCATGCCCATGGCATTGGCGCTGCCATTGGGCGTTTTCTAGATCTCGAAGATGATAGGCTTCTAAGCGAAACCCCCATTCGTCAGTCACTGACGTTACGTCTCCGTTCCCTCCTCAGGGAACGAGGGTTACATACGTAACCGAGACGTTCTTATGCTATATCATTATGCGTTTAGTGTGGTCTGCTTTGTCAATTCCTTATGAAGTAACCATGCACAAGGTTTATAATCATGTGTAATGGTAACAAGTTCTGTTTTAATGCTTACAGTGAATTACTAAGCATATTAGCAGCCAGTGAATATGCAATATTGCATTTATGCAGCAACAAGCAAGTCAATGTAGTTGCCATAAGGATACAGAGACAAAGCATGTAACTCTTTAAAGTGAAATATATTCACATATCAGAAGTAGCTACAGCAATTCCTGTTACTTGTGTACAGCAGCAGCATGTATAACAAACGTCTCGGTTACGTATGTAACCCTCGTTCCCTGAAGGAGGGAACGGAGACATACGTCGAAACTGACCGACGAATTGGGATCTATTTTCAGAGACCAATCTACTTTGAGTGTTATAAATGAGCCAATGAAGATTGGCATGCGGTTGACGCATTCCACGACCCGCCCCGCATCGCGGGTATAAATACGGAAGTGGAAGCACCGCATATCGCTTTTCAACTGAGGAGCCGAGACGAGTGACTCGGGCCTTCAGCTGAAGCACAGCACCTGGCGACGGGACGTACGTCTCCGTTCCCTCCTTCAGGGAACGAGGGTTACATACGTAACCGAGATGTTTTGAGGTGACCGACGAATTGGGATCCCTACCAACACGCCAGGGATGCTGGCCCTTCCAGCACCCTGCCTGAGCTCACTGGACCACATCTATGTTGGAGTGGGAGTCAGGGCTCCGGGCAGGGAAGGTCAGTCACTGCTGTTCCTGCAAGACCCACTCAGTGTGACTATTGGATAACGCTGGGAAAGCGTGCCCGTCTCGTGGAGATGGTACGCTGCAGAGCCACGTTCTTCAGAGGAAGAAGAGGTGGCGGAATACACATAAGGACTTAACCTATCAGGGTAGTACTACATATGGCAGTCTCTGGGGTGGATCCAACCTGATCCCAGGGGGAAAAGAACACCACCAGAGACGACAGAGCAGGCTCTGTCAAGGGAAAGACACGGGGCTAGCCAAGTAGGGTAGCTGGTACCATGGAGAATACACATATGGGGTTGCCGTTAGGGAACCGCTACATATGGACCCCAGCCTACACACACGTTCCACAAGCATACGGGTGCAGGCCTGCCGTCAGACGGCCGCAACGTCTGACACCGAAGGGGTGACGGAGGAGCTCGACAGGGTTAGCCATTTCCGGGGAACATAACTGGAGATAATAGACGCACGTATCCGGCCCAGGGGGCGGGAGTGGCGTTGCAAGCCGACACTAGAACGGGCACTTAGCGCTACTGGCCACTGGGGTGGATGCGGGAAGATACCGGCTCTACACGGAGGCTATAGAATCTAGCGAACGTGTTAGGTGTCGCCCAGCCCGTAGCTCTACATATATCTGTCAGCGAGGCGCCTTGGGCCAGCGCCCAGGAGGAAGCTACACTCCTTGTGGAGTGCGCTCGCACCCCGAACGGGCAAGGCACATCTTGGGACTGGTAAGCCAAGACGATAGCATCCACTATCCAGTGGGCTAACCTCTGCTTGGAGACAGCCTTTCCCTTCTGCTGGCCTCCGTAACAGACGAAGAGCTCTGAGGTTCTAAAGCTTTGAGTTCGGTCCACGTAGGCGCGGAGGGCGCGGACGGGACAGAGCAAAGCTAGGGCTGGGTCTGCCTCCTCCGAAGGCAGCGCTTGCAGGTTCACCACCTGATCCCGGAAGGGAGTGGTAGGAACCTTGGGCACATATCCAGGCCGGGGTCTCAGGACAACGTGAGAGTTGGCCGGCCCGAATTCTAGGCACGATTCGTTGACCGAAAGTGCATGCAGGTCCCCTACCCTCTTGATTGAGGCCAATGCAGTCAGGAGCATTGTCTTCATGGACAGGATGTTTAACTCTGCAGACTGCAAAGGGAGGACCCTGAAGTGCTCTGAGCACCAGGGCTAGGTCCCAAGAGGGTACCGAGGTTGGACGAGGAGGATTCAGTCTCCTCGCACCTCTGAGGAACCTGACGATTAAGTCGTGCTTCCCTAAGGACTTACCTTCCACTGCATCGTGATACGCCGCTATTGCGGCGACGTACACTTTGAGGGTGGAGGGAGACAGCCTTCGCTCCAGCCCATCCTGCAGGAAAGAAAGCACGACATTAATTGAACACCTTCGGGGGTCTTCCCGGCGGGAAGAACACCACTCAATGAACAGGTTCCACTTCAACGTGTAGAGGCGCCTCGTAGAGGGGGCTCTAGCAGAAGTGATGGTGTCTACCACTGCTTGTGGCAGGCCACCTAGAACCTCCATAGAGTGCCCCTCCCCTGAGAAAGCAGGTCTTTCCTCAGGGGGATCGGCCAGGGAGGGGCTGTCGTGAGGAGTGTGAGTTCGGAGAACCAGGTCCGGTTGGGCCAGTAGGGCGCAACTAACAAGACCTGCTCCTCGTCCTCCCTGACCTTGCACAGTGTCTGTGCGAGAAGGCTCACTGGGGGAAACGCATATTTGCGTAGGTCCCGGGGCCAGCTGTGCGCCAGTGCATCCGTGCCGAGGGTGCCCCCGTCAGGGAATAGTACAACTGGCAATGGGTCGAGTCCGGAGAGGCGAACAGGTCTACCTGCGCGGCTCCGAAGAGGTCCCATATCAGCTGGGCGCTCCGGGGGTGGAGTCACCACTCTCCCGGAGGTGTCGACTGACGAGAGAGCTTGTCGGCTGTCTGGTTCAGCGCACCTGGGATGTGAATGGCCCGAAGCGACCTCAGACGCTTCTGACTCCACAGGAGGTGATGGCGGGCGAGTTGGAGCATGCAACGGGAGCGTAGACCACCCTGACAGTTGATGTACGCAACGGCCGCAGTGCTGTCCGTACGGACCAGCACGTGCTTGCCCTGTAGCGGCTTTTTGAGGCGACCCAGGGCGAGACGTACTGCCAATAACTCTAGGCAATTGATGTGCCAACTCAGTTGGGGCCCCGTCCACAGACCCGAAACTGTGTGCCCGTTGTACGTGGCCCCCCAGCCCGTGGATGAGGCATCCGTGAAGACCACAGCATGCCTGGACACCTGTTCTAAGGACACTCCCACCCGTAGAAACGAAGGGTCCGCCCAGGGGTTGAAGGTTTGGCGACAGTAAGGAGTAACTGAGACCCGGTACTTGCTGCTCTCCCACGCCCATCTCGGGACTCGGTCGTGAAGCCAGCGGTCCCACTGAAATATTTCAGTGGGACCGCTGTCCTGCCTTTGAATGTATTCAAGCAGTTCAACACTGACCGGACTCGCTCCTCTGTGAGGCGCGCTGTCCGGTTGACCGAATCCAGCTCCATACCGAGATAAGAGATCCTCTGTGTGGGACAGAGTTTGCTCTTGTATCGGTTGACCCGAAGGCCCAACAGGCTGAGGTGACGGAGCACCATGTCCCTGTGTTCGCACAACTGATCCCGGGACTGGGCCAATATGAGCCAGTCGTCGAGATAGTTGAGAATCCGAACGCTGCGTTCTCTGAGCGGAACAATGGCTGCCTCCGCGACTTTCGTGAAGAGCCTGAAGGGCAAGACTTTGTACTGATATGCCCTCCCCTCGAACGCAAAGCGGTCTGTGTCGAGGGAGAATGGAGACATGAAAGTACGCGTCCTTCAGGTCGATCGCTGCGAACCAATCTCAGGGACGGATGCATTCGAAAATGCGTTTCTGCGTTAACATTTTGAACGGGAGCTTGTGCAGGGCCAGATTCAGAATGCGCAGGTCCAAGATTGGTCTTAACCCACCCCCTTTCTTGGGTACAATGAAGCTGGCTGTAGAACCCCGACCTCATATCGGCAGGAGGAACTGGCTCGATCACGTCCTTCGCCAGCAGGACATCGATCTCCGACCGCAAGACATGGGCATCGCAGCTCCGCACGGTGGTGAAGAGGATGCCCCTGTACTTGGGCGGCCGGCACGCGAACTGAATCGCGTAGCCGAGTCTGATGGTACGGATGAGCCAGCGAGACGGCCTGGGGAGACCTACCCAGCTCCCAGAGACCGAACAAGCGGGACCAACGGCACCACAGACGTACCCGGGGTGGGGCAGCGAAGTGGAGTACACAGACCCGACTCGGGAGGCCCGGAGGCGGCCCGGAATGTTGTCTGAGTACTCCAGGGTGGGGCAGAGTGTGGGTGAGGAGGCCTCGGTGCCCACACTGCTGCCCCCTGGTGAAGGGGAGAGGGGAGGAAAGGAGTGGCAAGGCCCGGGGGCTTCGCACACTGCCAACCTTGCCCTCTTGGGGCCCAGGGAGGGAGAAAACTGCTCTTTTATTGAGAATATGGGTACCGCTGGACCGCTGGCCAGCGGCAGGATGTTGTGAAGACCAGTGGTGACGTTCTCCCCCCTGGCACCCTGCTTCCCAGGTGGAGGCTGCTGCTTGGGCTTAGCAGGGGCGGAGGCGGATGCAGGGGGACGCCCTTGGCGACGAGCAGACGGAGGTGCTGCAGCCGGCGACTGGGTGGAGGCAGCAGCAGGTCGCCGGGGCAGAATGTTCTTGATCGCCTCTGTCTGCTTCTGGGCCACCGAGAACTGCTGGGCGAAGCTCTCGATGGCGTCGCCGAAGAGGCCGGCCTGGCAGACAGGGGCGCTGAGGAACCGTACCTTGTCAGTCTCACGCATATCCGCCAGGTTCAGCCACAGGTGGCGCTCCTGGACCACAAGTGTGGACATCGGCCGACCCAGGGAGCGTGCGGTGACTTTCGTCGCCCGGAGGGCGAGGTCCGTCGTGGTACGCAGTTCCTGCATAACCCCTGGGTCGGAACTACCCTCGTGCAGTTCCTTGAGCGCTTTGGCCTGGTAGACCTGCAGGAGCACCATGGCATGCAAAGATGACGCAGCTTCTCCACAGGCTGTGTAAGCCTTGCCCGTTAGTGTGGACGAGAACTTACACGCCCGGGAGGGGAGACGCGGATTTCCGCGCCAGTCAGTAGCGGTCTTCGGACACAGCTGCATCGTTACTGACCGCTCGACTGGGGGGATCTCCACGTAACCCTTAGCTGCGCCACCATCGAGGGTAGTGAGGAAGGAGGAGTCAGTCGATCGATTTCTAGCATTGTAAGGCGCTATCCACGACTTCGTGAGCTCCTGATGCACTTCCGGAAAGAAAGGTACTAGGGCGGGGCGCTGAGAACCAGCACGGGCCGTCCCGAGATACCAATCGTCCAGCCGCGAGGGTTCGGGACACTGTGGAGGGTTCCACTCGAGCCCGACACTGGCGGCAGCCCGGGCAAGCATAGCCGTGAGCTCCGGATCGGACTCGGGTAACGCTACCCCACCGGAAGGGGGTAGCGCAGCCGAATCCTCATCTCCGGAGTCCATTAGCTCATCCCCCGATGCAGCTATCGAGACCATGTCCTCAGCCGGAGCCCCGAAAGTAACAGACGGTCCCCCGTGGGAAGGACCAGGCTGCTCTTCCGCGGAGGGTGGGTGGAGGGGCCCGAGGAGCCTGTTGACCCGGCGGGAGTGCCCTCACAGTAACCCTCAGGTCTCCACCAAAGGCATCAGCCAAAGTAGCAGCCCTCTGCTTCGCAGCAGGAGGGCCACTAGATCGGGGGATGCGCAATGGGACTCCACCCCGTCTGAGGTATTCGAGTCTAGACCGTAATACTGCGATGGTCATGTTCCCGCAATGGGAACATGAGTCATCCACGAAAGCCGCCTCAGCGTGCTGAACGCCCAAACACAAGAGACAGCGATCGTGTCCGTCAACTGGGGACAGATAACGACGGCATCCAGAAACACACGGTTTGAATGACATCTTGAAAAAGACGCAGGGTCAAACCGTGTTGCTCTTTTAGAAAAGGAAAAAACCGCTCCGATCAGTGCCGAGGCACACAGGGGAAATGACCGCGGCTCGCAGCGGTTCAGGGGTGCAAGCCCGCTGAGAGCACTCACAGGAAAAACGCCCAGGAAGCTGTGAGAACAGCTGTTTGTTTTTCTCTCGCGATCACCACTGTAGGGCACCGTCACACCGACACCGGAACTGGAGCGATCCTCTTCACGAGACTCAGTTACAAACACTCTTCATAGGAACACACCAAAAGGTACTGTTCGGCTCCGAAGTTGAAAGCGATATGAGGTGCTTCCACTTCCGTATTTATACCCGCGATGCGGGGCGGGTCGTGGAATGCATCAACCGCATGCCAATCTTCATTGGCTCGTTTATAACACTCGAAGTAGATTGGTCTCTGAAAATAGATCCCAATTCGTCGGTCAGTTCCGACGTACGTCGAACGTGACCGACTGAAAGGGAACTCAGATTGCAATGTTAGCCAATATCAGCAACAGCAGCAGCAATAACAGCAGCAGCAGCAGCAGCAGCTTTCTTTTAATCTACGAAACATCAAACGATGCCTTTGTTGCTTTAAAAAGGGCGATGTTCCATTATCATGCCGAAATCTGAGTTTTCTCATTGCTAAGAAAGACGATGCTTTTGTTGCTTTAAAAAGGGCGATGTTCCATTATCATGCCGAAATCTGAGTTTTCTCATTGCTAAGAAAGATTCTCTGGCGAAATAAGAAGATAATGTATCTAATGTCAGATGAAACAATTGCAGTATGGTGCATTTAAAGTTGAAACAAGTGCATGCAGGCCGTGCCAGCCGTGTGTATAAACTTAAAAATATACAAAGACCCTTAAAGGGACATTGCTGTGCGCCAGTTCAGAGTCATGCCCTCCTGTTCATTCATCCTTTGCTCCAATGGCACATTCATATTTGTAATACCATAAACTAATCAGCAGAACAGAGTGTGAAAAGAACTGTATAAAACAGTTTTAAACTAAGCTTATGTTTTACAGTCTTGCATTAGATGTAGGAGTAAAATAAGCATATGGCAACAGCAATTACGTATTATGGTTATGCAGCAGCAGCAAGCCATTTGTGACCCTGTACCACAAAACCAGTCATAAGTCGCACAGGTATATTTGTGGCAATAGCCAACAATACATTGTATGGGTCAAAATTATCAATTTTACTTTTATGCCAAAAATCATTAGGATAAGTAAAGATGATGTTCCATGAAGATATTTTGTAAATTTCCTACCGTAAATATATCAAAAATGTATTATTATTAGTAATACGCATTGCGATTTTTTTTTTTTTTTTTTGCACCCACAGATTCCAGATTTATTTATTCAGCTTTCAGATGATATATAAATCTCAATTTCAAAAAAATGACCCTCATGACTGGTTTTGTGGTCCAGGGTCACATTTATGTAAGATTACTGTGACTAAGCTTGTGGACATTAGAAAAAGTTCAGTGAAATGGGCTTTGCATGTTTACACATTTACAGGGCTCACCTTATTTGCTCGAAACTTCCATCAACACCTTTTCCAAGGGTGATGTTATAATTTACACACGTATGTTTGGGCTGATTTCAGCTGTAAACGTGTGAGAGTTATGCTCCGTTATTTATCTATTGTTCCAAATGATTTCCACATATACAAATAGGAGTAGGTGTCACGGTTAGGTTCTGTTTTGAGTTTATTTGTTCATGTTTAGAGTTTGTTTTTGAGAAAACGGTGATGTCATCCAGCTCATTTCAATTATCATATAGTGTCAATGCAGGCAGATCAGTAATATAGTTGAAAATTTTGTGTCCCCAACTGAGCAAGACAAAAGCCAAAGGCAACGATGGCAAGGAACCAAAACTCCTTCAGGTGTCAGAATGGAGAATAAAACCTTGGGAGAAACCAGGCTCAGTCGGGGTGCCAGTTCTCCTCTGGCCAACGAACAAACATTGTATGATTTTGATTCTGACAACATTACTGGTCAGAAGTCATATTAGATCGAAAGATCGAAAGATCGGAGTCGTCATGCCGGAGACAGGTTTAATGAGGATGTCGTGTCGATGCGGCATTTACAGGGGGGAGTTCAATTGACACGTTCTCTGCAGACATTTCAGGGATGCTTTGGTCATGTCTAGGCGCAGGTCCACCATCTGATCTGGATACGGCCCGGATCCGGCTGACTGCAGTAAACCTCGGGATAAACAGAGAGACTAACGTTAGCGTAGATGCCATTCTTCTTATGATGTAACAAGTACATCAGGTGTTATGGGAAGTGTTCCCGGTTCCGGCTGACCTAGTTAATGCAGCCTAAAACAATCATTTAACTAATTTGAATAATATAAATTGATAATGTTCTATGTGTATACCATAGTAAATAGATGCGTTTTTAGTCTAGATTTAAACTGACAGAGTGTGTCTGCTTCCCGAACAATGCTAGGAAGACTGTTCCAGAGTTTAGGTGCTAAATTTCCACAGTTTCTGTTGCATTATTTTCCTGTTTAACACTGTGAAGCTGCTTTGAAACAATCATCATTGTAAAAAGCGCTATATAAATAAAGGTGACTTGACTAAATAAGAAAAGGATCGACCGCCTGCAGCTGATTTTAATATTCTAGGTATTATCAACTGGCCAGAATTTTGAGACCGCAATAGACGTGATGGAGTATAATGCGTTAAGAGCTCACTCAAGTACTGGGGAGCTAAACCATGTAGTGCTTAGTAAGTAATTAGCAAGATTTTAAAATTTATACGATGTTTAATAGGGAGCCAGTGCAGTGTTGACAGAACTGGGCTAATATGGTCATACTTCCTGGTTCTAGTAAGAACTGGAGCTGCTGCGTTTTGGACAAGCTGCAATTTATTTATTAAGCGAGCAGGGCAACCACCCAGTAGAGCATTACAATAATCTAGCCTTGAGGTCATGAACGCATGAACTAACTGTTCAGCATTTTGCATTGAAAGCATGTGCCGTAATTTAGATATATTTTTAAGATGGTAGAATGCAGTTTTACAGATGCTAGAAACGTGGCTTTCAAATGAAAGATTGGTATCAAAGAGCACACCCAGGTTCCTAACTGACGACGAGGACTTGACAGAGCAGCCATCAAGTGTTAGACAGTATTCTAGGTTACTACTTGTGGAGTTTTTTTGTCCAATAAATAAAAATTCAGTTTTTTCAGAATTAAGTTGCAGGAAATTACTAGTCATCCAATTTTTTATATCAGCTATGCATTCCGTTAATCTTGTGAACTGGTAAGTTTCGTCAGGGCGCGAAGAAATATAGAGCTGAGTATCGTCAGCATAACAATGAAAACTAACACCATGCTTCCTAATGATATCTCCCAGTGGTAGCATGTACAGGGTGAAGAGCAACGGTCCTAGCACTGAGCCTTGCAGTACTCAATACTGAACTGGTGATCGGTGTGACATCTCTTCATTTAATGCTACAAACTGATAACGGTCAGATAAGAATGATTTAAACCATGCCAATGCAATTCCACTAATGCCAACATAATTTTCGAGTCTATTCAAAATAATTTTTGTGGTCGATAATATCGAATGCAGCACTAAGATCGAGTACCACTAATAGAGATATACAACCACAATCAGATGATAAGAGTAAATCATTTGTTACTCTGATGAGAGCAGTCTCAGTACTATGATACGGTCTAAATCCTGACTGGAAATCCTCACAGATATCATTTCTTTCTAAAAAGGAGCATAGTTGTGAGGACAGTGCCTTTTCTAGTATTTTTTACAGAAAGGGTAGATTTGAGATTGGCATGTAATTGACTAATTCTGTAGGATCAAGTTGCGTTTTTTTAATAAGTGGTTTAATAATAGCCAACTTAAAAGTTTTCGGTACATATCCTAATGACAAGGATGGATTAATGATATTAAGAAGAGGATTTATGACCTCTTTTAGTAGCTTAGTCGGTATAGGGTCAAGCATACATGTTGTTGATTTTGATGATTTAACGAGTTTAGCCAATTCTTCTTCTCCTATAGCAGTGAATGAATGTAATTTTTCCTCAGTGACACTACAATGCACTGTCTGATGTGATACTGTAGTAGACGGCTGCATGGTTATAATTTTTTTCCTAATATTATCAATCTTACAAGTAAAGAAGTTCATAAAGTCATTACTGCTGTGCTGTTTACAAACATCAGAAGTTGAAGCTTTATCTTTGGTTAATTTAGCCACTGTATTGAATAAATACCTAGGGTTGTGTTTGTTTTCTTTTAAGAGAGTCGAGAAATAAGCAGATCTAGCAGTTTTTAGGGCCTTTCTGTATGCAATCATGCTCTCTTTCCACGAAATGCGAAAAACTTCCATTTTTCTTTTCTTCCAGCTGTGCTCGTTGTACCACGGTGTTGGACTATTTTCTTCAATCTTCTTTAAGCGCCAGGGAGCAACTGTGTCTAAAGTGCTGGAAAAGAGAGAGTCAATAATTTCTGTTGCAACATCGAGTTCCTCTAGGCTATCTGGGATGCTGAGGAGATTAAACTGATGAGGAAGATTATTTACAAAGCAATCTTTAGTCGCAGCAGTGATAGTCCTGCCATATTTGAAGCGATGGGACGGCTTTGCAGCCTTTGCATGATACTTTGCATGATACATTAAGTGTACATGATACTAGGTAATGATCTGAGATGTCATCGCTCTGCTGCAGAATTTCAATGGTATCAACATTTATTCCATGTGACAGTATTAGGTCTAAAGTATGATTACAGCGATGAGTGGGTCCTGACACGTGTTGCCTTACTCCAATAGAGTTTAGAATGTCTCTAAATGCCAGTCCCAATGCGTCTTTTTCATTGTCTACATGTATATTAAAATCACCAACAATTAGGACTTTATCTGTAGCCAGTACTAACTCTGATAGAAAATCAGCAAATTATTTGCTAAAGTCTGTATGGTGCCTTGGTGGCCTGTATACAGTAGCCAGCACAAATATCAAACGGGATTTATCATTTACACTACATAACATTACGTAAAGCACCAAAACTTCAAAAGAATTATATTCTAAACTAGACTTCTGAGTAATATGGAAGATATTATTATAAATTATAGCAACCCCTCCCCCTTTGCCTTTCAGACGCGGCTCGTGTTTATAACAATAATCTTGAGGGGTGGACTCATTTAAAGTAATGTAATCGTCAGGTTTTAGCCAGGTTTCTGTCAAACACAGCATATCTAGATTATGATCTGTAATCATATCATTAACAATAAGTGCTTTTGGGGGAAGGGATCGAATATTCAGCTGCCTGAGCTTTATCATTTGTTCATCTGTATTATATCTGTTTTTTATTTGTTGGACATCAATTAAATTTTTACCCTTAAATGGTTTTGATGTTTTTTTGTATTTACTAATTCATGGAACAGACACAGTCTCTATGTGATAATATCTAGGTGAAAGAGTCTCTATGTGTTGGGATTTATCTGACTTCTGTGACGTGAGACAGCTAGCAGACGGTCGGTTAAGCCAGTCCGTCTGCTTCCTGACCTGGGCCTCAGTTAGTCAAGGTTCAACTCTAAGACTATGTGCCAAATTACTAGAGAGAAGAGCGGCACCATCCCAGGAAGGATGGATGCCATCTTTTTTTAACAGGTCAGGTCTGCCCCAAAAGCTTTTCCAATTGTCTATGAACCCTATGTTATTTTGCAGACACCACTTAGACAACCAGCCATTGAGTGATGATAGTCTGCTAAGTATCTCATCACTCCTTCTAACGGGGAGGGGACCAGAGCAAAAAACTTTAGCTGCCATCGTATTTGCAAGTTCACACACCTCTTTAATGTTAATTTTGGTGATCTCCGACTAGCGAAGTCGAACATCATTAGTGCCGACATGAATAATAATTTTAGAGAATTTACGATTAGCATTAGCCAGCACTTTTAAATTTGCTTTGATGTCAGGCGCTCTGGCTCCCGGTAAACATGTGACTATGGTATATTGACAAAAGTATTGGGACACCCCTCCAAATCATTGAATTCAGGTTTTCCAATCACTTCCATGGCCAAAGGTACATAAAATCAAGCACCTAGGTATGCAGACTGCTTCTACAAACATTTGTAAAAGAATAGGTCTCTCTCAGGAGCTCAGTGAATTCAAGCGTGGTACCATGATAGGTTGCCACCTGTGCAACAAGTCCATTCGTTAAATTTCCTCACTACAAAATATTCCACTGTCAGCTGTTAGTGGTATTATAACAAAGTGGAAGCATTTGGGAACAACAGCAACTCAGCCATGAAGTGGTAGGCCACGTAAAATCACAGAGCAGGGTCAGCACATGTTGAGGCACACAGTGCGCAGAAGTCGCCAACTTTCTGCAGAGTCAATAGCTACAGACCTCCAAACTTTGTGTGGCCTTCAGATTAGCTCAAGAACAGTGCTTAGAGAGCTGGAAGACTGTTCCAGAGTTTAGGTGCTAAATAGGAAAAGGATTGACCGCCTGCAGTTGATTTTGATATTCTAGGTATTATCAACTGGCCAGAATTTTGAGACCGCAATAGACATGATGGAGTATAATGCGTTAACAGCTCGCTCAAGTACTGGGGAGCTAAGCCATTTAGTGCTTTGTAAGTAATAAGCAAGAGTTTAAAATTTATACAATGTTTAATAAGGGAGCATTTTGGACCAGCTGCAGTTTATTTATTAAGCATGCAGGGCAACCACCCAGTAGAGCATTACAATAATCTAGCCTTGAGGTCATGAACGCATGAACTAACTGTTCAGCATTTTGCATTGAAAGCATGTGCCGTAATTTAGATATATTTTTAAGATGGAAGAACGCAGTTTTACAGATGCTAGAAACGTGGCTTTCAAATGAGAGATTGGTATAAAAGAGCACACCCAGGTTCCTAACTGATGACGAGGACTTGACAGAGCAGCCATCAAGTGTTAGAGAGTATTCTAGGTTACTACGTGCAGAGGTTTTTTGTCCAATAATTAAAAATTCTGTTTTTTCAGAATTAAATTTTAGGAAATTACTAGTCATCCAATTTTTTATATCAGCTATGCATTCCGTTAATCTTGTGAATTGGTAAGTTTTGTCAGGGCGCGAAGAAATATAGAGCTGATCGTCAGCATAACAATGAAAACTAACACCATGCTTCCTAATGATATCTCCCAAGGGTAGCATGTACAGGGTGAAAAGCAACGGTCCTAGCACTGAGCATTGCGGTACTCCATACTGAACTTGTGATCGGTGTGACAGCTCTTCATTTACTGCTACAAACTAATAACGGTCAGATAAGTATGATTTAAACCATGCCAATGCAATTCCACTAATGCCAACATAATTTGAGAGTCTTTTCAAAAGAATGTTGTGGTCGATAGTATCGAATGCAGCGCTAAGATCGAGTAACACTAATAGCGAGATACAACCACGATCAGATGATAAGAGCAAATTATTTGCAACTCTAATGAGAGCAGTCTCAGTACTATGATACGGTCTAAATCCTGACTGGAAATCCTCACAGATACCATTTCTTTCTAAAAAAGAGCATAGTTGTAAGGATACTGCCTTTTCTAGTATTTTTTACAGAAAGGGTAGATTTGAGATTGGCCTGTAATTGACTAATTCTGTAGGATCAAGTTGCGTTTTTTTAATAAGAGGTTTAATAATAGCCAGCTTAAAGGTTTTTGGTACATATCCTAATGACAAGGATGAGTTAATGATATTAAGAAGAGGATCTATGACCTCTGGAAGCATCTCTTTCAGTAGCTTAGTTGGTATGGGGTCGAGCATGCATGTAAAGGCAGGCATCCCAAAACTTTTTGCAATATAGTGTATATGGTGATGAGTCAGTTATATTTAGCAATATGAAGAAAAAGGTATGATAGTAAATAGAGATTCAAAACAAAGCTATATGGAGATACAATTGCAACCCACTCAGCTGCAAGGCTGACAGGAACCAGAAGCAGTATCACAGCAGCGTTACGGCCATTTCACATCGCAATGAGTGCATTCGCACCGGGAGCAGGAGCAGTGCATGAGCGCCAAGCAGGAGCGTCGCGGGAACAGCAGTGAATCTGGGGTTTCGGTGCCAAGTCTATTTTTGCTGCGCTGCTCATGCTCGATTAAAGTGAAAGCTCAATTTTGATGGACAAACCAAATATGTTTTCCAACAAAAAGTGCTCAAAATGCACAGAATAAGCATGTCTAGTGTGTTTTAACAATAACTGGAGTATGTTATAAAAGAAAATGACGAATCAAAATTTTTTAGAGAAGATTTAGCCATTTAAACTGGTTTTTAATTAGTCAGTTTGGGTGAAGTATAATGTATTATAAAAACTAAAGTAAACTACCCAGAAAATATGACATATAAACTTTCTTTTTTATTTTATTATATGTAATACACAGACAGCAAATCAAACTTGAGTATGTAGCTAACACCACATTGGTAAATCACTAGGGACACACCCTAAAAAAAGGGGGAAAAAGTGTACACTAATACACATAGGGCTACAGTGTGAGATGCTTTACGCGCCTCATGGCAACCCACATGTCTAATGGCTAGATCTGCTTGGGAGTATACTGCATAGGCAGATCTATTCCGCCAAGACCAAGCATTTCTTATACTCAAACAAAACCAAAGGTGCACATAGCTAGCATACATGTGGCTCCTATGGCTCTTCAGAACAGCAGCAGTACATGTGTTTTGGTCGTAGATATGCTGGGGGGTTTGGGGTAGTAGCAGTAGCAAGTCCCGTACTTCCTCTGCAGCAGCAGCAGCAGCAGTAGCATAGCAGATCTATTCCGCCATGACCAAATTTTAGGGGTGTAAAGATTCATCGTTAATCGCGATATAAAAATGCGACGATATGTATCGTTGATGTAAATGATATGATTCGTGATATAGAGTTGTTTTATCCAAGGCTCAACTTGCTGTATTTATAAGGTATAATTCACCCAGAAATGTAAATTCTATCATGTACTCACTGTCATGTCGTTTCGTTTAACTTCGAAACACAAATGAAGATGTTTTTTATGAAACCTCCATTTAAAGTCCATTCATCTAAAACTTAAAAGATCCAAAAAATGTCATAAAGGCATCATAAAAATAACTAATCGAGTGGTCTAATCCAAATCCAAGTCTTCTGAAGAGACACGATGGCTTTATAAGATGAACAGATTTACAACAACGCGCATATTGTAGTAAACATGAACGTTCAGAATCTTGAGAGATGAGCGAAAACAACATGAGAGTGAGTAAATGCAGAATTTAAATTTTTGGATGAGCCAAACATTTACAGTTTGGGAATAGTCATTTTGACATGCTTTCTTGCGATTAGAACTGTGTTTGATTGCATTGATCATCTGAAGCGCATGCGCTGCCGGAACAGAACTCCTCAAAGTGAAAGCGCAAACATCATTTAAAGCGACACTCCTCAAAGTGAAATCACCAGATCATATTTAGTTTAAGTAGTATGATTATTCAAAGCATTTTATATTGTTTATTCTTATATGTATAGTGCATTAATAGCGGGAGGGGCAGGACATAGCGAGCACCAGCAGAGTTGCGAGCACTGGTAGAGTGTAATGCAATGACTGCATTGAAAGCGAGTAAGTACTGCGTGAGAAAAAAAAAAAAAGTTTACGGAGTTTCAGTGACATTACTACATTAAACGACTATATAATGTTGAATATAATGTATAATAATGCAATGGGGGAATATTTGTGGGTCCTGATAATAATACAATAATAATAATATTACTTTTATAATAATAAAAAAGTAAAAATAAAAACTCTCTTCCTCTCTGGATTAAAATATCGTGATACATATCGTATCATGAGTTCAGTATCGTGATTTGTATCGAATCATGACACAAGTGTATCGTTACACCCCTGCCAAATATATCAACATTTTTCAGTACATTATTTACTCTGTACTTAATTTCCTAATGACTTTGTGTGAGCCACAGTTTAAGACTGTTTTTGTTTTGACCTCTATATCTTAAAAAATAGTGAATTTGAAAACAGGCACAGGTCATCAACGATTGGATTAATATTTATAAACTAACCCCTGGGAGCTATAACTTGGTATACATTCCCTATTCATTATACTCTTTGGGGAATATTTGTTTTATTTACTTAGCATTACACCTGCTGTTGTTATCAAACTTCAGATTAAAGTGGAAGTTGTTTGTGCCTGATGTTGTAAAGGCTGCTTTACTTCTATTAAAGGTTTTTTTTCCCTCATCTAACTCTGCAATTGATTGTTCTCATGGAAAGTTCATGCACACTGACTGCACTGGGATGCAGTAGATCCCGCAGAACAGAAAAAAAGATGGTCCTCTGTGACATTGTTCTAAATGAACAGTTCAAGGTAATTTGCTTTTTTTGTTGCTTATGAATTTGTTTCCCAGGAATTTCTAGGCAGATCATTGCCATTTGGAATGTGCTGTATGCAGCCTTTAGTTGAGAAATAATTATGAGGACAATACAGAGTGCAGCAGTGACACAAACAGGCAATGAATCCAACGTATATCGTTATGTAACCTTGTGTTATTTTAAAACATTTATTCCCCCTTTTCAATTTTAAGCGTAATTTGAATTTGAATGACAGGAAGATTCAAATATGTAGTTCAAAGAAATGTAACACAAGAAATAATAAGTGTTCTTCCACACTGGTCCACAAAGGTTGATCTGCTGTTAATCTACAATGTGAAGCTGCATTCTGGAACTGCGGGAAAATGGCTAGGAAATGTGGATAGGAAAAACCTTGATCCCATGTGTTAAACATCCTGCATTGTTGTCACATGATCTCAGAATATGGCATGTTAATTCTTGACAGCCATTCAGACATCAGTTCGAAATAATAACTGTTATTTTTCATTTTGAATTACTTTAAAAAATATCTAATCAAACTAGAAGTCAAATAGATGTTATCATGGAGTTATCAGGGCTGTAATTACTTTGAATTCATCCATCACACTGGAAATGGAAGGTCAGGTCAACCGCATTATGCTGTGGTATAAGCATATCTGATGTATACTGATAATTTGGCTAATTTAATACTCTACTGTATGTCAGTGGTTCTCATACTTCTCAAATCTGAACATGCCATGTATTAATGTAGATAATTCTGCTGCAAAAACTACATCAGACTAGCATTTTGCCAATCAATAGAAGAGTCCTATCAGAGCAACATCTAAAACACACACACACCTACGCAACAGTAACATTTAAAGGTTTTGCAATCCAGTTCAAACACATTATTTTGCAAATCATTCCAAATGTGGAAATTCAAATTCAAATCCACTAATACCTAATAATAACTATATTTAGGTGCAATGTGTGTGCAATGTAGTCTTAAAACATCCATCTTTTTAGAAGAGCTTTGAACTTCTATGTCTGGTTTTGTTTATGAATCCAGATAAAAGCAGAAAATCGAGCTCAGACTGTAAGGGCAAACAGAATAATATCTTGCCATTTGTTGATCAGCCCAGTTTTTGGCATCTATTTTTTTTCACATGGGAATAAAATTATGGTGTGTGCACTTGTAGGTAAACATTGCCTACTAATGCACTTTGCTATACACTGCAGAAGGAGTAAATACATTTACAGTGGGGAGAACAAGTATTTGATACACTGCCGATTTTGCAGGTTTGCCCACTTACAAAGCATGTAGAAGTCTTAAATTTTTATCATAGGTACTCTTCAACTGTGAGTGACGGAATCTAAAACAAAAATCCAGAAAATCACATTGTATGATTTTTAAGTAATTAATTTGCATTTGATTGCATGACATAAGTATTTGATACATCAGAAAAGCAGAACTTAATATTTGGTACAGAAACATTTGTTTGCAATTACAGAGATCATACGTTTCCTGTAGTTCTTGATCAGGTTTGCACACACTGCAGCAGGGATTTTGGCCCACTCCTCCATACAGACGGACTTTCAGTTCCCTCCAAAGATTTTCTATTGGGTTCAGGTCTGGAGACTGGCTAGGCCACTCCAGGACCTTGAGATGCTTCGTACGGAGCCACTCCTTAGTTGCCCTGGCTGTGTGTTTCGGGTCGTTGTCATGCTGGAAGACCCAGCCACGACCCATCTTCAATGCTCTTACTGAAGGAAGGAGGTTGTTGGCCAAGATCTCGCGATACATGGCCCCATCCATCCTCCTCCATGCTTCACGGTTGGGATGGTGTTCTTGGGGTTGTACTCATCCTTCTTCTTCCTCCAAACACGGTGAGTGGAGTTTAGACCAAAAAGCTCTATTTTTGTCTCATCAGACCACATAATCTTCTCCCATTCCTCCTCTGGATCATCCAGATGGTCATTGGCAAACTTCAGACGGGCCTGGACATGCGCTGGCTTGAGCAGGGGGACCTTACGTGCCCTGCAGGATTTTAATCCATGATGGCGTAGTGTGTTACTAATGGTTTTCTTTGAGACTGTGGTCCCAGCTCTCTTCAGGTCATTGACCAGGTCCTGCCGTGTAGTTCTGGGCTGATCCCTCACCTTCCTCATGATCGTTGATGCCCCATGAGGTGAGATCTTGCATGGTGCCCCAGACCAAGGGAGATTGACCGTCATCTTGAACTTCTTCCATTTTCTAATAATTGCGCCAACAGTTGTTACCTTCTCACCAAGCTGCTTGCCTATTGTCCTGTAGCCCATCCCAGCCTTGTGCAGGTCTACAATTTTATCCCTGATGTCCTTACACAGCTCTCTGGTCTTGTGGAGAGGTTGGAGTCTGTTTGATTGAGTGTGTGGACAGGTGTCTTTTATACAGGTAACGAGTTCAAACAGGTGCAGTTAATACAGGTAATGAGTGGAGAACAGGAGGGCTTCTTAAAGAAAAAGGTCTGTGAGAGCCGGAATTCTTACTGGTTGGTAGGTGATCAAATACTTATGTCATGCAATAAAATGCAAATTAATTATTTAAAAATCATACAATGTGATTTTCTGGATTTTTGTTTTAGATTCCGTCTCTCACAGTTGAAGTGTACCTATGATAAAAATTACAGACCTCTACATGCTTTGTAAGTGGGCAAACCTGTAAAATCGGCAGTGTATCAAATACTTGTTCTCCCCACTGTACATTTAATCATTTAACAGACACTTTTATCTAAAGCGACTTACATATATACACTTACATATAATAGAATAATATGTGTTAGTATTAATGGCGCAAGTAAGATTACTATGCAAGTATGCCATTCTGAACACAGACTCTGAAACTCAGCAGGTGAGTTCGGGTGTATGATTATGTTTGTTGAATCTCTGGTTTGATGACTGATTTGCAAATAGGTGGCAGAAAACATACCTGAAAAGACTGTCAACTTGCATGAGTAATAAAATAGCACTTGTGCGTTTGGTTCATTATATTTAGCTACTGCTTTTGTAATATTTCTCCAGTCACAGAGTCAGGTTACCATGGAATTCTTGAAAACAGTTCGTTTCTGGCTGAATGCAGTCTTTCTCACAGTATTTGCTGCATGCACATTAAGCATAATCGTCTGTCTACCTCATACAGCGCGTTCCCTAGCAGATTTCCATAGATTACACACTAAATTGCATTTTGGAAAGGAACCACTGAAGGATATGTTGTTTTCATTGGCTCTGTCTCGCACCCTTAGAGCTGGACAGCTCACTAGAGCCAACTGACAGTATACACTCAACTCATATGTAAAACATACGCTGAAGCTGTGGCCGCCTAGGAAAAGTAAGCAGCCAGGATGTCTGTTTTTTTCCCCTCTATGGTGGTTGAAAGAGCCAAAAATGACTTAAATTGGGGATTTCACAAATTAAAATGGTACAGATTGTTTGCAACTGTATAGGAAAAAGTAATTTGAGGTTAATCTTTACTTTAGACCAAAACTCACCTATGGAATAAAAACTGACTCACTCAGCTAATTTGCAAAGGATATATGTGTCACCATATATAGATCTGAGCTTGTAAAAAAAATTCCCAGGGAGTCCAATAATAGATTGTAGCCAGGTACATATACTCAGTCTTCTTCACCTTGACCACCAATACGTTTGGCTTATGACCAATGGCACTATAGACATCTTTTTCTCTGACAGCGAGACTGTAGCAAAGTTGACATAATTTGCATTCATGAGAGGTGAAAAAAGGTTCAGCGTATTCTGAAGCTTACCAATCAATTTAGACCATAATGTTTGTACACAGCAAGGAGAAATTGCACATCATCTTTGTTAGCATAGCCATTTTTGCAGAAGTCAGCATTATATGGATTTAAAGTGCCCTATATTATGCTTTTTTTTAAGGTTCCTAATTTTGTTTTGGATGTCAAACATTTTCTCATAATATATGTTGCACATCAACTAAATTTTTTAATTTTGCCAAAAGGCAACAAGTTTGCAGCACTGTATTTGAATGGTAGCGAAATCATATTCATCAAGGTAGGGTTGCACCAGCCATTCATAAGTTATTGCCTAAATTGGAATGTAACGCTGTATCCTGTATTTTCACTCACTAATTGGGAAGTCTTGTATGTTGTTACACTGCATTTATGAGCGTTATCCTGGTTTCATGTTTCTCATCTCTGCCTGTATTCTGGATTACACTTTTTGCCTGTAGTTTCTGCCCTGTTGCTTATTTGGATTGTTTGCCCGTGTGTTTGACCCTTTCGTTATAAGGATAACAATTCTGGATTGTCCCAATAAATCTGCATTTGGATCTTCAACCCAAGTCTCGGAGCAGTTCGTAATAACTAGCTAGTTTTTAACTAACTTTGTACTTTATTCAGCAACATTTGTTATTAAGGCAGAATGTAGCTAGTAGGTCATAAGCGCTCCGTAAAGTTATTCATAGTCACAAGATATGACTTTTACCCTCAATCCAATAGCAGCCTTCAGATACGAGAGCAGAAGTTGATGAAATGCTGTGAATTTCAGTTTATCCTTCATTCCAATTTATTTTGCCAAAGGTAACTAACGGTAAAAAGTTTCCATTGAATACAATATAACTAAATCATGAATACCATAATAGATATTTCTATATGTAAATAACATTCAGAAAATGTATTTGAATTTAATGAAAATCAGTCAATAAATGCTGATAAAAAAATAAAAAAATAAATAAAAAATAAAAAAAAAACCATTAATGACATTAATTTATTTTATTTGAAATGCACAACACGGACCGTCTCGGTTGCGTATGTAACCCTCGTTCCCTGAAGGAAGGGAACGGAGACGTTACGTCAGTTACTGACGGAATGGGGGTTTCACTTAGAAGCCTATCACCTTCGAGTTCTACAAAACAAGCCAATGGCATGAGAATGCCAGGGGTCTGCAGAATTTGCATAGCGCAACTCCGCCCCACCTCGTGGGTATAAAAGGAGCTGTGCGGCAATCTCACATTATGTTTGCCTGCTGAGAAGCCGAGGCTGAGCGCCCCGGCCGTACCAGCGGCACAGCGGTTGTGGCATGGGGACGTAACGTCTCCATTCCCTTCCTTCAGGGAACGAGGGTTACATACGTAACCGAGACATTCCCTTTCAGTCAGTTCACTACGAGTTACGTCAGTTACTGACGGAATGGGGGTTCCCAATTCAATCTCGCCACAACGGCTGTCTTCCAGCGTCCTGCGCTGACCTGAGCTTCCTGAGTCTCTAGCACGAACGAGGGGCTAGGCTCAACGCCAATACCAAGGTACACTGGGAAGCGTATCCCTCGTGGAGAAATGCAACACAATGCCTGCCCGTAGGGAGGACTTAGGAATACACATATGACCCACGTATGGGCTGCATATGGAGCACTCTGGGGTATCCAGCCGCAGGTGGAATGTTTCCACCCCAGGAGTGGCAAGGTGTCTTGCCAAGGGAAGACACGTGCTTGGAGAGACTTACCTTGGAAATACACATGTGGGGGTTATCCAACGGGGGAACCATGCACATGGGGGCACCTAGCCTAACACGAGGGCTGACCAACCAGCCATGCACTCTGTTGTCGGCGTCAACAGAGCTGGAGGAACTCAGGGCTTACTGAGAAACTCACCTGAGTGAAAATGCGCACGCATCCAGTCCTTGGAGTGGAATGGCACAGCAAGCGATGACACCTGAGCCTGTCCAGTTACTGGCCACTTGGAGCGAGTACACTACACGGAGATTATAAAATCTCGCAAAAGTGTTGGGTGTTGCCCAGCCTGCAGCTCTACAAATGTCTGTTAGCGAGGCGCCATGCGCTAAAGCCCAAGAGGAGGCTACACTCCTAGGGGGCACCCCTAGGGGGCATGGCAGGCCCTGAACCTGATATGCCAGGACAATGGTGTCCACTATCCAGTGAGACAACCTCTGCTTGGAGAGAGCCTGCCCTTTCTGCTACCCTCCGTAACAAAGAGCTGGTCTGAGGTCCTGAAACACTGTGTCCTGTCTACGTAAGCGTGAAGGGCACGTACTGGACAGAGCAGTGCCAAGGCTGGGTCTGCCTCCTCCAGGGGCAGCGCTTGCAGATTCATCACCTGATCCCTGAAAGCAGTGGTGGGAACCTTTGGCACGTATCCAGGCTGGGGTCTCAAGATCACTTGACAATTAGCTGGCCCAAATTCCAGGCACGCTTCGTCAACCGAAAATGCCTGCAGGTCCCCTACCCTCTTGATGGAAGCCAGGGCAATCAAGGGAACCACTTTCATCGAAAGGAACTTTAACTCAATGGACTGCAAGGACTCAAAGGAGCTCTCTGCAGGGCAGATAAAACCACTGCGAGGTACCAAGAGGGCATCTGTAGAGGGCGAGGTGGATTTATCCTCCTTGCTCCTCTAAGGAACCTGCTGACCAGGTCGTGCTGTCCTACCATTTTAGAGTCCACCAGGTCGTGGTGAGCTGATATTGTGGCCACATAAACCTTCAGGGTGGAGGGAGACAGCCTTCGCTCCAACCCTTCTTGGAGGAAGGAGAGCACGGACCCGATCGGGCATTTCCTGGGGACTTCTCGGCGAGAAGAGCACTAAATCAAATCAAATCACCTTTATTTATATAGCGCTTTTTACAATGCCAATTGTTTCAAAGCAGCTTCACAGTGGTAACAGGAAAATAATGCAACAGAATTTGATTCGGCTGTACAGCCGCTCTGGTGAAAACGGTGATGTCATCCAGCTCATTTCAATTATCATATAGTGTCAATGCGGGCAGATCAGTAATATAGTTGAAATTTAAGTGTCCCCAACTGAGCAAGCCAAAAGCCAGGTGACGAAGAGGTTCCACTTCAACGCATAGGCCTGTCTCATGGACAAGGCCCTAACAGAAGTGATGGTAGCCACCACCTGAGGTGGTAGGGTACTCAAACCTGCCGCGTCCCGTCCAGGGCCCACACGTGTAGGTTCCATAGATCGGGACGTGGGTGCCAGAGGGTGCCCCGTCTCTGAGAAAGGAGGTCCTTCCTCAGAGGGATCGATCAGGGAGGGGCTGTCGCAAGGAGTATGAGTTCGGAGAACCAGGTCCGGCCGGGCCAATATGGGGCGACCAAAAGGACCTGCTCCTTGTCCTCCCTGATCTTGCACAGAACCTGTGTGAGAAGGCTCACTGGGGGAAACGCATACTTGCGTAGGCCCCGCGGACAGCTGTGCACTAGTGCATCCGTGCCGAGGGTCCCCTTGGTCAGGGAATAAAACCAGCGGCAATGGGAAGAGTCGTGGGAGGCAAACAGATCTACCAAGCTCCCAAAAACTGAACCAGCGGGGTCATGCGAACGACAGGCGTACCCACGATGGGGCAGCGAGGCGGAATGACCGGCCCAGACGTGGGAGGCATTGGAGAGTCCCAAGGTGTGGGCGGGGTCATGTTCCACGTCCTGACAGAGGAGGCCAGGGAAGGACCAGCGTTTTGTGGCAGCCTCCTCTGACAGGGGTCTGGCAACAGAGGGGGGCTAGAGCGGCGAGGTGTTGCGTCGCACACTGTCATCTGCGCCCTCTTGGAGCTTGGAGGTAGGGAAGTCAGTTCTAAAATATTGGTTACCGCCGGCCGTGATGCCAGCGGTAGAGAACAAAAGATTCTCCCCCGGCCCTCCACCGGGGGAAGGAGTGGTCCTGCTACCATCTCCTGAAAAGAACTGACACCTATCTCTGAGCTGCCCGTCTCAGGAGTGCTGCTTAGCCTGGCATTTGGCAGGCTTAGGGGCAGAGACGGGATGCGCCACCTTACTGCGACCTCTTCCGCGCTATGGCCCGGGTGAAGGCTGCTGCTGGGCTGAGCGGGAGGCCTGACGCGGCCTGACCCACAGCTCTGTAGGCCTCTGCCACTAAGGTGGACGAAAACCCACAGGCTTTGGACGGGCGCTTGGGATCACCACGCCAGGCAGAGGCGCTCTGAGGATGCAGCTGCATCGCAACAGAGTGCTCCACTGGGAGAATCCCCGCATACCCTTTAGCCTCCATCGAGGGTAGTGAAGGCTGAGGTCTCACCAGGATGATTACAGGCAATAAAAGGTGCCCTCCATGAACTGGTAACTTCCTCATGCACCTCTGGGAAGAATGGCCCTGGGGGCGGTAGCAGGCGATCAGCATGCCTCGTGCCCAGGAACCAATCGTCCAGCCTCGAACGCTTGGGCTAAGGTGGAGGGTTCCAGTCCAGCCCAATGTTCACAGCTGCCCGAGAAAGCATGGCTGTCAGCTCTGGATCAGACTCGGGCAACGCTGGCGCTCCCGAAGGAGGCAGCGCAGCCGAACCTTTATCTCCAGAGGACTCAGGCCCGCCTTGTGATGCAGCAATCAACATCCTACCATCCACTGGAGCCCCGAATGAAACGCTGGGTCCCTGATGTGAGGGACCAGCCATCTCAATCGGAAGCTCACCAGCTTGCGATGTGGAAGGGGGTGTGGCCCGAGGAATGTTCGTCGGGTTGACCCACACCATAACCCTCAGATCACCCTGGCCATCAGCCAAAGTAGGTCCTCGCGAAGAGCAACTAGATTGGGGTATGACAGAGGGGACTCTACCCCTTCTGAGGTCACTGAGTCTTGATCTAAGCATCGCGATGGTCATATTCCTGCAGTGAAAACATGACTCATTCACGAGCGCTGCCTCAGCGTGATTAAAGCCCAAACACGCTAGACAGCGCTCGTGGCTGTCAGACGGATGAATGACGCGACCGCACCCAGAAACACACGGGCGAGACATCTTGAAAAGGACGTGCCCATGTAGCTCTTTTAGAAGAGGAAAAACTCTGCAGCAGCGCCGAAGCGCCCAGGGAGAACACACACACTCTGTGGCAGATCACTGCACAGATCAGCAGCAGGAATGTGGAACTCGCTGGAACGCGCCCTAACACCGACACCGCTGAAGAGTCGCTCGTCTTGTAGAGAAAAGCTCAGAAGGCAAGTGATGCACTCAGCTCCGAAGCAGAAACATAATGCGAGATTGCCGCGCAGCTCCTTTTATACCCACGAGGTGGGGCGGAGTTGCGCTATGCAAATTCCGCAGACTCATGGCATTCTCATGCCATTGGCTCGTTTTGTAGAACTCAAAGGGGATAGGCTTCTAAGCGAAACCCCCATTCCGTCAGTAACTGACATAACTCGTAGTGTACTGACAGAAAGGGAATGACACACACACAGTGCTGGCCTGTTTAGGGCGGGTTCGTGTTGAAGAGCCGCTAACAAAGTAATTTATTTACATAATGTTCTCTCTCTTAAAATGTAAGCGAGTGTAAATGTCAGCAGCATCATACATGTCTAAAGAATTGAAGTTTGTCGGGTAAAACAAGAGCTTATTGATGCAGTTCACTCAGTCTGCTATTTTATTCCAACCGTTACTCCTGATTAGAGGCTTCCGTGAATATTTAGTTTATACGTAGAGTTACGCTTCAACTATGTTTAATGGTGCAACACAAAAATATTTAGTAGTACTTAAGTTAGTGCCCATTTACTTCAAAACTAGGCTAATGCATAGCTAATGCAACCGGCCCTTGCTGAATCATGTATAAGTTGGTGCATAAAAAAGCACTTCTGCGCTGCAAAATATTAGTGTTGCATGACTAAACTAAAATGTAACCCCACATATATTACATATTTATTGAAGCCTCAATCAGGAATAACAGTTATTGATTTGACTTAAAGGGATAGTTCACCCAAAAATGAAAATTCTGTCATTATTTACTCACCCTCAAGTTCTTCCAAACCTGTATAAATTTATTTGTTCTGCTGAATACAAAGTAAGATATTTCGAAAAATGTTTGTAACCAAGCAGATCTCGGCAGCCAATAACTACACTGAAAGAAATTACCATAGTGGGAAAAAAATACTATGGTAGTCAATGATGATTGACTACCATAGTATTTTTTCCCGCTATGGAAATTTCTTTCTTCTGCTGAAAACAAAGGAAGATATTTGGAAGAATGTTTGTAACCAAGCAGATATCCATTGCCATTGACTACCATAGTGGTAAAAAAAATAAAATACTATGGTAGTCAATGGCTGCCGAGATTTGCTTGGTTACAAACATTCTTCCAAATATCTTCCTTTGTGTTCAGCAGAAGAAAGAAATTCATACAGGTTTGGAACAACTTGAGGGTGAGTAAATGATGACAGAATATATACACTCACCTAAAGGATTATTAGGAACACCTGTTCAATTTCTCATTAATGCAATTATCTAATCAACCAATCACATGGCAGTTGCTTCAATGCATTTAGGGGTGTGGTCCTGGTCAAGACAATCTCCTGAACTCCAAACTGAATGTCAGAATGGGAAAGAAAGGTGATTTAAGCAATTTTGAGCGTGGCATGGTTGTTGGTGCCAGACGGGCCGGTCTGAGTATTTCACAATCTGCTCAGTTACTGGGATTTTCACGCACAACCATTTCTAGAGTTTACAAAGAATGGTGTGAAAAGGGAAAAACATCCAGTATGCGGCAGTCCTGTGGGCGAAAATGCCTTGTTGATGCTAGAGGTCAGAGGAGAATGGGCCGACTGATTCAAGCTGATAGAAGAGCAACTTTGACTGAAATAACCACTCGTTACAACCGAGGTATGCAGCAAAGCATTTGTGAAGCCACAACACGCACAACCTTGAGGCGGATGGGCTACAACAGCAGAAGACCCCACCGGGTACCACTCATCTCCACTACAAATAGGAACAAGAGGCTACAATTTGCACGAGCTCACCAAAATTGGACAGTTGAAGACTGGAAAAATGTTGCCTGGTCTGATGAGTCTCGATTTCTGTTGAGACATTCAGATGGTATAGTCAGAATTTGGCATAAACAGAATGAGAACATGGATCCATCATGCCTTGTTACCACTGTGCAGGCTGGTGGTGGTGGTGTAATGGTGTGGGGGATGTTTTCTTGGCACACTTTAGGCCCCTTAGTGCCAACTGGGCATCGTTTAAATGCCACGGCCTACCTGAGCATTGTTTCTGACCATGTCCATCCCTTTATGACCACCATGTACCCATCCTCTGATGGCTACTTCCAGCAGGATAATGCACCATGTCACAAAGCTCGAATCATTTCAAATTGGTTTCTTGAACATGACAATGAGTTCACTGTACTAAAATGGCCCCCACAGTCACCAGATCTCAACCCAATAGAGCATCTTTGGGATGTGGTGGAACGGGAGCTTCGTGCCCTGGATGTGCATCCCACAGATCTCCATCAACTGCAAGATGCTATCCTATCAATATGGGCCAACATTTCTAAAGAATGCTTTCAGCACCTTGTTGAATCAATGCCACGTAGAATTAAGGCAGTTCTGAAGGCGAAAGGGGGTCAAACACAGTATTAGTATGGTGTTCCTAATAATCCTTTAGGTGAGTGTATATATATGATTCAGGTTACCAAATATTATACAATGGCTGCAACAAGCTGAAATGTGATGCATGAAATTACAAACACCCATATTAACTGGAATCAGTAAAGGAAGACATTATATTATGGGACGTGTATGACTAATAGCTAAATTATGCATTAAGAGCCAATGCTGTAATAAAGTAGGTACCATGTTTATTTCAAACTAGCCATAAAAAAACCTACCTGCAGTTTGTCAAAACCCCACCTGACTCTGATATGACTAACTGGGAAAATATCCTGTAGACGGAGCTAAATTGGCCAACATTGTATGTGTCTGAGGGTTGGTGAGGTGTGTATATGATTGCATATGAGCACAGGGCATGCAGAGCCATTTAGATCCACTGACATTGTTTAGCTCTCACGCCTTTAGATATTGATTTTATGCCCAGCCCAGCTAATATTCACAGATTCACAGAGAAATTTTTGTTAGCCCTTTAGTGCAGAATATTTAGTGTTCTAGATCAGTGATTCCAAACGACGAGTGCATGTAACCCAGGGGATACTTCAGCAGGCTCCAGGATGTATACATGGAAAGATTTTAGTCTTATCTTTTTGTTAAAACCATTAAACAGAAATTAAGACTTTTTTATGAATCTAAATAAAAAACTATAAGAAAATGACAAATTTACAGATTCGCTTACACATTCACTTACTCATATGACTTATTTCCACATCACAACACGCTTTCCTTATTTTTTCCTATCAAATGTCTCAGCAAATTGCACTGATCTCAAATTAAATGCAGTTTAAATAAATACCAGATTATATATTTCTGCTTCAGTTTTGAAAGAAGGCAACATGCAAAATCAATGTTGACAATATATATTTTTAGTTTAAATGTGAATCATTGTAATAATGAATATTTTGATCATTTTAATGATACTGCTAAATGCTCTCTAGTAGGAGTTCAACGAATACAATAATGGTTTGGTGTTGATGAAGGAGTGCTTGAGTACTACTGTTAGGTTAAATAAGAGAAAAACCAACGAGGTTGCTCTAAATAGCTGAATAATCATTGCTGAATTAGTAAATAACATATTAAAAATATATATCATATATTTTGTACAATTTATAATATTTACCTTTTTGATATTTATATACTTGATATATAACTCAATTGTATTTTCTCTTTCTTTCTCTCTCTCTTTCTATTTTTTATCATGCACTCCACCGTACTACTTTCCAAATGGGCTGTATTGACTGATTCTCCTAATGATGTTCCTAAGGGAGGACCTGCTATGCTAAAGGGTGGACATGTAACCATGAGCTTCTGGATTTTTTTAGGGTCATTAAAATAACAGAGGGCTTTCCTTTTGTTGAAGAAAAAGAGGAAACTGCAATTTGTCAAAGTTTTAGCACCACTATGCCATTAATTTACATATAGTCCAACTGTCCCTAATGATTAATGTGCTCTTCAAAACGCAAACTAGAGCTTACAAATGATTTCACCCTTCAGGAAAGCTGAGCAAAAGTGTTTTCATAAAAGCCAGTATTATCACATGGATGATAAATGAAGAAGACCACTGGACTAAAAATTGCAATACAGGGTTCAGATGATCTATAAATGATATTGTGTTTACAAGCTCTGGTTATTAAGGGCATGTACTAGTCCATGTTTAGTACTGAGTACACAAATGCAACTAGTTTTCCTTGAAATTCAGCACAGTTATCAGTGATTGTATGTTCATTTATGCACAACATGAAAACTTTTGCATGTGGTAATTTGATTTGTAAAACTACACATAATATATAACATTATATGCTTTTGTATACTGTTAAATATAGGATAAATATAATACTTCCACTTCAGTCATATGGCAAAATAAGCTAACAGTACGGCTGAAGTTACATTTCTTTTTAGTTTTGCACATAGACAAACACTTTCCTAGTGTATTCTCACATGAATCAACTGCAGATTGAGAGAGTGCAGAGGCCTTTGTAAGAGTGATTGAAATTGAGCTGAACTCATAGAAAACTGAAGGCATGTGAGGATTGTATGAGAATCTTTTCTCTCCTGAGTGGATGTCCACGGGTCCTTCTCATCTGCTCAAGAGTGGAGTGTGAAATATCACACACTCCAGAGCTCCCTGGAGACCTGATGTCTGATGTAGCAGCTCCTTTAAGACCTGACATTTACAACAATACACAGTAGATGGACAGATCAGCTGTCATCCAAAGGAACCGTGGACCTTTTTTTCTCCTTTTTCTTATATTTTTATTTGGCCACCAGTGTAAGCAGTCAATGGCCAAATTTTATATTAAATGCATTTTAGACAACAAATATGGCATATTAGAAGTGTTATAACATATTTATTACAGTATAATGACAAAAAAAGTCAGTAAAAGTAAGGCACAATGTACTGTATAAATATGAAGGAATTTTCCGTGTTGGTTTTTTACAGGTGTTTTACCTGTATTTTGAATTACGTATTGCATTAGGTTGTGCTTTAAGGGTTAACGGAAATTTTCCTAAAATTGCTGGATAATGATAATTTTACCAAAAAGACTCAGAAGGAGGATTCACGTATGAATACATTTTATTTTGTAAAATTATTTTACAGACAAAATAAATAAATAAACACTCGACAAGCTCTGTCTCAAAGTTCTTTGGCGTAGGCCCCGTCCTTCGCCCAGGTCTTGAAGTTAACTGGTAGGTCCTGCCTGATGATGGAGGCAGGGGCGGAGCCTACCCCCGGACGAGTGGACGGGAACCAACCTGGTGGTGGTGGGGAGGATGGAGGGGAACTTCGCTATGACACCTACAGGCAGCGAAACAGGAGGGTAAGATCAGTCTTTTTATATTTGATGTCAAGATGTGATTGGCTAAGCTAGATTATAAATTAATGACGTGGCATTGGAGACTTTCTGGTAGAACTTACGCTAACGCTTCCATTTACCAGTACATTTTCCATTTGTTGTTGTTGTTTTACAGTGCAGTGCTATTTATTATTTCACACAGAATATCTAATGTGTAAAATACAGTGGGGAGAACAAGTATTTGATACACTGCCGATTTTGCAGGTTTTCCTACTTACAAAGCATGTAGAGGTCTGTAATTTTTATCATAGATAAAAAGATATTATTAGGAAGCATGGCGTTAGTTTTCATTGTGGCGTTAGTTTTCATTGACGATACTCAGCCCTATATTTCTTCACGCCCTGACGAAACTTACCAGTTCACAAGATTAACGGAATGCATAGCTGATATAAAAAATTGGATGACTAGTAATTTCCTGCAACTTAATTCTGAAAAAACTTTTAATCATTGGACAAAAAAACTCCACAAGTAGTAACCTAGAATACTGTCTAACACTCGATGGCTGCTCTGTCAAGTCCTCGTCGTCAGTTAGGAACCTGGGTGTGCTCTTTGATACCAATCTCTCATTTGAAAGCCACATTTCTAGCATCTGTAAAACTGCATTCTACCATCTTAAAAATATATCTAAATTACGGCACATGCTTTCAATACAAAATGCTGAACAGTTAGTTAATGCGTTCGTGACCTCAAGGCTAGATTATTGTAATGTTCTACTGGGTGGTTGCCCTGCTCGCTTAATAAATAAACTGCAGCTTGTCCAAAATGCAGCAGCTAGAGTTCTTACTAGAACCAGGAAGTATGACCATATTAGCCCGGTTCTGGCAACACTCCATTGGCTCCCTATTAAACATCGTATACATTTTAAAATCTTGCTAATTACTTACAAAGCACTAAATGGTTTAGCTCCCCAGTACTTGAGCGAGCTCTTAACGCATTATACTCCATCACGTCTATTCTGGCCAGTTGATAATACCTAGAATATCAAAATCAACTGCAGGCGGTCGATCCTTTTCCTATTTAGCACCTAAACTCTGGAACAGTCTTCCTAGCATTGTTCGGGAAGCAGACACACTCTGTCAGTTTAAATCTAGACTAAAAACACATCTCTTTACTATGGCATACACATAAAACATTTTTAATTTATATTATTCAAATCAGTTAAATGATTGTTTTAGGCTGCATTAACCAGGTCAGCCGGAACCGGGAACACTTCCCATACCCTGATGTACTCGTTACATCATAAGAAGAATGGCATCTACGCTAATGTTAGTCTCTCTGTTTATCCCGAGGTTTACTGCAGTCGGCCGGATCCGGGCCGGGCCTTTCGAATAATCCTACGAATATCTATTGATCTAATATGACTTCTGACCTGTAACGTTGCCAGAATCATAATCATACACTATTTGTTCGTCAGCCAGAGGAGAACTGGCACCCCGACTGAGCCTGGTTTCTCCCAAGGTTTTTTTCTCCATTCTGGCCCTGAAGGAGTTTTGGTTCCTTGCCACCGTCGCCTGGCTTTTGGCTTGCTCAGTTGGGGACACTTAAATTTCAACTATATTACTGATCTGCCCGGATTGACACTATATGATAATTGAAATGAGCTAGATGACATCACCGTTTTCACCAGAGCAGCTGTACAGCCGAATCAAATTCTGTTGCATTATTTTCCTGTTACCATTGTGAAGCTGCTTTGAAACAATTGGCATTGTAAAAAGCGCTATATAAATAAAGGTGATTTGATTTGATTTGATCATAGGTACACTTCAACTGTGAGAAACGGAATCTAAAACAAAAATCCAGAAAATCACATTGTATGATTTTTAAATAATTAATTTGCATTTTATTGCATGACATTTGATCACCTACCAACCAGTAAGAATTCCGGCTCTCACAGACCTGTTAGTTTTTTTTTAAGAAGCCCTCCTGTTCTCCACTCATTACCTGTATTAACTGCACCTGTTTGAACTCGTTACCTGTATAAAAGACACCTGTCCACACACTCAATCAAACAGGCTCCAATCTCTCCACAATGGCCAAGACCAGAGAGCTGTGTAAGGACATCAGGGATAAAATTGTAGACCTGCACAAGGCTGGGATGGGCTACAGGACAATAGGCAAGCAGCTTGGTGAGAAGGCAACAACTGTTGGCGCAATTATTCGAAAATGGAAGAAGTTCAAGATGACGGTCAATCTGGTCAGCATGACAATGACCCGAAACACACAGCCAGGGCAACTAAGGAGTGGCTCCGTACTAAGCATCTCAAGGTCCTGGAGTGGCCTAGCCAGTCTCCAGAACTGAACCCAATAGAAAATCTTTGGAGGGAGCTGAAAGTCAGTATTGCCCAGCGACAGCCCCGAAACCTAAAGGATCTGGAGAAGGTCTGTATGGAGGAGTGGGCCATAATCCCTGCTGCAGTGTGTGCAAACCTGGTCAAGAACTACAGGAAACGTATGATCTCTGTAATTGCAAACAAAGGTTTCTGTACCAAATATTAAGTTCTGCTTTTCTGATGTATCAAATACTTATGTCATGCAATAAAATGCAAATGAATTACTTAAAAATCATACAATGTGATTTTCTGGATTTTTTTAGATTCCGTCACTCACAGTTGAAGAGTACCTATGATAAAAATTATAGACTTCTACAGGCTTTGTAAGTGGGCAAACCTGCAAAATCGGCATTGTGTCAAATACTTGTTCTCCCCACTGTATGTGTGTGTGTAGCCAGTCAAAATGTTGACATCAGGGATATTTTCTTAATCTTGCTTCAATGCTTGAAAATAGTACACATAAATAATTGTAGACATAAACATAATAAACATAATTCTAGTTTTTATACACTGTAAAACCCAACAAGTTAAGCTAACACATTTCATTTGAGGAAACTGATTACCTCAATCTACTAAAAAAAAGTAAAAAAAAAAAACAGTAGTTATGAGTACTCTGAACTTATTTTAATCGAGTCCACTAAACCAAGGATATTTCTTAATATACAAATAAACTTTACACTGCATTCAAATAATTTTTACAGCTAAAACTTAACTATAATGAGTAAAACCACTGAAATTACAAACTTTAAATGAACTCAGTGCTTGCAGTTACTGCTAGCTCACAATAGCACACACAAAGTCAAACCCAATAAGTTAAGCTAACTCATTACATTTGAGGAAACGTATTGCCTCAATTAATTTAAGTTTAGATACCAATAGTTATGAGTACTCTAAGCTTGTTTCAGTTGAGTTCACTAATAGAAGAATATTTTTTAATGATTCTTAATATATGTTACAGTTAAGTAATTAAGTGATTAATTAAGTGATGATTGAGCATTAGTGATGAACACCTGATGATAATGAGCAGAATCACTGAAGGAAAGAGAAACAG
Source organism: Coreius guichenoti (assembly GCA_039654105.1). NCBI lineage: Eukaryota > Metazoa > Chordata > Actinopteri > Cypriniformes > Gobionidae > Coreius > Coreius guichenoti. Next base: position 26,562,592 of record CM077188.1, on the reverse strand, counting down.
AAGAACTACAACTGACTTCAGCCACAGCTTTAGATGAAATCAACTGAAGATAAAAGAAGACATTAAATCTCTCAAGATCTCAGCAGAGGATGATTAAACAACTCCACAAACAGCATTACCAGCTTCACGTATTACTAACCAGACTGACTTTATTTCTGTCATTTCTGTTTTAATTAAAATAATAGTTTCGTTTGAAGTCACCATGATGGTGGTCAGTGTTTGCTTTAGTTGGGCTCTTGACCCTTGACTCTTTAACATTAGTTTTTCTCTGGATGCTTTAACTGTGTGTTTATAAAACACACAGGAATGCCAAGAGAAAATCTCTTTCAGAGTCTAATGCGCTGGTTATAGAGGTAATGTGTTGTTAATTTTGTATTATTCATAATGGTGGCTACGTGATTCTACAGCACGGGATCCAGCACTGTTGTGGTAGTTGAATAATATGCAAGATTTTAAAATCATGTAGTGCTCAAAAGGTTTTCATCTACGGCATTACTTAGACACACACAGACGTCAAGAATCAGTGTATGAATCTCAACAATGGTGACAATCAATAAAAAGCTTCATGCTGCAGTGCATGCTGGGTACCACCAATCAAAACTTCCCCATGGGTCCCAGCATGCATTGCGGCATGAATAAATTATGCATCTGAATTGTGACTAATTTTCTTTAATTCTTACTATTTGCTTTTACTTTTGCTGTTTTTGTTGTGATGTTTTTTTTAGCTTGTTTTATGTTCAGAGTTTATCCGTTTATCTGAATATTTTTTTGATTGTCACCATTGTAGAAATTCATACGCTGATTCTTGATGTCTGTGTGCGTAATGCTGTAGATTAAAACCTTTTGTGCACAAATTTTATTTCTTTAAATCCTGCATATTGTTCAATAACCACAACCGTCCTGGATCTTGTGCTGTAGAATCACATGGCTTCTATTATGAATAATACAAAAAATAATAACACAATACCTCTATAACCAGAGCATTAGACTCTGAATGAGATCAGTGATTTAGGCCACTACATGATGATTATATCATCAGCAATAAACAACCAACATCACCTGATCACATTTTCTCTTGGCTTTTCTTGCCATAACAAATGTGCTTTATAAACACACAGTTAAAGCAGGCAGAAAAAAAATTAAGCAAAAAAGAAAAGGGTCAATAGCTCAAATAAAGCAAACACTGATCACCATAATGGTGACTTCAAATGAAACTATTATTTTCATTAAACATAAATGACAGAAATAAAGTCAATCTGGTTAGTAATGTGTGAAGTATGTAATGCTGTTTGTGGAGTTGTTTAATCCTCTGCTGAGATCTTCAGAGATTTAATGTTTTCTTTTATCTTCAGTTGATTTCATCTAAGGCTGAAGTCAATTGTAGTTCTTGTGTTTCTCTTTCCTTCAGTGATTCTGCTCATTATCATCAGGTGTTCATCACTAATGCTCAATTATCATTTATTTAATCACTTAACAATACAATTATTATCCAATTATCATGCTGGGAACTAGAAATGTTCTATAACTCATTCAGTTTGAGTTCTGTTTCAGTCATTGTGTCCACATACCGTTCGGTAATATTTGAGTGCAGTGAACTCATTTTTATTTAGTACATAACTGTTAGGTTTTACAGTGTAGGTTGAGATAGTTTTTTGGTCACCACACAATCCCCATACTTATATTTGTTATTCATATTATTTTCCACATTTCAGAATAATTAAAATGAAGGAGGTGTGTCCAAACTTTTGATTATATACTGAATGTTAATGTTAGTATTATAAGATGCATCATAGTGAGGAAAAGGGAGTTATGGCAAAGTACTTAATGTGATAATGTCTGTCCACTTGGCAGCCATTTTGGCAGTATACAAGTGAATAGAAAAGGGCTAAAATCTTAAAATCAATTGCCAAGCTTGTGGCTCTTTAGTTCAAATCATGCTTTTTAAATGTATTTTTCAGGTTGGTCCGCTAATATGCATAAGCGTCCTAGAGTACGGACTGTTGTAAAGACCAGGTAATGTATTTGCCAATTAGTTGCTCTTAAAGATGGCATGTTGAGTGCTTCTCCCATTAATTTTCATCAACGACTGGCCTCTCGTCCTTATGCTGTCTTTGGTAACAATAAATGCAGGGGTTACAAAGGATCTAATAAATAAGATGAAGGAAGGTGCTATGAGGACAATGGAGAGGTTGGTTGGTTGGTTAAAGAGTTTGGGGTTTTATATACATCAGTTGGGCTCAGAGTAAGGGAGAGAGTCCACTTCATCTCAGCCAACCTCTGATTTACCTGCAGGACAATGTTAAGTTTAACCAGAAGTCTGGGAAGACTGAGCAATTAAATTTCAAAGATGGAGAGCCGCGTGAGCCAGTGGCCCTGAAGGCGTGAGAGAATAATGGTTCAGGAAGTGTCCTCAGGAGCAGCGGAACATCCGTTTATCTTCTACAGAAGTGACATCTGGTCTCTAAACTGTGGTCTGACAGTTTCCACACAGAAATCTTTGAGCACGGTGTTGGGAAGCAGAGGGGTATTATGACGTTTAGATTGCCTGGATTGTGAGGGGAAACAAACAGATGCTGTACACAATGCACAAACAAATCACTTCATCTCACAAATACACCTGCAGAGAGACACTCTGGTCTTCAAACGGATGAGACCACGTGCAACAAATCTGCTTGTTATTGCTTAAAATCACTTATGCTAATTATATAATTTGTCACCAGACTTAACAACTGAAAAAACGAACATCAGGACAGGCGACACAAACACTTCAACAACATACTATGGAAGTATGTGAATACAAACACTTTTAGTTATGCAAGTTTAATTTTGTGTATGAAATGTGACAAGTCTCAAGTTTCTGAGTTGGAGTCCAAGTCAAGTCTTTTAAAGACAAGCCTTTTCAAAGACAAGTCAAATCTGAAGTCTTAGGGTGTGTTCACACTTGGCATGTTTGATTCGATTAAAACGAACCCTGGTGTGATTGCTCTGTTAGTGCGGTTCAGTTGAATAAGTGTGAATGCTGCCATCCGAACCCTGGTGCGTACCAAACAAGCAGGCCGAGACCGCTGAAAAGATGGGTCTCGGACTGCTTCCAAATGAACTCTGGTGCGGTTTGAATGAAATATGAACACAACACGGACCAAAGACATGTAAACGAACATGATAAAAACATATGGACAGAATGCTCAAGCATACACAGTTTGGTGTACAGGCATCAGAACCCCGTATACTCACAGCAGTTTGTGTGTGTGACGGTAGGATTCCTGCCTCTGTTTTGACTCCTTTACACATTTTATAAGCTCTTCACAAGTTCTCAGCTGGTAAAATACCATCATATGTTGGCTACGCACATACAACGAGTGCATTTAGCCCAGCACACAGCGTTGTTTTGGATGTTCTGGAAGTTCTGTCACAAAATATGTGTCATAAAAGCTGAACAATATGGTTGTGAACATATCCCTATTTAGGTTCGGTGTTAGAAATGCCAATGTAAAGCTAAGCGGACAAGGACAAAATTTTGGGGGGGTTTTTGGTCTGGACCAAACGAACCAAGCGAACCGAACTACAAGTGTTAGACTATTACCCTTAGTAATAGTTTTCTGTAAGCTGCAGGTTAGTTTTATAAACATTTTCAATGAGCATTGAATTTGAAATTTCCAAGTGAAGTATCAAGCCACTTCTTTACTAGTCAAAGTTGAGATTCAAGTGAATTTAATTGTGTATTATTTAAGTGTGACTTGAGTCTGAATCTCAGAATTGAGTTTTCATGTCAGACCGCAATTCATAACGCAACATTGCATTCTGAGAGTTATTATGACAGGCGTTAAGCTGTTTTCTATGTTTGGTTTAATCTTTCAAACCAACTACTGTCATAGTGGAGCAACATTCTTGCAGAGCAGGTTTAGGTAAAGTTAGTTCAACTTTTACAGCTAGTGTACCTGCATAACAACACATCCGGTGGCACAAATACTTGAAGGTAACTCTGCCTTATTAAGCACTGAGGTTTGTTACAGCACAGTAACACAGTAAAGGCATGTTAAGTATGTACAATGGGACCTACAGCATTTTGTGTCTAGTATGCTTCTGGCATTTTTATCTGTTTCGCAGATGACACATGACAAGTTTCTAACCAGATGTTTCCTTCTTGCTTTACCAAAAGTAAAGTTTGTTTCATCTTCAGCACATGTGGCAAACACAAAAAAAAGAACCAAAAAAGATGAAAGGAAGCAGTTTTATAAACAGATTCAGCAAGCTCATCATTTTTCGGACCAATGAGGCTCCCAGCAGCAGACATCAGTTAATCTACTCAGTGCAAACCACAGCGTGACACATTCTCGCATTCTGCAGGAAGCCCTTAGAGTATGGCAACAACACAAGTAATGTAGTATTCTTTCCTGTGAACTGTGTTAAGTTTTGACCTTTCATCCCTGTTGGTGACATGTCATTAACTAGAACACATGCCTAGTCCTCCCCCACACTCCCTAGTCAGCATGGGCAATACATTCTCTTTGTCTTTTCCCGAGTGGAGTCTCCTACTCCCACCGCTACAGTCGCGGCTGCATCAGTTGCCTTGAAGAAGCTAACAAAACCTACACAGCACCTTGGCCGAATGGTAGCAGATCAAAGTTTTATTTCTCTTGCGATTTTCATGCAGGGGTTATTTATTATACAACATGCAGGAAATTGGGAGAGTTTTAATGGACATTCTTTGTGGAAGGTGCTTCTTGTCATGTATGGCTGGGATAAATCAATGTTGGCATATAGTTACCTGGCATATACAGTAGATCCTCTTAGCTGATTTAAAGGGTGGCAGAAATTGGGGTTGCTTTAAAACGACGTGTATTGTTATACCTCTATGTATGTAAAATAGATTTTGTTGGATTTGTTTTGCGTGTGTGTCATATGAGCTTAGGCTCTGTGAAGTCAGAACTGTGAAGGACTTCAGCATATCGGGCATTTAAAAAAATTGTGTGAAGGGAAAGTGTTTGCCAGTCAAAATTAACTCCCGCATTCAGTGGTTTGATGATTAAAATCTCATGGTTTCAGGCTCCATACGCTAATCAGTGTGAGCTGCTTTCAAAATTCTCACTTTCTCAATTCAATTGTTGGGCGTTCAGCAGAATAAAAGAAAAAAAAATGCCAAAGTTATCTTTTAATTGTTTGTGTGTGTGGCATTCAGTTCCTGAATATAGACTAAGAAAAAAAGGGATGCCAAGGTTAGAATACAAATTAATTAAACTTGGCAATTAAAGGTTTAAAGATCTTTGAAAAAGTAAATAAATAAATTATCAAAAAAGTTTAAAATCAAGTTTAAGGAAAACCTCAGAGAAGGATTTAAAATAATAGTAATAATAATAATAATAATAATAACAACAACAACAATAATTGTTAACAGATACTGTACGTGTTATTAGACTTTTTCTAATTTAGAATTAACAAAATTAATTGTGAATAATTTACTATTACAGCAATAAGACAAGTGAAGCTGGTGTGTCAGTGATTTTACTACGGGTATACAACAGTCCCAGGATCAGCCACACCATCAGCCACGCCCTCAGCACCAGACTCCTACACACGCTCCAAATCACCTGAGTACTGATCAGCACCACCTGCACCTTCACTAGCACCATAAAGCTCACACTCTCCAGTTCACCTTCGTCTGGTCTTGTTTGTTCTTCCCTGAATGCTTACCTGACTACCTACCTGTGGATTACTTACCTTCACATCGAACTGTCACATCCTCTTCCTCTTCAGAGATCCGTTCTCTTCATCAGCCTGTCTTCAGTCCTTCAGCCACCTCTTTCTGCAACCTGCAATACAGATAAGACTGTCATTCTCAAACCATTATGATCTGCTAACCAGAAACCCACCTGCTCTCTGTCTGAGTGTTGTTCAATAAATACTGTTTAGACGATTACCGGTGTTTGCATTCTTCTGTTCCATGACAACCACAATGCAAAGCAGTAATATGATACAAGATATATAAGAATAGTGAAATTTGGTTATAATAATAATAATAACCACCACCATCATCATCAAAATAAATAATTATTCTATAGTTCATAAGTTTAACTGTAGGCTGTTTATGGTTGCCAAACAACAACACACACATTACAGTGTTAGCAAGGTAACACATTATTGATATTCTTTTTTCCAATGAAGGATTTTGGTATGAAAGAGGACTATTTTATATATTTATTGTTTTTAATAATGCCTGATGCTGTATCATAGCTTTTTTGAACACACCTATGTGCTTTTACAAACCTATGAAAAAGCTATGTTTGCCGAGAATTTGTGTACAATATACTTATGTGTACTAAATATTTATTACTTATGTTTTAATGAAATAAGATATTTACTCAATAGAGATGACATGTAAAAAAGATGCCACACATGTAATATGAGTAGTGCCTTGTGGATATTTATATTTAAAATACTATAAGCACCTGAAGCAAGTTTTTAAGTTGCAACAAGTGCAAAAACGTCTCGGTTACGTATGTAACCCTCGTTCCCTGAAGGAGGGAACGGAGACGTACGTCGGACGTCACCGACGAATTGGGATCACTTCTGGGAGCCCCTATCAGCTTCGAGTGTATACAGAACAGGCCAATGGCCATTGTTGTGTGGGATTTGCATCTCGCGTTCCGCCCCGCACCGCGGGTATAAAGCGGAAGGAGATGCAGCGCACCTTTGTCATTCACTTCGGAGCCGATTGTGTGCTGCTGAAGAGTGTTCCTGTATTATACAGAGATAATCAGAACGAGAGAGGAGAAGCTCTGAGTGTTTTCACTGAGGAGCCGAACTAGTGACTCGGCCATGCAGTGATGGTACAGCAACTGTGGCGACGGGACGTATGTCTCCGTTCCCTCCTTCAGGGAACGAGAGTTACATACGTAACCGAGACGTTCCCTTTCAGTCGGTCACGTTCGACGTACGTCGGACGTCACCGACGAATTGGGATCCCTATGGAAAACGCCACAGTTACTACCACTTCCAGCGCCCAGCGAAAGCCCCTCAGACCCCCGTCTGTTCAGGGCGGGGAACTCACGCAGGGAGAGTCACTGCTGCTGTTCCGCAAGACCCACTCAGCAGAGTATTGGATAACACTGGGAAAGCGTGCCCCGGGGGGGCCGCTGCGGAAGCCACATCCTACCCGTAGGGAGGTATCATGTGGAATATACACGTATGGACTGGCCGTGGGCAGTACAACATACGGAAGTCCCAGGGGTGGCCCCGGCCAATGCAGGCGGGAGACTACACCACACAGAGACGGCAGAGCGAGCTCTGCCAAGGGAAAGACACGGGCTCGCCGTAGGGAGCCGTACCGTGGAAGAATACACATATGGGACCGCCGTAGGGGTCACAACATATGGATACCCAGCCTAACACAAGTTCCACCAATGCATACGAGTGTTAGATCTGGCGTCGGACGCTTCGCCACGTCTGACTGCCGCGGGTTGCGGAGGACTCAACAGGGTTCGCCGTTCTGGGGAACTCGACTGGAGCATATCAGCGCACGTATCCGGTCCATGAGGAGGGGAATGGCGCAGAAAGCCGACACTAGAACGGGCACTTCGGTGTTACTGGCTATTTGAAGCGAGCACACGGGAAGAAACCGGCTCTCCACGGAGGCTATAAAATCTAGCGAACGTGTTAGGTGTCGCCCAGCCCGCAGCTCTACAATATCTGTCAGCGAGGCGCCATGCGCCAACGCCCAGGAAGAGGCCACACTAGTGGAGTGGGCCCTCAACCCGAGCGGGCAAGGCACGCCTTGGGTTTCATACCAAGGCGATGGCATCGACTATCCAGTGAGCCATCCTCTGCTTGGAGACAGCCTTTCCCTTCTGCTGGCCTCCATAACAGATGAAGAGCTGTTCTGAGGTCCTGAAGCTTTGCGTTCTGTCCACGTAAGTCTGCAGAGCGCGAACGGGACAGAAAAAAAAGCCAAGGCTGGGTCTGCCTCCCCCGAAGGCAGCGCTTGCGGGTTCACCACCTGGTCCCGAAAGGGAGTGGTGGGAACCTTGGGCACATATCCGGGCCGGGATCTCAGGATTACATGAGAGTTAGCCGGCCCGAATTCCAGGCACGATTCGTCGACCGAAAATGCCTGCAGGTCCCCTACCCTCTCGATGGAACCAATGCAGTCAGGAGTACTGTCTTCCAAGACACAATTTTTAACTCAGCTGACTGCAAAGGTTCAAAGGGTGCTCTCTGCAGTGCGGTTAGCACCAGAGATAAGTCCCAAGAGGGTATAGAGTGAGAGCGAGGCAGATTTAATCTCCTCGCCCCCCTCAGGAACCTGACGACCAGATCGTGCTCTCCTACGGACTTACCTTCAACTACATCGTGATATGCAGCAATGGCGGCGACATACACTTTGAGGGTGGAGGGAGACAGCCTTCGCTCCAACCCTTCTTGCAGGAAGAAAAAAGCACAGAGCTGATCGAACATCTTCGGGGATCTTCTCGTCGAGAAGAACACCACTCGACGAACAGGTTCCACTTCAACGCATAGAGGGGGCTCTGGCGGAAGTGATGGTGTCTACCACAGTCTGTGGTAGGCCACCTAGAACCTCCGCGTCCCGTCCAGGGACCAGACATGGAGTTTCCAGAGGTCCGGACGTGGGTGCCACAGGGTGCCCCGTCTCTGAGTCAGGAGGTCCTTCCTCAGAGGAATGGGCCAAGGAGGTGCGGTCGCGAGGAGCAGTAGTTCTGGGAACCAGGTCCGGTTGGGCCAGTATGGCGCAACTAACAAGACCTGCTCCTCGTCCTCCCTGACCTTGCACAGTGTCTGCGCAAGAAGGCTCACTGGGGGAAACGCATATTTGCGTAGGCCCCGGGGCCAGCTGTGTGCCAGCGCATCTGAGCCGAGGGTCTCCCCGGTCAGGGAATAGAACAACTGGCAGTGAGACGTGTCCGGGGCGGCAAACAGCTCTACCTGTGCGGTCCCGAAGCGACTCCAGATCAGCTGGACCACCTGGGGATGGAGTCTCCACTCTCCTGGGAGCACTTGCTGTCGTGAGAGCTCGTCGGCTGCACGATTGAGCAGGCCCGGAATATGAGTGGCACGAAGCGACCTCAGATGCTTCTGACTCCAGAGGAGGAGATGGCGGGCGAGTTGTGACATGCGGCGGGAGCGTAGACCACCCTGTTTGTTGATGTACGCAACGGCCGCAGTGTTGTCCATATGGACCAGAACGTGCTTGCCTCGTAGCGGCCCTCTGAGGCGGCCCAGCGCAAGACGAACTGCTAACAACTCGAGGCAATTGATATGCCATTGCAGTTGAGGCCCCGTCCACAGACCCGAAAATGCAAGCCCGTTGTACGTGGCCCCCCAGCCGGTGGATGAGGCATCCGTGGAGACAACAGCATGCCTGGACACTTGTTCTAGGGGAACTGCTGCCCGTAGAAACGAAGGGTCCGACCACAGACTGAAGGTTTGGCAACACTTCGGTGTTACTGAGATACGGAACGAGCCGCTCTGCCACGCCCATCTCGGGACTCGGTCGTGTAGCCAGTGTTGAAGCGGCCTCATATGAGCAATCCGAGCGGCGTCACTGCGGCTGCGGATGCCATATGCCCCAGGAGCCTCTGAAAATGTTTCAGTGGTACCGCTGTCCTGCATTTGAACGAATTCAAGCAGTTCAACACCAAGTCCAACTCCATACCGAGAAAAGAGATCCTCTGCACGGGGCAGAGTTTGCTCTTTTCCCAGTTGACCCGAAGTCCCAACAGGCTGAGGTGACTGAGCACCATGTCCCTGTGTTCGCACAACTGCGCCCGCAACTGAGCCAGAATCAGCCAGTCGTCGAGGTAGTTGAGGATGCGAACACCACGCTCTCTCATGGGAGCAATGCCCGCCTCCGCGACTTTCGTGAAGACACGGGGTGACAGGGACAGCCCGAAGGGTAGGACTCTGTACTGATATGCCCGTCCCTCGAACGCAAAGCGTAGGAACAGTCTGTGTCGAGGGAGAATCGAGACATGAAAGTACGCGTCCTTCAGGTCGATCGCTGCAAACCAATCTTGGGGACGGATGCACCTGAAGATGCGTTTCTGTGTTAGCATTCTAAACGGCAGCCTGTGAAGGGACCGATTCAAGAACCGTAGGTCCAAGATTGGCCGTAACCCGCCGCCTCTTTTGGGTACAATGAAATACGGGCTGTAGAAGCCTGTCTTCATATCGGCTGGAGGGACCGGCTCTATCGCGTCCTTCGCCAGTAGGACTGCGATCTCCGCCTGTAGCACGGGGGCATCCTCCTTCAACACGGAGGTGAAGTGAATGCCCCTGAACTTGGGGGGCCGCCGGGCGAACTGAATCGCATAGCCGGGTCTGATAGTACGGATGAGCCAGCGGGACGGGCTGGGAAGCGCTAGCCAGGCTCCCAGCGACCGAACCAGCGGGACCAACGGCACCACAGACGTACCCGCAGCGGGGCAGCACAGCGGAGTGCAGGGACCCGACTCGGACGGCATAGCGGCCCGAAGTGGGGTCTGAGTGTGCAATGCAACACTTACCTGCTTCCGCTGAGGGGGCGCACGGGTATGAGGATGCCTCTTGTGTGCATCCTGGACACAGCCAGCACCCTCTGCTGGCGATAAGAGAGGCACCGGAGGGTGACAAGGCATGGGAGCGTCGTACACCGCCAAGTGCGCTCTCTTGGCACCCAGAGATTTTGGAAACAGCTCTAGTGAAGTTTTGGGTACCACTGACATGAAGGCCAGTGGCGGAACAGAAATCAAAATTTGAACAAAGGATTCTCTCCCGGCCCTCCTCTGGGAGAAGGAGCGGTGCTGTCACCACCTCCTGAAGAGCTGTCCCCTCAATCTCTGGGTGCCAAGGGTGTTTCTGGACCAGGGTGGACATCGTCTGGCCGAGGGCCAGCGCTGTGACTTTAAATATGATCAGTCACTGTGCGCAGCTCAACCTCGGCTCAGAACTACCCTCGTCTCTTTTTTAAGAGTGCAGGGCAGAGGTGGCCTGCCAGTGGCACTGCCACCCCACCGATGAGGGTAGTGAGAGAGAGGAAAACTTTATACAGAATTATGGCCCCTTTGGTGTTCCATATTTTGCCACCAAATAGTTCCACACTGCCAAAGCTTTCCAATGCACATCCGGGGAAAAGGCAAGGGGGCGGGCAAGGCGATTTACGCGTTGCACTACGCCTCAGCCACCCAGGAAAGCATGGCTGTCAAGTCTGAATCTGATTCAGCATGAGCACACACTATTATAGTGGGAATCTCAGCCTCATCTCATTTCCAGCACATAACAGCCCTCTCTCCGATGTAGCGATTGACATCTGTCCTCTGCTAGAGCCCCAAATGAAACGCTAAGTCCCTTTTTTAAAGACCAGCAATTCCATCTGAAAGCTACCAGCAGGCATGTGAGACAGTGAGCGTGGCCGTTAGACGGCACACAGCGCGCTGGACACTCAAGCCCCTATGAAAAGGCAAGGCGAACAACGCTCTGACGTGGCCATGCTCTCATGAGAGAACATGACCACCCACGAACACAGTCTCAACATGCTCGCGATGCGATAGAGGAGTGGGGGCCCACGGAGATGTACTCGGCAGGGAAGCCCCACTGTAATCCTCAGGTCACCCAGGCTTATTAGCCGAAGTAGCTCTTTTCTGGTGCACCAGAAGAGAAACTAGATCGGGGAATAGGCGAAGGGACTCAGCCCCGTTTGAGGTTGCGAGTCTCGACCTCGCATCTAAAGCGCCGAGTGACGCGCTGGGTTGCCGTGACAACCCGCGCTGTCAACTGGCAGCTAGACGGCACACGGCGCGCTGAACGCTCAAACCTTACGAGGAAGGAGAGACGAACAGCACGCCGATGTGATCACATTCTCCTTTTCTGAGAGAACATGGATCACCCACGAACACAATCTCAACATGCTTATGTGAGAGAGGTCGTGGCCGTCAATAAGGACAGGAAACAACCGCATCCAGAAACGCACGGGTGGAATGACATCTTGAAAAAGACGCAGTGTCACACCTGTGCACTCTTTTAGGGAAAAAGCTCTTTTAACGTGTTGAAGCACCCAGAGCGATAGCCGCTGCAAAAACACAGGGAATAGTGCAGCCTGTGTTTTGCACTCAGAGTAATGTGAACGCCCACCAAACTGAAAGTTGCTGTAATAACAGCAGTTTTTGCTCTCAGTGTGCCTTCACACCAACACTCAGAGCTTCTCCTCTCTCGTTCTGATTATCTCTGTATAATACAGGAACACTCTTCAGCATCACACAATCGGCTCCAAGGTGAATGACAAAGGTGCGCTGCATCTCCTTCCGCTTTATACCCGCGGTGCGGGGCGGAGCGCGAGATGCAAATCCCGCACGCCAATGGCCATTGGCCTGTTCTGTATACACTCGAAGCTGATAGGGGCTCCCAGAAGTGATCCCAATTCGTCGGTGACGTCCGACATACGTCGAAAGTGACCGACTGAAAGGGAACATTAGTTATCTGAATGAATTTAAGCATTTAAATTTAAAATTGAATTTAAAACTGAGTTACAATGTTATTGCCACCATTATGTTCAGTTTAGTTTTGTTCATGGACTTTTAGTTTGTAATTCTTTAGTTCCTGTGTTCCTTTGTTTGATTTTCCCGTCACTAATCTGTTACCATGGACACTAACTATCATCACAGCTGTTTGTCATTTATCTCATCACCATTGTGTATTTAAGTTCCTGCTGTTTTACTTAGTCTTTGTCTGGTCTCTGTTCATGTTAAGTGTGTTTCTCTGCCCTGTTTTGGATTATTTCCTGTTTGGATTAAACCTTATAATGGAATTATCTTCTTCTGAATCTTTATCTGTTTGTTTGCTACGCACACACCTGAAAATGTGACAGAAGACCAGACCGCCCGAAATGGACGATAGGGCCAAAATAATCATCCTGGCCCAGGAGAGTCTTTCTTTTGTCAAAGACTTTTGTTGTTTGGCGGTCACACAACGACGAGACCTTGAAGACCATGTTCCGGATCGGGGCTACCTTCAACCACCCCATCAAGCTCCCACACACCACAGGACTGGACTGAAGGGAAACTGTCATTAGGTGTCTGGAGAGCATTGCGTCCCAACCTGGAGCACAGCCAGACTCAGAGCCCGTTTTATCCCATATGACCATGGAGGAAAATCACATGAGCCCCCCACAGATGTTGAGGGTCAACTCGCAGCGACGAGTGAGCCAGAGCCCGAGGAAGAAAGGACAGGACTCACCATCGCCCCGGAAGTGGAACTCCGACGTGAATCTGACCAGGGGAGTGAGCCCGTGACACCAACGGCCGATAGAACGAAGACGGAGGACTGGCTGATGGATTTCGATGGGGACGTGTCAACTCCCACCCTATCCCGCCTGGTATATGAACCTTTATTGCGCAATGAGAACTGTTTGGACCATGATCACTCAGTTTGTTTGGAATCGTCGCTGTTTAAGGACAGCAATGAAATCTGTTTGAACTATGATCTGTCTGTTTGTTCGGATTTACCGCTGTTTATGGACTGGGATTTACTCTTTTCATTGACCTTGAATTTGTGTAATGAAAGACAAAAATTATTTTACTTTCACAATCTTTATTTACACATAATGTCATTTGCCTTTCGAATGGGAACTCGCACTGCATCCTAAGACACTACTGCGGAACACCTCAGCGTGACTGTTGTCTGAAGCATGTTTAATCACGACAATTGTATTGGCCAGTAACCGCCATGACGTCACTAATAGTGTGACCATGAGGTATAAAAGAACATCATCCTCATCCTCTTAATAATAATAATAATAATTTGTTACATTTATATAACGCTCTGGGTACTCAAAGTGCTTTACATATAGAAGGGGGGAATCTCTTCAACCACCACCAATATGCAGCATCCACCTGGATGATGCGACGGCAGCCATATTGCGCCAGAACGCCCACCACACATTGGTGGAGAGGAGAGTGATGAAGACAATCAGTATATGGGGATGATTAGGAGACCATGATGGACAGAGGCCAATGGGCAAATTTGCCCAGGAATGCCGAGTTACACCCCTACTCTTTTTCCGAAAGACATCCTGGGATTTTTAATGACCACAGAGAGTCAGGGCCTCGGTTTAATGTCTCATCAGAAGGACGGAAGGACTTTTCTTTCTTCTTCAGGGACTGCTTTGCTTGAAGTGTGTGAGTGAAATGGCATGTGCTAAGCATTTCCCTACGAGGAAGCTCTACTCTCATTTGTCCCTTTTCTCGAGGGAAGAGGGACAAACATCTGTACCCCGCGGTTCGGGTCCTGCTCACGCTGAGGTGAAGAGGAGACTGAGATCGTGGGGATCTCAGATGGAGCTCACTGAGGAGTTTGAGAAAGGTGTAAATCTCTCGCACACTTCAGCTGTAAGTTGTCACTTACATCTTCCGATCCATCATTTGCTTTGTTTGCATCAAGCCAGGAAGAGCAGAAGGTGGCTGATGAGGGCGAAGATGTTAAAGGTGCTGTATGTAAGTTTTTGACTGTACTAAAGCATAAAAATACCATAATGTGTTTGCAGATATTTAGGAAACATGTTCCTCAGAAAAACAATGCTACAGCCAGTTATTCTACTTTGAAATGTGCGTTCTGTGTCGGAATGTCTGTTTTTGTTTTGGTCTGCATGCTACCGCATGTTGCCAGTTTACCCAATAGTATTTCGACACCACAGGTTGCCAGTTGGTGGAAGACAACGTATTACAGCCATGGGAGCCAGCAAACAAACTGGGTCAGAGATCCCAGATTCTACCCGACCTAAAAAGCCTCCGCATCCATCTTAAAACCTCTATGAATGGAAGCACATTAAAACGCAGATAAATCAACTCATCAACTTACAGTGTGTAAGTCTCCTCGCCTTCCATTTTCAATTGTGCTTGTTCCTGTTGCGTGTCCTCAAACTGGCAACCCGTCGAGTTTGAGGAGGAGGGGCGGGGCAAACTATATTTTGAATTTGGACTGCAGTACCCATTTCAACCACTAGCTGTCATTCTTACATACATCACCTTTAAGTTAACTGAGCCTTCTCAGCCTCCCTGCCCCGCATATGCTGAGCTGCTGGAGGTTATGGAACACGCTACGGCCAGACTCCAGTTGCTGTGGGAGCGCGAAAAGGAGGAAAGTCTTATCACTTGTCTTATCGCTCATGGTAGATTAGACTCCTAGAGCTTTTCACAGACATCAGTAATAGTGTAGTAGGCTACACGTAGTGCCTCCTCTACTACTGTCTTTCTGGCACTGAGTGTTGCTAGGCTTCCTCTCATTATAGAGAGTCATTTTGTTGAGGCTTCCACTCCCCAGAGCTCTGGATAGCAGTGTGATTAGTAATTACATAATACAGGCTCTCCTTTGAGAGCTCCTAAACAGGTATGGACTATCAAATCGAATAGATATGAGTGTTGTTAGGCTTCCTCTCATTTAGAGAGTAATCCTGCTGAGGCCACCGCTCCCCAGAGCTCAGCGTAGACAGTATCTGTCTTCGGAACAAAGAGTATGGTTAGGCCTCCTCTTGGTTGAGAGAGTTATTATTGTTCAGGCCTCCACTCTTTGAGCTGCGTCTCACGTGTAGGGTCAAGCATTGTAGTACTCCCCTCGGTTAAGGGTTATCTTAGAGAGTGCTTTGCTTCCTAGAGCTCTGTGCCACAGGCGTCCTTAGACACCTGATATGCTCAGGTTGAGCTGGATTGGTACACCCCTCACCTAGATGGTTATAATGTAAAGTACTCTGCTCCCTAGAGCTTCATGTAACAGTCCCGAGCACATTCATATGACAATTCTCAAGTGGGAAGTTTTATCTATAGCCTCCTTGATAGTCCGGCAGATTTAATGCATATGTAAGTACTCTTGTCTAAAGGGTTGTTATGTTGAGTATGTTTCTCCTTGGGGCTATGTACAGGAGCTATGCCAAGCTGAAAGGCTTGTGTAAACAGTCTGCTTCATGGACTTTATGCTAGAGTCTAGATATGCTTTTGAGTTGTTGAGCCGGTGTAGTACCCTTAGTGACTTATGTGTTAGTACTAACGGTTCCCTAGAACTCTGCAGATCGGTATCACGTTGTGAGGCTCTGCAGGAGCCTCCTTGACATTACTTCCAGAGCTTGGCCAGTACTCCCCTTGGTTAAGAGGGTAGTTATACAGAGTACTCCGCTCCTCTAGCTATGAACAAAAGAGCTTTGTGGTTGAGCCTATTTAGTACTCCCCTCATTTGAAAGGGTCGATTTGCAGAGTACTTCGCTCCCTGAGGCTGGATTACGGTAGGCCTCCCTGTGGCCTCTCTATAAGCGAGGTGGTATCAGGTTAAAGAACTCTTTTGAGCCTCCCGATAAACCCTCTTTAGGTAGAGCTGGTAGGTTCAGGATACCCATCTCTGGGTTCCAATGTATGATGGTTATTGCCATTTTGCAATATCTTGTCATTGGATGTCTCTGATAGAGGCGAATTATAGAGATTCTGTTAAGAGAAACAATCAGGTTGAAGGCTAACAAAGTTAAGAAAACAGGACAAGTTAGCCTCCCTGACAGTTCTGGGGGTTGACATCTAGGTCCACATTGAAAGTGACAGGCCAGGGTCCCTATGTCCCTGGTCATATTCCCTTAAAGAAATCTTCCTTAAATAAAAAGGATAATGGTTCCAAGCCTTTGAGCTTGGCCCTGGGTCAAGTCCTTCCGTTTGACCTTGTGAAGGTATTTCCTCACTGAGGCGGTGGCCATAGGGAGTAGTGTCATAGACAGCAAATACTGGTGTGTACCTTTGGGGAATTTAACTCCGGCATTTCAGACCATTGAGTTAATTTTCTTGTGCTTAGTCACAGTCAATTCGGCATGCATTCCCCTCAGCATGGCGGCGTGGGCATTTGTTCCCCAGTAGCGTCTAAGACGTTTTGATGTTATAGATATTCAGAACATCAGCCTTGAGGAAGCCCAGAGGAGGGCTGGTTTCACTCAAATTTCACCTGGTTGTCAGGATAAACCAGACTCAAAGACAAAAATCAGAAAACCCAAACAGTTGTTCCCATTCATTAGGTCACATTACGTCAGACTGACGTCATGGGGTCTCGCCTGGGAACCCAATCTCCTCCAAGTGGTATCTAAACAAATCAATGAACATTGGCCAGTGAGATTTGCATGCCGAGTCACACCCACCCGGACAAACGGGTATAAATATGTCCTGCATTACTCACTTCATTTGTATGTTGTTTCGGAGCTGAACGGTTGTGACAGCGGTCGCTCATTTCAATCATCCTCTGTGAAAGAGCATTTCTTCAAGAGTAAACATCAATTTTAATTGCTAAAGAGGAGATCTTACCTCCGAAAACAGCCATTTTAATCACTTTGCTTTGCAGCTCATCGTGAGATCTCACCGCCTCTCACTCACACTCAGGACGCTGTGCTTCTCAGGTTGGGCCCCAGCACTCCTCACTTGCCCCTCTGCGGGTACATCTGCTGTCCCTTTGGTGCCACTCATACAGAGCTGGGGAGTCTGGCTAGCGCTTCCCAGCCCGTCCCGTTGGCTCATTTGGACAGTCAGACTCGGCTATGTGATTCAGTTCACCAGGCATCCCCCCAGGTTCAGCGGCGTCCTGTTTACCTCAGTGGCAGGCAAAGACGAAGATGAAGTCAGGATTTTACAGTCCTTACTTCATCGTACCCAAGAAAGGGCGGGGGGTTATAGCCAGTCTTGGATCTGCATGTCTTGAATCGAGCCCTTCACAAGCTCTCGTTCAAGATGCAGAAATGCATCCTCACGTGCATTCGCTCCCAGGATTGGTTTGCAGCGATCAACCTGAAGGACCTGTCCCCCCTACCACAGCCCTGAACCACCGCTGTCTCGGCTTCTCAGCAAAACATGAATGAAGTGAGTAATGCTGGATATATTTTTACCCATATGTCCAGGTGGGTGTGACTCAGCTTGCAAATCTCACTGTCCAATGTTCATTGAGATGACGTGACGTCAGTCCGATGTAACGTGTTACATTAGTAACCTAGACATTTCTTGACAGAATGCAATATGGATAAATGTAGGTAAGCAATCCTTTTCACAGAAATCAGGCAAGAGGAAGACGAAGGAGATCCTGGGAGCAACGATGGAGAATCACAGGAGATCAACGTTGGAGAGACGTAAGACACTAACGAACTAAACCACCAAGGTATGTAATATGGAAGCTTGTTTCCACCACAAAATAAAACAATTTAAAAGATAATGGCGACTTTTCATCTCACAATTCTGCCTTTTTTTCTCAAAATTGCGAGTTTACATCACGTAATTCTGAATTTTTCTCACAATTGCAAGATTTAAACTCACAATTGCGAGTTATAAAGTCCAATTTTGAGTGGGAAAAGATTGACTTTGCTCTCAGAATTGCGGAATTGAATTCAGAATTGAAGTTTATATGTCACAATTGTGACTTATAATTCACAATTTCGTGTTATAAAGTCAGAATTGTGAGGTAAACTGGCAATTGCAGAGAAAAAAAAGTCAGAATTGTGAGATAAAATGTCGCAATTATCTTTTAATTTTTTTATTCTGTGGCGGAAACAAGCTTCCATAACGTAAAGCAGGTGGAGAGTCTGTATTCACATTCAAGGCCAGACAAACTGTGATTGAGAAGTGTGTCTTTATATGCCGGTGCTGAGTACTGCGGTGATGAGGGACAGGTGCCGGTGATCAATAATCAGGAGAGAGGGAGCACTGAGTGTGTGTGACGAGGGAGCCTGGCGTGTCCGTGACACTGATGGAGTTTTTGTTCCTTGCCACTGTTGCCTTTGGATTGCTCATTTTGGGGCATACAGAGAAATAGTTGGTATAACTTATCAGTGAAGTTGTGACTAAAACTATTGTAGCACTTAATTAATTGACACTGTAGTATCCTCTGTAGAGATGCTTTGTTGTACTTAAAGTTGTACATTAAAATTGAAACTGGAAAATGAAATTTGCGACATTTATTTTGTAATCAGTACATAAAGTGGTATATAGATACATTTGACTTGACATATTACACATATGCATTAAACAACCAGTACATCACGAAAATCCACTACACCGAAACCAGACATTTTCACTAAAATCTGTAGCAAGTACTTCAGTAATGTTCACAATCTAAGCAAAAGTAATGACATCATAATATTTTCATGCTTCTATTTAACCATATAACAACCCTTTGTTTTATTCCTTGAAACTGGTATTTCCTTCAGGAAATGCAAATATAGTATAGAATGTGTGCTCACATGTGTACATATATTGACATTTCATCATTTAAACTGAATTTTAAGCTATTCATTGTACAAAACACTTTGAACAATTGCAGTGACAGGAAAAAAAAAAATTAAAAAAGAGCTAATAAACAGAAGCCATAATAATAAAAAAATGTATCATATATTTACAACATACCTGTATAACTGAAGATGTAAAACTCTACATATATTACATGTAAACTACATGCATTTAAATACAGTGCATTACAAGGTACCGCAATGAAAAATGTTATGCGCATTAATGACTTGGACTAAACTTTCTTGATGTTGATCAGGGATCGGGCTTAAAAGTGTTTACATCGCCTGTGTGTTCAAATTTTACCCTGCCAGCTACAGTAATGAGAGGCGTCACAGATCATAAATGATGCCCTAGTTATTATTATGACTGCCAGTCATGGTTATGATCATTAAACATACAGTAAACAGTTGCACAAGTCTGTGTTTGTCATGCTGGCCTCCGTCTCTCTCTCTCTGAGAGCAGATGCCTGCGGTGTTCTTTAATGACATGGTGTTACTGCTGCTACATGCGCTGGGAGAGAGGTTAGACAATGCAGTGTGCAGCAACTTTCTGTCTTTCTGTCCCATCTCTCTTTTGCTGGGTCTCAAGTTCGCTCCCATTTCTCTTATCTCCTGTATTTCACTGTTTCTGCCTCCCTTTCTCTCTCTCAGCCATGTGTCAATTGGGGTCTTTACCTGACAGGCTGCTCTTTCTGTTCAAAGATTGAATTTTTTTTTTTAAAGTAATAATAATAATAATAATAATAATAATAATAATAGCCTAATAGTAATAATAAATAACACTACATTTGAAATATATGAAAAATGTCCATCTTGTTGCAACATAGAAAATGTGAAAAAGAAAATGGAAGAGTAGAAGCTGTATTTGAAGTCGATTACACAGATATTAGAGTGCAGGGATAGGGTCAACATTGTAACTACAGATGTAATTACATGCAAGTAGAATTTTATATACTGTAAGTATAACGTAAACACATATATGTACATAATAAGTCCAATGTATCAAATTATTGTAGGTCCAAAACACCCACTTTTGTCACACTCTATCAGGTAAGTTGTCACAATAGAAGCATCTAAGCAGCCTATTATGCTTTTTAGAAAAACAGTAAAACAATAATGAACATAAAACCATTCTTAACAGCAAAAGTTGAAGAGGTAACACAGAAATATCAACCATTGTTCTGGCCAACAAATAATGTTTATTATATAGTGGACTCTTTCCTGAATTGATCCATGTGTGTTTTTGTTGTGTTGACATTTGCAGTCATCCAGCTATTACAAAAATATGAAGATACTGGAATTTTAGTTTGGAGGACAGAATTGATCTTAATTTAAGAGGTCTTCAAACTAGGTGTTTGGGTAACACTTTATAATAAATATACAGTAATAAAGTACTTACAAATTATTAACAAACTATTAGTTTATAATTTATTAGCTCATAGTAAAGGAATTGTTAATTGGTTATTAGGAGTATATAGTTCTCATTTTAGATTAGGTCACTGAAAATGGAAAAATGTCATTAAGTGCTTTAAACCAACTTTATTGGAAATTAATTGCATTCATATTCAGTGTTCCTTATTATGTTTACAAACACATTAAGCATGCACACACACACACACACACACACATTGGCATATGTGGTTTGGACTCTTCATAGGTGTAATGGTTTTTATACTTACTGTATGTATGTACAGTGGGGAGAACAAGTATTTGATACACTGCCAATTTTGCAGGTTTTCCTACTTACAAAGCATGTAAAAGTCTGTAATTTTTATCATAGGTACACTTCAACTGTGAGAAACGGAATCTAAAACAAAAATCCAGAAAATCACATTGTATGATTTTTAAATAATTAATTTGCATTTTATTGCATGACATAAGTATTTGATCACCTACCAACCAATAAGAATTCCGGCTCTCACAGATCTGTTAGTTTTTCTTAAAGAAGCCCTCCTGTTCTCCACTCATTACCTGTATTAACTGCCTGTTTGAACTCGTTACCTGTATAAAAGACACCTGTCCACACACTCAATCAAACAGACTCCAACCTCTCCACAATGGCCAAGACCAGAGAGCTGTGTAAGGACATCAGGGATAAAATTGTAGACCTGCACAAGGCTGGGATGGGCTACAGGATAATAGGCAAGCAGCTTGGTGAGAAGGCAACAACTGTTGGCGCAATTATTAGAAAATGGAAGAAGTTCAAGATGACGATCAATCTCCCTCGGTCTGGGGCACCATACAAGATCTCACCTCGTGGGGCATCAATGATCATGAGGAAGGTGAGGGATCAGCACAGAACTACACGGCAGGACCTGGTCAATGACCTGAAGAGAGCTGGGACCACAGTCTCAAAGAAAACCATTAGTAACACATTACGCCGTCATGGATTAAAATCCTGCAGCGCACGCAAGGTCCCCCTGCTCAAGCCAGTGCATGTCCAGGCCCGTCTGAAGTTTGCCAATGACCATCTGGATGATCCAGAGGAGGAATGGGAGAAGGTCATGTGGTCTGATGAGACAAAAATAGAGCTTTTTGGTCTAAACTCCACTCGCCGTGTTTGGAGGAAGAAGAAGGATTACAACCCCAAGAACACCATCCCAACCGTGAAGCATGGAGGTGGAAACATCATTCTTTGGGGATGCTTTTCTGCAAAGGGGACAGAACGACTGCACCGTATTGAGGGGAGGATGGATGGGGCCATGTATCGTGAGATCTTGGCCAACAACCTCCTTCCCTCAGTAAGAGCATTGAAGATGGGTCGTGGCTGGGTCTTCCAGCATGACAACGACCTGAAACACACAGCCAGGGCAACTAAGGAGTGGCTCCGTAAGAAGCATCTCAAGGTCCTGGAGTGGCCTAGCCAGTCTCCAGACCTGAACCCAATAGAAAATCTTTGGAGGGAGCTGAAAGTCCGTATTGCCCAGCGACAGCCCCGAAACCTGAAGGATCTGGAGAAGGTCTGTATGGAGGAGTGGGCCAAAATCCCTGCTGCAGTGTGTGCAAACCTGGTCAAGAACTACAGGAAACGTTTGATCTCTGTATTTGCAAACAAAGGTTTCTGTACCAAATATTAAGTTCTGCTTTTCTGATGTATCAAATACTTATGTCATGCAATAAAATGCAAATGAATTACTTTAAAATCATACAATGTGATTTTCTGGATTTTTGTTTTAGATTCCATCACTTACAGTTGAAGAGTACCTATGATAAAAATTACACATGCTTATACAATTTCTACATGCTTTGTAAGTGGGCAAACCTGCAAAATCGGCAGTGTATCAAATACTTGTTCTCCCCACTGTATATATATATATACACTCACCTAAAGGATTATTAGGAACACCATACTAATACTGTGTTTGACCCCCTTTCGCCTTCAGAACTGCCTTAATTCTACGTGGCATTGATTCAACAAGGTGCTGAAAGCATTCTTTAGAAATGTTGGCCCATATTGATAGGATAGCATCTTGCAGTTGATGGAGATTTGTGGGATGCACATCCAGGGCACGAAGCTCCCGTTCCACCACATCCCAAAGATGCTCTATTGGGTTGAGATCTGGTGACTGTGGGGGCCATTTTAGCACAGTGAACTCATTGTCATGTTCAAGAAACCAATTTGAAATGATTCGAGCTTTGTGACATGGTGCATTATCCTGCTGGAAGTAGCCATCAGAGGATGGGCACATGGTGGTCATAAAGGGATGGACATGGTCAGAAACAATGCTCAGGTAGGCCGTGGCATTTAAACGATGCCCAATTGGCACTAAGGGGCCTAAAGTGTGCCAAGAAAACATCCCCCACACCATTACACCACCACCACCAGCCTGCACAGTGGTAACAAGGCATGATGGATCCATGTTCTCATTCTGTTTACGCCAAATTCTGACTCTACCATCTGAATGTCTCAACAGAAATCGAGACTCATCAGACCAGGCAACATTTTTCCAGTCTTCAACTGTCCAATTTTGGTGAGCTCGTGCAAATTGTAGCCTCTTTTTCCTATTTGTAGTGGAGATGAGTGGTACCCGGTGGGGTCTTCTGCTGTTGTAGCCCATCCGCCTCAAGGTTGTGCGTGTTGTGGCTTCACAAATGCTTTGCTGCATACCTCGGTTGTAACGAGTGGTTATTTCAGTCAAAGTTGCTCTTCTATCAGCTTGAATCAGTCGGCCCATTCACCTCTGACCTCTAGCATCAACAAGGCATTTTCGCCCACAGGACTGCCACATACTGGATGTTTTTCCCTTTTCACACCATTCTTTGTAAACTCTAGAAATGGTTGTGCGTGAAAATCCCAGTAACTGAGCAGATTGTGAAATACTCAGACCGGCCCGTCTGGCACCAACAACCATGCCATGCTCAAAATTGCTTAAATCACCTTTCTTTCCCATTCTGACATTCAGTTTGGAGTTCAGGAGATTGTCTTGACCAGGACCACACCCCTAAATGCATTGAAGCAACTGCCATGTGATTGGTTGATTAGATAATTGCATTAATGAGAAATTGAACAGGTGTTCCTAATAATCCTTTAGGTGAGTGTATATATATATATAAAATATACATTTTTCAATTGTAGTATTTTAAAAAGTCACATGAAATAATAAACAAAGTGCAATGTAGTGTTGCCAAAAATATCTGAAATACACTGAAATACTGAAATATCTGAAACACTTTCAATACTAATTTTTTGCAGAATAGATAGATGATACCAGCTGTGTTTTCTCACTCTCTCTCATCTCTCCGACAGCGAGATTCCCGCAGATTTTGCGCTCATGCCCAATGTGTGTGCACATAAAGCTAATTTACCTCTCAGTACTAAATTGAGTTCTTTTTTGCTGCTTATTGCACTTAAACAGTCAAATACACACAAAACAATGTCAAAATGCCCGTCTTGGCGAGTATTCATGTAAACAGAAAACGCATAACCTAAAAATCTAACCCTATATAACAGCAAACTGCCAAAACGAGGGAGAAACGCAGAAGAACATTTAAATGTCTAATAATATTTTTATTAAATTTACGAGAACTACAGTCTCTGAACAAACGATACATGTCAGTTTAAAACAGAAAGAATAAAGAGTTACTTTTTTGTCCATTCTTCTTTGAATTGTCGGTCTACATTATTGTCTTCTGTGTATCAGAATAATCCATCGTGTCAGTGCATTCATGATCGTATGGCTGTATCAGTGTCCTTATTTGCAAGTGTCAAGTACTTTGTATAAGTGTCCTTGTATATTTAATTT
Organism: Coreius guichenoti; assembly: GCA_039654105.1. Lineage (NCBI taxonomy): Eukaryota > Metazoa > Chordata > Actinopteri > Cypriniformes > Gobionidae > Coreius > Coreius guichenoti. Next base: position 26,538,079 of record CM077188.1, on the reverse strand, counting down.
TAAGAAAACGTGATTAAATATATGCGCATACATGGTGCTGGTTCATGTTTTGAGAACTGGAGTATATGAAATATGTCCATAAAAACTTGAAAAACGCTTGCTCCGTCTGTATCTGATCTATGTGGTCCATGTTGCGAACGTTGTTAATCTCATCGCGGCGTTCCGCGTAGAAACCGCTCTTATGCACGCTCTGCATGTTGTTTGAATTCTCCACTGTAATGTGATCTCATGCGTAATACAGCACAGATTGGGTTAAAAGAGTTCATACTTATGAATGAATGCAGAGGACTGGCTGAAGTAGAATAGTGCCCACAGCCAGACACACTCTCCAAAAGCACGCTCTGTGTCGTTGCTTCAACTTTGCTTTTCAAAAAAATGTATTTTTAGTGTCTTCAGTGATGTGCAGCCTGTACATACCTGTTCATATCTCAAAAAAATGTGTTTTGAGGTTTCATGACCCTTTAAAGTGACAACAGCAATATACCTGCTGCCAAATTATGAGATAATATTAAAAATATCTATATGGCAGTTTTCCCCCATGGTATCTGTCAAAATTGTGGCCAGTGAAAATGCTGAGCGATAACGCTGAGTGGCTAGTAAAAGTTAATGTCAAGCCCTGTTTATATTATACAAATGGGTAGGTTTAGGGGTAGGTGAAGGGGTATGGGGTTGGGTTGCATGCTTAAATAAATCTAAATATTGTAATATAAATAAAATTATCATGGATCATTAAATTGAAAATCATACCTCAACATGTATGTCATAATGGAAAAATTATACCCTAATACAGTGGTTCTCAACCTTTTTTCAGTGATGTACCCCCTGTGAAATATTTTTTCAGCCAAGTACCCCCTAACCAGCGCAAAGCATTTTTGGTTGAAAAAAAAAAGACTTAAAACAGAGCACTGTGCCATCAGTGTCTGATTTATTAAACTTTGGAACAGATAAAAAAACTATTTCGAACATTTTAAATGATAATAATCCATGACTAAATGTATTGCAAATATTTTTCATCACTAAAATGTAGTGATTCAAACTAATGTGGTGAAAACAGTGACCATATAACCATTTAAAACTATAAAATTAACCATTTAAATCTCCATAAATGTGAAAAACACTGCTCATTTGTAGTGGTCTCTCTTGAACTATTTGGAAATAAAAAGATATAACTAAAAAAAAGAAAGAAATAATTAACTTAATTAATAATTATCAACATAAAGTGCCCTCCTTTGGGATCATAGTAAAGATCTGTTCTCAAAAAGAAATCATGAACTTAATTTCAAATAAAAGCAGAAATTGCTCAAAATATATAAAATATCTATCTTAAAATATCTTTTTAAGAATCAAAAAGAAGATTGACATCTTAACATTACAAACTATCAACACTGAATATTGCGTTGTTGCACTGAACTGAGTGTTTTTGCACTTAGTGAGACATTTTAGTGAGACACTTGGGCTTCATTGAGGATCTTTTTCATTCTTGGTGGCAGGGAGGCAACTGCTGTGATCAAGTCTGTTTCTCTGCTTTGTTTTGATCACAGTCATTGCAGAGAAGGAGGCCTCACATAAATATGTGGAGGCAAATGGTAGTAGCTGCTCCAAAGCTTTCTGTCCCAGGTCAGGGTGCTCCTGCTTCACACACACCCAAAACTGTGAAAGTGTGAACATGGCAAACTTCATCTGGAGGCCACGATCAGATGACACTTCCAAGAGTTTTTCCTGATAGGTGACAGGGAGCTTGCTTCGGTTTGCTTCGGACAAGAGAAAATCTCACCCAATCTAGCTGTGCAGATTTCTCCTCCATGTCAGGAAAGTAGGAATGAAAATCCTGAATCAGCTTGGTCAAATGTCCCACTATGACCAACTTGACTGGAGCTCTGTCCACATCCTCACTAGAGAGAAAATCATCCAGCTGAGGAAAGCAGGTGAAATCCTCCTGTGCACAGGCCATTCTCCACAGCTCTGCTTTCTTCAGGAAGCCACCCACCTTGTCATACAGGTTTAAAATGCTGGTGTCCTTGCCCTGCAGAGACATATTTAGTTCGTTCAGTTTGCTGAATATATCTGCCAGATAGCACAGCTTTGCAAGCTAGTCTGTGTCCTGGAACAAGGTGGCATGGGGAGATCTGTGCTCAATCAGAAAGGCGTGTACTTCGGATCTTAATTCCAACAGCCGTTGAGTATTCTCCCTTGAGAGAGCCAGCGTACTTCTGTGTGCAGCAGCAGTTGTGTGTGTTCAGCTCCCATATTTTCGCAGAGGCGGCGAAACAGGCGTGCATTAAGTGGCCTTGACTTAATGAAGTTGATCACTTTGATGCTGCTGTTCAAAACGTCATGTAATACAGGGCTCATTTTCTTGGACGCCAATGCCTCTCTGTGTATGACACAGTGAGTCCACATCACGTCGGGGTTTTCTTTTTTAATGCGCGCTATTAGTCCTTTCGCGCTGCCTGTCATTAATGCTGCCGCGTCTGTACAGATGCTGCTGCAGGATTTCCAACTCAAACCGTTTTCACAGAAAGCGGCATTGACAACATTAAATATGTCCTCTCCTGTTGTTTTCCCCTCCAAACTTTTGCAGAATAGTATGTGCTCATAAATATCGTCAGTATCAACGTACCTCACAAGAGCAACAAGTTGTGCATTTCCGCTGACATCTGTGGATTCATCCAGCTGGAGTGAAAAGGAGTCGCTAAGTTTTCCCACAACTTGCTCAACAATGTCTGTTCCCATTGTATCTACTCTGCAGCAAATAGTGTCATTTGACAAAGGCACAGTCTTTAATTTCTCCGCTGCGTTTTTGTCCAGCATAGTCTCAGCCAGCACTACAGCCGCTGGAAGGAGCAGGTCTTCAGCGATAGTGAATGGCTTCTTGGCTTTAGCTACGAACAAAGACACTGCATAAGAGGCCTCCAGGGCTTTGGCTGATGTTGTGGAGGCCTTCCACATCGTGTCTTGAGATGATCTGAATTCAGACAGTTTCCTCTTAAAAAAGTCAGGTGGCTTACCAACGTGACATCCATGTTTTGTCTTAAGATGACGCTGCAGATGTACTGGCTTCATGCTACTGTTAGCTAATTTCTCCCCACAGAAAAAACACAGTGCCTTGGGTGGGTTGCAACTTGTGGACGTAAATCCAATTAAAACATAATCTTCAAGATACAGCCGGAATTTTGCCGGCTCTGGTTTGGCCTTCTTTGCCACTTGTCCCTCCGTGTTTTCAAAAGAATTGCTGCTACGCTTCAACCACAACTCCATCATTGATCCAAGTGATTGACAGGTGATGCCAGGCGGCATATGACAGGTTGGGTCAAACCATCCTGGTATGGGGGAGACTCTGGGTTTTTAGGATAATGAAATTGAATAGCCTACTCAGTAAGGCCCTACTGAATATAAAATTCATTTTATGAACTTATATTTTCCTGAAATATTTATTAAATAATTATTTTTAAAGGATTTTTGCATAAATGCTACTTTTTAAATATATGTATATTTTAAAATCTCACGTACCCCCTGGAGTGCCTTCACGTACCCCGAGGGGTACGCATACCCCCATTTGAGAACCACTGCCCTAATATATCATTTCATAATGACAATAAAATTCCAATGTGTATTGACACCAAAGGTTTCTAATTGAAAGCAATGATGTACCCTGCACGTCGAAAAATCACCCTAAAGGGGTACCCTGTGTGTTAAAAAGAGACGTAAAGACTTCAGCTGAACCAATATGCATCATTTTTCCTGTTATCACTGTAAAGCTGCTTTGAAACAATCTGTATTGCATAAAGCACTATATAAATAAAGGTGACTTGACTTGGTGCCAAGGGATCCTGACCAAGCATCCATATGTGACGAGTTGGGAGAGAAAACGCGGATTACCCACAACTTCCTTGTGTGACTAGTGGCATTCCGTAGTTGAATATCTCTGTATAATTAACGCCAAATTTAATGACTGTTGCCCCAAACCTTTCTTCTCATTTGCTTTTCTCTGGGTCTCTTTCTCTCTGTTTCACTCCTCTTTTTTTCTCTCACCCATATGTGTCACTTGGGGTCTTTTTCTCTGGCAGGCTGCTCTTTCTGTTATGGGAACCTGATGTTGCTCCAGAAAAGAATAGTTGCATTGATCTGCAGCCACTATTAAAGAAATAAATAAATGTGGAGAGAGTTTGAGGGAAATTCTGCCCAGGGAAGGGTTGGAGGTAGGGAGGAGTTCTGCATTGTTAATCCAGAATGACACTGATTGACAGTAGCAGTAGAAAAGCTGATAGCAACATTTGGTGTGCTGCTGGTTTAAAGGACGGACATAGCCGCTGATTTCAGGTTTGTGGAGCATGACTGTGCACTGGGGTGAGCTTGTCTCTTAACATCCTCTCCACGTCTGATTTTCACCCTTCCATTCTCATTGTTTTGTAAAACTTTGTAATTGAGTTCTTTTGTGTATTGTTTAAACCTTTTTCTCACTAATAGTCTGCTTTATTCACCAGGGCCACACTAAGCCACAGCAATAGCACCCTGTCAATACAGATAGCAGGTTTAGAGTGCAGGTGTGTGCTGGATATGGACCAGAGTGACACGCTGTCAGCTATCAGCTGAAATTAGCAGCCCAGGTAGGAGCCGCATAAGCGGGCCTCTTCTGCCCGTCCTCTGAGTTTACAACACAACAGCTGATGGACAGAACCTGCAATTTAAGATTCCTCCCCTTTCACTGCTCTCTCTGCTGGTGGTTGTCGCTGGATTTTTCTTAAAAATGACTTTATATGCCACTGTATGTCTGCTTTCATTGATTTAGTTGCTTAAAGGTGAAGCATGTCATTTCTGTGTCACTAGCGGCACCAAACGGATTGTCAAAAATAACTTGATTTTTACATTTTTGGAAGAAAATGTGAGCGGTTTTTGCCCATGTAAAACTTGCTGCCACAATGCTACGGTATTGTAGTGCGACATTGCTATGCAGTTGCTGAAGTGTTTTGAATGGTTTTCAGTGCATGACATGGTTTTGTTTTTGGGTTGTTGCTAAGTGGTTGCGTACTGGCCAAACTCTTTATGATATTCTGGTCTCTTTATGGCTTTAGTCCAGGGTTGAAATTAACAAGGGCTTGGGGGAAGAAAAATGTCACCAAAATGAACAAAATACCCCCCAAATTCAATATACAGGGGCAAAAAAATGCCCCTCCACAATTAAACTAAATTGATTACGTGGTTAAGGTCAAATGTGAAAAAAAATAAAAATAAATATATATATATATATATATATATATATATATTGATTGTGGCATTACATTCTAGTGTTGTACCAAATATTTCTCTGTTTTTTGCAGGGTTGAGCATTATAACCAATCACAGATGTGTCTGTGTGAGTGCAGTCAAAAGCAATGGCTAAACAAAAGTGTTTATATTAGTCACCGGTGGATAAGAAATCCACTGAAAACAATTTTGGTGAGTGTGATGATTACTGTCTTGTGTAAGGGTGCTCCGATCAGGATTTTTGGAGCCGATCACTGATCGTCGATCACAGGAAGCAGTATCTGCTGATACGATCACCAATACTGATCTATTTGAAGCCTTCTTTTTATCATGTAGAATTATTTATTTTACAGACATTCATTCAGGGCCTGAATGAATTAAAAACCCTGTTTTAAAAACCCTTAGGTGACTCTTGTGGGGGGATTTTTAATTTGAGGGGAGAGGGGGTCATTTTTTAGACATTTTTCAAAAAAATATATAATCATCTCACCTAAATGTTTGATTATGCAGTGCATTTTTGTTTTTACAATGGGGCAATTGTTGCACATAGCTTACAGCACAAGCTTGATTTCAAACTCTGAATTGAATTCACAAAATAAAAAAGTAAAAAGTCAGTAATAAAATAAGAACAAATAAACTATTTACAAGCAGTAGCACAAATAAATGAAATAGAATAAAGATACAAATAAAATAAACAGTGCTTTCAGGTAGGTCTAACAGTATTGAGGTAAGAAATACTAAAGAAATGCAATAAGGAATCAAATGTAAAATAATATTAGATGGGCTTCCCTTAATAAATTCAATACAGATTAATCCTTACAATTAAGGTTACAAAAGTTAGTCATTCAAGAGCAGTGAGTGTCATTAATGTTAATCAAACATAAAAAGACAAAGAAAAAATAAAAGACAGCAGCAGGAATATTATATGCTGCTGTCACTTTAAGAGCTGCACAGATCCAATATACTGTTACACAACTTTGTACGTTCACTTACGTGCATATTTGTCAAGATGGTAATTATATACATTTGTGTGAATTTGACCATTTGAGCTCAATTTGATAACTTGTGAGGTCAAGTCAAGTCAAGTCACCTTTATTTATATATCGCTTTTTACAATGCCGATTGTTTCAAAGCAGCTTCACAGTGTTAAACAGGAAAATAATGCAACAGAATTTGATTCGGCTGTACAGCCGCTCTGGAGAAAACGGTGATGTCATCCAGCTCATTTCAATTATCATATAGTGTCAATGCGGGCAGATCAGTAATATAGTTGAATATTTAGTGTCCCCAACTGAGCAAGCCAAAAGCCAAAGTGGCAGAGGCGACGGTGGCAAGGGACCAAAACCAGTTCTCCTCTGGCCAACGAACAAACAGTGTATGATTATGATTCTGGCAACATTACAGGTCAGAAGTCATATTAGATCGGAATATTCGAAAGATCCGAGTCATCACGCCGGAGACGGGTTTATTGAGGATGTCGTGTCGATGAGGCATTTATTAGATCGGAATATTTGAAAGATCGGAGTCATCACGCCGGAGAAAGGTTTATTGAGGTGGCCTAAGGTTCCTTATGTTATATGCTGAGTGGTTTAAACACTGGCAAGACTTAAAAAGAAATGCAAATTATAAACTTTAGTGATGATGTGACACTGTCTCGATTTGTGTAAGTGACAATTCCTGTGTCAACTGAGCAGCGTGCAGCTTGCTTATATTGCAGACGTGATGTGGTGATGTGAAGCCATTTGCGCATTTTGAGGGGGAAAGAGAGAGAGCGTGCGGCGATTCACTCACGCTGTTTGTGAAATTACGTCTCACAGAAAGTTTTCAAATTACTTTGTAAGTTATTTAATAAAGAAATATGAATTGTACCTCACCATTTACCCACACCAGACAGAGATTGACATGTCATGTCATACCTCTCATGGCAGGTGCACCTCTTTATGCGATTATCGGCCGATCAGTACCTTAGTCATGTGTTCCCCTGTCTTTTAAGGACTTTTAAATTTAAGTGTTTTCTGTTCCTATTGTTTCTGTTTTCTCTTCCTGTGTTAAGTTCCTGCTTGCTTTGTCCCCTTTTAGTTTCTATAGTTATCCTCGTTTGTCTTGAATAGTTCTCACCAGTTGTTCCTTAGCCCTCATTTCCGTGTGTATTTACACCTCTGATATTTGTTGGTCGAGTAGGACTGGTTACATTTGGATGGGAGTGAGGTTTAGGGGGTGAGTGTATCGGACGTAGGCCAGTAAGATCTGTGCGTGTAAGCCTCACTCCCCTGGCCTCAAGAGGTGTGTTAGAGGTTGTGGTCTTTAGCGTCCTTGTTAGCTAGAGTAAACAAACATGGCAGAGGACGGGCAAGTTAAAATGGTGATAATAGTGTTTGGACTGCATTTTAAAGGAAAATCGCAAAAAAAAAAAAAAAAAAAAAAAGAGAGAAATGTTTGGATGAAGTTGTGTTATGCTTCTGTCTTCTGTCATCTGGTCCCACTTTATATTAGGTGGCCTTAACTACTATGTACTTACATCAAAAAATAAGTACAATGTACTTACTGTGTTCATACTGTATTGCAAAACACTTTTGCTGATATTGAGGTGGGATACCGGTAAAGTTAGTGACAGGTGTGGTGGTATGGGTAAGTTTAAGGGTAGGGTTAGGTGTAAGGGAAGTGTCATCAGTATAATTATAAATATAACTACAGAAATTAATTACAGATGTAATTACATGCAGGTCATTTTTAAAATGTAAGTACAATGTAAAAATATGTATGTACACTGTAGTGCATTGTATCAAAATGATTAATTTAAATGTTAGTACATAGTAGTTAAGGCCACCTAATATAAAGTGGGTCCTGTCATCTTGCTTTCTGATTGAGTATTGTTTTGTTCCATGTGAGAGCGTGTGTGCACGTTTGTACTCGGGATTCCCTCAAACAACAGGATTTCTGATCGTAAATATTCAATATGTTGGCTATTTATGATTTAAGTTCGGTGCAGCCCCAACGTTCTTCCGAGCAGATTCAATCAATCTTGACACACCTCACAGCACAGGGAAATCTAATAATATAATCTGTAGAACCATCAAAATAATCAGGACTTTACCTAGGATTGCCGGAAGGGGAGAATTGGGCCCAAAATCGTCCCGATTATCTTGTAGTGTATGGGTGCCTTAAGAAAACCTTAAAATGTGAAACTTGATTTTGTAATCCGTAATCTGTAAATAAATAAATGAATAAATAACGTTTTGCATGTCTTCTAGTGTTATAATGTAATTAATAGGCTGCACTTTATATTATTATGCAATTGCTGTGTAAATACATTTACACCACCTTTGAGCAGCATTAATCAATCTGTAAATAAACTTAAATGCCATGTCAGATGCAGCTTGTGTGCCATCTTTGCAGTGTAAAGATGGCTTTTGTTGATGTTGATAACATTTTATTGGGAACTATTTGACACAAAAAGACAACACAGATACATTTAATTAAGTAATTATAAAGATTGCACTTAAAAATGTAAAAAAAAAAATGCCCCAAGAAAATCAGGGGTCAAAAATTGACCCTTAATGAAAAAGTCAATTTCTGACAAATGATAAACTTTCACTCTATCATGTTTAAACTTGGCAATTAATCCATGAATCACGTGTGCCGAACCATGGGGCCTGGTCCGTATCGATCATGGATAAACTGAGATCCGTTGCACCCCTAGTATCTTTCATGTCTGTGACACAGATGAGGTGGGATGATTTAATTGTTTAATAAATATGTCAGGGGTTGCATGTAGTAAATCCACTAGAAATATGCATGATGCAGAATGAAAGATGAAAAAGACTTTTCATAAAAACAACAAGCGATAGCATTACAAATCACAACATAATGTTAATGAGAGACAATGAACTGAGGAAAACTGAGCATAAATACACAAAAGAAGATCAATAACAGAAGTGGGAACATGTGTGAACTAATCGGAAACCATGACAACTAATGATGAACTCCAACACAGGCAAAACATATCAGGTTATGACTGTAACCATGGTTCCCTGAAAAGGGAACAAGACGCTAACCCTAACCCTGCGTGATTGCATCTGAAACACTTGTGTAATCACTCATTAATGGAACATCCCGTGATACATAACGGCGTACCGCCGAAGCTATAAAGGATACCCGGACCAAACATCGTCAACTTCTGATTGGCTGAAGTAAGTTGCTCACAGGCATGCAGGAAGTATGGCAGGGCGACACAGTGTCTCATTCCTTTTTCAGGGAATCATGGTTACAGTCGTAACCTACGACGGAAACCTGCACCAAAAGTTACAACGCTTTGGCAACATTAATACCCACTAAGCCATACTGACAAGTGCCTGTCCTAGTGTGAATCATGTTGTGCACAGCTTAGGACATAAGTACCTGAATATGTGCAGAAAGGCCTAGATTGCCGCATCACAAAACTGTTTGCTTATTCCCTGTTTGGAAGCTGAGGAACCCCGCATGGGTGAACAATAGCCTACCAACAGCTGGTCAGACTGGTACTGAGCAGACTGGTGGACATAACACTCAAAAACCCTGACTGGGCAAAGCAAATCAAGCTTCTCTTGGTCCGCCGACATGGATAAAGGAGGATAAAAGGCCTGCAAGACTACTTAGCGAGAAGACATATTGAAAGTAAGGTAACTTCTCTGAATATAGTTCGAAGGGTGCCAGGGACAAACCTCTAGAACCACGGCCAAATTCCAATACATTGCATGTATTGTAGCATAGCCACATAAGGGAAGCATATGTATTTTATTAATGACATAAAACTAATGTATTGTTTGTCATTTATTTTTTTGCTTCTCCTTTATTCTGTATGTCATCTCAATTTTATTTGCGTGTATGACTGTGAACTATACTATCGCGAGATTCTGCTTGTGATCTTGTGCAAGAAATGACTGTGTTTGTATTTTGGAGAAAATAACTTTTATGCATGGTTATTGAAAAAAAAAAATATATATATATATAAGTAATTGAAATAAGATCACAAATAAACATTCAATATGTGTCCACAAGACTTTTGAGAACAGGCTCTTGTAGCCTAGATTTTTTCTTCAAAATGGTGTGAAATGGCATGTTTATGAGCCAGCTTTCAAATGTCCAGCTGCCAACAGTAGTGACAATGACAGAATTTAGCGAGAAGCATGTACACAACAGTGTTCCGTGTCACGTGTGCTGCTGTAACTCTGACAGAAATTTGGCAGCCACTTGCATCACAGCTCCCACTACTGTGTGGATCAGTCTCTTCATTGTTACATTTTGAATTCTGCTTTCATCATTTGCAATGTTTCCAGTTGCATCTTGATGATTTTGCAATGCATGCATGGATTTAGCTGGTTTTGCAGCAAAAGACAGTCAGATTTGTTAAATAATACAAATGAATTGACTAAAGTGACATTTGTGAAAAAGTCGGTTGTGTTCGGGTGGCTTGACGGATCTGGTCGTCGATGAACCATTGAATGGGGCTGACAATCATGGCTGAAGGGAAAATGGTTTCTGGAGCACAGGGTTCGGGATCAGGATGATGAAGACTTCATTCTTCAAGAGCGAGTTCTATGGCCAGGAGCTCTCAGTTGCCGATGTCATAATTCTGCTCCGCTGGGGACAGCTTCTTGGAGTAGAAGGCACATGGATGGAGGCGTGGAGGATCAACCTGCTTCTGTGAGAGCACTGCTCCGACTCCAGTAGTGGACGCGTCCACCTCAATGACAAATGGCAACTCAGGATTGGGATGGTGGAGGACTGGAGTGGAGGCAAATGCTTCTTTTGCCCCACTGAAGGAGTTGAGTGGCAGATGGTGTCCAGGATAGAGACTTGGGCCGGTTCTTCAGGAGTGAGGTTAGAGGAGAACTGAGGATACCATAATTCTGGATGAAGTGATGGTAAAAATGTGCAAAGCCTAGAAATCTTTGGAGTTCCTTTATGGTGGTGGGTTGTGGCCAGTTCTGTATGGTTTACACCTTCCTCTGCTCAATTTGGATGCCATGCTGATCGATGATGTATCCTAGGAACTGGACAGAGGTGCTGTGGAATTCGCACTTCTCCAGCTTCAGATATAGATGGTGTTCTCGGAGACGTTGAAGGACCTGCTTCACGTGATGACGGTGTTCGGCTGGGGTCCGGGAATATATTAGGATATCTTCTATGTAGATGATGACGAATCATTGGAGGAATTCCCGGAACACCTCGTTCATGTAGTTCTGGAAGACAGTGGGTGAGTTGGACAGGCCATAGGGCATCACCTGATATTCATAGTGCCCTGATGGGGTCACAAAGGCGGTCTTCCACTCATCTCCTTTACAAATATGAATCAAATTGTAGGCGCTTCTCAGGTCCAGCTTGGAGAAGATACAAGCTCCACGCAGCAATTCCAGAGCTGCTGGGACCAGAGGAAGAAGGGGATAGCTGAACTTGACAGTTTGGGAGTTGAAGAACTCTGCATGTTATAGGTATGGTTTTCTGTCACAAACAGAAGAGGACAGACGAGGTTAGTATAACAACAAGTCTTTATTGCAGATTAAAGGGTAGCAGAGCAGAAATGCAACAGGTACTGTAATATTGAGAGGCAAATGATAGATCACTGAAGACTTAGCTGGTAGTAATACTGTGTTTCTTTGTACAGGTGAAGAGTCGGTGAAGCAGGCTGGAGAAGACAGCAGACAGAAGACAGAAAATAAATCGGGAAAAACAGGTAGGTTTCTCAGGTAAGCATCGTTGGATGAGTCTGTAGTGTCGTGCGACGAGACCAGACAATGAGGTGAAGGGACCCTTATAAAGGGTGTCTGATGAGGGTGCACAAGTGCAGGTGATCAGAACTCTGTTGATTGTGAACGAGTGGGCGGATCTGGTGCTGATGGCTGGAGAGATGGTGTGGTTGAATCCGTGACAGTGTGTATCATTGCACAGTACGTGAACGAAATTGGATTGGAATGTTTGTATATTATAATTTGTATATTATATTTTATATTATATTTTTAGCATATGAGGAGAAATTTGTGAACAAAAGCTTCATTGATGTGGCAGTAGGCTATTTTACAGTAAACACTTCATAATCCATCCAAAACAGGTCAACGAAATCTTTATATATCGTATTATGTATTATATTAAATACTGTATTTATGTTATATTATAGAGCATATAAATGTTAATTTGCAGTTTAATACGTTGCTTATACAAAGACATTTTATTTCAAAATATTTCAGTCGATTTCACTCATCTCAGTATATGTCAGGGTTATGTTTGTTTTGCCTTTGTGTTTTTGGGTTTTTTGTCTTCTGTGTTAGTTTTTCCTTTGACCCAGTTTTCCCCACGAGTTTCATTTATTAATCCCATTCACCTGTGCCTTGTCAATCACCTTAATTATCTAGTTTGCTCCTTTGTTTGCCTTGTGTATAAGCCCTCGGTTTCATTCTGGTCTTTGTCCTGTATTTATTAACGTAGATGTGTAGCCTATGTGGTTAAGTTATTGTCTAGTATTCTCCTGTTCATTGTGATTGATGTAAGAATTAAAGACTATTTCATTTGGCACCATTGTTGTGCTCTTGATCCTCAGCCAAAAACTGTGACAGAATACAGGACCATAAACAGAAGTACAACATGGGCATTCTCCTCACTCCTATAGACCCAGCTGACCTGCTTCTCTCTCGCTTTCAAGATGGCCGCCTGATCGAAGACTACGTAGAAAAGTTCCTCGAGCTCTCACATGAAGTACCCTGGAACGAGGACACACTAAAGACTTTTGGTGTGGATTGGACGATCGTCTTTACTTTAACAAGTTCCAGCGGCTACAACATCATGTTCTTTGAAAAAATATATTGATCACGTTCTATGGTTTTGTGGATCATCTTATACAGTAGAGGAAGCAATTCCCGAGTCCGTTCCAGTGAGTGATGTTCCTGAATCCGTTCCAGTTAGAAAAATCCCAGAGTCTGTTCTAGTAAGAGAAATTCCAGAGTCCGTTCCAGTGAGTCATCTTCCCGAGTACATTCCAGTGAGTCATCTTCCCGAGTATGTTCCAGTGAGTCATCTTCCCGAGTCCATTCCAGTAAGTACTGTTCCTGAGTCCGTTTCAGTGAAAGAAATTCCCCAGTCTGCTCCAATGAGAGAAACTTCCCAGTATGCTCCAGTGAGAGAAATTCTTGATGGGATCGAAGAGGTGGTCCTCACTCTTTATGCTACGACTGTTATGTGTGTTTGGACCACACACACATCAACTCCAGCCCCTGACCAGAGTCCAGTGATGGCTCCAGCCCCTGATCCCACTCCAGAGTCCGCTCCAGCCCATAAGCCCGCTCCAAAATCCACTCCAGCTCAAAAGCCCATTCCAGAGACCACTCCAGCCCAACAGCCCACTCCTCTTCATAACCCCATAGCTCCTCCCAAGAAAATTGGTGGGAATGGTGGTGGCTATATGTCCTCAGCCAAAGTGGCCGAGCTGAGCTACTGGGTCAAGGCCACAGAGGCCAAGCCTCCCTGGCTCCCTGAACTTTCGGCGCCTCCCTGGGCCCCTGAACTGCCGACACCACCCTGGCTCCCTGAACTGTCGGTGCCATTTTGGCCCCCTGAGCTGCCTGCGCGTCCTTGGCTTCCTGCACTGCCGGCATCGCTCTGGAGGCTTCCTAGCCTGCCATCACTGCCCTGCTCACCTGTCCCACATACATGGTAAGAGGGAAAGTGAGAGAATGAAAAACTGGGTCAGAACAAAGGAATGAAACTATGGAAACACCTGGGAGAACCATAATTGACTACAAGCTCCTTTGTCTGAACAAAAGGGTTTACAGTTTTACTAACTACACAGAGATTTGTATATCGTACATTACTTGCATTTAGCCTGAGCTGTTGAAGACTGTCCAATGCTGAGAGCCAGCCAAAATGACGTGTCGGTCAAGAAAAAGAAGAGAGGGAGGGCGGATCTGTGCATCTCTCTTTAAGGTCTGTGAGAAAGGTCACACCTCTTAGGGTCAGTGAGCCAATTGTATTCAGGCTTTCGGAGGGAAAGTTTTACGATCCTTTGTCCCAAGCAGATTGCATATGTAACTGGATTGGTTGCTGATGAAGGAACTATTAAAGATTCTTGTAATACTAATATGTTGCACAGGTATCGACATATCATATACACAATCATTCAGATCTTTAAATTACAACTTCGTAGACACCAAACATGCCATACACATGATTTTCGTTAACCATAGTATGCAATTCTGAAACATAAATCCAACAGAGATTGAATTAATACATAGACCACACCCTATAAAAGAAAAATCATGAGATGGATATACGTTTATATATTTCTCAAGTGGTTATATATAGGCTATATGGGTTTAAGATGGTTTATTTGTAAAAAGAATTAAGTGGGAGTCACAGCTCTCTGCAAATTCCTTTTGGTCATAAACCTTATCAGTTCCCATGTGTCCTGTAACCAGAGGCCTCTTCTTGCTCTTGTGGGTTTTTTGGGGGACCTCAGAGTGAGTTTTAAAGATTATTTGTTAAATTGGACAAATGATTGTGTCTGATTTGTCTCTGTCGCTACAGTTCCCACAGCGTCAATCTCAACACAATGTCTCATTCCCTCTTCAGGGAAACGAGGTTACAGTCGTAACCGAGGCGTTTTAATTTGAACATGGTGTCATGTTAATGGCCCCTAAATTAAATTAAATTAATAACTAATGATTTTTACAACGGAAATGAATCAACGCTGAATTTACTTAAACTGGAAAATGACTTTCTTCTAGAGCTGCTGTACAGCCAATACAATATTTGTTTCATTAATTTCCTGTTATCACTGTAAAGCTGCTTTGGAACAATCTGTATTGTAAAATGCGCTATATAAATAAAGGTGACTTGACTTGTTTCATTTTAGAGACATGCTCCACAAAAAGGTTCACGAAGACTGAGACAGCAGAAAGCTCACCTTGTTTGTTTTTTTACTTATTTTACAAATGCACAATGTTTTGTTTTGACTGTAAGTGGACATATACAAAAGTAGTCAATTTTGCTGCTATGTGAAGAAAATCCAGTCAAACGTGCCAGCCCGTTTGTCAACCTCAGAGGGTTAAAGACAGTCAGACTCACACAGGATACTGCTCTCAGATTATATATCATCAACCGGTGAGACTGATTCGAACTTTGTCTATAGCATACAATGAACTGAGAGATATTTTACACCCATACACACTCATTATTTGAGTGTAAATACACTTGGGTTATTTTCTGAACGTTATGTTAGTAGGCTGTTATTTCCCTCCCGTGTTTTTTCAGTGTTTGAAATGGTACAGTTTCCCATTTATAGTGTAACCACCCCTGAGTAATTTAGCAGTTTGTGTTACAGTATAGCAGGCCTTAACTTCACTGCGCTACAAAGAAAACAGGATACCAAAGGGTGTCTCCCCCTAAAGATCCATCACCCAAAGGTGTGTGGTAAGCAGCTATGGCTGTCACATAAACCTTTAGTGTGCCCAGCAGAAAAATGGTCCTAAAGGAACTCCAGCACTGAACCAACCAGGCAGTTAATTGGGTCCAACTGGCAATTTCCACACCATGAATTGAAAACTTTCCACTTCAAGACATTGTTTCCTTGTGGAGGGAGCTCTAGAGTTAGGGATGGTCTCAACAACCTTGGTTGAGAGACCAGAGTTCAGGAGCTGGTCTCCCTCAGGGGCCAAACCCACAGTTTCCACAAGTCCAGGCTGGGGTGAAGAATTGTGCCCCCTGCATGGGCCAGAAGGGTCCCTTCTAAGAAAAATCTTCCATGGAGAGCTGTCAAGGAGAGACATAAGTTCTGAGAACAATGCTCTGGCCAGCCAGAACGGAGCTACTAATATTAGATGGGCCTTGTCCTGGCGAACCCTCTCTATAACTCCCATGATGAGTGATTGGGGGATGTGTGAGAGAGAACCAGAGTAGACAGTGGGTCATTTCTTGAGATTCAAATAGGTCCACTTCTGATCTCCCTCCAGATTATCTCCACCACCTCGGGGTGGAGTCTCCATTCCCTGGGCCTTAGTCCCTGCTTCAACAAGATGTCTGCTCCCTGATTTCCCACTGGAGGATCTGGCGTGTACGCAAGTTGGCACGACCACAGACCCCCCTGATGGTTTATGTAAGAGACCACCGATGTGTTGTCTGTCCAGACAAGCACCTGATGGCCCCTGGGATCTGGGAGGAAGTGTTTCAGAGATAGAAAGACAGCAATCATTTCCAGGCAATTTATGTGCCATGAGAGATGATTATCCCTCCACAGACCTTGCACTGAGCAGTTTTTGAGTTGTGTGTCCAGTGCCTTGAAGCGTATACCCAGCAGGGAAGGACCAAACACACTTCTCTAAAACCCTCCTCAGATGGGGCAAGTCTCTCAGTTGCGCAACGTCTCCGGGTGGACACTGAGAAAACTCGATGAAAACCACTGCATACTGAAACACCAGAGCCCTGAGGCATCAGGACTTTTGCCCAGTCTCTCAAGACTGACCTCTGGTGTAGGCTGAGTAATATGTCCGATGCCCTTAAGCGGATGACTGGCAGGGAACAAACAGACATACTTTTAGACATCCAACTCCTTAAAGCCAGATGACTATCCCACCATTTAATTCCTTAGAATTAAATGCAGCCAAAACAACCAGACAAGTGAGCACGGTCTTGATGACAGGCTGAACATATCATATTATTATATTATTATAGAAAAAATATATATGTCTTTTAGATCATTTAGCAGCGTGGCAACTACTGCCAAACATATCTCATTTGGTCCTGTAACTATAAAGAAAGGTTACAAGATTCAGTTTTCCTCTCGTCTTCCTCATTTTGATGGTGTACTGCCCTTTTTAACACAAAAGTTTCAGTCTCTCTTGCAGGCATACAGGTTCAAGATGCTAATGCTCAAACTCCTTGTGTCTCAAATCCAATCCAAGGATTGTTTTGTCACAGTAGATCTAAAGGGCACATACTTTCACATCGAGATTCTGCCAGAACACAGAAAGATTCTCAGGTTTGTTTTCAGGGTAAAGCATACCAATATTGAGTACTTATTTTCAGTCTAAACTTATCACCACGCATGGATGCATCTCTGGCTCCTCTGCAACTTCAGGGTATTTGTGCACTGAATTACTTTGAGGACTGGCTGATATTTGCTCAGTCAGAAAAGTTGGAAGCTTGGCATCAAGAAGTCATGCTGGCCCACATGAGGTGTTTGGGTCTGAGACTAAACCTCAAGAAGAGTCTGCAGTCTCCAAGTCAGAGAACCACTTTTCTAGGGGTAGTATGGGATTCAACCACGATGCAGAACAGATGTCTCCTGCACATATAGATTCGATCCTTGCTGCTGTGGGCAGCGTCAGGTTAGGCCAAGATCTGTCAGTCATTCAAATTCAGAGGATGTTGGGTCACATGGCAGCAACACCAATGTTATTCCATTGGTCTACTGCACATGAGACCATTTCAGTTCTAGCTCAAAAGCAGAGGATTTCATCCCTTGAACCACCCATCAAGGGTTATGTGCAGTGGGCTTCGTATCGTTTTTATGTGGAAAAGACCCCAGTGTCTGACCTTGGGTCCTATTCTTGAGGAGTGCTGCTGTCGCAAATCACTCATGACGGACGCATCTCTCAATGGCTGGGGTGCAGTTCTCGATGGCTGTCTAGCCTGTGGCCTTATGGAGGGACCCTGATCTGGAAATGAGGGCGGTGTTTCTAGCTTTGAAACACTTCCTCCCACAACTGAGGGGCTACCACTATGGTGCTGTCTTACTTCAATCACCAGGGCTCATAGGCGGAAGTGGACTTGTTCACCTCCGAGGAGTCGACCAATTGTCCCCTCTGTTCCGCCCTCACTCCTCCAGCTTTATTGGGGCTGGACGCTATAGTAGAGATGTGGCGAAGGCTTCATCTGTATGAGCTCTGCTCTTAGGAGTCTTGGAAACTTTGGGTCTGGCCGCTGAGTGGTTCCAGCTAATAGATTGCTGTCTCCCAACTGAGGTTGTTGAGGTTGTTCCAGATCTCCCTCCACAAGAAAATTGTATGCTTTATAGGCATTATTCACACCACGACGCTGTCTAAAATGGCAGTGTCGTGGTGTGAATAATGCCACTTGAACCCAGTCCACTGCCCAGTTGGTACAGTGATGGAGTTCCTCCAAGAGTGCCTTTCAGCAGGGATAGCCCTTGCTACCCTTAAGGTATGTGTGGCCGCTATAGCTGCTAGCCATGTACCTATTGTTGGAGCTTCTGTGGGAGGCATGCCTTGGTGTCAGCTGAGACCTATCTTCAGGTCGTAAGTTCTTTCTTGTGACCTTTTTGGTTTATCAAAGGCTCCAATTTGAGCCCATAGATTCAGCCTCGGAGAAGCTTCTGACATTTAAGGTGGTCCTACAATTGGCATGGACGTCACACAAAAGAGTAGGAGATCTGCAAGCCCTGTCAGTAGCCTCCTCCTGCTTAGACTTTGCCCAGGGTAAGGTCAAAGCTATTCTGCATCCCAGACCTGATTGCATTCCGAAGGAGCTTTCTGTAACCAGCCAGCCAGTCATACTTCAAGCTTTCTTTCCTCCACAGTGAATTGCCGGAGCAAGAAAGGCTGCATCTACCATGTCCAGGCTCTTAGGATTTTTTTGGTCCATTGCTCAGGCCAGTGGCGTAAATCCTCCCAGTTTTGGTCTGCTTTGGTGGTCGCAACAGAGGTAACACGATCACGAAGCAGCACCTTTCCCATTGGATTACAGATGCTATCGCTCTGTCATATGAGGCACACAGAATGGCTTCGCCTCTAGGAGTCAGGGCTCACTCCACTAGGAGTGTAGCATCTATTGCTATATCTAGGGGTGCACCCCTACATGATGTTTGTGCTGCAGCAGGCAAGTCCTCTCTGCACACATTCATTAGGTTTTACAGTCTGGACATGGATTTAACCCCAGGATCACAGGTGATGGAAAAACACCAATTGGAGTGAAGATGAGACAGTTTCATTCTTACTTTTATATTACAAAAACTCAATTCATAAAAAAAATGTGATAGTACAGTTTATAAATATCCAGGAATAATTGTTAACCCTGGGTAAATTATGAGCAGTGTGAACGTGAAGCAAGTTAACCCAGAATTCTGTTCACGCTGCAATTAGAATGACCCAGGGGTAACTATTTCAAGTGTGAAAAACTCTTATGTGTCTCTGCACACTGGGATACATTTACAAACTGAGACAGGACAAAGTATTTTAACTAAAAAAAAAAAAAATTAACACCAACATTTGTTATTAGGAGCTTCTGTCTTTGGCATATTATGTATTGATTATGTAAGAACCAAAAGCTGCACCAAAACTGAATGATTTTTTTGATAAGTTTACAGCTGCCAGATTTTATTTGATAACCAAACTAAATCAGTATCTCAACAACTGTTAGTGAGAGGACATTTTATATACGTTGTGTTATGAAAGAGGTCCCCATAAAACAGGTTTGGACAATTAATTAAACCTTATTTGAGATATCACTTCCCATAACACCTGATGTACTCGTTACATCATAAGAAGAATGGCATCTACGCTAATGTTAGTCTCTCTTTTTATCCCGAGGTTTACTGCAGTCAGCCAGATCCGGGCCGTATCCGGACCAGATGGTGGACCTTAGCCTGGACATGACGAACGCATCCCTGAAGTGTCTATAGAGACCGTGTCAGTTAAACTCCCCACTGTAAATGCCGCATCGACACGACATCCTCATTAAACCCGTCCCCGGCGTGACGACTCCAATCTTTCGAATAATCCTACGAATATCTATTGATCTAATATGACTTCTGACCTGTAATGTTGCCAGAATCATAATCATACACTATTTGTTTGTCGGCCAGAGGAGAACTGGCACCCTGACTGAGCCTGGTTTCTCCCAAAGTTTTTTTCTCCATTCTGGCCCTGAAGGAGTTTTGGTTCCTTGCCACCGTCGCCTTTGGCTTTTGGTTTGCTCAGTTGGGGACACTTAAATTTCAACTATATTACTGATCTGCCCGCATTGACACTATATGATAATTGAAATGAGCTGGATGACATCACCGTTTTCACCAGAGCGGCTGTACAGCCGAATCAAATTCTGTTGCATTATTTTCCTGTTACCACTGTGAAGCTGCTTTGAAACAATTGGCATTGTAAAAAGCGCTATATAAATAAGGTGATTTGATTTGATTTGATCTCTTCATGGAAACACACAAAATCACAAATTTTAAGACCAGAGGTTCTCGGCACATTCTTTGTCTTTTTGTTTTTGTTCTTTGTCTTGATAAATATTAAGTAAAACTATCAATTAAAGTTTGTGATTTGTAATGCTTTAACACAGTGCAGTCTAATTCACAAGCCAGTAATTGTTTTGTCTTTCATTAGCAAGTGGCCTTGGCGTGAAACTTTTGAAAAAGGAAGCATATGCCACAGGACGCCTGATATCACAAGCAACCAGTATGACGGCTATTTGTCAGACTTGGCTCACGTTTATTAGTTGAATTATTCAGAGAAAGTTCTCTTTGTCTGCTGGAATGATAATTGACTGTCTACCGAGGGCCGTGGGGTTTTATTATAGCTGTTGTTGGTTTGCGTGGGAATTTCTGGGGGGCTGAATTTTCCCTTGCAAGACAAATTTCATCACAATGGCGAACGATGCAATGGCCCTGTAACAGATTATGCTTATAAACGTGATCATCCTTATGAGATTTAAGGAAGACTTTTTCCAGTGTACTTCTTTAAACATTTGAATAAAAAAAATTATTACACCATATACAGTGCAACATTGTTGATGCTGTAGAATACGAAACGTGTCCAATGATGTGAAATATTACTCTTCATAGAATAATCTTATATCTACAGAGACCTAGCATGGATTAATTAATTCAAGAGTAAATGTCCCTAAAGGCTGCAATTAACGATAAACGTATTAGATGTGTCAGTGCCCAAGAGCGCTGGAGTCTGTCCCGCTACCGCTTTTGCTGGTGCTGTTTCAACTCCACTGTCAGCTGAGATGTGTCAAAAACTAGAGCATGAGTGAGTGTGTGTGTGTGTGTGTGTGTGTGTGTGTGTGTGTGTGTGTGTGTGTGTGTGTGTGTGTGTGTGTGTGTGTGTGTGTGTGTGTGTGTGTGTGTGTGTGTGTGTGTGTAGGAGGGTTTGAGTATTCCATGCGTTGACAAACAGAACTGCCAAATAAACTTATTTAATTCATTATTCATTTCATTTACAATTGAAATGGAACAGTGTTTGCCACATCCTGTCCAGCTGTGAGGTGTAAAATATTCAGCATCTGTGTGTAAATCACTCTGTAAATTATGGTGTGGTCCCCTTTATCTCGCCAGCTGTTACAGTAGAAGCTGTTTAATGGTTAATTAAAATGTTCCATTGAATTTGCTGACTGTTCAGGAAAAAGGAACAGACATGAGAAAAGAGAGAGGAATCATCAGTAGCCATTGTCATTAATCATTCCATCACATCCATCCATCCATCCATATAGTGTTTAGGAATAACTAACTACAGTTAGAGTTGTGATGTGATTTCCTGTGCGGCAGTATATTAAAAAAAATCAGTTACAAGGTATTTTTAAGTTGCAATACATGCTAATAAAATGTATTGTTTGTAATTTGCTTTGTATAAATGTGACTGACAAATGCATAATTGTAAAATCCACCCATCCCGTAATTTGTTTTTCCATCAATCCTGAAATCAACTATTCTTTCTCAATTAGTCCAAAAAAAAAAACCGTGCAGTTTACCTGCAGTCCTGATCCCACATGCTGAGAACCTGAGACAGTTAAAATGAGAGTTTCAATAAAGACTCATTTATAATTCCAGAATGTCTCCTAAAATTTATTCTTGCACGTCTGGAAGGACACATTCTTCTGTACTGTATGTTCAAGATGTTTCGCCACTCATACAAGTGGATTCATCAGTTTGTGGAGATTCCCTGACATTTGACTGGATCGCACACTGTGGTAAGATTTGATTCGCTGTGGGAGTCGCCTCCCAGATGGTGTGAATTGCAATCGCTGTGTGAATTGGGGCGAAAATGCTGGGCTAAAGATGAAAGGACAGCATTGTAAGTAACTGACAGGCCTTGTCGCAGAGATGGCTGTTCCAGTTTCACAAAGATGGCCTCTTTCACTCTTCTCTTAAAACATCTGTCCTCCCTGTCCAAAATCTTCACATCATTGTCCTTTATTGACTGATTCTCGTCCTTTAGTTTAGATGCAGGTACATGACCAAGTCCTGCCCACAGGAGTTGCTTGTTTTATTCCTTCAGCTTGTAAAACAGTTGTGTAATTTCCCCGATGTTTAAATCAAGTCATTGTTAATTGCATTGCATGTGTTGCTTTTTGTGTAAAACAATACTAAATAAAAATAATAAAACTGTAAACATGAGAATAAACATTGTCTTGTGTGTGGCTGAGCACAAACCCATTGAAATTAAAGACATTTAGAAACCAAAATTGTCCTAATTTAGCCTGTGTATTTATTATTATTATTATTATTATTATTATTTTATTCATATTTGTTGGGCCTATGCAGTACATGGTAATATTAAAAAACTTCATTTGGATTTTAAGGATCTTTTTATTTATTTTTGTACATTTTTACATAAACAGTTTTTTAATCTGAGGCCAGTTGGGAACCACTGAACAAAAGCACTTCATGAGTTTGAATTTCACCTTGGTGCCATCCAGTAACCTACTGTATCAAAGGTCTCATTTGGTTCTTGTCTCAGGCCCTGTGCCTTTTCCAATAAAGTCCCTGAGGTCTGAATGTAATCCTCTGTCCCTACTAATGGAAATGAGGATGTCTCTCAATGTTGTAGCTAGCTGTGAAGCCTAGTGGTTAAAGATTTGAGCTGTTAACTGTTAAGTTAACCTGGTTCAACTTTTATCACCATTGTGCCACATTGCTCCAGGAGGGTCTAATAAGTGCAGTGTAAGTCGCTTTTAATATCTATAGTTTTTATCGGCTATATACCAAGTTAGTAATCAATGCTAACTTTTTTGGTCTGTAAGTTGTTGCTTCTTTATTTTTTGGGAGTCCATATAAACCCGTGGGGTCCAGTCTTGCTCCTGGGGGGCCACCTTCCTGTAGAGTCTAGCTCCAATCTGCTCCAACACACCTGCTACTTTTGAAGACCTTGATTAGCTGGTTCAGCTGTGTTTAATTAGGGTTGCAGCTAAACTCTGCAGGAAGGTGGCTTGCCAGGAGCAGGATTGGACACCCTGGATATAGACATTAAATGGCTTCTCCAGGGTACTTATTTCCAACCCCGTTCCTAGAGCTCCCCCAACACTGCACATTTTGTATGTCTCCCGACTCAAATACGCCAGGTTCAACTCATCAGTTCATTAGTAGAGACTCCAAGCCCTGAAATGGGTGTCAGATAAGCGAGACATCCAAAATATGTTTTTTTTTTTTTCAGGTCTTTTTAAAGCTTCTCATACATGCTTTCCTCTTTGAGAGGCCTGGTTACTATGACAAGAAAGTCACATCTCTGTGCTATTATACATCTTAGTAGTTTTTTTTCCAAGTGATGTTAAAGGTCACCTATTATGCAAAATCCACTTTTACAAGGTGTTTGGATATAAATGTGTGTTGACAGTGTGTGAACACAACCACCCTACAATGATGAAAATCCACCCACTCCTTATTTTTTAATCCTTATTAAACCAAAGCAGTCTCATTAGACAAGCCGTTTTGATTCTCTGAGGAATGTGACATCACATTCCTCATGCCCCACCCATGGCCGCTGACTGACAGCCCTGCATTACCATAGTTTCCGAAAACAATAGGCCAATCAGAAGAGAGGCTCATGAATATTAATTATACAGACCAAAATCGGCCTATTCTTATCAGAGCTCCTGAGAAAGGAGCTGTAAAAATATATTGAGATGGTTTTCGGTACTTATACCGCAAATATATATTCTTAAGGACATCAACATCTAAAATAAAACTCTAGAAAGGTGTACAATATGGTACCTTTAAGCCTTTGTTTAACAACCAGAAAGCTGCAACAAGATGATCTGGTGTTGGCAGAGACAGCTGATGTTGGATGACCTTGACAATCTTCTCAGATAGACATGCACTATTTAGTATAGTACACATCAGGTTATAGTGGACGCTCTGGGGCGTTCAGTATGAGGTGATCGTGGGTTGTAGACAGTAGTGCATTCAGAATATTGACTGCAGTGGAGGTCACAAATACTGTAATACTGTCTTGAATTGATTCTAGAGGATCTCAGAGCTGAACAAATCTTTATTTGAGCCCATCAGCTATTCAGTCTATGGCATTGCAAATGGTTCATTCTCAAAATATGGTGGCAAATATTTCCTTTAAATTTCAGGTCATGAAATTGTAACCAGTGTCCACTGAGGCGAGTGTAGTGCGAACCCAGGTGCAGTTTTATTAAATCCAAAAGTAAACAGATACACAGTAAACAAAGACGGCTTGTCTTGACTAAACTTGAAACATGAACATAAACTCACCAACAGCGGTTACACGGACAAAGCTAGACACAAGACAATGGTAGCACAAGGGCTATAAATACACAAGGACTAATGAGTAAAAAGAAACACCTGAGCATGATCATGACAATGAACCAATAGGCTTGTTCGACTTCATGCAGCACAGCGCAGACCGATCGGCGGCTTATGTTGAACTTTATTCTTGTACAAACAGACACTGCATAAAGCAGTACATAAAGTATTGAATGAAAATGTCTCTGAAACATCTGTGTATTTGACAAATATTGCATTTATTTCACTTCAGCTGTGGTAAAGTATGCAAACACAGCGTGAGCATCACTACGGGAAGCAGAAAGTGTCAGACTTCACGTCTCTGCTTTCAGCTCCTCCCTGACTGCGCGTGGCAACTCTCGCAGATTAGGCCTGTTCAACTTCATGCGGCACTCCAAAGATCGGCTGCCGCCTGACAAAAGCAATGCATTCTGGTTAGAAAATTTGTCCAAATTGATTGATCGGCACTATAGCCGCCTTACAATCACATGTGCCATCAAAGTACCGCAAGAGCAAAATGAGACTAGCTGCCTAGGTCAGGCACTGCAGTTGCTCAAAATCGGCTGCGAAAGCCTTGATGATGACACACTTTATTCTCATTGGTCACATTTTGTGATGACAAGTGTGTTTTTTCTTAGACAAGTTCCTGTATTTAACCAATCTTGATATTGAATATCCGATATTCAAACAAAACACACAAAACATTAACAAAAAGTAAGATTACGCTATCTAGTAAACATATATTCTTATTGTATAAGAGTAACAGCTTGGAAGAAAACGTTCTGGTTAACCTCTGCTTATATTTGGGAAAAAATCGCATGGTCTGCCATGAATGACGTTGGTTCAGCACACTACGGAAAGCACGTAGTGTCCGACCTGACGGCCATCTCTGTACTCCACCCCTGCCTGCAACCGGCAGATCTCGCCAGCCGGTGGCAAGCTAGTGTGGTTCATCTCGAACAAGCCTATTGATTACATCCAGCCTCAGCCGATGTCGAACACACCTATCAACAAAACAGAACTGATGAACACATGTCCAAAAACAACCAATGAGAACATAACACATGAGACTAGGGAAGCACATGACATGATCGCATAAGGGCAAGGAATCACATGACAATGAACCAGGAAACATAACTGTGAGGATTACAAAATTAAAGACATGAAAACAAACATGAACCAAAACCAAACGTGACATATCACCCCCAACCCTAATAGCATCGGTGCATGTTGATTCAGAGTTTGTATCATCTGAAGTCATCTCTTCACAGATGTTGTGGCATCTAAAGTCTTCATAAGAGGCTGGATCCAAACTGGAGCTTATGTGTCTTTCTTATGGGAACATGGAGTGAGAGTTACTCTCTCCACATTCCTTTAAGCAATAAAACAGTGTACATAATAAAATAGTAAAACATAATCTTTGCATTATTTCTGTCTGCAGTACATTTCTATTGCAGCTATATGTCAGGTTGTATATTTAATGCAGTAGAGAGCTGACGGATGGGTGATGTTTGATGTTCTGGGGTGAGCAAACTAAGTTGGTTCACCTCCAGCTCTGGGCATATCTGCACTCCTGCAGGCTGAACCCAGCTGCACAGCAAGCTTCTAATGTGGACTCATTAGCGCTAGCACTAAGTGCCCTTCACAAATTAGAGCTCAATTCCATTTGCTCTTCCATAGCATCCCATTTGTGCCATTCTAGAGCAACAATGCCAAACGCTCAGTGGTGAATCCTTCACTTGAATTTACTGTTAATGTCTGAGCCAGTCTGTCAGCAAGAACATGAAATGTGCATTTGTTAACCAGATCATGATGAAAGGTTGTATGTAGTGAAAAGTGAATGGATCTTTGATTTTCAGATGAAATTTGTGATCTTTTCACTGTGAACTGATGTTTTTTTGGTGTGTATGAATGCACAAGCTAATGCTGTTCCTAGAGGCCTATCGGTACATTTAGTCTTTTTCTAAAATTCTGTGTTTAAATTAGCTTTCAAAGATGGTGCCAAGAACTCCCAAAAGTCTTTCAAATAGCCTTTTCAAATGTTGGAAAAGTCTGTTGAATAGCCTTTCTGCTACAAAATGGCAGCTATTAAAGGCTGTACATATCAAGCTGTGGGTGCAAGGCTTTTGCTTGTGTGCTTTATTCTTGTCAAACCAAATTCGCTGACCTGCAATTCACAGGGGTACAGCTTTTCAAATGTCTCATAGAATGCCATCGTGAATGAGGAAGAAAATACTAAAATGTTTCATCAAATTAATTTTAGACATTTCAGAATTCATTTAGGCTTTCATTTACATTGAAATTTCATTGTTAAAATCAAAATGTGACACTGGGAAACAGAACAAGAGAGCTCTGTCAAAACAAACCACCAGGCATCAGCACAAAAGTTAAAGCCTGTCTCCAGAAATTCAGTTGTTTTTAAACTCAGTATAAATGATGTCTCCATATATCTACACAGACACAACCCTCTACCACGCTCTTTGTCAAAGTGTGTGCCTCATTCCCTTAGCTTGCTGATTTTAGGATTCTTCCAACGATGTGAAGAGTAATTAATTAAGAGGTTTTATTATTATTATTTATTTATTTATTTGTTTGTTTTTTTTTATGTCCTCTTAACCTTAGTCTTAGTCATCACGTTTTTAAGACTCATTAATATAACAGTGCTGTTATTGCAATATCATTGTTGTCTTTTTTGAGAGGTATCGCTCAGCGTAACAATGTCAGTTAATCGTTTCATCCTTTTGTTTCAGTAGCACAAACATTAGCACTACCATCTCATAAGGACAATGCTAGAGATATCTTCCTGCCAGACAGCAGCCTACATGCTGAGCTGCTTTCTAAAGACTCAATAATCATGGGATTTGATTGCCTGTCCCTCAACCTCAATAATTGATGACTCCAATATTTACCCCATTACCTGTGTGTTGTAAACATTCATTACGGTAGTGTGTTTGAGAGAGGTGTGTGGCAGCGAGCACAAGGGAGCCTGGCCTGAGGGGAACTCCTGTCAGTTTGACTAATGACAGAAATGAAAAAATATCTCCTAATTACTTTAGAAAAAGGTACAGTACTGCGTTCCTTATCTGCGCAATATGCATTTTAAAACTTTGTGCAGGTTTATTACATTTAGCTCTTTCCACCGTGGCACTGGCATTAGAGACAGAGCAAGTTCTCAAATTTCAAATCAAATTTTAACTCCATGAAGGGCTAATCCCATTTACGACATTATTGTATTTCTATTGACATTAGCATTTTTTTTTGTAACATGTAAATTGTCACAATATTAGAGCAGCTACTGAATCTTACAGGGTTTTGTATATTCATTATTTTTAGTAGGTTTAATTTTTTCCTTTTTTATTCATACTAACCTTACTAACCGATTTCAAATGTCTTGCAAACATTTTGCCATGTCTTCAGCGTGTGCATTTTCTGTATATCAAATGCTTTTTTAATATAGTTTTACCCTTAAAATATGAAAATTTATTATAAAAATATTAAACAAAAATATATAACAATGATAGTCTGAACAAAGAGTTTTACTTGGGTTACCAAATTGCATTGTGAAGAGTGTGCTTGATATGATTGAGACATTTGATTTGTGAAGACAACAATGGAAAAGGTAATATTGCTTGTGAACAGAATATTTTATTGCATGCCATTTCCAATCAAGTTGCAGAAGTGTTTCTCAGAAGTGTGAAAATAATACTTAATTGTGTTTATTTAGGAATCATAAAATGCTAGTTACACCGTAAAAAATTTAACTTTATACCCGAGTTCGAGTCGAGACTCAAGTCATTTCGTACCTTACAAAAAAAAAAAAATCTCAAAAAAATCCTATTTTTATTCTAGTTGTATTATATAGACAAATATATATGATCTTTCTATCATCTGTTTTGTTTTTAATAAAGGTCCTAAGATGTAAAATGTAATAATGTACATCCAGCTTGTTACTTTATAATCCATTACAATGTACAAAACAATCGTCCTGGGAACAAGATGAGTAGTCATTTTTAATACAGTCGCTAAGTAGAGGCAAGATAGCTCCAGTCATGGTTTGTTATACAGCAATTTGTTATACAGCACCGTTGTTATTGACAACAGTCATTATCAGAAAATATCAAACCTTGGAATGCTTAAGTCAATATAAAACTGTATGCATGCTCTTTCTATCTCTCTCTCGTGGACACACATTAAGAGAAAGAAAAGATGTAAATACTAAGAAAAGATTGATAAAACGTATTGCTAGGTTTAAAGGCTAGATTTTTTTCTGTTCATGTTTTAACAGGCTGGCAATCCAAAGGAGTCATATGCAGCTACACCACTGTATAGCCTAATGGCTAGCTATGTATTTTAATGTGACTAACCTTTGTGGATGCAATGTCTCATAAAATTTGACGTTCCGGTGTCTTTAATTGTTTTCCCACATTCTTTGCATCTAGCCCATTTGACATGTTAATAAACCCAAATGAAAGAACATATGGCATGGTGGCTCCCGTTATGTTTCATGGGACTCTTATGAAAATTCTGAGTTTACGCAATACACGGACATACGTAATCAAATTCGATGATAAAGGGCCTTTCAGATAGAAAGCGACAACGGCACCGCTGTGCTAAGAAACCCATTATTTCAATGGCTTGCACCACACAAGGATGGTTTGTTGCTGCGTCGACCAAAGTGTACACGCAGCGGAGCACACCACTGGCACACGCCGCGGTCAAAGTTCAAAATAGTTAAACTTTTGCCTCTGCACTCTGTGACGATTACCCGAGCAGCCAATAGAAACGGGGCATCCAAACAAGCGGGGAAAGCAAAATGGATAAACAGCTAGTGCTGTGTGTGTCGGAATTTCCTGAGCTATACAATACAAGTTTGCGGTCTTACATATTTTGCTGCTGACCGAAAGATGGAACAACAATCAAATGACTAGACGTATATAACTCCCGCTAAAAGTTTTGAAAACTCCGCCTACTTTGCTCTGGCCAGCGTAGCGCAAATTGCTTTGTATCTGAAGGGCTATGCTGAGCCCAGCGGCCAGTGCAGCGCAATTTCGCATCCTGTCTGAAAGGCCCTTAAAGGGATAGTTCACCCAAAAGTGAAAATTACCCCATGGTTTTTGTAAGAAAAATATCCACATTTAACATGTTATAAAGTAAAACATCTAGCTTCCGGCGGACCACCTTCCGTATACAACTTATGGAAAAAGCGTAACTAGCGTGACGATGACGTCGGACGTATATTTTACTTTATAACGTGTTAAATATGTTTTTTTTTTTTTTTACAAAAACCCATCGATTCGCTTCAGAAGGCCTTTATTAACCCCCCGGAGCCGTGTGGCATTATTTTTATAATGGATGGATACACTTTTTTGGTCTTCAAATTTTGGGCTGCCATTCACTGCCATTATAAAGCTTGGAAGAGCCAGGACATTTTTTAATATAACTCCCATTGTATTCATCTGAAAGAAGACTGTCATATACACATAGGATGGTTTGAGGGTGAGTAAATTATGGGATAATTTTCATTTTTGGGTGAACTATCCCTTTAAGGGTCCGATCTACCACGGCACGTAGGGAAATGTGATGCAGATATTATAAAACCATTCAAATAAAACATTCTTTCTTTATGATATCAGTAGTTAAGGATAAAAGACTAGAGTTGTTTTTTTTTTTTAAATAGTCCTTTTTTTCTGAGTCGAGTCTGAAGTCTATTAAAATGCGACTCGAGTGCCCATCTCTGGATTGTAACCATTTTTAGGTTACCATTTAGTTTTTTCTCAGTGCATGAATACGTCTTAGCAAGACAAAAAAAAACTCATCCAATCCAGACGTCATCAAAAAAAAAAAAAAAACATTTTAATGTATATAAATAATTTGAAATAATTAAATGATCCAGTGAGACTTAAGAAAATGTATTTTCTGAAAGTACACAAGGCTAAAGGCCTATAGTTTTAGAAATTCATTCAATCTCATTCATTTGGTTTCAGAACACACATGAGAAGACTAAATCGTATTACAATCTCTCTTCAGCCAGAGTAACAGGCCTGGAGTACTGCAGAGTATTGTTATTCTCCTTACAACAGAGCAAAAGTTGATGCATCTTTTTCTGTTCCTGAGCTTTAGAACGATTCCACGTGATTAGTGCAATCAAATCCCTGATGTCTTTTGCTCATTGAGTTTGCGGCGAAAAATATTATGGGATATTTGTGTTTTATAGAAGGAGACCGTTTATCACGGCCATTTTTCATGCTGTCAAGTTAATTACCAGAGAGCGGAATACGATTACACACACACACACACACACACACACTCCCTCCTTTGCGCACAGAGGAATACAAACACACCCTCTTACACACACTCACACAAATACACCTAATCCCACCCCCATGGACACCCAAACTAAATTGTTAGCCTGGAGCAGCAAACTTGCCTCTGTCACTTTTAGAAGCAGCTGAATATCTGTCCATCCTGCTTGGAATAACAATCACTATTACAAGGTCAGAGCAGTTTTAATGTATTTATTTCATTTCTCAGGGGTTCTTTGAGAGGCGGAAATGAATCATGGCTCTATTCAGTGGTAGATGCCGGTTATCTGTTCTAAGGTTACATCACTTCTCTGTTTGCTAACGGATTAGAGCTGTCGTATAGGTTCCCAGCGCTTCATCTCGGTTAATGGCTGCAGAAGACAACTTTTAACCCTTCGATGAAATTAACAGAGCCAATGAGTATCAGAGAATCAGTTGAAAGAAAAACTGTGTTTGCAAAGTGGTGCTTGTCCATGTGAAAGCCATTGCTGTGATGGCAAGGTGTTGTGGGTGGTTGCCAATGTGCTCTAAGTGGTTTTTATCACATTGCGATGTGGTTGCTAGGGTGTTTTAGGTGGTTCCACTAGCCCAAGTCAAAAGAGTTCACGGCCAATTTTTTATAATATTTTCTTTTCCTCCATTTAAGGCCCAATGTTGAATTATAAATGTTTTTTTCAGTCTGATTGAAAAGTAATAACACACCTCCGTCCATCAACCTGCATGATTTGAGGTATAGGATTTGTGTTTATATTTTGTTTATGTATGAGAAATAGTAATATTGATGCTTGTCTTGTCGAACACAACTAATAATTATACTTTGAGTGTATTGCAGTGACAGGCAGGAATGCTGTCAAAATTATCTCTGCTACACATTTTAGAAAGGGTTAAAACAGAGTAGACAAAAAAAGACAAATAAATAATTTACGTTTTTTTGCTAAATCGTACATATTTGACGAGTTGGTCAATTCGCATGATTTCGTACGAATGACCTAACCTCAAACCCCGCCGCTAAACCTACCCATCACTGCAGTATAGACAAATCGTACGAATTCATACGAGTGAGGTCGTACCAATTTGTACGAATTAGCCACCTCGTACAAATACGTATGAATTGGTTTGTGAGATAGTGTTGGTCAGTCATAATGACTGAAATGAGTTGAACTATCTCTACTCTTTTCTCCAGATGGTTTCTTTTGGATTTTAATCTATTTTAATATAATTAACAAGAGGAATAGAAACAAGATGTGTATGTTACCATAAAACAGCACAAATGGAGAAAGGGAGAGAGAGAGAGAACATGGGGTGACTGTCTGATCACGTGAAGTTACTGATAGAGACAGAGCTTTATATAATAACAGCTCAGTGCATGAGAGACTCTCTTTCTCTCAGGAGGGAACGCACAGCATTTCTATTGGTAAGTAGGGATTTTTCTATGTGTGTGTGTGTGTATGACTTAACTAACACTGTCTATCCATTCACAGAGACTCAGCTGATTTGCTGATTTTGGCAGCTTTGCTGTTGTTTCTTGGTTGCTGGGGTGAAGAAGGAAAATTAAAAGACAACTCTCATATTTCCTAATTAAAAATGTTGCACCTGCACTGAAGTGTAACTTTATTGGAATTATGGAGGATTGAATTTAGTCTGCTCTGAAATACTAATGAGTGGAAATACTGAGAATTATTGAACATGCTAACTTGAAAAATACTTTAATAATCAGATATCAAGACATGTATAATTAATTATTATTATTATTAGTAAGTAATAATAATACTAGTTGTCACTGATTATATTTATATTTAAAATGAGATACATAGGGTGAAGAATAATATTTTATGACACATTAAAATGCATATATATATATATATATACTGTACAGATAAAAGAGTAAAAGAAACACAGTAAAACAGAACATTACAAATAATTTATTTATTTAATTTTTTATGATATTATGTCAATCTATATTTACTGACAAAATGCAACCATTATGACCCAAACACAACGCATCTCACAAGAACACAGCTTAAGGTTTATTTGATTTAAGAAAGACCTTGACATTTTATTTTACATTCATACATGAAGACCAATTATATTCAGTGGTCACACTATTAGACATCATATAAATAACCACAGCAGCACAGTCATACATAATTCAAGAGTTTCTCAGTTTGTGACAACACTAACCTTCACTTGGGTTAATTAAGTATCTGTTTCACATTCATGTTCTAATGCTGTAGGTGACATTTTCCCAATCCTAAAGAAAAGAAGAAAAAAAATACATTGTTGTTCTTTCACTTAGAGCTAAATGTCGTCTGAAAAAAAGATCAAGTATTGTTGTTTTGTCACTTTTCAAAAAATGTTGAAGCTAAAAGGCCAGAAGCACCATGATTTAACTGAATCTGTGCCTCTATAGCTTTCACTGTCAATTAAAAGCAGAACATCATTCTCACTTGTAACTCCATGAAGTTCATAACTAGTAATGTTATCAAGTAAATGTCAAGGGTTTTTAAGGGTCAGAATCAGTCCTGAGTAAAAAGAATCCAAGGATTCTGTTTTCTTAGTGCTATTATATTTTAAAAGGGGAAAAAAATGAAACAAACATGTCAGAAAATCTAATCCTTAAAAAACTATTTTAAAACAACCTGTTTAGTTTTCCTGCAAATACTTTTCAAACTATATTCATGCTTATTAAAATTAGATTTTTCTCTTTTGTACATAATACTGATGCATGGAAAATTCCATAAATGTAAACACATTTAAGTATGTACAACTTCAAAGGCATACAAATGTTTACAAAGCCAAATAGAATTCATAGAGGTTAGTAGAATATTGAATTAAGAGAATGTACACATTTATATTTATATTATATTTACAATAAATTAGATATATTTATGTTTAACTCAAAAGCTTAATTTGACATTTTAACTTCATTCTATTACAGTATGTATGATTTCTTAAAGATGTGTACATATTGTAAAATTTCACATTTCATACATAAAAGTTGTTATGCTTTAAATGCTACCAATATGCAGATATTGTATGTTTCAGTGTTTATTCAAAGCCTACACTTTACTGTCTGTCTGTCTGTCTGTTTGTTTATCGAACTACAGTCAAACCAAAATGTATTCAGACACCTTCAACATTTTCTCACATTATCACAGTTTATTCGCTATAGTTTAGAAAATGGTAATAAAATATGACGAACTCAGAGTTAAACTGTGTCAGAACAAATTCATCTTGATAACGTCAGATAACTTTGATAGAAAGGTATGTAATGGATTACAATCAACCAATCAGCTGTCAGCTGTTAAATTGAAGTACACAATTAGATAATACCAATTTAGGTCAAACAATTACCAATGCTTAATGCTTAATTTTGTTCAGTCTGTGGTGTAAAAGGTCGCATTAGCAATTAAAGAAAAAAACACTTAAGCAAAACATGGTCAGGTCAAAGTGTCTGAATAATTTTGGTCCCAAATTTTTATCAATTTTACTGGTAGTCCAACGTATGAAGAATTTTGGGGTATAATATGTCACAGTTTACTTTATTT
This sequence comes from Coreius guichenoti, assembly GCA_039654105.1. NCBI lineage: Eukaryota > Metazoa > Chordata > Actinopteri > Cypriniformes > Gobionidae > Coreius > Coreius guichenoti. Next base: position 26,503,472 of record CM077188.1, on the reverse strand, counting down.
TGCTGTCCTCGCTTTTTGCTGTTCACATAAATGAACTATAGTGTCCTGCACCCACTAGTAAAAAATGATATCTGGTGTCTGAATAATTTTTGGTTTGACTGTATATGGACAGTCAAAAGTATTATCCAATCACTGTATGTATTATTGACTATTAATGCCAAAAGATTGCCAAAAGAATTGGTCCTTACTAACAGCAGCCACTCCTCTGGGAAGGCTTCTCATATACGTCCATATATCAATCCATCTGATTTATCAGTTGGGATTATGGGTCACCAAAAATGTCTTACTAAGTGGATCATTACCAATTTTAGGCCTCATGCATGTTAGTATGCAGCAACTGTCCTATAATATAATTTGAGAGCATGACCTTTGTTTGTATTACTGCACCTTAAATATACAAGCATGAATACCAATTATATTCAATATAAAAAAAATCTATACAACACAACATAATGCACAAACCCATGAGAATGATGTTCAACACACATCAGCAGGCCTGCAGGGCACAACCACGCTTGACTAACAGAAAACATCATATGAGACCTGCTTCATGTGTTGAAAGCACAATGACATGATGCCGCTCTACCACCACAACATCTTTATTCTCTTCACAGTTTGCTATCATCACCTGATTTGATTATCATCAATCGCCGCTGTAAAATCGAATAGGTTGACCTTACATAAATAAATACCTTACATAAATGAAGCATTCTTTTAAACATAAAAGCTAAACATAATAATTTGGGTCAAGTAAGTAGACCTGGAAATGCAGGCCTTTCTCCATGGTGTCATCAAGTTCACCTAATGTTATTTTTTCAAAGAGTTAATGTAGGTCAAATTTACTAACAGAGGGTATGTACGCAACATCACCGTCGGCTGGAGTGACTGCGGTTACGCCCCACTGAGTGGCAAAAAGACTGAGAGGCAGCATTGGTTTTCAGCGTGAATGCCGCGAAAAACACACAAAACCAGGCACAGCTGCAGAGGGGGTCAGGGAGGGGGCTTGGCCACGGACCCCATGAACATCCCTGTGCCCCCCTCCGGACCGAGGGAGACGGACTTGATAATAGCGTGTAATTTTCTCACTCAAACCACTGTCACTGCTGCTTCTGCTACTGATTGCTTTTAGAGGGAAAAGCTGCCCATAATTGCTGGTCTAGGATCTGTTTTCTTTGTAATAATAGCATATACATATTAGAGTTGGCAAAAGATCCAGTGCGTATCTGTATTTGCGCTCCTCAAATTATTCAATTTCCAACGTGTTTTCGTTTCGGTGAGTAATGTAGCCAATCACAGACATGTTTGTTGATTTCTTGAACGCAATGGCCAATCCACTCACCGCTCGAGTTTTTATCCAGTGCTGAGTTCTGCATGCACGCAAATCCTCTCCAACAAAGTGTAGACATTATGTAAATAAGAGATTCATTATGTAGTCAGCTTCACTGATTAATATAACGGAACTTTGTGAGATCGCGTTCATTGAATGAGTGACAGCTTTTAGTGATTATAAAGGAAGCGCTCTTTGCACGCTGTCTATGTGTTGTACAAAAATAATTAATAGGCCTATAATATCTTCAGAATTTGAATAAAACTTTTGTTTTCCATTCTTGACAAGCGGCCACATGACAAGGCCATATATAGACCTTTGCATATACATGCGGAATTCACTCTCAAAATTGTGACTGACAGTGATAAATATCTATGTATCGAAATCAGGCTCATATAAATGTCAGGAAAACACGATTCCTTGCTGCATGTCAATATCCATGGATCATGGGATCTTTGGTAAGTTATAAGGAACACTATATCGAGTCCAACCTTTAGTTTAAACTGATAACCGTTTGTTTTACTCGCTTTTCCTCTATTAAATCCAGTCATGCAGCAGCTCTTCTGCCACTCAGTCCCGGCTGAAGGGGCGTGTTCCGGCGGGAAAGTGACGTCGATGCCTACCCTCTATTGCGAGAATAACACTGTGATTGAAGTATCATTGCTTTTGCTTAATTACAGTTTAAAGCTTAAAGAAAAAATGTATATAGAAAAAATAAATAATAATTGTTATAGCATGGGTATATAAGATTTATTATGACTTGATTCTCAAGCTGCTTTAACTAAGCATCATCAAATTATTCATGTGCAAGGGCTTATGGGTATTCTCCTTTTTTTTTTTTACTTGAGCATTTTGAGTTTCATTTTGATTGAAGTAATGTCTGTTTAGAAACACTTTATTGGTTTTATATAACAGCTTTGAGGTTTGCGGTAAAGTAAGAATAGCAAAAAAATTGCTTAAATTCAACTAATTTGATTCATTTGATAAAGCTGTTATTATTTACAGTGTAAGACTGTAAGACATTAACTTCCTTAGTCATTTGAGTTGATTGAAACACACAACATAATTTAATCTGCCAGTTGTGTTCCTATTACACCTCACCTGCACAGCTATACAGCTAGTCTCTTTTAATTATCATCAAAAGCAATTCTTGTTTTTAATAAGTGGAAAAATGTAAACCATTTACACTGAGCTACATAAACAAACCTGCCACAAACGTGTGACAGGAAGGATAGACAGAAGTTCAGAACAGGAGCATATCAATGAAAACTCCAATGATACATTATTAACACGCACTGCGTTGCAATGTCAGACTGATGCTGTCCATCTCCAACTTTCCTCAGAGAATCAATTAGGAGATAAACAGCACTGGGTCTTTGGTTGCGGGAGACTGCACCGGCTGCCCATCCGGTTTTCCTGGGGCAAGGAAAATGGACAACAGAGTGGCGTCCATTAGGAATAGAGACAAGTAAAAGTGTTTGTTTGTGTAGCGGTTTGGTGGGGGAGGGTTTGAGGCTAAAAGCGTTGCAGGGTTGTGAGTGCAGGTGATGCTGATATGCATTAAGTCTACAATTTCAGTTTTTTTTTTTTTTTGTAAAGTAGCATTGATAATTACTGCGAAACTCTGCAGTAGCACGTCAAATGGTTGAGAATTCATGGTTGACTGCACATTCTATATTTTTGTGCCAAGTTGCTACATTGCTTGCCAACTTTAAACCGCCTACAGTTGGAATAATGAGCTAAAGTACTTGGCAATAGGCAGAGATGGGCATAATTACATGAAAATGTATTTAAAATAAAAATACAAAATACCCCAGTTGAAATGCATCAAAATAAAATACCAAATACTGTGTGGAAAAATTATATTTAAAAGAAATACAGTATTTTGTATCTTGAAAAATGAAATTGGCCATTCAGTGAAGTATCATTATTAGGCTGAAATCCACCTATTCTGAATGCAAAGAACATTTTAGTGTGTACAACTGCTTAGAAACGTTTGTTTTCATTTCACCTACCTCTTCCCTTCCCCTGCCCAGTAATAAATAAGAAAAAAAAAAAAAAAAATTTCCATCACCATCATAACTTACAGCACCTCTCTCCCCAGTCTTGCCCAAATGCACCATTTATTTCCTGTTTCGATGAAGCCCCTGTTGTGATTGGCACCGTTTAGCGCATGTGCGGGAAATGTCACACCTCTTACCATAACCGCGAGCTCTACTCAGGTGTAAATATTAAGGATGGCGTAATTTTAAACCAATTCAAGTCTGATTCAGACTTAAGAATGTTAATAGACAAGAAGATTGTGCAGAATGCATTTCATGCATGGACTTTGCAAACAAAGATTTCACAGGGCGTTTTTTAGAGTGGTGTGTTTTTTGTTTTTTTTGTTTTTTCTTATACATTTTAGATACAAGGTTATACACCATTTAATCATGATACTTGTTGGAAAACTATGGTAATACAAACAGTAATCGATCACAAAACCTTGGTTAATTTTCCTAAGGGGCGGTGAACAGCCTTTACAAAAGTGAGAGCTTACAAAAGCTACAGTAAACACTATATCAACACTAATGTTGACTAGCAGGCGAGCAGAGCCAAACAGCTTTGCCCTTTGTTTACGTCGTAGCAACAACATAAATCTTATAATTGGAACTGTTAAAAGAAAACGCAACTAGAAATAATAAGACATACTTACAAGTTGTGATCCACAAACAACAGATTGTCCCGACAAAGTGGGAATTGCTCTATTTCAAGAGAAGCTTTTGTGCGTAGCCTGCGTGTACTCTCTTAGGTTCTGGAAGCTGCTCTCCGTAAAAAGTGCAGCACACAGATCGACGTTGGGGTTATAATGTTCAGGAATAGTGTTTAAAAGTTCATCAGCCTTAGGAAGGTCAAACAAATGAGTTTTGGAAATGAAACAGTGTCTCTTTGACAGCAACAACACTGTCTTCTCTAACACAGCTCACCCAGGCCTCGTCCCCTTTTTTTGCATATTCCGTGAGTGGATATTATTTAAATGAGTAACATTTTGACTTCACAAGGTCCGGGAAAAAACGTGTTGTAGTCCAAACAATTTGTTTGTTGTAGTTCTTGGAAAGTGGATTCTACACTGCAGCCTATTACTTGTGGTGAACAGTACTAAATAAATCACTGGTACTAGAACACAAATGCAATGTGGAACGAACATGATCACACACACACACACACACACACACACACACACACACACACACACACACACACACACACACACACACACACACACACACACACACACACACACACACACACACACACACACACACACACAGACAGACACACAGACAGACAGACAGAGACAGAGACAGACAGACAGAGACAGACAGACAGACAGACAGACAGACAGACAGACAGACAGACACAGAGAGAGACAGACAGACAGACACAGACAGACACAGACAGACAGACAGACAGACATTACTGATCTGCCCGCATTGACTATATGATAATAGAAATGAGCTGGATAACAATCAACGTTTTCTCCAGAACGGCTGTACAGCCGAATCAAATTCTGTTGCATTATTTTCCTGTTACCACTGTGAAGCTGCTTTGAAACAATCAGCATTGTAAAAAGCGTTATATAAATAAAGGTGACTTTACTTGACTTGACAGACAGACAGACAGACAGACACACACACACACACACACACACACACACACACACACACACACACACACACACACACACACACACACACACACACACACACACACACACACACACAGACAGACAGAGAGAGAGGTGTGACTGTAGAGAGCTTTTTTTTTTTTTTTAGAAATTGGCAAATAAAATCAATAATTCCAGCATAAATCTGAAAAATTTCCACATAAATGAAGGCCTGGTACTAGAGCATAAATGCAATGTGGAACGAACATGATCACACACACATGCACGTGCGCTCACACACACACACACACATACACATACAGGTGTGACTGCAATAGAGAGCATTTTTATAGAAATTGGCAAATACAATCAATAATTCCAGAATAAATCTGAAAATTTCCACACATAAATGAAGGCCTGGTATTAGAGCACAAATGCAATGTGGAACGAACATGATCGCACACACACGCACACAGACACACAGGTGTGTGTTCACTCTTCACTCCTGTCCATATCTGCTTATTGCTGTTTTTTTTTTTGTTTTTTTTTACTTTTTATAAAGAATAATTTTATGTTATTTTTATACATTTGGATCGAAATAAATAAAATGTGATTACTATCAAGTCTTTTGTCTTTTAGTGGCAAGTTATGTGGCATTATTGCACATTTATGTGGCATTATTGCAATAACAAAACACTTCAAAAGACCTCAAACAACAACAAAAACTTCTTAAGTTTGAAAAAAATACTGATTTAACGTATTTTATAATGTTTAAATATATTATATATATTCACAAAATGTTCAGCACAAAATCTGTTATAAGAGCAGTTAGCCACATCCAGAAAAATCGATGGATCTCTATGGGCCTCTGCTGTATGTATATGGTAATTACATTTTTTTTTCTAAAACTGTATTTCCTACAGATTTTTCTCTAACCAGCAGATGGCAGGATTCTGCCTCTAACACCTAGATCAATATCCAGAAACAACTCAAATTTAATTTTGATCTTTATCAATGTTTTTTTTTTTTTTTTCATAAAAATATTATCATACAAATATTTCATATGCATGCTGATGGTATAGTTGAGGAATTTTGCAGTAAATATGGAAAAAAAAACTTAATATACCCCAAAACACAGCATAAACGTGTAGATGAGAAGTAAACGAAAAAAAATGATATATAATTTGTAAGATTAAAATGTAAAATTTTTTAGTAAAGTCGCTCTATAAATGTTTGGGGTCATATTGACACCATAGGTGTAAACAGGAAACAAGGCGAATTTAAATACACCCAGATATGTAAAGGTACAGTGTGTAGTGGATCTATTGACAGAAATTCAATATAATATACATAACTATGTTTTCAGTGGTGTATAAAGACCTTACATAATGAACCGTTATGTTTTTATTACCTTAGAATGAGCCATTTCGATCTACATACACCTTATCGTGAAGTCACCATTTTGCGCCGCCATGTTTCTACAGTAGCCCTAAACAGATAAACTGCTCTACAGTGCGCGATAGCTACTCCCTGCTGTCTCAGACGACGACATCTTTGTCCTGTGTCGGCCACCGTAGCTTCTCTGTGTGCTTCAAAAGGGAGGGGTGAGGGGTGAGCTGTGGGCGGTTGCAATTCGTAACCTCACCGCTAGATGCCGCTAAAATGTACACAGTGCACCTTTAAAGCTACAAAAGTTATTCAGTTGAGAGCAGTGAGTGATTTTGTCTTTTGTTGTTTGATTAACATTAAATGACACAGACAGCAGCAGGTTTATTAGGCTGCTGTCACTTTAAGAGTTAATGTGCGGATCCAATATATTGATTCAAATCCAATTCTCCCAACTGTTTACCTTCACTCAAGACATAAACCGACTGTATTTACGTGAATACTCAGATTTTGATGTATTTTTGTGTATTTGTCCAAACAGTCAAAAATGCGCAGAAAGCTGCCCGTCAGTGTGCGAATACTGAATTTGAGCTTCACTAAAAGCTTCACGGATATATTTGCATACCATGAAAAATAAAGAATATCGAAAAAGGTTAAATCGATTCACACTTTATTTTATCACCACAATATAGCCTATATCATCATATCACCCAGTCCTAGCAAGAAGTAATGCTTAACCCTTAAACACATACCTCGGGTCTTTAGTGACCCGGGACGTCAATAGCCGCGTTTCCACTGTCAGGCCAAAAGCGGGCGTGCTAGTACATGCCAGGGCCAGTCGTGTTTCCACTGTCACTTCTGGGGCTTGATCAGGCCTCGTCGGGGCTTCCTCGGGGCCAACGGCCAGGATTTTTTGGCCCGCCGAATGCCTTGGTCCAAAGCGGGCCAGCTCGGGCTAGAGGAGTGGTTACAAACAAAGGCAAAAATTGTATAGGGTCGTAATTGTAATGACCCCAGGTGTCATTATCGGGGTGTGTAATTGTAATGACCCGAGGTGTGTAACAGTGTAAGTATATTTTTTTCTGCACAACAATAATTGAATCTTTGATGACTGAAAAAGTGGAAGATGTGGAAAATGATAGTTTTGAGAATATGTTTGAGATGGCGAATATGAGCCAGATGTTGGATGTACTGGGAAATGAGCTCTGACGTGGGCAGTGATGATGGTATAAAACATCTGCTCAAACTAAACCCTTCCAAGCTCCAAAAGGTAACAAAATATGCTTTATTTTATTCTTTTGTAATTGTTAATCTAATATCAGGAGAGTTTTATATTATCACGACAGACAGAGATCCATCCATGTTAGATATAGATCCGGGTCGCTAAAGACCCGAATATGTAATAATGATTGGCGAAACATTCATGCATTTAAGGGTTAAACACATTTGACTAGCCAGTTGACAAAAGCAACAACCAATTAACAATCAAGAGTGACTGGCTAATGTTATTTTATTTTTTTTTTTTTTATTCCTTCATGTTAACTGAGCAAATCTGAATGATGTTCAGTTTTAACCTTAATCAAATAGAATCGACCATGACATCCTAACCTTATCTTATTCCAGAGAATTCGCTCACCCAATGCTAGATGAAGTCATACAGCTGCAGCTCATGTGCATGAAAGTTGGGGAAGGGGCCCTGAACTAGATGATACAGGAAATCAGCAACCTAATAAAGAGCTACCAATAAAGACTGGTACAAAGTATTTTATATATTTTGAAAATACAAAAATATAAACTTAAATGTATTGCCAGCAGCTATCTTAGATTTATCGTAACCTACAGTTAATTATAAGGTATATAAGACAGCGGTTTTTAACTGGTGGATTGCAAACATTATTTTGAACACAAAAATGACTTGAAGAAAAAACAATGCTAAATGTAAATATTAAAACGGAAGCTGTCAAATGAACACGTTAATGCATTTGATTAATTTAACATTTTTCACAATAAAAGCTTTTACCAATTTTGAAATTCAATTCTGACATTTTATCCAGGACTCATATGAGTTCAGTTATACTAAATTAATGCATTAAATTGGCAACCCTAATTATAACACATTAAGAACATATTTATAATATATTATACATACAGGCATAAAAGGTCAAATAAATCCTTTTTCTACGAATTGTTTAAAGAGAAGCATACATATTTCTGAATCACTTTTTTTTTAATGGCGGGAGTGCAATTTCAATTGAACAAGATGCCTCGCTGTGTTTCTTTCATCATTGTCCTCTCTAATGACTCAACGACCGCTCAACAATCACTTTTGTACAGCTCTGTCAAAGTTTTAATAGATGAAAAATGAAATCGAGTCTGTGTGACTTTTAATGAGCATTGGCCTGTTATTCCCCTTGTTATCTGGTAATTAGCATATATTAATGTGCTGAGCCACATACCCTGCTAAGTACGTATATATTTGATCAGAGCTTTAAATAACTGCCAATCAAAAACACAGAAATATGAGTCCTGAAGAAGGAAAGGCACATGAGAAACAATTTAATAGCCACGGGAGAAAAACTAATTTACAATGGTAATAAGCATCTTCATCTTCTCTTTAAATCAAATGAACTGCTCTCTCAATAAACTAAAGTTATATGAGTAAAGGACACATAGGGCATCTGAAGCCAATTGCAAACAACTGAACATGAATCTCGTTGTCAATATGTTGTGACCAAAAAAAGACCCAGAATGCATCCATCTCACAGCATTAGCGGTGCTCTTCTAGGATGCTACACTTGTCTGTTCACTTGTTAGACACACTGTAACAAGTCGTGAACTTTACAATAAATTTTAAACTGGTTTAAAATGTGGCCCACCAGTTGTCAGTTGTGCACTCTGTCCTAACCATAGACTATTAAAAAAAATGGACAGTCTCCACTAACTTCCTTCCACTGTAGAAAAATGAAGCAAATTATCCCAGTAATGGATGTTGACATTGTGTGCCAATACGGAGCTCTGTCAATAATGACGTTACACCCCTTTTTTATAGCATCAAATAACGAACTAAAACTTATCGGGAAAATTAACACGAGCACACATCAGCATGAACAACATAAAATGACAGAAACCATCTTTGGAAAAAAAAATACTTGAACTTGTAATTTGATTTTTTTATTAGCGTCCCATTCGATTACATGGATAGGGTGGGGTTTATGACCTATACTGCAGCCAGCCACCAGGGGCAATCAAAATGTTTTGGCTTCACTTTTCAGGAAGTGTGTGGCATACATGAGCTTCGTTCCAGTTCGTTTTTATTATGCCCTTCACTCGCTAACTTCCCTCCATCTCGTTCATTCGATGGATGTGCGTTATTGCTTACATTGCATGAGTGCCCACTAGTGGCGGAACCCTTGCAATGGGCTGAATTGGAACATCCTAAGCCCTTGATCACTTGGAATCCACTATGGAGTTTTCCCTTTACGAAATTGTTTAATGCAGCATTCTCTATGTATATAGGTGTTTTTGGGTTGTTTTAAATATTTAAAAAAAATAATTAATATATCATAGAGTTGTTTGTGGTGGGGTAAATTAAACGCGATATGCGGTGACGTCACAATCATGTTGCATTGTGGTATATGGAGCTGCCTGAAGTGTACATATGAAGTAGACTCACTCCCTCGGTCAAAATCGAAGAGCGAGGGTCTGTCCATATAAACTTTCCTCGTCCACTTCACGAAGTGGAACGCACTTCAAAATGGTGGCAGGGATTCCACCGTGGGGAAGTGCTTAGGAAGTTTGCAATTGCGTGTCTAAAAGTGGAGTGGAACGCAGCCCTCGTCCCAACAGTTTAAAAAGAGCAACAATGAGCAATAAACACAACCCAATGAAACTGTAAGAGAGCGATAGAACATCAGAGGAGGCTAGGTATTTGGAAGAGGAAACAAAAAAAAAAACATCAAACCGCTCCCCATGTATCATAAAGCGGTTTCAATCATTGCCTTTTTTTCCATCTATTTTTTTTGTTTTCCTATTTGTTTTCCCAATCAGTGCAAAAACGTCTTCAAGACCTTGGTCCATGTTATCTGTTGTCAAAAACTTGCATAACTTCTGTATATTTTTGGATCGCAACTATAGAATGAACAAATGTGCGTCTTTAAATCTGTATAGGCAGCAATCTTAAGTCTTCTTAAGTCTTTTTTTGCACAAAACCTGCTTCTTATTCACTAAACACTCATAATCCAGTTTAATCAACCATTATGTGAACTGGTTTAGCCATTCAAATCATTGTCATTCCTTTCAGCATCCTTTCAGAGTAAATTAGGTTTATTATTTGAATTAGGCATTTCATTTAAAAGTGATGTTTGTGTATATTATCTATCCATAAGCAGATGCAATGTGTAGTCGCAATGGTGGAGTAATACATTCCCCTTAAAGGGATAGTTCACCCAAAAATGAAAATTCTGTAATCATTTAGTCACTCTCAAGTTGTTCCAAGCCTGTATAAATTTCTTTGTTCTGCTGAACACAAAGGAAGATATTTGGAAGATTGTTTGTAACCAAGCAGATCTCGGCAGCCATTGACTACCATAGTGGGGGGGAAAGCAGTCAATGTCTGCTGAGATCTGCTTGGTTACAAACATTCCCTCCATCTCGTTTTCATTTTTGGGTGAACTATCCCTTTAAGCCATGGTCTCACTAGAGTTGACTGCTTTCTATTGACCACCATTGATAGACATGCAAATGTGGGACACTGGAAACACAAGCTCATGTAAAGTCATTTCGCATTCCATTGTGAACAAAAGTTAACAGTGACCTGCCAGTTCCGACCTGCAAATTCATACTGTATGACGAGAACATGTGCGACCAGATTGACCTCTTGACTGAATTTAAAGAACACAAAGCTACAATGGTATATTTTCGCATTTTGAATTACTGTTTATTAAAAACAGAAGCCCTAGAGTGTGATATCTTCATGTTCGTTGCGGATCTAGTGTGTGACCAGGGGTTAAGTATTCTGCATCCTCCACAACCTAGCACTCCAGGAAGATGGGGAATTGCATCATGAAAATTGCACCTAGCGCTAAATTTTTGTGTGCTTGCACTATTACCTGATTTGCATATTTGCTTTTAGTGAATCGCGTGAAGAGAGCTATAAATATAAATGTTCCACATTAATCACATCACAAGAAGATACTCTTCATTTGATATGAGCGCAAAAGAAAGATCACACGTAATTAGTTACTACAGCAAGGTCTACCTCAGACAATGTGTTATCGCTTAGAAAAGAGTTCATATTCAACCTATACGGTCTAAAATAACAGAAAATAGCAAACTGTAGACTGTTTTGTCACAGTTTTGCTGTCTGAAGTATTTCTTTCATCGTAGGGCCAATTTAGACAGTCTTTGATCACTTGTCATCAATGTTCTGAAAAAGGTATGTGATTTTGACTCACAGACTATTCCTATGACAGCTGTCGAATGAAGAACAAATAGGAGCGTAGCAATCGTTAACACAAGTTTGTATGAAAGAGAGAGCGGCTAAGAGAAAAGGAGAGATGTTAAAACACAAAAGACTAGTTAAGCATGCTTATACTAGCTTGTCTATATGATATACAACAGATTTCTTGTTATTTCATGATCCTTTACATTATGATTATGATTTTTTTTTTCCAGGAAATATATTGACAACATTAGGGCAGCGTTTTGTCTGCATTTGTGCGATATTTCAGTCTTGCGTGTAAATGAGGATGTAAGACTGATCACCTCAAACGCCCAGTCAACGCTGTCAATCATGACCAAAGTCTTAGCTGTTATACATTCTAACATAAAAGACAGTAGAAGGCGCACAGTCTGCATTGGCTTTTACATCTGACTTGGGTTAATGTCGTACAATCTGACAAGAAACAATCATAAAGGACGGGGGGGGGGGAAGACGAATAGGGTGCACCGGGCTTTGGACGCTTATGTTAGAGTAACTAACATGGAAACAATGATCCCCCACCCCTTGTGTCGTACTCAAGTGATGTGAAGCTCTTTGTTGTGACTTCGTCACGTAAGAACAATATTCTGGGAGCAGCTGTCAGATCTTGGGCCACGGAGGTTCGGTTACAGGGTGGATGAATGTTCCAGCAGGTCAGTTCTGAGGGGGATTTGATGGGTGGTCACACTGCGGGATTCACATCTGCGCAACACCCAGAGCACTTTCTGTTCCCCTATCATTCCCGATTCTACGCCCAGCAGCCTCTAGTAGGGGCCCTGAGCTCTGCCTTTGTGCTGATGTCATTTACAGACGCTGCCTCTCAGCATGGCTAACGCTCAGCAGTGACGGGGAAATCAGACCCCATGAAGAGGGATTACTCCTCACGGTATTGTCCATGCTATAATGCTGGAGATGGGTGTCTGTTATCTACACAACGGCCGCATTTCACCCTGACAGGGACGCCTGGACTCCTTTCATTGTTTTCACCGTGGAGCGCAGCACGACCTAAGATGAAAATGCTAACTGCAGCATATCCAAACAGGGGGTGCCCCCTTTGAGCCACATTGGCTGATCTGATGTTGGTGCTATGATACCCACCGTTATCTCGACACTTATGTATCACGGTTTAGCTAAGCTGAAGTGACTTTTTTAGTAGCTGGTAAATGGAAATTCAATAATCATCGAGTTAACCCTTACTCTTGGCTCTAAATGTCCAATTAAAATACTATTACAACTATGCAATACTAATGATGAGTGTTTATTCAAGCTTGCAAAGGCATTAAGAGTTTTGGATAGAATTGTAGCCTCTTGTCTGTCTACCGTAGAAGATTTGAATATGATTTTTCTGTTTCCAAAAGTTAGATCCTTAATGTAAAGTGCATTTTTGCAGATTTTATCAGTCAAATCAAGTGTTAATTATACACTGGGTTATCTAAAACTAAATTTTCATATGTTTTCAAATATAATTATAGCTTTAGAAAGGAAACGGGACTTATGGTTTTACATTTATGAATTTATCCAAAGTGATTTACAATACATTCAAGACATTATTTTCATCACTTGCCGTTGCTAGCACTATGGTCTACTAGTTTAACATGTTTTACAATTTAATGTGACATTACAAGCCTTGTGCTTGATGTAAATATTTCCACAAAAATAATTTTTTTTAACTATTAGTTGTTTACTATATTAAATCATAGTAAAAGAGTTGACACGATTGTGAATTCTTGGACAAACATAGCCTAACAAAACATTAGATGGTAAAATTTTACTATAAGGTCCCTTTAGTTAATGTTAACATTAACTAACAATGAGCAATACATATGTTACATTAATCTTTTTTAATGTTAGCAAATAATAATGTTCAGAAAACTGTTCATTGTTAGTTTATATTAGCTCAGGTCCATTAAATAATATTAACAGATAAAACTTGTGATTTTAATTATGTATTAGTAAATGTTGAAATTAACCAAGATTAGGCTACTAACTGCTTTAGAAATATTTTTTATTGCAGTTCATGTTAGCTAAATTTGTTAACTAATGTTAACAAATGGAACCTTGCTGTAAATTGTAGATAAAGTTGTTCAAAGAATTTCACCTTATAGAATATAATATTTATAAATATATACAGCCAAAATACTATCTTTGATCCTTTATTTATTGTTTTTAACACTGCAAGGAGGCTGGGGACAGGCATGCATGCATGCATAAATAAATAAATAAATAAATAAATAAATACATACATACATACATACATACATACATACATACATAAATAAATAAAGTGTGTGTGTAAATAAAAAAAAAAATGTATGTTAACATACAGTAAAAGTTGATATTAGCTATTTTTTGTTTTAAAAAAATACACGTAAATGAGGGGCACAAATGGCACTAGTTTTGCACTATTATTCTATATCTATTTGTACAATTATTCGATATGTGCATCTTGGGAAAGTTGCTCTCGGTACCCTCAAGGTTCCCATGGTGATGGGATGTCAGTGAGTGTCAGTACAATCTTGAACCTTGGAAAACCGTTTGGCACTATGTGTGTTACGTTCCCTTGGTGACTATTTAAAAGAATTGCACAGCTGACATCACTTGTTTTAGAAGATGCACATGTGAGTCTTTGACCTTCTGTATTGTGGGAATTGTACCATTGCAAGTGTTTAGTGCTTCACAGGTGAGAGATTCACAGTGGGACAAGTGCAGAAAAAAAAAACATTTCTGCTTGTTTCTAAGCTGAAGATGCATCTGCAGTCATTCAGAGAATATGACTCAAGCAAAAGATGTATGAACATCTATATATCTGTCTAAATATATAGCATTTAATGATAAATAAACTTTTTTTTAAAAACATTTTATTGTATGGCTTGAAGAAAGAAAGAAAGAAAGAAAGAAAGAAAGAAAGAAAGAAAGAAAGAAAGAAAGAAAGAAAGAAAGAAAGAAAGAAAGAAAGAAAGAAAGAAAGAAAGAAAGAAAGAAAGAGAAGTTTGGGTTCAAAATTAACTTGGAATTGAATGCTGGAAAGAGAAATCAAAGAGGAACTGCTGACAATCTCACCTCATCTGTGAAACGTGGTGATGATATAGTTATGGTTTTGTTATGTATCACTGCCACTGGAAAAGGCACTCTTGTCTGTATTGATGATGTGACTGATAGGCTACAGGCAGCAGGAGATGGATTCTGGGAAGAAAAAAAAAACATATCTGCTCAGATCAAACAAGATACTTTTGTAGCACTTCACTTTGCTGCAGTAGAATGACAGTATATGTACTATGTACTAAAACAATCATGCAGTTCCCTATCTATCAGTCACAACATTGTGTCGATGTACTGACACTAGGGGTTGCACTTGGGAGCCCAAACACCTCTGTTACTTCAGAAAAGGCCAATGAGAATTAGCGAGTGGAATTTGCATCCAGTCGGTCCCCTGACATGCAAATTAAAAGGAAGCTGGTGTGCTCCACTCATTCAGATTTGTTCTTCGGGGTGAGAAGACATGTCTATGATTCTTTCTCCATTCATCTCTGCCTAGAAGCTTTGTTCGATTCCTGTACGGTGCATTTCAGTGGTTCTCTCTCCAACACACACACAGTTAAGTGCAAGAGAGTTCTTCAAAGAGTAATTAGAAAGAAGTATTTCCAAAAGAGAATATTCTCTAGCAAGAGAATTTTTCCATAAAAGAGAAATTTTCTCTTTTTAAAGATTCTCTTTTTCGCCTGTGTATTTTTTGGATGCGGTAGACACCTGTCTCCATCAGAAGGCCACAATCTCAGCTACCGTTTTGGCCATGCCATGCTGTAGCAGTTTTTGTGGATGGTTCATGCTCTCACTGTGAGTACATGGCCATGGGAATGTTGCGGTCACGACTCTCATACTTTTCAACTCAGCCGCTTCCCGTCCTGGTACCAATGGAAGCATTTCTGCTGGGTGCATCCCCACTGACCTTCCATTCCTGAGCACGCTCATCTCTCCCAGTCAAGCTCATGGATGAGTTAAGAGGTTCGTTCTATGGCAAGACTAATTTCTCATTTGGTGCTCCAGATAAAGATGAACTGTCAATTGCAATCTGCAATCTGCAATCTGCAATCTGAGGACTCGGCTGGACTCCTACCTTCGGGTTGGGCAATCTGCAATTGCAATCTGCAATCTGCAATCTGAGGACTCGACTGGACTCCTACCTTCAGGTTGGGTAGCTCAGTCTGAGTTTGACGCTGAGTTGACAGCCATGCTTGCACTACCCTCGACCTGGCGGTGTTGTCCTAGACTTCCGTCCAGGGCCTGTAAGATAACTTTGTCTCTGACGGCGAGGGCTTACAGTGCTGCTGGACAGGCTCCCTCTGCCCTGCATGCCAGGGCCATCCTGCAAGCCAAGGGACTAAAACATCTGTACAAGGGTAGTTCTGAGCCAAGACTGATGCAGGAACTGCATTTGCAACCAACCTCGCTCACACCGCCCCTACCCCCAGTGGAGGGCTGACAGAGAATCTTTGGTTTCCTTTTTTCTTTGGTTCACCTCTGTCTCTTGGGGCAGTGGTACCGAAATCTTCAAAAGAAAGAGCAGCTTCCCCACTCCCTGGGTAAAACAGCCTGCAGCCCACACATGATGGACGTGAGCCCCTCACCTCCATATGTCCGGCCGCAGTGCACAAAACCCCCACACAGGTCAGCATGGTGCGTTCCGAGGACGCAAAGCTTCTTCACCCGCCACCAGCTGGTTCCAGTCTGGGTTCACAGAGTGAGGTAGGTGTTCCAGTAACCAACAGCCATGGGGTCAGGACATGCAGCTTCCCGATGTGGCGGCCAACGCTCCACTGTGCCGCCCCACCGCAGGTATGTCTAACGCAGTTGTTCCTCTGGTGCCACTTGTGCAGAATTTGGGAGCCTGGCTAGCACTTACCAACCCATTGTGTTGGCTTATCAAGACAATCAGACTTGGCTATGTGTCCGCCCAGGTTCAATGGTGGCAGGCAAAGACGTTCTGTGTGCAGACATTGCGGTCCTATTGGCGAAGGACACTATGACGTGAAGTGACATGTGAAGGCCAATTATGGTAACCCATACTTGGAATTTGTCCTCTGTACATTAGGAGTAGTGAGTAGTGAAAACACACATACTGTAAACCGTGGACACCCGGGGAGCGATTGGGGGTTAGGTGCCTTGCTCAAGAGAACCTCAGTCATTTCCTGCCGCTATTGAGAATCGAACCCTCAACCTTCGGGTTATCTGTCTGACTCTCTAGGCTATTAGGCTATGACTGCCTCAATAGAGCCTGTCCGTCCAGTCAAGATGAAGAAGGGATTCACAGACCTTACTTCATCATACCAAAGAAAGTCGGTGGGTTTATGACCAATCTTAGACCTGCGAGTTTTGAATCAGTTGTTGTTGTGTGCACACAGGGACTTGGTCCTCGAGCACCTAGCTCGACTGGGACTCCTGGGGCAAGCCCCTCCCTCCATGCAGAGCATCTCTTTTCTCAGTGTGGAGTTGGACTCGATTGCTATGACAGCTTGTCTCTCACAAGACTGTGCTTGGTCATTGCTGAACTGCAAGACAGCGGTACCATTGAAATATTTCAGAAGCTCCTGGGGAATATGGCATCCTCAGTCACGGTAATGCTGCTTGGGTTGATGCATATGAGACCTCTTCAGCACTCAAGTCAAGTCACCTTTTTACAACACAGATTGCTTCAAAGCAGCTTCACAGTGATAATAGGAAATTAATTTTGTTTTAGAAGAAAAGCTAAAGTAAGTTTTTGATTGATAAATTTCTGTTGTAAAAACTGATTAGTTATTTAATTTGGCGCCACTTAAACAACGTCATCCTCAACTAAAACAGAAAACCCCCAATGCATTCCAGACCCCCATCCGCACGGCAACAGCACTTGATGGCCTGAGAACACAAACCATGAAATAGGTTTGAAATAGTTTTGAAACTATACCATCATCATCAACTCTGCTAAGCAAACCCCAAAAAAGGCGAATCCGTGAAAACGACGACGGCATGTACGCAAACATTACGTGTTCAGCCTATAGGCAAGCACGTTTGAATATGTATGTGTGCATATGTGTTTTTATCTGTACAGAGGGGAAGGGAAGGGAAGGAGGCCTTCACAGGGCAGGTCCACCATCTGATCTGGATGCGGCAGACTACAGTAAACCTCGGGATAAACAGAGAGACTAACATTAGCGTAGATGCCATTCTTTTTATGATGTAACAAGTACATCAGGTGTTATGGGAAGTCTTCCCGGTTCCGGCAGACCTAGTTAATGCAGCCTAACAATTAATTAACTGATTTAAATAATAGAAATTGATAATGTTCTATGTGTAACCTAGAATACTGTCTAACACTTGATGGCTGCTCTGTCAAGTCCTCGTCGTCAGTTAGGAACCTGGGTGTGCTGATTTAAACTGACAGACTGTGCCTGCTTCCCGAACAATGCTAGGAAGACTGTTCCAAAGTTTAGGTGCTAAATAGGAAAAGGATCGACCACCAGCAGTTGATTTTGATATTCTAGGTATTATCAACTGGCCAGAATTTTGAGACTGCAATAGATGTGATGGAGTATAATGCGTTAAGAGCTCGTTCAAGTACTGGGGAGCTAAGCCATTTAGTGCTTTGTAAGTAATAAGCAAGATTTTAAAATGTATACGATGTTTAATAGGGAGCCAGTGCAGTGTTGACAGAACCTGGCTAATATGGTCATACTTCCTGGTTCTAGTAAGAACTCTAGCTGCTGCGTTTTGGACCAGCTGCAGTTTATTTATTAAGCGAGCAGGGCAACCACCCAGTAGAGCATTACAATAATCTAGCCTCGAGGTCATGAACGCATGAACTAACTGTTCAGCATTTTGCATTGAAAGCATGTGCCGTAATTTATAAATATTTTTAAGATGGAAAAATGTAGTTTTACAGATGCTAGAAACGTGGCTTTTAAAAGAAAGATTGGTATCAAAGAGCACACCCGGGTTCCTAACTGATGACAGAGCAGCCATCACATGTTAGACAGTATTCTAGGTTACTACGTGCAGAGGTTTTTTGTCCAATAATTAAAAATTCAGTTTTTTCAGAATTAAGTTGTAGGAAATTACTAGTCATCCAATTTTTTATATCAGCTATGCATTCCGTCAATCTTGTGAATTGGTAAGTTTCGTCATGGCGCGAAGAAATATAGACCTAAGTATCATCAGCATAACAATGAAAACTAATGCCATGCTTCCTAATGATATCTCCCAAGGGTAGCATGTACAGTGTGGAAAGCAACGGTCCTAGCACTGAGCATTGCGGTACTCCATACTGAACTTGTGATCGGTATGACATCTCTTCATTTACTGCTATAAACTGATAGCAGTCAGATAAGTATGATTTAAACCATGCCAATGCAATTCCACTAATGCCAACATCATTTTCGAGTCTATTCAAAAGAATGTTGTGGTCGATAGTATCGAATGCAGCGCTAAGATCAAATAACACTAATAGCGAGATACAACCACGATCAGATGATAAGAGCAAATCATTTGTAACTCTAATGAGAGCAGTCTCAGAAATCCTCACAGATATCATTTCTTGCTAAAAAGGAGCATAGTTGTGAAGACACTGCCTTTTCTAGTATTTTTGACAGAAAGGGTAGATTTGAGATTGGCCTGTAAATTAACTAATTCTGTAGGATCAAGTTGCATTTTTTTAATAAGTGGTTTAATAATAGCCAGCTTAAAAGTTTCCGGTACATATCCTAATGACAAAGATGAATTAATGATATTAAGAAATGGATCTATGAAGCATCTCTTTCAGTAGCTTAGTCGGTATAGGGTCGAGCATACATGTTGTTGATTTTGATGATTTAATGATGATGATTTTTTGATGATTTTGATGCGTTTAGCTAGTCCTTCCTCTCCTATAACAGTGAATGAATGGAATTTTTTCTCATTGACACTACAATGCGCTGTCTGATGCGATACTGTAGTAGATGGTTGTATAGTTATAATTTTCTTCCTAATATTATCAATCTTGCACATAAAGAAGTTCATAAAGTCAATTACAGCTGTGCTGTTTGCAAACATCAGAAGTTGAAGCTTTATTTCTTGTTAATTTAGCCACTGTATCAAATAAATACCTAGGGTTGTGTTTGTTTTCTTCTAAGAGAGTCAAAAAATAAGCAGATCTAGCAGTTTTTACGGCCTTTCTGTATGCAATCATGCTCTCTTTCCACGAAATACGAAAAACCTCCAGTTTTGTTTTCTTCCAGCTGCACTCCATTTTTCTGGCTGCTGTTTTAAGGGCCCGAGTGTGCTCGTTGTACCACGGCGTTGGACTATTTTCTTTCATCTTCTTTAAGCGCAGAGGAGCAACTGTGTCTAAAGTGCTGGAAAAGAGAGATTCAGTGGCTTCTGTTGCAACATCGAGTTCCTCTAGGCTATCTGAGATGATGAGGAGATGAAACTGATGAGGAAGATTATTTACAAAGCAATCTTTAGTGGCAGTGGTGATAGTCCTACCATATTTGAAACGAGGGGATGGCTTTGCAGCCTTGGCTAAATTAAGTACACACGATACTAGATAATGATTTGAGATGTCATCGCTCTGCTGCAAAATTTAAACGGCATCAACATTTATTCCATGTGACAATATTAGTTCTAAAGTATGATTACGACAATGAGTGGGTCCTGACACATGTTGCTTAACTCCAATAGAGTTTAGAATGTCTCTAAATGCCAATCCCAATGCATCTTTTTCATTGTCTACATGGATATTAAAATCACCAACAATTAGGACTTTATCTGCAGCCAGTACTAACTCTGATAGAAAATCAGCAAATTCTTTGGTAATTTCTGTATGGTGCCCTGGTGGCCGAGCTTTATCATTTGTTCATCTGTATTATATCTGTTTTTTATTTGTTGAACATCAATTAAATTTTTACCCTTAAATGGGTTCGAGAGTTTTTTGTATTTACTAATTCGGGGAACAGACACAGTCTTTATGTTATAATATCTAGGTGAAAGAGTCTCTAACAGGTCAGGTCTGCTCCAAAAGCTTTTCCAATTGTTTATGAACCCTATGTTATTCTGCGGACACCACTTAGACAACCAGCCATTGAGTGATGATAGTCTGCTAAGTATCTCATCACTTCGCCGAACAGGGAGGGGGCCAGAACAAACTACATAGCTTGACATCATACTTGCGAGTTCACACACCTCTTTAATGTTAATTTTGGTGATCTCCGACTGGCGAAGTCGAACATCATTAGTGTATAATAATAATGTGAATAGTGAATAATAATTTTAGAGAATTTACGATTAGCATTAGCCAGCACTTTTAAATTTGCTTTGATGTCAGGCGCTCTGGCTCCCAGTAAACATGTGACAATGGTGGTTGGTGTCTCTATTTTCACGTTCCGTGTAATAGAATCGCCAATAACTAGGGCACTTTCAACAGGATTCTCAGTGGTTGCGTCACTGAGTGGGGAGAACCTGTTTGATGTTCTAATCGGAACGGAAGAGCGGTGTTTTGATCCGCGACTATGCCGTCTCACAGTCACCCAGTTGCCCGGCTGCTCAAGCTCTACTGCCGGAACCAAACAATGTACAGAGTTCACTAAGCTAGTCGCATCCAAAGCAGTGTTTAAAGCCCTTGCATTCTTACTATTCTCAAATAAAGTTTGGATGTGTGTCTCTAATTCTGAAATCTTCTGACTATCTCCCTGCATTTATCACATGTGAAGGCCTCTTCGCTGACAGAGAAGGTTATACTAAACATATGACAGGCAGTGCAAGTGACAATAACAGGAGAAGATGACATGGCTTACTGTGTTTGTTGACGAATCCAAATCACCAGAGTTGTTTGATGGACTCGTAAAAGGCGCGCGAGAGAAAAAACAGGAGACCCGGATGCACGGATGGCAGGCTAACAGGCTAGCAAAATGCTAACGCGTTGTGATAGTGATCTAAATTAAATTAAAAGCTAGCGATGTCAGATTTAATGTGATAGGCAATATTAGACAATATATGGTGATGAATAAGTTATATTTAGCAATATAAACAACAAGGAATGATATCAAATAGAGTTTCAAAAGCAAAGCTGTACGGAGCTACAGACGCAAACACTCAGCAGTGAGGCAGACAGGAGGCAGTCAGGAGCAATCGATCACCGTTCAAAGAACCTCACCTGTTCTGGCTTGCACTATTACATCAGACGCCGTGCTATAGACCCCCTGAGGAACAGTTCCATCCATTCTTTGCTACAGGAGATGAAGAATTGTCTTAACTTGTTAAATCATCAAAATCAATAACATGTATGTTAGACCCTATACCGACTAAGCTACTGAAAGAGATGTTTTCAGAATTTATAGATCCTCATCTTAATATAATTATCATTGTCATGAGGATACGTACCAAAAACTTTTAAACTGGCTGTTATTTAACCTCTTATTAAAAAAACACAACTTGATCCTAAAGAATTAGTGAGAATTATCTCAAATCGGTCTGTAATTTCTGTCAAAAATTTCTGTCAAAAATTTCTGTCAAGTAATTTCTTTCTGTAACTTTTCTGTCAAAAATACTACAAAAGGCAGTATCCTCACAACTATGATCCTTTTTAGAAAGAAATGGTATCTGCGAGGATTTCCAGTATCATAGTACGGAGACTGCTCTCAAAGTTACAAATGATTTGCTCTTATCATCCGATCATGGTTGTATCTCAATTAGTGTTACTGGATCTTAGTGCTGCATTTGATTCTATCGACCACAACATTCTTTTGGATAGACTCGAAAATTACATCGGCATTAGTGGAATTGCATTGGCATGGTTAAATCATTACTTATCACCAAAAAAAATCCTTACTTATCACTTATTACCAATTTGTAGCAGTAAATGAAGAGGTGTCATATCGATCACAAGTTCAGTATGGAGTACCCCAAGGCTCAGTACTAGGACCGTTGCTTTTCACCCTGTACATGCTAGCCTTGTATTTCTAGCCATGCTAGCTCCATATTTCTTTACGCCTTGATGTAACATACCAACTCACAAAATTAATGGAATGCATAGTTGATTTAAAAAAAATGGATGACTAGTAATTTCCTACTACTTAATTCTGAAAAAAAAAAAAAAACTGAGATATAAGTATTGGACCAAAAACCTCTGCATGTAGTAACCTAGAATACTGTCTAACACTTAATGGCTGCTCTGTCAAGTCTTCGTAGTCAGTTAGGAACCTGGGTGTGCTGTTTGATACCAATCTTTCATTTGAAAGCCACATTTCTAGCATCTGTAAAGCTGCAATTTTCCATCTTAAAAATATATCTAAATTATGACATATGCACTCAATGACAAATGCAGAAAAGTAAATTCATGCGTTAATAACCTCAAGGCTAGATTATTGTAATGCTCTACTGGATGGTTGCCTTGCATGCTTAAAGTGTCATGAAACACTGCTGGTTTGGGACAGATCTTGCGTTTCTATGGGCGGGAGTTCCCTTAAAACAAGTGTCCTGACGTGTTGTTGTCACAACAGACGCTTCTAAGATGCTTAATCGCCTCTGTCTGCTTTTTCACTGCCGAGAACTGCTGCAAGAAGTCCTCGACAGTGCCGCCAACCTTGGGAGATGGGGGCATCAAGAAGGCACACTTTCTCCACATCCCGCATCTCTGCAAGGTTGAGCCAAAGGTGGGCCTAACGTGGACATTGCCTGACCCAGGGCCTGTGCTGTCACCTTCATAGTCTGGAGGGCATTGTTGGTGGCCGAATGCAGTTCCTGAATTACCTCCGGGTCAGGACTACCCTCGTGCAGGTCTTCCAATGCTTTTGCCTGGTAGACTTGCAGGATAGCCATAGGGTGCAAGGCGGAGGCAGCCTAGCCAGCAGCATTGTAATCCCTCGCAGTGAGAGACGAAGTAAATTTACAAGCCTTGGATGGGAGCTTCAGCCAATTCCGGCCAGTTGGCTGCATTCTGCGGGCATAAATGCACCGCAATCGCATGCTCCACATGTGGAATGTCCGAGTACCCCTACCATTGAGGGTAGTGAGGACGGAGGAGCCTGAGGAGCGTGATCTGGCAGAGAAAGGTGCTTTCCACGACTTCGAGATCTCCTCGTGCATTTCCGGGAAAAATGGCTCTGGGGCCCAGGAACCAATCGTCCAGCTCGGGACAGGGTGGAGGAGACCCTGCTTCGCCTTCCAGCGCACTGTGTAAGACGCCTAATTCCCCCGCATCTGTTGGGGCAGAAAAGGACACAGAGCCAGCTTCCCCGCATATTACCTGTTTGTGGCCAACACACGGGAAGAAACAGGCTCTACTCTGTGATTGTAGAACCTCATGAATGTGTTGTCTCTACAGATGTCTGCCAGTGAGGCACCGTGCATCAATGCCCAGGAGGAGGCAACACTCAGAGTGGAGTCCCAAGGGGCAGTGGTGTAATAATACTTCGTTACAGTACTTGAGTATTTTTTGGGATAATCTGTACTTTACTTGAGTTTTTATATTTCTGTCAAATTTTACTTTTACTCCACTACATTTCCTAAATAAAATGTATACTTTTACTCCGATACATTTCCCCAAAGCATATTCATTACTTACTACAAAATAAATTCGGAAGAACACAGACTGCAAGCAAACATGTGCAAATAAGTGCTTGCACAACCACGGTTGATTTCATTTTCCAAGTTTGCGTCAGTTGCTATAGCGGCTGACATGAGAGGCTGCGTGCTGCACAAACCAGGGCACTTCAAAAACGGATTTAAAACATAGACAACAAAATGGTATATTATACACTACAGTACATGTTTTCCTATCACTATAAAGTAATTCATTTGTTGACTAGATGCTGCATTAATGCCGTCGAGGCTGAGAGGATGCTAACATTAGTACCTCAAGTGGTTAAAACAACGTGACAAAAACACACACAAATGTTTAATGTCACGTTTGTTACCATCTATTTGCATTAGTTTATATCCAGCTGGACGCTTTTATGCATTTGCTATACAGCAAAGTGTCATATTTAAAGCTAGTGGTAAACTACCACTGCTGATGCACCGTCCTCACCAACACGCGTTGAACTTCTTCCTAGTTCTCTTTACCACACGAGAGATGAATGCAGAGCAGAATCTTCGTCAGAAAGCTTAATAAATGAGTGCTGCACGCTTCCTTATATACCCGTGGCACCCGGAGTGGTTCGCGATGCAAATCTCACTCGCCAATGTCCATTGGCTAGTTCTGTTACCACTCGAAGGTGATTGGGCTGTCAGGCGAGATTCCAATTCATCAGTTCAGTTCTGACGTAACATCGAACGTGACTGACTGATAGGGAACTACAGATAACTTGAGTTAGGAAAAAAACATGTGTGGGGCTAAACCAGTGACCCATTAAACACATTCACTGAGTGTGCTAGCTTTGCTGTTATACTGGCCAGTTTCAAAAGTTATTAGTAATGTGATCATTTAATTCTGGACTAGATAATAATGGCTCAAATACTATTTTTAGTCTAGTAAAAACTAGAAAACAAAGGAAACTGGTCATTTACTGGTCAGACTTTCTAATGAAATTACAATAAAAAGAAAGTCATACAGGTTTGGAACAACATGTGACTGAATTAGTTATAAAAGAGTTTTCATTTTAGATTGACTATTAAAACTGTATTACACTAAAAACTGTACTATTCTGCTTGCACTCTTCTTAATACTCCTCAGACCATAATCACCTTCTCATTTCTCTCTCTCTCTCTATCGCTCTCTCTCTTTCTCTCATTTTACCACCTTCCCTCGTACAAAAGAGTTTCCCCATGAACACTTTTTCTCTGTCATTTTATCCCCACACGACCCCGGCCACTTCTGGCAGTCATGCTCTTTTTTAAGCTAATGATGAAATAAGCAAGCGTAATTAAAAAACATATTGAAAATCATCCCAATGTTTCTCTAGGTGACAATGAGAGAGGTGAAGTTATTATACTCTTCCCCTCCTGCAGTGAAGGGGGAAAGGTATGGACACTTAAAACCAGCAAGACACGCCATATTTGTTGTTCTTCTGTTGGTTTTTTAATTCGCCTGCGTCTGATTTATTATCTGCTGTAGGTGGGGAGCGTTTTTCTCTGTCAGAGCCTGTTGGTCGGCCGTTCTAGTTCTTTATTGCATCCTCGCGATCATGAGTTCATGAGATTTCGCTCTAGCTTCCCAGACTGCGGCGGGTCTCATGTGTTTCCGTGATTCTTTTTTCGTTATTTTATTGCAGCTCTGTTTAAGTGGAATTAATGCACACTTCTCAAATCATCTTGTCAGTGGTCTCCACAGACCAGACCCATGTTATGAAAAAAGTTTATGCAACTAGTAACACTTAAAAGACTTTGTATAGTTAAAGGTATTCACCCAAAATTATAATTTTTTTTTTCTTCACAACAGAAAATTAAACAGGATTTGAGTGAATTGAAAGTTAACAAAAGTTAATCATTTTTGACCAAAAAATGGCTTTGGCTTTAAATAACTTTTCTAAGTTTGGACTCATAAATGTCTAGAAGTGGAGAAAATCTGGGTCGATATGACCCACACTGATAACATATGAATTGCTATTTCAAATAAATGCTGTTCTTCCACCTTTCTGTTTATCAAAGAATCCTGAGAAGAAGAAAAAAAAAAAAAACGTCCACACTTCAGTAAGAAATAAAGTTTCTAGAATGTTTCTTGAGCAACAAATCAGCATATTAGAAGGATTTAAAAAAAAAAAAAAAAAACATAACACTGTAGACAGGAGTAATGTAAAAAAAAAAAAAAGAAAAAAAAAAGACTCAACTGATCAAAAAAACAACTGACCAAGCTATTTAACAATAGTGTACACTCTCAGAAAAATGTCACTGCGACTGTATATGTACCTTTAAGGTATTTAAATGCACCCTTTAGGGGTAAATAAGATACAAAAGTGTTCTTTTTGAAAGGGTACTACCCCGGTGACAGCTTTTATACCTTTTTTCGGAGAGTGTACGTATGTTTTGATTTGAGAGAAATGTTCTCTAGTTTGGGTTGAAAAGATTCCCTGTTCTCCAACCTTTTCATCGTGATCACCATTGTGTGATATTTCTGGATAGTGGATTGTGATTTCTAATATGAATTTCACATGGCCTGTGCATGGTCGAAATGTAATTGATTTAATTCAAATGACCTTTATACTCTGCTCAGGAATTTATATCTATATTTGTGATTGTTATTCCCACAGTTTGGTTGACTCACAACACAACAGAGTCTGACTGCGTTGCTTTTGAATTTCCAGGCAGGTCAGAGTGCTCATAAAAGCATATCTTCATTTGGGCCCTGAAAGCACTCGCACTCCACCAGTGGAAATCAACTCAATGTCTTAGCAATTAGCCACAATCTATCTGATTAAGGGACGCGTGCTGTGAATAGGAGGAGTAGTGTATTTTAGATCTTGTCGTGCTAATTAGGTTCCTCAGCCCTTAATGGCCATTTTGATAGATGAGAACTGAGCCGTCCTGCACCTTGAATGTCAGTATGGCAGCTGAAGTCAAGCTTTTATCTGAATTAGTGTAACAGTAGAGGGTACAGGCACATCTAGACCTTCATTAGCAAGCCGACATACAAATACTCTCAATTAGCCTGGAAAGAGGACGAGACATGGCAAGTTGAAAAAAAAAAGCCAACAGAGGAAGTTTGCACTGTGGCCCTAGGGCTGATATTACTCTGGTGTAATTACGATCATTAGCTATGTATTTACTTTTTTTGTTAATCAAGTTCCTTTTTTGTCATCAAATTTGTTTGCACTTTTGCAGGCTTTTACCATGGATATTTTTTATGTATTTCTAAAATTATCTTTTAATTCCAAGGAACTCCAAATCTTTGTGTGCTGACACAATTGCTGGTGGAAATGAAGCTTCACTTATTTAAGTGCTTCATTTAATTAAGCTGCCATTTAGAGTGGTTGATTGTTCACATTATGCAGGAGTCATTCACCATAAAGGCTTTTAGCAGTCTTTGTTTATTGTGTCCCTTATTACTAAACATAACAAGGTGTAAGATCATATTAGAGCATAATAGAGCTATAACAGCACCACTAAGGAGCACTAGATACGCTGATGTTTAAAAGCACAAATTGAAGTATATAATTTAATATAATAAAGTGGAGTTTTACTAGCCTTCTGTGCTTTATTATTAGGTTAAATGTGTTACATTAATATTAGCCAATAGCTTGAAACCCAGCAAAGCTCATTTATAATATAATTTGTAGCAATGTATAGCAAGAGACATGTCATATTGCCTTGGCTCTTGGCTGTATTGCAAATTTGTACAAATAAGATTTAGATAAGTTGAGGTATGTATTAAGAATATGCGCAATTAGCAATTTGTAGCTTCGCATTAAAACTGCACTTTATTAATTCATTGATTCGTTCGTTTGTTTGTTTGTTTGTTTGTTTGTTTGTTTTTTCGTTCATTTAGTGTAGGAACCCTGAAGCAGTTGACAGGGATATGTAGAATTTTTCTATACAATCTATATACAGTCAAACCAAAATTTATTCAGACACCTTCAACATTCTCACATTATCACAGTTTATTCGCTATAGTTTAGAAAATGGTAATAATAAAAAAAAGAAAAAATTCATCTTGATAATGTCAGATAACTTTGATAGAAAGGTATGTAATGGATTACAATCAACCAATCAGCTGTCAGCTGTTAAATTTAATTACACAATTAGATAATACCAATTTAGATCAACCAATTACCAAGCAATGCTTAATTTTGTTCAGTCTGTGGAGTAAAAGGTCGCATTAGCAATTAAAGAAAAAACACTTAAGCAAAACATGGTCAGGTCAAAGTGTCTGAATAATTTTGGTCCCAAATTTTTATCAATTTTACTGGTAGTCCATTGTATGAAGAATTTTTGGGTATAATATGTCACAGTTTACTTTATTTTGCTATCCTCGCTTACATAAATGAACTACACTCACCTAAAGGATTATTAGGAACACCATACTAATACTGTGTTTGACCCCCTTTCGCCTTCAGAACTGCCTTAATTCTACGTGGCATTGATTCAACAAGGTGCTGAAAGCATTCTTTAGAAATGTTGGCCCATATTGATAGGATAGCATCTTGCAGTTGATGGAGATTTGTGGGATGCACATCCAGGGCACGAAGCTCCCGTTCCACCACATCCCAAAGATGCTCTATTGGGTTGAGATCTGGTGACTGTGGGGGCCATTTTAGTACAGTGAACTCATTGTCATGCTCAAGAAACCAATTTGAAATGATTGGAGCTTTGTGACATGGTGCATTATCCTGCTGGAAGTAGCCATCAGAGGATGGGTACATGGTGGTCATAAAGGGATGGACATGGTCAGAAACAATGCTCAGGTAGGCCGTGGCATTTAAACGATGCCCAATTGGCACTAAGGGGCCTAAAGTGTGCCAAGAAAACATCCTCCACACCATTACACCACCACCACCAGCCTGCACAGTGGTAACAAGGCATGATGGATCCATGTTCTCATTCTGTTTACGCCAAATTCTGACTCTACCATCTGAATGTCTCAACAGAAATCGAGACTCATCAGACCAGGCAACATTTTTCCAGTCTTCAACTGTCCAATTTTGGTGAGCTCGTGCAAATTGTAGCCTCTTTTTCCTATTTGTAGTGGAGATGAGTGGTACCCGGTGGGGTCTTTTGCTGTTGTAGCCCATCCGCCTCAAGGTTGTGCATGTTGTGGCTTCACAAATGCTTTGCTGCATACCTCGGATGTAACGAGTGGTTATTTCAGTCAAAGTTGCTCTTCTATCAGCTTGAATCAGTCGGCCCATTCTCCTCTGACCTCTAGCATCAACAAGGCATTTTCGCCCACAGGACTGCCGCATACTGGATGTTTTTCCCTTTTCACACCATTCTTTGTAAACTCTAGAAATGGTTGTGCGTGAAAATCCCAGTAACTGAGCAGATTGTGAAATACTCAGACCGGCCCGTCTGGCACCAACAACCATGCCACGCTCAAAATAGCTTAAATCACCTTTCTTTCCCATTCTGACATTCAGTTTGGAGTTCAGGAGATTGTCTTGACCAGGACCACACCCCTAAATGCATTGAAGCAACTGCCATGTGATTGGTTGATTAGATAATTGCATTAATGAGAAATTGAACAGGTGTTCCTAATAATCCTTTAGGTGAGTGTATAGTGTCCTGCACCCACTAGTAAAAAATATATCTGGTGTCTGAATAATTTTTGGTTTGACTGTAAATAATAAATATTTCCAAATTGCTTAACTAATGTCTACTCCAATTTAAAAAGAGTTCTGTTAATTGAAAATTATCTGTTTTCAATAATTAGCAGTACTTCACTGTTGCTTTGGTCATTGTTAGCTAGTAAACTGCCTGCTGTATATTCTGTTATAGCAATTGACCAACAAAATACTGAATCTTGCTGTGAAGAAATAAAGGTTTGACTCTTTAGGAGCCTAAATTGCTGTAATATTGGAACAGAGTAGCAAGGTCGTAGCACAGCGAATGTAGTGTATGCCTATGTACTGTCCAAGTGTAACACTTGGGTGCACTTTGCACTGCCAGCAAAGGTATTTCTGCCCACCTCCCCCTATACTTCCTGCAAATGAGAAAGAGATGTAGTCACTCCCCAACTGTGAGTGAGTGAGTGGCTGCAGAAATGAGAAATACTCCCAGTCGCCTCTCAGAGACGGACACAGCAGGCCACATGACATCACTTAACGAAAATGCATCGCCTGCCACAAAACAGAACAATTCAGTCACTGTTAGTTCCCTTGGCAAAACTGAATAGGTTTATTTTAACATTTGTAGTAGTACTTTGAAGCTTTGGTTGGGATTAAAAGAAGTGCTTTTGTTGTTTGTTCTCTGCTGTGTTTTTATGTTAGTCATTTTAATAGCAGGCAGGTTTCAAGCAGGTTTTTTTTTTTTTTTTTTTATACAATTAATATATAGCTTATATAATATTTTAATTTTGTTATATCAAATTAAATATATGGAAATAATGTAAACACTATAATAAGCCAATAAACTAAAAGAGATCATGTGTAACAGTGATTTATCATATGTAAAGTAATAAGACAAAAGACACCAATGTCGCTACATTTCCAAAAGTTAATATGCAATTAGGAGATTCCCCTCAAAATGGCTCTGTGGCCCTATAAAAACATTGCTCTGTTTGTTGCCTCGACCAATGGCGAGTTTAGGGTGGGACTATTGGCGAGTAGGAGGAGTGTTCAAGACATTTTGATTCATGCCCTGAGTGGAGCAGAGCTTATACATTTCACCTTTAATAATAATATTAGCAACATACAGTTCTTGAGGAAAATGTATTATATGTGATATACTAAGGAACTGATACTGAGGATTTTACAGTGCTACACATATTATATGTTACTATAATTAATTATTATACTAATAAGAAGAATTATGTGTAATTTCAAGCTGCTTCAAAAAACAATGACACAAAAAGTACATGATAGTTAGAATTATTAAATACATGAAACATTAACATTTGTAAAATAAAGTGTTACCAAAATTTTAAATACAATTTTATTATCATTGAGATACTGTTATAGTTTTTATTTATATTTTAATAATTATTATTTTATATTTTCCATTTTAATTTAAGTTAAAGGTTTGGTAATTTAGTTTTTTTACCATTTGTGTATATTTTTTATATATATATTTTTTTTGTTTCAGTTTTAGTTTTTTTGTTATTTATTACATCAAGTTTAATTAAATGTTGCCTTGGCAAGTAAATTAAATGTTGCCTTGTTTTATTTTTAGTCAACGTTTATTTTATTTCAAGTAATATTTTATTAATTATTATTGTTTTAGTTTTAGTTAACTATAATAACCCTGATAAATGCAAATTTGCAGAGGCTGTAAAATCACTGAAATATTGTAAACACCAGACTAGATTATCTCTTAATTGTATGCTTGTATATTGATAGCTGACTACCATGATGTAAACTGTCCGTGTTTTTATCGTTTTCTTATGTGAATTTTGTGAAAGGTGATCATTGTTAAGATTATCTTTAGGGAGGCCTGCTTAAGAACGTTATTAATGGGATGTCAGTTGCCGTATTTGTGTGTGACCCTGAAGTGCGCGCTGTTCTGTTCTGACATCCTTCAAACTCCCACAAGCTGCACTATACATATCCAAACACCTCCCTCTTTCTTTAAAGCACTCTCTTATTCTTATTCTCCCTTTATTTGATTTTACAATATGACTATAACAGCAGCTCTATATAAACATACATTCCAAATGTTTCTCTGTGTGTGAGTACGTGCGTGCGTGCGTGCGTGCGTGTGTGTGTGTGTGTGTGTGTGTGTGTGTGTGTGTGTGTGTGTGTGTGTGTGTGTGTGTGTGTGTGTGTGTGTACGTCTGTGAATTTGTGTGTTATGAGCTGACAGAGGGATGTAACCTGATCCATGAGGTGCTCTTTCTGTGTGTAAATGAAAGAAGGGAGATTTTTTTTCCTCTTCTGATTCAAGCTCAAACCATCATTCTGTTTGGTATGT
This sequence comes from Coreius guichenoti, assembly GCA_039654105.1. Classification (NCBI taxonomy): domain Eukaryota; kingdom Metazoa; phylum Chordata; class Actinopteri; order Cypriniformes; family Gobionidae; genus Coreius; species Coreius guichenoti. The sequence goes on along the minus strand of CM077188.1, from coordinate 26,471,129 downwards.
GCCAGGTTGTTTCCTCTCATAAGAACTACAAGGTCACAGCAATTTCCCAAAGTCAGAACTGAGGTCAACAATACTCTACCCTCTTATATCATTTTCAGATGGCAAGAAAAACAGGGACGGACTGTTAGAAAATTGTAGGCAGAGTCATATATGAGAAACTAGCAGTCTGAGAGTATTATACAGAATTTCACATGTTTTTAGAACTGAAATAGTTATTTACTATTAGTATAAAATGACTATTCTGATTGCATGAGCCACTTTGGCTCTTTAATTGGGTTACACTATTTTAAGGTGTCCTTGTTACAGCGTAATTATACATTTAAGTAGTGAGTAATATTAATTAAGTACATGTATTTAGTATAGGTTAGGATTAGGGTTTGATTTAGAGTTAGTTGTATGTAATTATGCATAAGTTACTGTTATTACTACAGTTACTACATGTAACATGTAAAAAGGACATTGTAAAATAAAGTGTTACCATTAATTGTTTGGTACAATGTACTTACTGTGAGGTGATATATGGGTAATATTAGAGGCAGGTTTCATGGTATGTTAGGTTTAAAGTAGCAAGGGAATGGAACTCCATCCCATCAACAATTAGAAGACTGGATATATATGGTTCTTTTAAGTTTAATCTCAAAAAATGGTTAGTTACTAATCAGCACTATCAACATTAGTATCTTAATATTTCACTTTTTCTTTTTTTTTTTTTTTTTTTTTTTTTTTAATAATTGCTCTTGGTTATTTGCTTTCTCCTGTCGCTATCTTTTTTACCTCTTCGTTTTATGTAACACAATATATGTTTAGATAAAATTTTCTATTAATGTATTTTAGCATGATTTCCGCATGGAATCATGTACTTGTACTTTTATTTTATAATTTCATATTTTGTTTCCTTTTCTTTTTTTTTTTCTTTCTCTTTTGTTTGTGTTTTAATATAAGATGCTTTGTTTTTTTGTTTTTAGGATGACTTTTTAACTTTTCTGTCAAGGGTCTACAGATGAAAAATAGCCTTTTTGGCTAATTCTGGCACATTTACATCCACGTTTATTAATGTGCACAGCCCCTGTAAACAAATAAACTAAACTAAACTAAAGTGGAAATGAAGAAGGCAGTCAAGTTAACGTTATTTAGTCAATGGATTTCCACTCTAATCAAAAAATTACATAACAAACATGATAAAATGTAACCATTTAAAAGAAAAAAAAGATTTATTTATTTATTTATTTTAAAAAGATTTTATTTTATTTTGTAGCAAGGGCACCGCCATATTGCAGTACTATATGTATACGATTTGTATTGTGAAAAGCGCTATACAGATTAATGTGAATTGAATTGAATACTACAACCTGTGACGCCACAGGGTTGGTTGTCTTGCCTTGAGTTGTCTTGAGTTCAACAGATACAGTAATATTAGAGAGACAGTAATATTCAATTCAATTCAATTGACATTTATTTGTATAGTGATTTTCAAAGTATATTGTTTAAAAGCAGCTTTACAGAAAATGAATGTGTCTATATTACAGTCTAGAGTGATCTGTTATCAGAGGTGACTGTGTCCAAGTAATGTCCATATTTTAAAAAAATTACAGTTCCAAGATAATACAAATCATGCAGTTAGCTAACATCATAATTTTAGGTAGAAACAATGAGCACATTAAAGTAATTATTACAAGTTGTGAACATGATTATGATATGTTTGTATATTTGGCAGTGGTGCATGTTGATTCAGAGTTTGCGTCATCTGAAGTCCTCGCAGGAGTTGGAGTCATCTCTTCGCAGCTGTTGGGGCATCTGAAGTCTTCATAAGTGGCTGAATCGAAACAGGAGCTGGCGTAGTCTCTAGTTACCTCAGGATGGGCATCCCGAGATAAAACAGAAAAGCAAATGGAAAATAATTAGTGTAGCTGCTGTTCATAACATTTCAAGCAAAGATAATCATGTGCATTTGATCTGATATAACTGGAGTACAAGTTATGAGATGCAATATGTGAATGCTTGGCTAAAATCTAGATTTAAACTGGGAGAGTGTCTCTGAGCCCCGAATATCATTAGGAAGGCTATTCCAGAGTTTAGGAGCCAAATGCAAAAACGCTCTCACTCCTTTATTGGACTTAGATATCCTAAGTGCTACCAGAATCCCAGAGTTTTGTGACTTTAAAGAGCATGATGGATAGTAGGGTGATAGAAGATCGGTTAAATACACAGCAGCTAAACCATTTAAAACCATTACCTTGCAAATAGCACTGGAGCCCTCTATTGGTTGTCTGCTTGGTGAGAGATATTATCTACTACTAGTAACAATTGCAGCAACTAAGCAGAAAAATCAAAGACCAGAATCAAAACTACAATGATCTTCATTAATCCTACAGAGCCAACCAACCCTGTGACATCACAGGTTGTAATACTGCAAGATTGTGGTGCCCTTGCTACAAAAGCTATAATAAAACCTTTTTTTTTAAATGGTTACATTTATCATGTTTGTTATATCAGTTTTGATTGGAAATCCATTTACTAAATAATGTTAACTTGACTGACTGCTTCATTTCCACTTTAAGTGTTGGCTAAAGGGAAGGTGTTGGGTCAACGGTGTAATAGATGTAATTACAGAAGTTAATAATTACAGATGTAATTATATGCAGGTATTTTTAAATAAAGTAAAAAAACAACATGTACTGTACAATTGGTCAAATGATTAACTTAAATCTTAGTACATAGTAGTTAAAGACACCTAATATAAAGTGGGACCATAAAATCCAATAAGTGGCCACACATTCTGTACTAATTGCTATGTAGCTCATTTATTAATGATAACAGATATAATTTGAGCTCTAGTATATTTTATGATATTGCTGTTGCTATTTTTAAAATCAACGAACCATTTGAGGCATCCTTTTGTGGCTTATTACTTTCATGATTTTTATGAAATATACTGTGAAAAACTACTAAATATATATTGTGTGTCAAATCATGGCCAACGATTTACTAATTAAATCCCTCATTTTGGTTTAACTAAAACAAGGGAATGAATTATTACAATGTGGACACGATTTACTTAAAACGAGGGAATGAATTAGTAAAACATGCTATTAGTAAGTCGTGGGAATGCATTGTTAATTTGTGGCCACGATATACATCTTTTTTTCCCATAACAGCCTAGCAAAAGTCTAAAAACAAATTATTATGATTCTTAATTTTTACAGTATTACATTGTAATAATTATTGTATTACAAGATGTTTTAAATAACCAGTACTTCACATTCACAACAGCCATCACAAAACTCTGCTCTCTTGAATGGCACATTGGTGTTTGGTGATCATTTTAGCTCAGAGTCTTCTGCTAAATCTCAGGCCTTAGAATCGGAATTGAGCTTGTGTGGAGTGAGCGCTTAGATTTATGAGCTGAAGATGCTCATCTAAAGCAGCAGCAGTGAGAAATGTCAGGAGGCTTCATTTAAAGGATTACAGCACTAATAAGCAGCCTGATCCTTCAGTCCTTATCTCTCGTCTGGAATGCAGAGTCCAGCTGCTTCTCAGACACTCCTGAAGAACTGCAGATAATTAACACATTAAAGAAAATTCCTCAATGATCTGTACAGGAAACCTGGAGTGTGGAGACCATCAGGTGTTGTGGTGAGATCTTATGTTCAACTGGATATATTTTTTTAAACTTTTTTTAAGCTACAAGAGTCCATCCTTAAGTGTCTATGATATTCTTGTCTCTAGTTATGTTTTGAGTCCCTCCTTCAAAGTAAGTCCACCAGACAGAAATGTAAGTCTTTTATCTTAAAAAAAAAAAAAAAAAAAGCAATAGTACATCTCTCCTCAACAAGCCACACAATTTGAGACATACCTACTGTATATCTCAAACTGTGTGGGACGTGTTACGCACAAGAGTTTAATACATTTGGGTTAGTAGTTTTGTTTTAATAACTAACCCTAAGTGTGAGCAATAGTAAATGCTTGCATCAGTTTCTGAGATATCATTGACACTCTGTGGTTTTAAAGCTGAACTTACCTGCTGAAGTATTAAATGCATGCACTTTCTTGTGGACTGCATAGGTAAGAATAGGTGCCAAGAGCATAAATTTGAATGTAAATTTAAATTACTTGACGTCAGTAAGGAAACAGTCCTCAAACAGTAAGAAAAATGTGCAGGTGGCAGTTATGTGGCAGAAGCACTCTATATTTAGATATTTTATAAATTCTCAAACACATAACTGCTGTTGTGGGTGAGAATATTTTGTGGTCTTAATTAGCATGTTAGCTCAAAGTAAATATATAGGTCCATATTTGAAATATTTTAAACACCATTCAGTTCCTTTGAGGTTTATTTTATTATATTTCACTTTTATATTTATATATTATATTATTTATTTATTTTTTTTTGTAAAACAATGCTGAGTTAAAAGATTTTTTATTTTTAGGTAAAATGTTTCACAGTTTTTTTTTTAATATGCTGAGAAAAATAAAAATAAACACTATGGGCCCTATCATACACCCGGCACAATGCGACGGCAGGCGCAACGCAAGTGTTTTTTGCTAGTTTCAGCCCGACGCAGTTATAATTTTTACGTCCAGCGCCAAGTTGTTTAAAAAGCAAATGCCCTCGAAAACGACTGTGCCATTGACCAACAAAAACCTGGTCTAAAGTCAATAGCGCAATATTTTTTGTGTTATTTAAAGGGCATGTTAGTAATATGTGCCTATATGTGGGTGCACAACGCGCGTACACTTTGCTTATTACACACTCAGGGATGCGCAGCAGCACACAAACATTTTTAAATATTAAAAATAAAAGGATTTCTCTCTGGAGCATTGTTCAGTTTTTCCGCTTGCAAATTCCGCCATGTAAATATCGAATCCGCCATGGCATGAGCGCAACTGGCTTTTAAAGGGAATGGGAGATGAGACTCTGATTGGTTTATTGCACATTATGCCCAAAAAACACCCATGACTCATTAAGAGACTACTAGGTACAGCCCTTTTGGACCATGCGCCGGGTGCGCAGACCATTTTTTCTGTCGTTGAACTAGCAAATGTGGATTCGGACATGCCCTAAGTGCACCTGCGCTATGTGCTTCAGACCATGCGCTCAAATGGTTAAAATAGCGCCCAAAGTGTCTATGCAACTAAAAATGAAAAATGCTTCAAATGCATTTAAAAATCTAAAGATAATCCTCATTTCAACTTTTACTAATACATTATTCAATTCAAAAGTTGTATCTGTTAATAACAATGAACTGTTTTTTTTATATTAACTATTGTTAACGAAGATTGATAAATACTGTAGTAAATGTATTGCTCATTGTTAGGTAATGATGCATTATCATCGATGCATCGTGCATCGATGTCATATACTTACGTTTTGATACTTTTCGTTTTTTGACAGCATTGCAGAAATCCATATTCTCAAGTGTATCTGTCCACATGATTAATTTATTTCTTAGGGTACTTTACACGACAACAATGTAATAAAAACAGAAAAAATTTAGTTTGCGTTTTTGAAAAGTTTCTTTCAGGCGATAACGTTGTCAAAACGATCCCCGTTCACACGGATCTGTGAAAATGACTAAAAACGCTGTATTATTCATGCCAGGCCAGTTGTTGGCGACGTCACTTTGTAAAAAAAACACTACGCACCTATAGACTGAACATATAATACACATGCGTATGATGTCACCTATTTCACAAATTCATGTTTTTGTAGTTTACACTAGACGATATATGTATTGTTTTCAAAAACTTGCACTTTGAACCCCATTTTCAAAAGCTTGCATTTTCAGACCCCCAAAACGCCATTGTCGTGCAAATGTATGACCAAAGCGCATAAAAGGTTTTCTGTTTTTTGTTGAAAACATTGTCGTGTAAACACCCCCTAAATCAATAGGCTGATCATTATTGAGGTTACAGACCTAGGGCCCTATCATACAACCGGCGCAATACGATGCCAGGCTCAACGCAAGTGTTTTTTGCTAGTTTCAGCCGGACGCAATTATCATTTTCACGTCCTGAGCCACGTTGTTTAAATAGTAAATGCTCTCGCACCATCTGTTCGTCCATGGGCGTGCTGGTCTGAAAATGAGGTGTGTTCAGTTGCATTGTTGGCGCATTGCTATTTTGAGGCAACTGAAAATGACTGCACCATTGACCAACAAAAACCTGGTCTAAAGTCACTAGCACAGTATTCTTTGTGATATTTAAAGTAATATGAGCCTATAGGCGGGTGCACAACGCACATACACTCTGCTTTTTACACACACAGCGCAGCAGCACACAAACATGCCAAATATTAAAAATAAAAGGATTACAATGTAAAAGATTATTATTGTGTACATAAAGATAAAAATGCCTACATGTCATAATGGATAGTCATTGCATGTATCAGAATTACCTATTTGCAGTAATAACGAATGAAATTGGCTACTTATTTAACCAATTGTGGCAATACACACATGTATTTAAACTGACTTGTCAGGTTGAGGGTGTATATTCTGCCATGTAAATAGCGAATCCGCCATAGTGCAAGTGCAACTGGCTTTTAAAGGGAATGGGAGATGAGACACACCCATGACTCATTAAGAGAATAGGGGCAACCCTTTTGGACCATGCGCCTGGCGCGCCGACCGTTTTTTCCGTCATTAAATTAGCAAAAGTGAATTCGGACACACCCTAAATGCACCTACACCATGCGCTTCAGACCATGCGCTTAGATCGTTAAAAACTAAACTTAGAGATAAACAATATTGTTCGTCTACACATGTGATATGTAATACAAAATATGCTATTATGAGGGGGACCATTCTTTTGTAGAAGAAAAAAAAAAATTAATCCAAAAGTGCTATTATTTTTTCAGTGTAAAACCAAGTTACTTATACATTTACTTACAAAAATGAATTGAGGTGAAAGAAAGACAAAACTAGCCATCAAAAATAACTATATAAGAAATATGTTGCTTTGGTGAACAGGTGAAAAATACAGTTTAGTAGACATTATATAAAAATATTTAAAGAATTAAGTATCACAGAGTAATGCTTTGTATCTAAATGTGTTTGCATACTGTATATGTGTGAACTGTTCTTTAGCACATGGTGACATGCGTGACAGTTGTGCTAGAGAGCCGAACTCTGAAGGATGGAGGTGGCAGATGGTCACGGACCGACCCAAGGTCATCTGGCACCGTTACTGTCTGACCGCTGGATTTGAAACCCAGCACTCCACTCTCTGTCTCTCTGTCTCTCCCTATCCACACACGCACACACACACACACCCTTCCAAACTTGTAAACTAGGTCAGAGAAAAGCAGGGACATGGCCCTCCTATCTTCATTTTAACATACACACACACTCACTCCCCACCCATTATTTTATCCCAGGCTGCTCTTCTGGCTCTCTCGTTCAAGCGAGCACACAGACGGTTTTGCCTTCAACTCGCCTAAATGCTTTTGTTTCTGGAAATTGCCCTGGCAGAATCGGAGAGGGTGGCGGGACACAATGTTAATGATCTTCTTCAGGCATGGAAATCCCAGCCACATGGATACAGATGCTGCACATTCATCGGTTCATGTTTTCCACGAGCCAAAATAAAACAACAACAACAACAGCAACAAAAAGACAATGTTTCGAAGCTGTTCCACAATCCTGCAGCTTTGTAGTAAAAAAAAAAAAAAAAAAGTGAGGTTTATACTATCTCACCTAATCATATAAATCTGATTATCACTGCGACAAAAACAACGGTAGTATTGCGTTCCACTGAGTCAATCTGCATTTGCTTTTCTTAGAAACATACCAGGAATATCTAATGACAGCACATCTCCTGAGACAGAACCTGACACTTTACTGCAGAGGAGGTGCGCTGTTCTTATATATTGTTGAAGGTACATTTCCATGAACACTGCTCCCATCCTATGAAACATGATCTCTATTTAAAATGAACCAAGGAACAATTTAACATTTTAACTTTGAGGTGAGTTTGTCGTCTAAAATATTTGAATTCGGCATTCAAAGCGATCCAAACTTTTCAATAAACCCAACACATATTGTTCAACCATTTTATTTTTAAATAAAAAATTGTGTTTCAATGTAAGTTTTTTAGCTTTAACTGTGTGGAACACACTAACATGGCAATTCGTGAATATTCTGAACTGGTGGCTAATTCGTGCGAATTTGTACAATATTCTTACGTTGTTGGCGGTTAGGTTTAGGGGTGGACCTTCATTCTTAGGATTTGTTTACAATTCACTTTTTATTTTCTAAAAATTACATGTTTCTGTACAAATTCATACGAAATTGCCACCTCATAAAATAGTTACGTTTACTTATGAGATCAGGTTGTTACTATCTCCTGCTGGTTTCCTGCTGTGTGTGACAGAAATAAAAGCCCATCTCTGGCCGGATAGTGATGTGAATCCGCTTCTTTGGGTACTGATGCTATCTGACTTAATTCCAATGCAGTAAAGTCATGCATGGAAAAATGTTCCTTTAAATCTAGCCATCTACAAATATCTTTTCTGAAAAGAAGCCATTCAAACAAAACCACATTCATTTCCTGCAGCAGAAATATGCATGTGTCCAGAACACAACACATCTGGAAGTCTTTAAGAACATACATACACATGACACAGTGTTTGAAACGCTCTGCTGAGGTCACTGGGTGCTTTTCCTTCGTCTTTTGTTTCCTTTTGTTTTCCTTGTATGGACCGATCTTCTCTCTGCATTTGTTATCATTTGAATGCTCATGGTTTTTTATCAGTGTGAGCCAGGGCACCCACAAACACTGGCACGCTTAAAAGTGCAAAAACATGTGTCTATATGCAAACACCACTCCCCAAAAATGGAGATATTTAAGAACCGCAGGTATCCGAAGGCTGTCGCCCCAATTAGAAAGTAAGCTCAGATGCGTCATAATAAATTTGGGTTGCGTAGAAGCACAGGGGTCCTGCACAAGACATCATTTTGTTTGAATGTGTATTCACTGAACCATTCTTAAAAGCAGAGTGACACCTAAAGGCTGATGTAGCCCTCCCTCCCCCATCCACACATTCCATTTTTCCGTTCTTCCATAGGTCTTCTTCATTCAAGGACACAGTGATTTTGGGTGGAGAAAAGTGATGAGCTTTAACTTTTCTCTATCTGAAAGCTCCGAGCGCTGGTACAGGGCATCAAATTCCTTCCCCCTAATGACTCGCCTCGGGCGGGCTCGAGGTAAAGCGTTGGTTTCATCTCTCGGTAGCTCCATCTGATTGGCCGGCGGGAATAGTCTGCCACGTGCATTCTCCCCAGCCAGAGGTTGCCACTGCGTAGACTATTGTGTCTGGATAGCAACACTTTTGGCAGTGGCACTCAAAAATCTAAATTCAGGATATGCCTATTTAGAGCAGTATACTATTGATCATACTTGTATGTATATATCTACACGAATTTACACACACACACACACATATATATATATATATATATATATATATGTGTGTGTGTGTGTGTAGATTCGTTCAGACCTGGCCTTTTTGTGAATGACTGCAGCATTGACATGTTTAATTCAGTCGAAATGTCCAAAGCTTCAGTGGTCAGCAACAATGAAGTGTGCGTGAATTGTCAGCGGGTTTTAATTAGTGGGATTACAGACGCACAGCATGTGAGATGGTGATTATTAGAGCCGACACAGAGATACACATCGACAAACCTTCCTTTGAACATCTCCAGTCCCCTTTGTGCTTTGACTGGAGTTTCATCACCTGCGAATATTCATCAGCGGGAAGAAGAAAAGCTACTGATAATTCTTACAGAATCCAGGGGGTTTATCATTACAGAGGCTAAACGTACCTCATTCCATTGCGTTCATGGGGTCTCGGTTACCCGCGGGTGTTGATTTGGATTGGATTGAGTTAGGGATTCAAGCTGTCGCCACACTGCATGGGCAATGATCTTTTTCAAATGGATAGGTCTACACAAATGTGTGCATGGGAGAATAGGCAAGGCAAAACCTTTAAAGGATGTTGATGCGTGACGTGGTCATATTAAGCAGAAACTCAACAGAATGACCTACACATTATGAATGAAAAAAAATATTCATTTAGGGAAGACTGGGGATCGTTGTCATTTGGGGAATTTGACACAAGGTCTATAAGCGACAATAACGTTTTAGCTAAAGGTTCAATTAAGCAAATGCTTGTTTTGTCTAGCAGTGGTTTTGTATGATCAAAATTGTGTTAATTTAATATGTTTTGTGAATTCTGCCCCTAAAATAAAATCCAACAATTATCAAATTTTTTTGCTACAGCTGTTGACACACACACACACACACACACACACACACACGTATATATGTATTAGGGGTGTAACAATACCCTCATGTCACGATTCGATACATATCACGATACTGAACTCACTATACGATATTATTTCGATACTCAAAGACATATGGTAAAAGCTTAACACAAAATGTACTGTTGATTAAAATGCTGAATTTGGTATTACATTGGGGGTGGAAATGAATAGGCTTGGTCTTGGTGCTGGTAACCCAATGCACAGGACAATGGTGACACCAGAATAAAAATATTCATGATTCTGAAGCTGAAAATACAGAATTATTTTAGACAAATGTGCTTGCACTCTGTCACTGACTAGATATATTTAAAATAATGTAGGCCACTTTTTACTGGAAACATAAGACATTTGGCATTATCAGGACCCACAAATATTCCCCCATTGCAATATTATACTTATATAAATTCAACATTATATATATAGTAGTTTAATGTAGTACTGACACTAAAACTCTGTAAACTAGAATTTTTTCTCACACAGTAATTTTCATTTTGGATGAACTATACACAATATATGTTGTCACTATCCACGATACATATTGTTGCTTTTTATTATTGCGATATATTGTGTCACACCCCTAAAATATATATATATAGTAGGTTTCCTTTTACTTTTTTGTTTTTTCATGCTGCTTAAATAATACATATTTAGATACAATATTTGTAAGTCTTTAGTGTGGTTTCATTGTTAATATCCTTTGTCGAGTTCTCAGATTAATTTCAGCGGAAATGATCAGTGCAACACTACATTAATATCCCAGCTTGAATCTGAGAAATGTGAGAAATTTACTGCCCTCCTTTTATCAGTGGAACTAATGGCCTCATATGGTGTCTTTGTGCCATTTTAATTGTTGTCATAAATATTTTGAGTATCTCATCTAAAATGTGATATACTCTCAAAATGTGCAGATTACAAGCATGAAAAAAAAATAGATGTGTTGAACAAAGTTGTCACACCGATATAAGACACATTCAGTCAAAATGATTAAATAAATGTGTCCCATTGGTTTTTATATAGAAGATTTAGTTATCTTAATGAACAAATTTCACTGTTTGATTTGCACGTGTGCCAGCAAAATTGTTTGCCAGAATTTTCTTTTTTGTTTTATTCATCTGTTCAAAGTCCTCCAGTTCAGATGTGATCGAGAAGAAAGCTAATTAACTATCTCATCAGCACAGGATTGGAGTGTTTTTATCGACAGAGAAAGAGTCGAGCTGGACGCAGTATTGTTCAATGGAGAGTGACTGTGTGTGTGTGTGTGTGTGTGTGTGTGTGTGTGTGTGTGTGTGTGTGTGTGTGTGTGTGTGTGTGTGTGTGTGTGTGTGTGTGTGTGTGTGTGTCCAAATGTTATGAATAAGAGACAAATTAATTATTCTTTTAATTATTTATTCCTAATTATTTCTTTTAAAATTATTTAACTTTGGGTTTTATTTTTTATCGGGATTTTATTTATATTTTACACAGAACAAGAGAAAATTATTTAGATTAAAAAAATAAATAAATAAATAATGCCCTGGCAGTATCTGGGCAAAAATATACACACAGCACACAAATACCCACACATACTTATCATGCGTGTGCTGGTATCTAGTGTGTTCTGGTGATGTTGATAGTGGCTTATTGTGTGTACCAGGCTTCCAGCTGAGCCAATTTATGACATAAAATCTACCACCACATAATTGTGGATCTGCATATGGAGCTTATGAGGCAAAATTCATTTCATTATTAGAAACACATTTTGCCAGGTGTGCTCTGAGCCGCACAAATAGAGTTTCACACACGCGCGCGCACGTAAAGGCACGTTGCCTTTTGTCTGTGGAGACACCCACACATTTTGAATTCTCCATGTCAGGCTGCCTGTGACGCAATCCACAATTTACTCCATTCCATTTTTTTTTTTTTAGGAAAATGACCTGTGACTATGATACAGTAAAATCGCTCATATCACCCAGAGCATGTGCTCGTTAGCCCTGATATAATCTACAGATTAAACATGCTGATTGACTGTTGTTGCAACTAACGTACGACCAATGCAGATATTTTTTTCATGGCCGATAGCAATGCTTACATCTAGATAGCATGTGGCTGATGGCAGATATAATGCAGGTATATTTACTGTAATGACAACAAACAGACATACACAAAATGCCTGAAATTGTATTATTAGTAAAAGTAATGCATTTATAAAAAGAAGTACAAAATATTTACTCAAAATATGTACTAAGAATGTTAATCGGCCATTATCTGATTCCTACAATATCAAAGATGCTAAATATATCTATATTTCTAAATATATATATATACAGTATATAAGTCTATTATCATTCCATCAGATGAAATTAAAAAGAAACAAGAAAATCTGTTTATACATTTACATTGTTTCTTTAACATGTTCAGAAATTCAGTTTTTTTTTAATTAACATAATTTCATGTGGTATAATTATTTCCATCAGTCACAAACGGCAGTCACCGTTTTCCTGATTTATTTTAGAATTTATTTAAAAAATCTTTTTGATACTGTCCCATAGTGAAAAGGATGTGTGTTTATTTACATTCATGGGGCAAACTAGCATTATTTTAACTTACATTTAACATTTAAATGCATGTTTATTTTGGTTATTTCACACGTGTGTGTGTGTGTGTGTGTGTGTGTGTGTGTGTGTGTGTGTGTGTGTGTGTGTGTGTGTGTGTGTGTGTGTGTGTGTGTGTGTGTGTGTGTGTGTGAGCGCGCACGGGTTTGGGTGGAGATGTCTAAAGAGGAACAGAGAGTTTACAAGAGATTTCACTAGTCTCCACTGCAACAGGGGTGCGGAAATCAGGAGAGATGATAGGATGAATACATTATTAAGTATGGCTTCATCACATTCTATCCGTTTCTCAGGGACTTATTATTCCCAGCTTTTTTAATGAATATGAAGGGATAGAACGAAGATGATCAGGGTTTGATTCATGGAACCGTTGCAGAGAACACCACCATCTGGTTTAAACTAGTACTACACCAAAATGCTGCCAAAACACATGTGCCACTAGCCCGATCACACACATGCATGCTAGCGCTGCATCACAGGGTACAGCGGTCCCTCATCCACACACATCCAGCTCGAGGTGGACGGATTAAGCCTGGATTGGGATTTTAGCTGTGTTTGGGATTTTGGCATTCAGTTTGCCGTGCATGCAGATCATCCATAAAGATTACCAAGATTATCAGTGCAAACTATTTATTTATTTTGGTCACCGTCTTGTTAAAAGTAACATTATATTCAAGATATTCACTATTGCTTATACGGCTCAATCTGAAAATAAATATTAGATTATGGTTTATACTGTTGTGTTTATGACATGAATGATACCTCAAATCATGCGGCTTGCTGAGAAGAGGTGTTCTAGCACCTTTACAAGCGGACTTACGATCTCCATCTGGCGAAAATATGATGAACGGGTGGGGGAAAACATTTTATTGAAAGAGTCACTCAAGCCAAATCTGGAGACCAGAAAATCATAAAGACATAGGAGTAGACTCTTTAGACTTGGGCCTGTAAGCAACCACCTAGCAACTACCCAGAACATCTTAGCAACACATAGCGATGGTCTGGCAACCTCCCACTACAGAGTTTTGCACAGCCAAGCACAACAGAAGAAATCCAGTTTCCTGTAGAACATGATGATGATTCATCCTGACCTCTTTTTCTGATTTTGTAGCAAAATGGCAAAATGGCAGTAAACTTCAGATGAGAGTTCCAGTTAGCCTTGGTGTTTATGGGCTGGGTGGACGGTTCTGGGTGGAGTTTGTGGGGCGGGATGCGTTTTGGGGTTTCAGAGCCAGAGTTAATGCGGTGGATGGAATTGTGGGGTTTTCTGTGACCTCATTGAGCATTAGTGTTAGCATTAGCCTACACCTGTTTCCGTTCTGTGTGTTTACACTGGAAATGTCTCATTTTATATATCATTTACAGAGAATCAACGAAACATTACCGCAAAGATTTTCAGCCATCAGGCCAATAAAATGGTTCTGGGTGGGTAACTGCATTAAATAGCCTTTGGGTGGGTCATGTAGCTTAGCGGTTAAAGATCTGGGCCAGTAATTGAAAGGTTCTAGGTTCAAACCCCAGAAGGGTTTTTTCATGAAATATCACCATTGTGCCCTTGAGTAAGGCACTTAACCTTGGGTTACGTCAGGAGACTGTTCTTGTAATAATATGTATGAAATTAATTAGTAAATCTTTGGTTCTGCACTTTTTTTTTGGTTCCATGTGTCATTTTATTACCAGTTTTGAAAAGTGTGCAAATGAATGTAAGCGCTACTTATTGCTAATCACATTTTTAATATTGTGTAGCTTAGATTTTTTCAAAATATTGATTTATCATTTAAATGTCATATTGTATCACACAAACACACACTTATGGAGATTTTCATAGACATAATGATTTTTATACTGTACAAACTGTATATTCTATCCCTTAACCCTAAACCTACCTATCACAGAAAACTTTCTGCATTTTTACATTTTCAAAAAAACATAATTTAGTCTGATTTATAAGCTGTTTTCCTCATGGGGATCAAAATGATTTCGGATATTGCCATCTTTGTGGGGACATTTTGTCCTCATAATGTAGGGTTTACCTGGACCACACACACATACACACACACGCAGTCTGGTTTACCTTTGTTTGTCCTTTTTATCTTTTATCTTTGTGGGGACTCTCCATAGACGTAATGGTTTTTATACTGTACAAACTGTATATTCTCTCCCCTTACACTAACCCTACCCCTAAACCTATGCATCAAAGAAAACTTTCTACATTTTTATATTTTCAAAAAAAAAAAAAAAAAAAAAAACTCATTCTGTGTAATTTATAAGCTTGTTTCCTCATGGGGACATCAATTTAGGTCCCCACGGTGACACGAGTCCCCATGAGTCAGTGTGCATTCAGGTTGAAGTTTCCACCGGGATAGAAAAACATGTACACACACACACACACACACACACACACACACACACACACACACACACACACACACACACACACACACACACACACACACACACACACAGCATTACAACCAATAATAAAGGTAATAATAAAAAAACACTTCATTTTAGAAGAACTGATTCATTCAGATGGTTCTTTTTATGAATTTTTCTGTAATAAAATAAAAGTTTAACAAAATGCTGCTGTTTATCACTGTATTTATTGTATGTGTTGTATTTAAAGTAAATTGATCAGTTCAATTGATTGTTTTTGTGTCAGATAAATAATTTAGATTTTAATATTTTATATCTTTCTGCCTTCACTGTAGCTGTTTTGTTGGTAGCTTACAATATTAACTAACTTTATAAATAGTTAAATTATCAGTAGCTTGTAGCTTTGTAGTCTGCAGTTTTAGAGCAGTTGTTACACAATATTACACAATATTGTAATAAATAAAATGTGTATATATTAGTGCTGTCAAACGATTAATCACAATTAATCACATCCAAAATAAAAGTTTGTGTTTTCATAATATATGTGTGCTGTGTATAGTTATTATGTATGTATAAATACACACACATGCATGTATATATTTAAGATTTTTTTATATTTATATATAAAATATTTATATTTATATATAATATAAATTACATAAATATATACAGTATATACATGCAAATATTTTTTAAATATATACATGTATGTGTGTGTATACAAATATAACAATTATACACAGTACACACACATATATGTACATACAAACTTTTATTTTGGATGTGATTAATTGCGTTTAATCGTTTGACAGCCCTAGTATATATATATATATATGAACTATGAGTATCAAATATATCAGTATATATGAAATATAAATATCAAATATATCAGCAAATATTGGTGAGGGGAAAAAAGTAAATTTCTATCATTTGGCTTTAGGCTTTTGAAACTTTGCTATAGTTCTTTCCATCCAGGTGGCCCAGGATTCAAGCGTCGTCTGATCTGAGTCTCTCAGCACAGGTGAGGTTACGGCCTAGACAGGAGACCACAGTGGAATGCTGGTGGCTTGAAATGTTTCCCTTCTGGCCGACTAATTTGCGGGTCTAGTGGCAGTCTGATGCTATAGGAACTGGGCCATTTACACAAAGGTTGCCTGTTCTGTCGTAAGTGATCCATGAACCGGAGAGTTACTGAGATTACAGTCCTGTTCTATCAGCATTGTGCCCTTGAGCAAAACAGAGAACGCCTGAGAACTGACTGCCCGGAGGGAAACATGTGTTAGATCTTTCTGGACCAAAAATGCTACTAGTTTACTGATATAATTGACTGTTTTTAACATTTTATTTGTGTATGTATTTTTCTCTTGCATTAAGAATACAATAAAACAGTTTTGGAAACTTTTTTTTTGTTTTTTTTGTTGCTACTTTTCAAATGCCTTTTTCTGTTATTTTGTTTTAGCCTTGCCCTGGAAAATATAAAAATCCATCATAAAAATACTATTTTACATGTTTAAAACTATTACAACAAACATTTTTTATGTAAAAATTATTTACTGTCTCTCAATTGTGGATCCAACATAATTTTGCCACTAATAAAGCTTTTGTCCAAAACTTTGTGTACTTGGTCAGTGAAGAGCATACTTAAGATAAAATGTGAGACATGTACCCCTGGTTTCACAGACAAGGCTTAAGCCTAGTCCCAGATTTAAGGCCCAGTTTCACAGACAGAGCTTAGATTAAACCAGGATAGATTCAATAGGGCATTTAAGTAGCTTGTATAAAAATGCCTTAGAAAAAAAAAAAAACCTTACTGGTGTGCATCCTTGAGATGGCACTGAAATATTTAGGATATGTCAGTGTTGATTTAGTTGAAACAGCTCAAACATGCATTTTAGTCTGGGATTAATCTTAAACCTTGTTTTAAGCCTTACCGGGGGTAAATACATGCCTTAGCTGTTTTAACTGAAAGACACTTGCACTGACATATCTTAAAATATTTCAGTGCCATTGTTTTGTCTCAAGATGCACACCAGTAATGTTTTTTGTAAAAAGTAAAAAATCCTAATTGAACTAAGGTCTAATCCTGGCTTAATCTAAGCGCTGTCCGTAAAGTATGAAAATTAATGTTAATTGCATTTTAAGATTTTTTTAGGATTCATGAAATGCTAGCCATAAAATTAGCCTTAGAAAGACAGAAATGGACTATTTACTACTAAATGTTTAAAACTACATTTGAGATGTGGTGGATCATTTGCTCATGATGGTTTAGAAAAAAAAGAAAATGCAAAAATGACAGAATTCTCCTGTGAGTGTCCACTGTTTGACATGGCAGACAAATGAAATAAACTAGTGAGAGTGTGTGAAAAGTGGGTTTTAAGAAAGTTTATTTTCTAAAGGTCCACAGGGCCAAAGGTGTCCATAGTTGAAGAAACACCCATTTAAATAAAGATCAAATAAAGACAGGAATAAATTAAGAAGAGAGGATCAAGGAATTTGAGATATGAAGTTTAAACTACAGACATGTTCTGTCAGCACGATTAAATTCTCGTTACATGAGTCCCAATTTCAGTTGTTTTTCATCCCTTTGAATTTTCATGGATCCTGCCAACTGCTCTCTAAATGTCTGGTGGGCTGCTGTGTCTGATCGCTGGTTGACAGCTTAACTATTTCTTCAGTTCGGCCGGTCCTTTGGGAATGTTAAGGACCATGAGCACTCCATGATTTGGAAGTGAACAAAAACTTTCCTTGTGAGCCTGGAAAATGTTTATCATCACAGTCAAAGGCTTTGCTCCCAGTCATGGCGTTCTGCCGCTGATGGAGAAGGTAGTTTGGTATGAAGGAGACAGCTGTAAAGTCTCTTTTAAGAGGAAGCTGTTGTGGGCTACCTCACACCTGTATCATGTCACTCAAGGACTGTCAACACAAATAACGCTCATTAATCATGTTTATAAAGCCATTAATCTTACGGCTGGGTGGATAAAATGTGTTTTTCCTCTGGTAAGTTGAGTAGCTTGATCTGTGTTAATGTATCTCTTAATGATTTTTTAAATTCATCTTGGAGGCCCTGGATAATGGGATATTTCATTAACGTCAAATATAGTCACGACATTTCATTTATTCTTTATTTAGACTGAAAAACTTCAAGCATCACAGTTGACGTTCTGACATAAGAGAACTAGAGTTTTGAGGCATTTTATCTTCATATGTCATCAGCCAACAGACGCTCAGCGCCAAATTTCACAGCTGATAAGATTTATTCACCAAAAGATTATTATTCAATGGATAAGAGCTGAAGTTAAGCATATCATGATAGAGAAGTGAATAAGCCATGACAGTGGGGTGATAATAAAATGCAATCAAACACCATGATTTAAAACATGAGAATGTCAGAAATTACTAAAGAGCATGTTGCAATGTTCCTGCAGAGACTGTGTAATGCAATACATTGTATAGGGAAGACCGGGGTTAGTTGTCATGCTTTTTACTCGAGTGAATATTTCTCAGGATAGGTCTGGTTTTAAAACATGGTTCCATGGTTCATGGTTTAAAAAATAAGACGGGGTTGTTTTGTGATGTTGCCACACCTGCAATTAAATGGCATATTAAATGGAAAAACAATTAAAGAAACTGCAAAAATGTAATGCACAAGGCACAAAGAAGTTAACATAAATACATTTCAAAAGAACATAAGCTCACCAAATAAGCTTTTGTGTAATCAGTCTTTTTACTAAGATTTAGTTCCTGACAACTAGTTCTGGTCTCTTCCAAATACATATAATTTATTGTAATATTATAACTCTTTGCTGTCAATTTAATGTGTCCTTGCTGAATAAAAGTATTAATTTCTTTTTCTTTTCTTTTTTAAGTAATCTTACATGCTGTTTTCAACATTGATAATAATCAGAAATGTTTTTGAGCACCAAATGAGCATGTTAGAATGATTTGTGACACTGAAGACTGAAGTAATGGCTGCTGAAAATTCAGATTTGCCATTACAGAAAAATTACATTTTAAAATATATTCAAATAGAAAACAGTTCTTTTGAATTGTAATAATATTTAACAATATTACTGGTTTATTGTATTTTTCATCAAATAAATGCAGCCTCGGTGAGCCTAAAAAACATTCAAAAACATTACAAAAAAATCTTAATTATTCCAAACTTTTGACCGGTACTATATATAAGCAGTCAGAGACACATATTTGTCATTGTATATCTGACTGGCTGATCTTGGGTTAGTTTTATCACCCCTGGCAACAAATGAGGTTAACTCCTCCACTTCCCCTGGATATTGTGTCTTGCCTGTGCGAATGTGTGGCCGAGTGACGGAGAAGAGTAATATTCCTCTGCCTGGATAAATATTTCCCTTCATAATTCAAACCTTATCTCCCGGAGACTCCTGTAAAACAGGAACATCTGCTCTGAAAACCGCCTCGTTTCTCGACGAATAAAGGCTCTGGGTGTTTTCCAACATTGTTGTTTATCCTTCAGGATCAAATGAACAACGCAATACTTTAAACATCAACCAGAACGCTGGTTAATCACTCATAAACATCTTTGTTGTTGCATTCGGTTGCTAGGAATCCGTCGCTTAATATTCACGGACTTTGGTGGCCGTTTTTGTTGAGATTTGATTAGACCTTGTAAACCTTACGTTCCTCATTCACAAAAAAAGATGTTGGTGGCCTATTCTCAACCAGAAGACTTTGCTGGAATAACAAATATGGCAGTATGGCTCCTTTCACATGCTGGCTCGCGTTGACCCTTCCCAGGACCCACGGAGGCAGGCAGGAAGCCAGCTCAAAGTGAGCCGCTCCTCGCTGCTCAGGTGACCAGGAAATAGCTGGTCAGTGTTTGTGACCATCTGTCCACTGTAGTGGTGGTGAAAAACAGCAGGGCAGCAGGGCTACATAATGAGCACAGTGTTCACATCATTTGGGTTGATGTTACTTGGCAGCCCGAGACCCTGATACTTCAGGAAAAGCTGCAAACTGGAACATTTCAATCAAACAGGAGAGTAACACTGGGCTTAATTGTAAACGGTGTGTAGGCCTAATATGTTTCACTGAAAAGCATGTTCTTTTTACAGTGACACTTCAGAACTATTCTGAAGTATACACTACCAGTCAAAAGTTTGGAATAATTAAGTTTTTTTAAATGATTTTGAAAGAAGTCTCTTATGCTCACCAAGGCTCCAATTTATTTGATCAAACTTGCAGTAAAAACAGTGTCTTCAGCATCACATGATTCTTCAGAAATCATTCTAATATGCTTATTTGGTGCTCAATTATTATTGACGGTCAATTATTATCAATGTTCAAAACCGTTTTTGCTGCATTATATTTATGTGAAAACTTCACTTACCTGGGGAACACATGGCACCAGGATGCACTATGGGAAGCCGGAGGAGGCAGTGTGATGCTTTGGGCAATGTTCTGCTGGGAAACCTTAGGTCCTGCCATCCATGTGGATGTTACTTTGACACGTACCACCTACCTAAGCGTTGTTGCAGACCATGTACACCCTTTCATGGAAACAGTATTCCCTGGTGTATCCATGGAGGCCCCACCTCGCAAGGATCTGCTGCTAACATCTTGGTGCCAGATACCACAGCACACCTTCAGGGGTCTAGTGGAGTCCATGCCTCGACGGGTCAGGGCTGTTATGACAGCAAAAGGGGGACCAACACAATATTAGGAAGGTCATAATGTTATGCCTGATTGGTGTATAATGACAGCGTGTTAAGGCACAGTTCTCTCATCATTTACGCATATTTCCATCTGTTTCTCATGCAAAGCTATCATATGGCTTCTAAAAACTAGGAATATACCTGTATGGTTAACATTCATGCTGTAAAGTCAACATGAAATAAAATTTTACCCTATTTATTTTCTCAGTGTTTGTTCCTAGTCTTATTGTGAATGATTCATCGATGCATGTTATCCCAAAGAAAAACAATTCACCTCATAACCTTTAATAAAAAAATAAAATAACTTTATTTTCCTCTGAAACAACTTTCCTTTCCACTGACATCACTTGCAGCCAGGCCATGCAGCCAAATCACTATTTAGGCATTCATTTATATTATAATTGGTCTGGCTCCATTCTGGTATGGAATGTTAACTTTCAAGATCCAATCATCCAATCTTTTCTTTTTTTTTTTTTTTGAATATCCTGTTTCACTTGGAAATACACCATATTATGGAACTGAAATTGTTTACAAACAGGAGCTTTTGGAGCTTCATAGCTGCTGGCTACAATATGCTTTCATGGAACTTAGTCAAGTTAGATGCCTTATTTAATTTCACATGAATGGAAACATGTCAATTTTATTTTCACTGTTAATTTCACTGTTAATTTTTTCAGTGATGGATGGATGGATGGATAGATAGATGGATAGTTAGTTGGAGACAGAATTTTCCATTTTGGCCGAACTAATCTTGTAAGGAATACTGAATTGTCCTCATACTAGTACAAACACGTCAGCAGCTTCTGGACCCAGAATTCACAAAGTGATGATTTATTACGCTTGCCACGAGTTATGTAAGGTCAGTTATTGTACACTGATGGATTTTACTCTACAATTTTCCCAACTACCATTCCTAACATTTCACTAAGCCCTGAAAAAAAACAAAAAACAAAAAAACAATTCAGTGTCCGTAGAGGTCAGATGGTGGACGTGAGGACGGAGGAGGGAAATGTTTTTCATTTCACTTTAACAGAGCTTGAACTGCACTCTATCTTGTGTTGAAATCTCTCTCTCTCTCTCTCTCTCTCTCTCTCTCTCTCTCTCTCTCTCTCTCTCTCTCTCTCTCTCTCTCTCTCTCTCTCTCTCTCTCTCTCTCTCTCTCTCTCTCTCTCTCTCTCTCTCTCTCTCTCTCTCTCTCTCTCTCTCTCTCTCTCTCATATGACCTATCAACATCCCTTGCTCCCCAACATCCCCAGGACATCTTGTGTTTGGGCTTAGCTGACCGTATCTACAAACAGCCTGTTTACAGGAGGGCTGTTTGTTTTCAGAGCTTGTAGGAGGCACAAGTCAGCAATGGTCATAGGAACATGAATCAGTTCATTGCTGAATGTCTGTACAAAGTTACAGTGTTGTAAAACGTTGTACGTTTTTTTTTTTCTTTTCCATATAAGCTTCCTCTGTGGTGTACAATTTTAGCATTCTCTCATCGCTTTGACTTGTGATGCCATGAAGCTTTTTCTTAGAATGGTAGGCTACAAAATACTGTTATTTATCAGTGCTGGAGGCATAATTGTATGTCCTTCCAAAAAAGTCAAGTCACATTTATCTATACATTGCTTTATACAATACAGATTGTTTCAAAGCAGCTTTTCAATAATAAACAGGAAAATAACATGTTGACAGCAAAATCAATGCCAGCAGCTCTACAAAAGACAATAGTGTGATTATTCAGCTCACTTTAGTTCAATGGTAGTTCAGTTTAGTTCAATAACAGTGTTAAAGGGATAGTTCACCCAAACATTCTTCCAAATATCTTCCTTTGTGTTCAGCAGAACAAAGAAATTTATACAGGTTTGGAACAACTTGAGCGTGACTAAATGACAGAATTTTCATTTTTGGGTGAACTATCCATTTAACGTTGCAAAGTTTGTCAGTTATATAAAGCAGCTCTACAGAAGACAACTATTTCATTATTCAGCTCAAAACAGTTCAGTGTTGATTCAGTTCAATAACCGTGTCATTATTGATTCATTGATTATGAAACGAGTTCAAGTCATCTATAAACATCTCTACAGAAGGCAATTGTTTCATTATTTGGTAAATTCAGTTCACTTCTGTAACAGTGGTAATGTTGCAATGTTCATCAATTATGATACGAATTCAATTCAGCTATAAAGCATCTCTACATCCTTCCATACAAGTCATCACATTTATCTACAAACCCGATTCCAAAAAAGTTGGGACACTGTACAAATTGTGAATAAAAACAGAATGCAATGATGTGGAAGTTTCAAATTTCAATATTTTATTCAGAATACAACATAGATGACATATCAAATGTTTAAACTGAGAAAATGTATCATTTTAAGGGAAAAATAAGTTGATTTTAAATTTCATGGCATCAACACATCTCAAAAAAGCTGGGACAAGGCCATGTTTACCACTGTGTGGCATCCCCTTTTCTTTTTATAACAGTCTGCAAACGTCTGGGGACTGAGGAGACAAGTTGCTCAAGTTTAGGAATAGGAATGTTGTCCCATTCTTGTCTAATACAGGCTTCTAGTTGCTCAGCTGTCTTAGGTCTTCTTTGTCGCATCTTCCTCTTTATGATGTGCCAAATGTTTTCTATGGGTGAAAGATCTGGACTGCAGGCTGGCCATTTCAGTACCCGGATCCTTCTTCTACGCAGCCATGATGTTGTAATTGATGCAGTATGTGGTCTGGCATTGTCATGTTGGGAAATGCAAGGTCTTCCCTGAAAGAGACGACATCTGGATGGGAGCATATGTTGTTCTAGAACTTGGATATACCTTTCAGCATTGATGGTGCCTTTCCAGATGTGTAAGCTGCCCATGCCACACGCACTCATGCAACCCCATACCATCAGAGATGCAGGCTTCTGAACTGAGCGCTGATGACAACTTGGGTTGTCCTTGTCCTCTTTAGTCTGGATGACATGGCGTCTCAGTTTTCCAAAAAGAACTTCAAATTTTGATTCGTCTGACCACAGAACAGTTTTCCACTTTGCCACAGTCCATTTTAAATGAGCCTTGGCCCAGAGAAAACGCCTGTGCTTCTGGATCATGTTTAGATATGGCTTCTGTTTTGACCTATAAAGTTTTAGCCGGCAACAGCGAATGGCACGGTGGATTGTGTTCAACGACAGTGTTTTCTGGAAGTATTCCTGAGCCCATGTTGTGATTTCCATTACAGTAGCATTCCTGTATGTGATGCAGTGCCGTCTAAGGGCCCGAAGATCACAGGCATCCAGTATGGTTTTCCGGCCTTGACCCTTACGCACAGAGATTGTTCCAGATTCTCTGAATCTTTGGATGATATTATGCACTGTAGATAATGATAACTTCAAACTCTTTGCAATTTTTCTCTGAGAAACTGCTTTCTGATATTGCTCCACTATTTTTCACGCAGCATTGGGGGAATTGGTGATCCTCTGCCCATCTTGACTTCTGAGAGACATTGCCACTCTGAGAGGCTCTTTTTATACCCAATCATGTTGCCAATTGACCTAATAAGTTGCAAATTGGTCCTCCAGCTGTTCCTTATATGTACATTTAACTTTTCCGGCCTCTTATTGCTACCTGTCCCAACTTTTCTGGAATTTGTAGCTCTCATGAAATCCAAAATGAGCCAATATTTGGCATGACATTTCAAAATGTCTCACTTTCAACATTTGATATGTTATCTATATTCTATTGTGAATAAAATATAAGTTTATGAGATTTGTAAATTATTGCATTCCTTTTTTATTCACAATTTGTACAGTGTCCCAACTTTTTTGGAATCGGGTTTGTATATCTTATTGCTTTATACAATACAGATTGTTTCAAAGCAGCTTTACAGTAATAAACAGGAAAATGACGTTAATGTTGAGAAATTAAGCAAATATGAAACGGAATCAATGTTAGCTGTAAAACAGCTCTACAAAAGACAATAGTGTCATTATTCAGTTTTGTTCTCATCCGATAGTGTGAGTGTAGTCGATAATATTACTGAATATTAATTGTCTTTTAAACAGAATTGCACAGAATGGTCCTGGTTTTAGTGTTTTTATATTTAGTTTACATTAGGTCATTATGGGAATGTAAAAGTAAGGAGCAGAAACGTAAAGGTTCCATATTGATACTACGCGACAGTCAAAAACAAGGATGGAGAAGTTTTTGGAGCTAAACAGGCAGGAACTCTTCATGTGGAGAGACACACAGCTCGATGACGGCATGAAAGTAATGGGGGCAGAGGGAGCATTGGCAACAGCATGAGCCAGGAACGGTGTTTCAAACTGAATTCTTGCAGATATTGGCAGTCAGTGAAGAGACCTGAGAAGAGTAATGTGAGAGAATTTCTGGAAGGTTGAAAACAAACAGTATTTTGAATGCCCTCGAGGGGGTGTGTGGCAGATGCTGGTTGTCCGGCAATGAAAGAGTTTCCAGAAAAGACTGGAGCCTGGAGCTCGGTAGAGTAGGTGTTGAGGATGGGCCTTATAGTCCTTATGCTGTGGAGAATGAGGTGGCAGGACCTGGCAGTTGTCATAATATGGTCCACAAAACAGAGTTGGCCACAAGAGATTCAGCTTGAGGTGATGCCAAAAAAAAAAAAAAAGTACCTAGTGTATGTGAGACCACATACATATACTTTATCTTTTTATATCACTAACACAGATGGGCTACAAATTAAAGGAAAAAATAACAACATAAAGTGTCTTAGTAAGGTTTTAGGCCACCACATGTCACCAGAACTGCTTCATTTCACCTTGGCACTGACTCTGCAGACTCTGGAACTCTACTGGAGGGATGGAACGTAATTTGTCCAAACAATGTTTGCTGTTTTGATGATGGTGGAGAGCGCTAACACATCGGTCAAAAATCTCTCATGGGTGTTCAATTTTTTTTGTTCATTCCTATAGCTCAAACAGTTGAGCATAGTGCTATCATCAACAAGGTCATGGTTCGAATTCCCAGGGAATGCATGGACTGATTAAAAAAATGCCTTAATACTTTGAATGCAATGTAAGTTGCTTTGGATAAAAGCATCTGCTGAATGTAAAATGTAAATGGGTTGAGATCTGGTGACTGTGATGGCCATAGAATATGATTCACTTAATTTTCATGATACTCATCAAACCATTCAGTGACCTCTCGTGCACTAAGCATGGGACCATTGTCATCCTAAGAGACAACTCTTATTAGGATAGAAATATCTCATCATAGGATAAAGCTGATCACACAGGATTTCCCACACTGGGGATTGAGAAGGGAACTGCAGAAGGTTTATGTGTCTGGGTCTGTATTTTATAAGATAATAATTAATTCAATCTAAAAATGTAAATAAATAAAAATAAAACACATACTCAATATTTAAAGGAAAAAGTATTGACAAAAATGTATATTTTTATACATGTATATGTATATGAGAAGTGAAATGTGGTTTTTGGTTTCATAAAACATGTTTAAACATAAAATGCCTGAAGATTTGTATCTTAATTTAGTTTCAAGAGTTTGAACTCTTGACATCATTCTGTTCTGTGCCACAGGAAATGCTCCTGCATTTTTTTCACTTCATATCCAACATGGTCTAGATAATAAACAGAGTTACCACAGTCATGGAAAACCTGGAGGCATAAGAAGATTTTGAAAATATGACTTGCATGTCTGGAAAAAAGTGAATTTTTTTTTTTTCAGCTCTAAATTATTTAATTGATAAGAAATTGCTCTTTTGTAAGTGCAATCTCTAAAGTATACCTCATCACAAACACATGAAAAAGTTGATCAAAATCAGTTAATTAATAATTAATTAATTTTAAGATTATGTAGTCTTGTGTAGTTTAAAATTACATAATCCTTTGAAATGAGGTGGCCCCAGAAGTCACACAGAACAAATTTAAATGTCATCATTTCAAATTAAGTAAATGAGCCAACTGCATTTAATAAATGCATTTGAAAACATAGAGCCTGATTTACTAACCTCTTTTGGCATTAAAAAACTACTGTCAGGATTTACTAAAGACACACAATGAAAGATAAGCACTGAAAAGGCGTGGACACAGTTATTTTTGCGGCTGACCTTATTGCATATGCATTTGGACAAGTTTCCCTTTCAGATGCAAAATTTATAGGAGAATATTTAAATGAATCATGCAAGGTGATTTACTATGGTTTGTGCTCGTCAATTTATTGTTATTTTATTGTTAATTTACCAGCCAAAAAAAGCATGTCTTAAACCAGGCGCTATTTGCACTGCTCTTGGTAGATTGCGTTGGTCATTATGGAAATGATCCGGCTGCGTCTGTGTTCTTTAATTTGCATGCACGTCAGATGATCACGCGTAGAACTTTCCACTCCCATCGGCACTTTTTTGGAATTGCGCTCTCACTCTAATTTTCCCTGTTTAGTAAATCTGACCCATAATCTCATTGATGATTAATACAATACAATCAATTAATTAAATACTCATTAAATAAAGATTTTAAAACATTTGCACATCTGTAAGGCTGTTCACATGCAAACGATTCACGTTTTAGATGCTATCAATACATCTATATTGTATGTTTTAGTGTCTATGCAAACATAAGTTAATATACGTATGGTAGAAATGCATTTTACTTAAAATAGCCTACATTCAAATACTCATGATATCAGGTTGGGACTTAACAGCCTATTAAAGTCTGTTTCCATAAAAAACCGTGCAGTGAACAATTATTTGTGACAAGAAGTGACATATTTATATGCAACAAACATGTAATGTCACTATGTCAACAATGTTGAAAACTGTTTAGACAATGTAATGCAAACTAAATCACTTATCTCTGCAGTCGCTCGGTGAGGAATTAGGACCAGGGTGAGAAAGCCAGGAGAGAAAGTAAGGAGCTGTCTGACATTTTTTTTTGACAGGAAGACGTTTGCATTCTCCTGCGGGCATCAACTCCCTCTTGAGTAAGTCCTATTAAATCCTTTGGCTTCTGCCTCATCACATGGTAGAGAGATAACAGATAGCTTTATTTACCCTACTGATTTCATGCTACATTACTAACACATCTAACCCTTGTCATCCGAAAATTCTGCATGGTTTGGCTTCTCTCCAACATTCTCACCAACATATATTCCACATCCATTTTTGGAAAGAAGGTCTCCATGCAAATATTCAGTGTTTGACAGACAGAAGAGAATTCGATGTCCTACACACGTGTCGGGTGTTAAAAATTCAAGTCAAGTTATATTTAAGCAAAATCACAAAAGCAAGAGTGCTGTTGTACTGAATATCAGCACAATCACACAACTTGACTTCCTGCTTTTTCCACTCCGCACCCCTCACACACACTGTTCTAGAATTCTGCAAACACAGACAAGCGTACAGTTAGTACTCGTGGATCACCTGTTGGCAAATGTTGATTTAGATGTCAGATGAGTAGAGGTAAATGTGAAACGGGTATTTAGGCATAAACAAATTAGGCAAGACATCACAACTTGGCACAAACTGCTACATTGTAGAGAAGGTCACACACATACAGACATTCACACCTGTTAAAGTAATTCACAGTTGTTCAGTCAAGAATCCCTGGCTGGCCCAGTCAGAGCCTTAAATCTTGTGTCTGCAGCAGCCAGTGAGCTGAGATTAACCTGTATTTCTGCCACCCTGTGTAGGAGGAAGAGATTAAATGTTTGCCATGAACTCTAAAGGAGTCGCAGCTCAGATCAACCAAGAAGGGTTACATCAAGTTAATAGAGGACATACTGAAGAACCCATTGATTATGTCAACCCTTACAGATCAAGATTATTACATATTACTCTTGATATAGCCTATATATCAAGCACACATTGTAGCCAAAGGTCAGGACCAAGAGAGTAATTTGACCAGGAATGCTGGATTCCCTATCTGTTAGTCATGTTCAACGTTATGCCCGAAGACTGACAAATGGGGTCTTACTTGGGAGCCCCAATCACCTCTGAGTTGTAGAAAAACTAATTGGCGAGTGGAATTTGCACGCCAAGCCACTTGTATATATTGGTCTATAAGATGGTGGCACACATCAATTCATTCTGATTTTTGCTTCGGAGCCGAGTGGTTTGCGTACAGCTATCACTCTCTTCCAATCGCCTCACATAGAGCATTTCCTGCTTCTATATGAGCTTGCAATCGAGCGGAGATCTCTCGTTTTTTCCCCCTGGGCGCTTTGGAGCAAAATAGCACATGTACATAAAAGAGCAAGCATGGCGAACATCTTTTTAAAGATGTCTTTCCATCCATGTGTTTCTGGTCACTGGCTCACATGTCTGGGCTGCAAGCATGCTGAGATGGTGTTCATGGATGGTTCATTCTCTCACTGCGAGAGCACGACCATGTCAGCATTGCGGTACGGTCGCGACTATCCTTCTTTGTGAAAGCATGAGTCCCCTCTGCTGTTACCTGGCCCGCTGCCTCTGCAAATCTGGTTAACACTCTGGGAGACCTGAGGGTTACAGTGGACCTCCCACTCCTCTAGCATGTTGTGTGCTGTCGAGCTGCCAGATGATGGCACAGGTCCTTCTTGTGGGGGACCCAGCATGTCATTCGGCGCTCCGAATAAGGATCAGATGTTGATAGCTGCATCTGAGAGTCTTCTATTGTCCTCTGGAGAGGAAGATGAAGCTGACCACGTTGAATCGGATTCAGAGTTGATGGCCATACTTGCCCGAGTCAAATATAACCCTCCACCTTGTCTTGAGCACTTGCGGTTGGATGATTGGTTCCTGGGTGCGGCGCGCGGTTCACAGCCGTGTTCTGCCCCAGTGCCTTTCTTCCCGGAAGTGCATGAGGAGGTGCAGAAGTCGCTTCGCAGCCTCCACCACTCTCACTACCCTCTATGGAAGGGCCGCCAGGGGGTACGTGGAGATTCCTCAGGTGGAGCGTGCAATTGCGGTGCACTTGTGTCCGCAAAGTGCTGCCACTTGGCAGAACTGTCCGCATCTCCTGTCCAAGGCCTGTAAGACGACAGCAGCCCTGGCTGCTAAGGCTTACAGTGCCACAGGACAGGCCACCTCCGCCCTGCATGCGATGGCCATCCTGCAAGTCCATCAGGCCAAAGCACTCTGCACGAAGGTAGTTCTGAGCTGGGGTTGATGCAGGAACTGCGCACAGCGACTGACCTCGCCCTCTGGGTCCGATGTTCACCTTGGTGGTCCAGGAACATCATCATACCACTGCCACCAGGCCGGCCATGGCCGTTTCGAGGATGTGCCCTCGATGTGCCTCACGTGGAGCTTGGGAGCCTGGCTAGTGCATCCCAGCCCGTCCTGCTGGCTCATTCGGACAATCAGACTCGGCTATGCGATTCAGATCGGCAGCCATCTGGGGCTTTGGGTCAACTGGGTGAAGAGCAAGCTCTCCCCTGTGCAGAGCATTTCTTTTCTCGGTGTGGAGTTGGACTCAGACAGTATGATCAGTCATCTTACGAACGAGTGTGCGCAGTCGGTGCTGAACTGCCTGAATGCGTTCAGGGCGGCTCCACTGAAACACTCGGATTGATGCATTGATCGGATTCAGCACTGGGTACTTGGCCGAGTCCTGAAATGGGCATAGCGCCGCGGCACACTCCGTGTGAGCATCACACCAATCTGTTGCTGAACAATCAGCCCTTGTCTTTCTACGAGCCGGAGTGCCCTTAGAACAAGTGTCCAGGCATGTTGTTTTTGTTGCAACAGCCTCCAGAACGGGCCGGGGTACTGTGTGCAATGGTCATGCAGCTTCGGGCTCCTGGTCGCAACCTCGATTGCAGTGGCATACCAATTGCCTTGAGTTGCTGGTAGTGCTACTCGCCCTGCGCCGGTTTTAACCCGTTGCTTCAGGGCAAGCACGTGTTGCTCTGCACGGACAACACTGTGATGGTTGCATACATCAACCGCCAAGGCGAGGTATGCTCACGTTGCATGTCACAACTCACCCATCTCCTCCTCTGGAGTCAGCAGAGGAGCCGGACTCAGAACTCAGGACGTTCTGGGCGAGCTCAATTGTGCAGCCGACACACAATAGCTCATATTTCTGGGAGAATGGAGACTCCATCCCCAGGCGGTCCAGCTGATCTGGAGTCGATTCGGACACACAGGTAGACCCGTTTGCCACCCAGGAGTCTTCCCATTGTCTGCTCTTTTACTCCCTGACTCGGCACACAGCTGGCCCTGGGGCCTATGCAAATACACATTTCCCCCAGTGAGCCTGCTTGCACAGACACTGTGCAAGGTCAGGGAGGACAAGGAGCAGGTCTTGATGGTTGCACTTTACTTTTCAGCGTTAAAGTGCCCCTATTATGCTTTTTCGGAAATTACCTTTCATGCAGTGTAATATAGCTGACTGTGAATGTAAAAGTTCTGCAAAGTTGTAAAGTCGAAAGTGCATGAAAAATAAAGTTATTGTCTCCCAAAAGAAAGAATCAACTCTGAACCGCCTAAACGCATAAAAAGTGTTCCATTTTTAGTTGAAAACTGTGTCATGTAAACAACCCCTTAGACTGGAGAGGGTTTAGAGGTTGGAAAGGGACTGGTGTAAGTGTTTGGACAAATTTTGGAGAGCACATATGGATATCCAAAAAAATCCCGCATTACAAGCATCTCCCCTCACTGTGTGAAACTGATAAGACAAGAGCTGCATAAGACGCTAAACAGCAGGATAAGAGGCAGCATTATTGTCCAGGCAATCAGTCAGTTCAAGCTTTTGTAGTCAATACCACTCTTTGAAAGGCTTTTGATAAGAATGGATAAGAATACATTTTTAATATATTTATGAAGAAAAACACAAGTAATTTTGAAAAGGAAAAGACACATTTGAGAAAAGCCCATTTTTAGTCACTTTTCCACATTGTAAAGGACTGATCTTCTCCACTCGCCTCTCTTCTAAGAATTATAATCATTATTGTAATTATAATTATTATAATTATAACCATTACTGTCAATCCACACTTAATTATGTTCAGAAGTGGAGAGTAAATCACAAAACGTTAAGAAGTCGATTGTTCAAAGCCTGTTTTGTCTCATTTGGGACCATGGGGGTTCATAAATATTCCAGGGATTGCTCAGGTCTTGACATTCCAGTTCCTGGAAACCTCAGAAGGAAAGGCAAGCATAATGAGTCCAGGTCACATGAGGAATGTATTCGATTACAAATAAAAAACATTTGCTGTGTTGACAATAAGACCTAAAAACATCGGACAGGCTGACAAGACCATTCATTCTCCTCATTAATTGACCACTACAACTCACAGTAGCTGGATTTCTAGAAGTTAGTTGCTCAGTGAGAATTGAGCCATCACTGTGGCTGTTTGTAATCTTGAATCAATACCTGCAAGTGGGTCAAGAGAAGATGGACAGGAGGCAAGCTAGACTTTTCTTGCATTCCCACAGAAGACTGAAAGAGGAAAATAGCTGAAAAAAAGTTATCAATGTTAATGAATCCATTTTCATTTAGCAAGCCGTCCTTCACAATGACTGAGAGGGGCAAAGGTAATGGTATGAATCACCACACTTGAAAAAAACAAGAGTTCTAATTAACCAAGTGCTTTGAATGAGACTGTTGAATACATCAGCACTCAACATGAAAGAGGGAGTTGCGACCGCCAGACAGCTGTTGAGTCCCTGAGCTCAGAACATCAGTGCATAGGGGTCTGTCTGCAAAACTGGCTAGAGTGGAGGCCACGGTAATCTCCAGAAGGATCTCTGACAAGCCCCCAGTTGGCAGATGGGCTTTCCTTCTGACACTAACTCAGCTGAGCCGTGGAAATGCCCACTGTGGTTGTAGTCAGTTTTGTGACAGCAAGACATGCAGGTGAAAAAAAACAAACTTCACCATAAGTACTTTCAAGCATTCAGATTCATACTATTCTTGTTGGCTGTGCACAGGTAATCTGAGGCTTTAAACTCACACTTTACAGCGCATGAAAGTGTCTATGGCTGTGATCCGTTAAATAGTCACCGAGAGATCTTTACATGTGGACTATAGAAAGGCTGCCGAGTAGAAGGCTCAAGAGGCTCAAGTTGTGACTCCTATAGTGCAATGGAATACTTGCATTACACAGACCTTATACAAGCATTTATGAAGGAAGGGTATCTACAAAAAGAAAGTTCATTCCTCTTTTTTGGCCTAAACTAAGATAAAGATCAATAAACAAGAAATGTGAAAGAAGGATATAGCCCCACTGAAAAGAACTACTGGTGGAGTAATGGGGGTGCACAATCTATGCAATTCTTCTGTGTTTATTCTTTTGTTCTATCCTCACTTTTTGAAAAGGATTATTAAGACAATGTGGTGTCCTGACCAAATTTTAATGTAGCATTTTAGACAACTATAGAGCACTGCAGTGATGACGTGTTTTTGCAGGCCAACCCGGAAGTTGGCAACACCCTGGTTCTGGCTTTTGGATTACTGCAGAAAATACGCTCTGTGACCAACAAAAGTTGTTAATCATAATAATCTCCCAAAATGAACACTTCACAATTTTGAAGCCTAAATACAATCGGCAGAAGTAAAAAGCTCAACGTAGGCCATATACGAACAACACCACAGTTGCATGACTTCAATGTCACCATCACTACCCTTACGAAAAAGTTGTATACTTCAAGTTCATTTTATTAAGTATACTTAAGTAATTTTTAAGTATATTTTTAAGTACAAACCCGATTCCAAAAAAGTTGGGACACTGTACAAATTGTGAATAAAAAAGGAATGCAATAATTTACAAATCTCATAAACTTATATTTTATTCACAATAGAATATAGATAGCATATCAAATGTTGAAAGTGAGACATTTTGAAATGTCATGCCAAATATTGGCTCATTTTGGATTTCATGAGAGCTACACATTCCAAAAAAGTTGGGACAGGTAGCAATAAGAGGCTGGAAAAGGTAAATGTACATATAAGGAACAGCTGGAGGACCAATTTGCAACTTATTAGGTCAATTGGCAACATGATTGGGTATAAAAAGAGCCTCTCAGAGTGGCAGTGTCTCTCAGAAGTCAAGATGGGCAGAGGATCACCAATTCCCCCAATGCTACGGCGAAAAATAGTGGAGCAATATCAGAAAGGAGTTTCTCAGAGAAAAATTGCGAAGAGTTTGAAGTTATCATCATCTACAGTGCATAATATCGTCCAAAGATTCAGAGAATCTGGAACAATCTCTGTGCGTAAGGGTCAAGGCCGGAAAACCATACTGGATGCCCGTGATCTTCGGGCCCTTAGACGGCACTGCATCACATACAGGAATGCTACTGTAATGGAAATCACAATGTGGGCTCAGGAATACTTCCAGAAAACATTGTCGGTGAACACAATCCACCGTGCCATTCGCCGTTGCCGGCTAAAACTCTATAGGTCAAAAAACAAGCCATATCTAAACATGATCCAGAAGCGCAGGTGTTTTCTCTGGGACAAGGCTCATTTAAAATGGACTGTGGCAAAGTGGAAAACTGTTCTGTGGTCAGACGAATCAAAATTTGAAGTTCTTTTTGGAAAACTGGGACGCCATGTCATCCGGACTAAAGAGGACAAGGGCAACCCAAGTTGTTATCAGCGCTCAGTTCAGAAGCCTGCATCTCTGATGGTATGGGGTTGCATGAGTGAGTGTGGCATGGGCAGCTTACACATCTGGAAAGGTACCATCAATGCTGAAAGGTATATCCAAGTTCTAGAACAACATATGCTCCCATCCAGACGTCGTCTCTTTCAGGGAAGACCTTGCATTTTCCAACATGACAATGCCAGACCACATACTGCATCAATTACAACATCATGGCTGCGTAGAAGGATCCGGGTACTGAAATGGCCAGCCTGCAGTCCAGATCTTTCACCCATAGAAAACATTTGGCGCATCATAAAGAGGAAGATGCAACAAAGACCTAAGACAGTTGAGCAACTAGAAGCCTGTATTAGACAAGAATGGAACAACATTCCTATTCCTAAACTTGAGCAACTTGTCTCCTCAGTCCCCAGACGTTTGCAGACTGTTATAAAAGAAGAGGGGATGCCACACAGTGGTAAACATGGCCTTGTCCCAACTTTTTTGAGATGTGTTGATGCCATGAAATTTAAAATCAACTTATTTTTCCCTTAAAATGATACATTTTCTCAGTTTAAACATTTGATATGTCATCTATGTTGTATTCTGAATAAAATATTGAAATTTGAAACTTCCACACCATTGCATTCTGTTTTTATTCACAATTTGTAAAGTGTCCCAACTTTTTTGGAATCGGGTTTGTATACGTTATTTAGTAAGTATACTAATATCAATGTACTAGTAGTAAACTTGTAAGTGTACTATTTCAGTACTGCTTGGGACTAAATTGGCCCACTTTTAGTATATAAAAGTATACATTTAAGTGTAACAGTAGTAAACTTTAAGTACACAACTACGTTTCTCATTTGTACTGCATATGTAGTACAAGTGAACTTATAAGTATACTAGTAGTTTGCTGTTTTAATACTTGTAGTAATTTTTTTTAGTTTATGATAATACATTTAAGTATTCTCTCAGTAAACTACTAGTTTAGTAGTTTTATATTGCAAGTACACTTATACGTTTTCTTTAAGTGAACATAACATCATACTTATAGTTTACGATGTATTATATTATTTTTACACTTTAAGTATACTACTGTGTTCCTATTTAGGTATTAACTTTTAATACTTGAAATACCTTTAACTCTTTCCATTTAAAAAACATTTTATTGTAACTTCATGCATCCGTTTTTATCAACACTTGAATGTGGGTAAGTTTCATTAAAAAAAGCAACATTTTAAACAAAAGGCTGAGAAAATTGTATTTTGGTCAAAGACTTCGTCCGGATCAGATTCAGAACAATGATCAAAACATGGAGTAGATCGAGTCCATCAAAGCTTCAGTTGTTTCCTCTTCATGGGTTCAACATTTAATTCGGTAACATTAGGTAGTTTTATTCCGTTGCATTATTTTCCTGTTACCACTGTGAAGCTGCTTTGAAACAATTGCCATTGTAAAAAGCGCTATATAAATAAAGGTGATTTGATTTGATTTAGTTTTAAACTTATATATGCTGTTTAATTTTTGATGATCGCATTATTTTACATTTGCGTTGGCAATCTTCTGTCACTTATTTCTGCTTCTTCGCCTGTGTTTTGCTCCGGAGATTCTGTACTTGAAGAAGCGTAATAGCGCCCCCCTACCGTATAACAGTGAAAACATGGATAGCCGGAAAAATCAGTCAATAGCGGGGAAAGAGTGAAGTAGATTTTAAGTAAATTCCTATACACTACCAGTGGACTAGCCTACATAAAAATTCAGATACTCAGAATTAGGAACATATCTGTTTTCAACATTCAATCATTATTTTCAACAATGTTAGTTTATAAGACTGTATGTAAAATTATGTGAAAAAAAATAATAAAAAAAAATTAATAGCTACTCAATCAAAAGATTAAACTACAAGCCAAGTATACTTAGAATACTTAATTATACTTTTATGTATATCTTGATCAAAAGTTTGAGTACAAGTATAGGCCAAATATACTTACACTTTTCTGTCAGTATAAGTCAAGTATACTTAAGTGCAAATGTAAGTATATTTCTGAGAAGTACATACAAAGTAGACTGAAACTATACTTTTTTTATTTTTAGTTAAAAGAAGTATACTAATAGCACACTTGAATAAACTTCTTTTTTTCGTAAGGGTAAGCTTCCAACTCTTTCAGTCTTTATTAAAAAAAAAAAAAAAAAAAAAAAAAAAAACATTTTTCCTGAAAGTTTGAGTTAGAATAGTTTGCAAAAGCACAATTATAAACAGTATGAGTTTACCTATTTGGTGTGATGATGTTGCTTTTAAAAAAAATCACAAAGGGTATTACTGATATATTTTATGTCAAAGATAAATGTTGTGTTAACCACAGACCTTATTTCAGGCATTTAATAAAAAAACCCATTGGCCTGCAATGCTCTGTAAAGCCTGAAATATAAATTACACAACTGCGTGTTATGGGCCAATGCATGGTCCAGTTGAACATACTTGACATCTGCTCTTGTGGGAACAGGTAACAAACCTTAGTACTCAAAAGAGCAATAGAGTTGCATTCAAATGTTTCTGACATTAACCTGAATGTGTTATTTTCAGGTAAGTTGCTAGTAGCTTGACCTGAAAGAGAAGAAGACCAGCAACATAGTGTCGGCTCAGATCCGGTACAAGTTGAATCCACATGTACCAGATGTGGCCCGGATCTGGGCCGACACTATGTTGCTGCCTGGGGAACATTTGTTTGCATAAGCCAACATATCAAAATCGAACTCAAAATCTTACCAATGCCGTGAGTTTGGGGTGGAACTACTGTACCTTTTGGATAAATCAAAACAGACAGGGGTAATGGTCAGTGGGAATGTTTGGGAAATCTGTTTGGAAACTTGTTTTTGCAATTCCGTTTGGTGCTACTTGCTCACAACTATACACAAAGTTCACACAAACAACGATTTTCAATTCTTATTTTCAAATTAGTTTAACTGTATGCAACTGAGCAGCAATTATTTGTCCCTTGATACAGTAACATCTGTCCCCTGATATATAACACTGCAGTAAAGTAGAAATAATTACATGCAAACAACAGTGCAGCAACTTTTACTGTCATTGTCATTAAATCACTGTCATTATGAAAGCTCCTTAACTGACCACAAAATAAACTGCAAAAAATATTGAAAGCAGAATGTACCGAGTTTAATCCAAACTCACTTCAAGTGTCAACA
This sequence comes from Coreius guichenoti, assembly GCA_039654105.1. Classification (NCBI taxonomy): domain Eukaryota; kingdom Metazoa; phylum Chordata; class Actinopteri; order Cypriniformes; family Gobionidae; genus Coreius; species Coreius guichenoti. The sequence goes on along the minus strand of CM077188.1, from coordinate 26,433,408 downwards.
TTAGACATTTCCATTTCTTTGATTCAAGAATCACATTGACGTGTCAACACGTGTTTCAATCTCAATGCTTCTCTCTGCTGTTGCTAAGTAACACAGTCACGGTCTCTCTTTTGTTGTAAGAGAAAAGGGAAGAAACAAGTAGTTCTACAGTGTAGTTTTTAGTTTTCAAGAATGACCTCAGGTTAGATCAAAACATGACAAGGTTATGCTCCGAAATCTCATGCAAAACTGTGTGGAATGACATGGAGTGTCATGCTGTGGATTGTATGTGTGGTGTGTGTAAGGTACCTTGTGTTAAGAAACCCTCAGGAGAAAGACGCAAAAGTCAGAGAGGTCAGACGCAGCTCAATGAGATTCGAAATAGAATTCTGGAGTCTGTTTAGATGTTTTAAGCCTTTTATTGCTATTAAAAACCATTCTCCTGAATGAAAATCCAGGCAAAAATAATATTTGGCATTGTGACATGATGGTATGTTGGGCAAAATGACCTGAATAAGTGTCGGGCTATCGCTGTTTTCGGAGGGAATTAAATAGTTGGCTGTTAGAACACTGTCACTACAATTTCTCTTACTTGCACAAAAAAATAAAAATAAAATAAAATATTGCCAACAGTCACATAGAGCTCCTCAATAACACACCAAGATAACACACTGCTGGTTATGAGTAGTGTTGGCACAGCGTGGTTTGAGCTGGCACATCCAGGTCACTTTTACTAAAACACTACATGAACATTTACTGTATCCTAATTAGATCCAAAGCAAAGCTCTGCAATTAGCACTTATTACAGTACTTTCATAAAAGGTTATTCTGTTCATAAAATCACTGATAAATTAAACAAAAATGAACAAGCATGGTTAAAACAAACTTTAAATTAGATGTAAACAGACATTTTAATAAAATAAATAGGATAAATTAATTCAAGTATTTTTAAGATGCAGCGATCCAATTTTTAGCACACTGAGCTCATAGACAATTGATCAAACACACTCTACCGGCAGCAATATCGAAAATCCCTCTCATCAATACTGCAAAAACACATCAGACAGCTCAGACACTGAGGTTCATGTTTGCATCTACACAGTATGGCTCATAAAATCATGTAAAAGAGACTTATGTCCCTTAAATTGATAGTTGAACTCAGCTTTAAATTCAGAACAGGCAACTATAGTCTAGAATAACATAACATTAAGCATTTTTAATTCCTAACCTTAATAGTCATAAACCCTAGACCTAACCTCTAACCCAAACCCTGACCCTAAATCTAATACTTAACCATTTAACACTGTTTCCCTTTCTAAATTAGTCTTAGGGGGACTTTCACACTGGACATATTCCGTTTGCGCCATTTTAAAATTCTTGGTCTACACCGTGCAACATTAAAAAAAAAAAAAAACAATATGTGAGCTTGTCAATTGCATGAGTTGCATTACATTTACACATTGCATTCATGATTATTTTTAATGAATAAATCAAACTAATTGGCAAATCAAATGAAAAGTACACAAGGTTCCCCACAGTGGAAAACAAATTCCTGATTTAGACTCACATCTTTGGCCATTGCAACACATCATGCTGTTTTTTGTGTGTGTGTGTGTGTGTGTGTGTGTGTGTGTGTCTATCGCCATAAATTAAATAGTCATTTCACGTATCTGTCGAGAACCTAGGTGAATGGCCCTGTGTTGTAATTTTAATTCTAAGCAGAATGTAAAATATACTAAATGATGTATTTTACAAATTGAATATTAAGAAAATCATGTTATTAATTGTTAAAATAATTTAGGGAAAAGGTAACAAGGTAATAAGTACCACTATGGTAACATGAACATGAACTTTTATGATTCCATGACACTGAAACATTCACTGGAATCCATGTAATAAATTGTACAGTCTTGTAAAGATGACGAACATTATTTGTTAATTTATTTGCAAGCATCCTAAATGAGATAGTAATGCAGCAGATATTTTTTACAGCAAAAGGGACAGAGAACTGTCGATCGTATGCATCTGATGCATTACCAAAGCAGGCAGGCGAATCCCCTTAAATATGCTCCAGGAATTTGCAGAGGTCCCAGGCATTATGCCCTTCTCACAGAGGTCTGAATATGTTCTCCCCCAGCAGGTGTCGGAATCCAGCGGCCATCAGAAGTGGCCCATCCGTGCAGTAAAGACGCTGCGGGGGCGCGTTGAGGACGCCGAGCGGCCGAAGCTAGAAGACGGCCACTTGATGATGAACTGGGAGGTGACTGGCAGCAGATACCTGCGCAGACGGAGAGAGGAATCAGAAATAGGGGTTGGATGCCAGATTCAAAGGCAGGATTAGAGGCACAAAGGTCACCTAAAGAGATCCGGCACTTTTCCTCTCTCTCGGCTTCCAATTCTTCTCCAGCTGATGCTTTAGATTCCCGTCCCCACCGCTGACCCTCACGTTTACACTGTGCTATTTTTAATAATGAGTGACACAAGTGGCTGAACGTGACTTGTTTTAACAGATAAGAACTTGTTTAATGCACAGGATGTTCCAAGACAGGACAACAGGTTAGATAATTAGAGCCTACACAGAGACAAGGAGGGTAACCAGCCTGGACAGCTGACGACCCACACTTGCTAATACCAGAACAGCTTAATTATAATTCCACTCAAAACAGGCAGTTTAAACAGTTAATTAATTAAATAACACAATGACAATAAAAACAAAACAAAAAAACATGTTGTGCTAAATAAGCTGCATAGACTAAATTGTTTGAACAAACTATTAACTGACAAAGCCTTTTTTTTATTTTAGAAATATAGTTCTTATGTTTCTAATAGGTGTACTAAGTTTTTTATGTTTTTTTCTTCTTCAAAACTTTTTTGTGAAATGATTTCCTGCACGCTGGTTGTACCACAGCGATTTAGCAAACAAGAGTTTTTCAATCATTAATATTCAACAACAAACAACAAAAAAAAACAATCAATAAATCAATATTACTTAATACATAATATTTTTTTTCAAGACTTATTTTGTAACAATTCAAAAACTGAAAACTTTAGAATTTTTTAAATAATAAATTAAAAAACAAAAGAATGAATGTCACGTCTCTTTTCAATTAAATCCCATGCACTTCAAGCCCAGGAAGTGGCTTTGTATGAATGCAAGAAGTGGCTTTGTATGAATGCAATGATGTAGTTATGACAGCAATACATAATGCCAGTACAAATTAGGGCCGCTCTTTATCTAACTAAAGAAGATTTGTTCTAAAGCCCCTACTGCAGAAAGACAGGGCCAAGAGACTTGGGAAGAATCAAATTAACTTTTATAAAAGAATGCCCTTGAATCTACTCATGATACTGCACTAAGCATGTGTTTGCAGTGCATTCCTTACAATCAGCAATATTTTATAAGGAACATAGATGGATCATAAAAACTCTGGACAATGATGAATATCGATGAATGTCTCCGTCATATATACTGAGCCACCTTTCACATCATGCACACATGATCTTTCTCTATGCTCTTTTCATTAAAGCTTTTAAAATCCACCCCGATTTTTTGGTTCTTCCCTCTGGGAACTCCAGACAGGTGAGTTCTCAGGAAATGGTTTTGGGTTGGGGTTGAGTCTCATTAGCATATTTTTCACTACAGACTGCTGAGTTTGGTCAACAAAAGGAAATGTCAAAGGAATATGAAATTCAAATATGAACATATATGGAGGTGGGCCTTTCTGGCTCTGAAGAATTCCCTGTAAGGAAGTCTCATCCATGAGAGAGCTCCATCACTCAGGGTCCAATCAGGCTGCAGGCAGTGTTTAATTGGACCTCTGTGAGGATTCCTCCAGGTCTTTGGCTTTTGATCATTGAGCAGTTCTTGGAAAAACCTGCCAGTGCAAAGCCCCTAGAGAACCGCCAGCTGTCTAACCTTCGAACGTGTGTGTGCTTTACTAATTACACACAATCGCTCGGAGATCTGCACATATCTCACGTCTGTTTGCTTGTTTAAAGCCTACACTTTATCACCCAACTGCCACATGCCGCATAAAACTTTGAGAGAGAACTTTTAGACACTTTGAGAAAAAAGAAGACTTCCCCATTCACTAAATATCATATTACGTTTCTCAAAAGTAAAGAAAGATCTCAGTAGTTCGACATCTTGAGAAAAAAAAAAATCTCACAAAACTTTCAATGGCATCTTATAGAATAATAAAAATGTCCTATTTTCGTTTATACTAAAATATTTTTGTCGGTTGCTATTACTTTGTATGACTAAACAGTGAATTCGAATGACTTCATGACTGGAGTTGGTGGTAACATGCTACATGTAACCCTTTTTTGAAGTAATGCTTTGCTAAATCTGTACCATAATGCCTGAGTTACATTTTCAAATGCGTAACAGGTGTAATTTTTCTATTTATTTACTCAAAAAATGCAATTGACCGACAACAGCAAACTATTTCTCCCATTATTACTAACAAAGCTGTCCATTCCGTAAGTGGATTTTTAATTATTTACTGTTTTAGGACTAAATGAATAATGTAACGTTACTTTTAAAAGCAAAGTTTCACATTAAGCTTATGTTAGTTGAATGTTTGCATACTTCCATAATCTGACAAATTTCCCCCCCAAAAAAAAAATAAATAAAATAAAATTGATTTTATACATAAGAAACTGATTGGATGGTTTAAAAAAAAATTGCTTGCATATAGCAGGTGGTTAGAGAGAAGGGGGTTAGATAACGTCAACCAAAAAATAGTTTCAGAGGCAGAGCAAGTTGTTATATTTTGATCAAAGATCAAAAAAGAAAACATTTCTTTGAAATAATTTGCACTGATGCAATCATGCAGAATATGATCTAGAGCATAAACTACATATAGTCAATTTAGATTTTGTGCTGACTTAACTAATGGGTTAGTTGGACAAAGTGCTCATCTCTGGTATGTCACATGACCTCTTCAGCTTCTATGGGAGAGAGGACAGTCACCTGATGGATCTGAACAAGGAAGGAGGAGGCAGCGATGGAGTAAGAAGCAAGGATGAGACGGTTACCCAGGCATCATTTTCCTAACGAGGCAAAGCAGATGCCGGCTGATTGAAAAATAACGGATCCCCAAGGGCTGTTCCAGCAATGAGCCATCAATGAGGCATGTCCTGAGAGAACACAAGTGTGAGAAGAGAGCGGATATTGGCTAGGATGGTAGAGTTGAGAGGAAATCGAAAATGACTGGCTGGTTTCTCTGAGGCTACGCCTCCATGGAGATACAGCAAAAAAAGCAGGAAGCAGGTGGACAAAGGTTGGTGGCCGAAGATCAGACATACTGGAGGGGAAAGAGTGTGATCCAAAACCAAAAGATAAAGCCCAAGGGGGTGGAATCACAGGATGAGAGTTGTCGAGCAAACAAGGACAAATTTCCGGGTAGTCAACAGGCCAGGCTCGATGGACAGAATCTGAATCTAAATAGTTCTGAATGATTCATAAACTACACTTAAAGGAGTAGTTCACTTTAAAATGAACATTACCCCATGAATTACTCACCCTCAAGCCATCCTAGGTGTATATGACTTTCTTCTTTGACTTTCTTCTTTCTAATGAACACAATCGGAGTTATATTAATAAATATCCTGACGTTTACAAGCTTTATAATGGCAGTGACAGGGTCCATTGAGTTTGAAGCTCAAAAAAAGCACATCCATCCATAATAAACTTCCGCCACACCGCCTTCCATATTCAACTTACGAAAAAAGCATAACTGGCGCGACGTATCACTAGAACGTAGCGTAAGTGTTTTGAACTGCAAGAGGCATTACACTTTCTGCGTAAGTTGAATAAGGTCCGGCGGAAGCTAGATATTTTACTTTATAAAGTTTTAAATATGGATATGTTTCTTACAAAACCCCATCGATTTGCTTCAGAAGGCCTTTATTAAACCCCCCGGAGCCGTGTGGATTATGCTTATTATGGATGGATGTGCTTTTTTGAGCTTCAAACTCAATGGACCCCGCCTGCCATTATAAAGCTTGAAAGTGTCAGGATTTTTATTAATGTAACTCCGATTGTGTTCATCAGAAAGAAAGTCATATACACCTAGGATGGCTTGAGGGTGAGTAAATCATCACAAGTTAAAATGCTCTGCAAGAATCAGTTTTGTCATTAAAGGTGAGCGAAATTTCACCAAAAATGTCCATTGTCAGTAGTGTAGTGCATGAATGCATGAAGCACCACTCACACAGAAGTCACTTTCAAACCAAGGAGCTTTCTGTTAGTCAACGTGACGTGACCAACCTGAAGGTAAACTCCATATCGCATGGATTCCTACTGAAATTACTGGATTTCGTTGTGAAATTTTGCAAACAGCTATTAGTTCACAGCAACAAAAAAAAAATCTGTTGTTTTTTTTCAGTATACGTTACTTTTCCAGTAAATAAAATACCTAAACATCCTACACACAAAAAAGTTGACTTTTCGCCCATGGGCGTGCTGGTCTGAAAACAAGGTGTGTTCAGTCGCATTGTTGGCAAGTTGCTGTTTTGAGGCAACTGAAAACGACTGCGCCATTGACCAACTGAAACCTGGTCTAAAGTCAATGGCACAATATTTTTTTTGTTATTTAAAGAGCGCGTTAGTAATATGCGCCTATAGGCGGGTGCACACGTACACTCTGCTTATTACACACACAGGGACGTGCAGCAGCACACAAACATTTTTAAATATTAAAAATAAAAGGATTCCTCTCTGGAGAGGCGTTCAGACTTTCCGCTCGCAAATTCCATCATGTAAATAGCGAATCCGCCATGGCGCGAGCGCAACTGGCTTTTAAAGGGAATGGGAGATGAGACTCTGATTGGTTTAATGCACGTTACGCCCAAGATACACCCATGACTCATTAAGACAATAGGGACAACCCTTTTAAGACCATGACCGTTTTTCCCTTCGTTAAACTAGCAAAAGTGGATTCGGACACGCCCTAAGTGCACTTGCACCGTGCACTCAAATCGTTAAAATAGGGCCCCTAGACTTAGCTCAGTTTGTAAACTTTGAGTACGGGAGACCTGGGTTCAATCCCCGCCTAGAACAGCCTTATTACACTTATGTCTGTATAAACACCTCTTTACGTATAAATACCACTTCAGTTGCAGTTTCTATACCAACTTTTCAGTGTTCAAAACCTAACAAACCTGATTCAGCTAATAGCAATTGTAGAATCAGTTTGACATAAATTGAACCAAATTATGCATGGGTTTCATTAAATACGGAGCTAAATGAACTTTCTTCCTAATGAACTAAGTGTATGAATGGAGTCGTTCGGATGTGCCTCTTCTGCTATTCTGAAGTGTTTGGTTTGAATGCATGTTTCATGCACAAAAGTGGTAAGGTAAGTGTGTCAGCACAAAAATGTGGAACACATTCTTGTAAACAGAAATTGTGTGTATAGCGCATTATTTATACAAGGCGAGTGTTGTGAATCAATTGTAATCTTCTGTATAATGGGCAACATTTATATATAGAAAGGGGGTGTATATTGCACTGAAAAGACTTATATTGACTTTACATTAAAGATTTGATTCAGTATGCAAGTTTTGTGAATTCAACCCAGAATTTTTATTCTGTTTCTGTGTTTTTCAATATTTTACAAAATGTAGTTCTGCTGCGTTAACTGTACTAATGGTGATGTGAGTGTCAATGCATTCTTTTAGCAGCATCGTCAAGGGAGCTTGAAGAGGGTAACTATACCTTGTGTCATCCCAGTCTGGGCTAAGTCCACTGAGAGAACCGCGCGAGTCGGCCACAAACTTGTAGACTACAAGCAGACAGTCTCTACACAACTGTACGACACGCTGGCAGCACCTCATCTCCTGCACGGTCACCACCTCACTGCTCTTACTGAAAACGCTCTCCCACGATGACCTGCTGAAGGAAGATATGCACATTAATACTACAGGCAATAAGTACCAACAACCCTGGTACCAACATTATATGTCATGGTATGCATACTTTTATATCACAGTAACAATATTACGTGGTATAGTTACCATTTTTGGAAACTCAAAAACGGTTTATATATTAAATAACCATGGCACGTGGTAATTACTTTTTTAAATAATCCAGTCAATTAAATATTTTTAGATATTTTTCATTTGATTATTGAGTTACGAACTTCATGGGCACAAACCAAAATATAATATTATTCCGAATCCTAACGACTGAATGATAAGTCTCACAAGTCTCAATAAGATTCAAAGCAGTAAAACTAACATAGTAAAATGGAGATTTTCAAATTGAATAGATGAGTCACATTTTACATGGTTAAATAAAATAAATATATGCACACCCGTGACTGCACATCAGTGCAATTTATGCATCATATGCATATTAATACATCAAGTTACAGTGTTGCATGGCAATTATAAACAACATGACTTAAACTCAATAACAACTTCATCTTGGTCCAGTTTGCAAACCATCCCACTCCGTATTTTCACACTATTACACATTTATTTGTCACACTTATACATAATGTATTATCAAAATAATGTGAATACGTTCTGCCCACTGACAGAAATATCTATCACAAACAAAAAGAGTATGGCTATCTCTACTAGTACTAAAAAAAAAAAAAAAACCTTTTCCAATATACTGTATAGTCATTTTCCACTACAAAATACTTAAACATCCTTAACACAAAACACATTTATTTGCTTTAAAGTCACAATAAAACGGAAGAAGCAACAGACTTTTCTTCCATATTGAGACATATGTCAGAGTGTAACAGGTTATTGAAAAAGAAAAAAAAATGTGAGTTTGCAGTCAATTTTGGAGGGGCATAATTTAAGCGGCCTAATTGACCGGAGAAGTCTGGAATACGTCACCAGAGAGAAGTCTGTCGCTGGAAGATTATGACATTTTGATTAAAAATGATTAGGTCAAAAAACATGTAAAGATCAAATATACATGGATGAAGCATTCACAAAAAGATATTACGTAATAGATATAGCATACTTTCATGTCATGCCAACTTTAATGGCAAAATCAATAGATAGTAAGAATTAACTAGAAAATAGTTCATTCTAGATGTAGGATACTCTCTAAAAAAAGTCTCACCATCTTGCAAACCTAATGTTGTTTCAAGGATGTTTACATAATTTTACTGGAAAATAAGGCAAAATACTGATTTAGTCATTTTTAGACATTTTGCTGTCGTATACCATCATACGAGCGATACGGGCAAGCTTTTATTGTAATAGAAACTGCTGAAACAATCTGTCAGGAAGGTTAAAGGGTTTGATTCTCGTTCCTTTGGTTCTTGTTGAAAAAAGAAACGATAAAAAGTCTCTTTAAAGTCTTGGCGGAGGAGATGAGGTTTCATTGTAGAGATGATGAAATGTAACTTCTAGGGATCTGAATTGTACATTACAGGCAGGGAGTCTATGCAGTGCTCTCCCACTGATATCTCCTTCCCGTGCTAACGGCTCATGGGCCACCTTCACACGTCAGTCCCTGATTAAACAGAAGCAGCATGGGTTGCTGGCACTGCCTCTAATCCCCTAGAGCTGTGTTCGCTCTCATCAACTCCAAATGGTCTAAAACCTGGCTATATAACATCCTTCACTCTGTGGCAATTACAAGAGTGATTGGGCCACACAAAGCCTCCGAGAAGTGCTCGCAATGACTAGAGGGACAAAGGCGGTCAATAAGGAGGAATCCCTGCTGTTTGCTCTCAGAGCTGATAAAATCGCAGCATGTAAGAGTCTATGTGTATTATAACAGCAAGCATGTATGCTTCTATGTGTGACTCTCTAAGGAAGTAAAAGTCTATATCAAGACTTACGATTGAGTCAATAAAGACAAAACATTTTTCTCATGGCCAGGGTTATATTCTGCCTCAATGTCTTTTCAACATTAAACACTAAAACCTAACCCACTTATCTTCCATAATGTGACATTTACAAGTGAAATAACGAATAATAATTAAGCAATATCACACAAGCAAGAGTGCACTAAAGCACAGTCATACTAATATTCTGACCAAGAGTACGATTACGAGTGTGATATTGCTTTGTATATACACAACAGTTCAATAAACAAGGAGATAAAATTTTAAGAAGACATCTCATTCTTTTCTTTGAAATGATGTGCCCTAATGAATAATTCACAGTAAGGCTGTGTGTCCACCAAGGCGTTTTTTCCCAAGGCTAGCGTATTTTTCCAGTTGTTTTCAATGGGAGCGCCATGTTTTTAAAAGGTGCTGAGCGTCTATTTTTTTACTGGTCGCCAAGAGTTGAAGAATGTTCAACTTTGGGTAAAACGCAGCGCTCACCAGTCACTTTTTACCCAGCCATCCAATCACAGTGGACGAGGGGCGGGACAAATACCACACCGACCAACAATCACATTCTGCTTCTACAACAGCAACACACAACAACAACAACAAGCATAATAACATAAAATAATAAAAAAAGAGCCACAGCAAATACTTTACATTGTATCGACATTTTTATATAAAAACAATACAGAAAGAAAATATCCGTGAAATGAGATACTAGTAACACTTCTGCAGATATTCCATATCATAACGAGCAAAGTGTCTGAAAAAAAATGCTGCACTGCCGAAGCGCTCTAAAGTGCCCACAGCTAGGTGTTTTCAGCAGGCTAAAAACGGTTTGGTGGACACACGGCCTAAGACCAGGAATGTGTATTAATAAAGTAAATGTAAATAGGCTCAATTCTAATTTCATGTTGACTTTAAAGGCAGAATATAATTATCTTACCCAGAGCTGGAGAGGCAGTTCCAGAGCCCCTGACCGTGACTCCAGAGCAGACGGTTAAAAACACGGTTGAAAAGGCGATAAAGACGTAGACTCTCCACATCCGGTTCACTCCAAATTCTCTGCAGCACTGAGCGGATATTGGTACGAACAATGTCCAAAACCTTCATGAAATAATCAGATAAATAATAGTGACTAAAAATACCAGGGCTCAAAAAAAAAAGCTAAATAACTGCACAATGATACATTTTCTGGAAAATAATCATTTTAAAATTTACAAGAAATGGTATTTTACACACTTCAAAAAAGTGTCAAGCTAAGCCTTGTACAAGTCATTGCTGTAACTGCACTAAAAGTTCCTTACAAAAGTACCAAACTACACTGAAGCTATTTAAGAATACACACATCAATTCACATTAAATACAGATAAAAGAAATGATGAATCCTACTAATGATAATAACAGTTTAAATACTGTAAATATTTATTTTGTGACAAAAAGATGCAGGAACTTCTGGGCACAACATTCAAATTAATCAATGAATCATTCACTGATATGAAATGTCTTAATGAACCAATTTGCTCAAATGAATCAGACCCAAAAATACTGAAGGGTACTGTGAACAGTAAAATCCACAAGAAGAGTAATGGAAGAAGTCTCAGCGAGTTTCCGCCAATCTTCCTCTTCCCCCTCCAGCTCCCTCACTCTATTCTGCTCGTCGACATCTGTGAAGTGACTTTCAACAATATGTCTGATTTAATGGCCCTGTATGAGACATGCTAACTCTATTCTGATTGATCCCTCAAACTTCGGCTGATAATCAGCTTGTGGAACGAGACAATCCCTCATTATATCAGTCTGTCATGCCCATCCTACAATGCCCGCCCTACTGTGTCAAATCAAAACACCTGTAACCTGCTGTAACCACATGTCGTTCACTACTGTAATAGTGCTGATATTGAGTGGCTTTGAACTGTTTCATTTTGTTGCATCATATGTTCTGTTAAGATAGATCCAAATGGCATTTTTTAAGACCTGTTTTTTTTTTAGCATACACTTTGGTCACTTGAGACTCTAACTAACCAAAAAAGTATTGAGTGTTTAGCTATTTTTTTTTTTTTTTGCAAAACTTTTTTTAGTCCACTCACCTTCCTTTGTTTGGTGGCGTCTAACTTCACCAGCCAGTAAGATGCAACTTTTGGTTTATGGTATTTCCAGTTGTTCAGAATCTAAAGGAGCAAATGAAAATAATTTCATTATTGCAATATGCACAATTATTGTGTGTGTGTGAAACACTAAATATACATATATACACTATATTGCCAAAAGTTTTGGGACGCCTGCCTTTACATGCACATCCCATTCTTAATCCGTAGGGTTAAGGAGTTGGTCCACCCTTTGCAGCTATAACAGCTTCAACTCTTCTGGGAAGGCTTTCCACAAGGTTTAGGAGTGTGTTTATGGGAATTTTTGACCATTCTTCTAGAAGCGCATTTGTGAGGTCAGGCACTGATGTTGGACGAGAAGGCCTGGCTCGCAGTCTCCGCTCTAATTCATCCCAAAGGTGTTCTATCGGGTTGATGTAAGGACTCTGTGCAGGCCAGTCAAGTTCCTCCACACCAAACTCGCTCATCCATGTCTTTATGGACCTTGCTTTGTGCATTCATGTTGGAACAGGAAGGGGCCATCCCCAAACTGTTCCCACAAAGTTGGGAGCATGAAATTGTCCAAAATGTCTTGGTATGCTGAAGCATTAAGAGTTCCTTTCATTTGAACTAAGGGGCCAAGCCCAACCCTTGAAAAACAACCCCACACCATAATCCCCCCTCCACCAAACTTTACACTTGGCACAATGCAGTCAGGCAAGTACCGTTCTCCTGGCAATTGCCAAACCCAGACTCGTCCATCGGATTACCAGACAGAGAAGCGTGATTCGTCACTCCAGAGAACACGTCTCCACTGCTCTATAGTCCAGTGGCGCCGTGCTTTACATCACTGCATCCAACGCTTTGCATTGCACTTGGTGATGTAAGGCTTGGATGCAGCTGCTCGGCCATGGAAACCCATTCCATGAAGCTCTCTACGCACTGTTCTTGAGCTAATCTGAAGGCCACACAAAGTTTGGAGGTCTGTAGATATTGACTCTGCAGAAAGTTGGCGACTTCTGCGCACTGTGCGCCTCAGCATGTGCTGACCCCGCTCTGTGATTTTACGTACCATTCCATAGTAATGACAAATTTAGAAAAAAAAAGTATAAATCTTTATATATATATATATATATATATATATATATATATATACACACACACACCGATCAGGCATAACATTATGACAGGTGAAGTGAATAACACTGATTATCCCTTCATCACGGCACCTGGGTGGGTGGGATATATTAGGCAGCAAGTGAACATTTTGTCCTCAAAGTTGATGTCTTTGAAGCAGGAAAAATGGGCAAGCATAAGGATTTGAGCGAGTTTGACAAGGGCCAAATTGTAATGACTAGACGACTGGGTCAGAGCATCTCCAAAATTGCATCTCTTGTGGGGTGTTCTCGGTCTGCAGTAGTCAGTATTGCTGTTGTTCCCAATTGCTTCCACTTTGTTTTAATAGCACTAACAGTTGACCGTGGAATATTTAGTAGTGAGGAAATTTCATGAATGGACTTACTGCACAGGTGGCAACCTATCGCGGTATCACGCTTGAATTCACTGAGCTTCTGAGAGCGACCCATTCTTTCACAAATGTTTGTACAGTGGGGAGAACAAGTATTTGATACACTGCCGATTTTGCAGGTTTTAACAACTGTTGGCGCAATTATTAGAAAATGGAAGAAGTTCAAGATGACGGTCAATCTCCCTCGGTCTGGGGTACCATGCAAGATCTCACCTCGTGGGGCATCAATGATCATGAGGAAGGTGAGGGATCAGCCCAGAACTACACAGCAGGACCTGGTCAATGACCTGAAGAGAGCTGGGACCACAGTCTCAAAGAAAACCATTAGTAACACACTACGCCATCATGGATTAAAATCCTGCAGCGCACGCAAGGTCCCCCTGCTCAAGCCAGCGCATGTCCAGGCCCGTCTGAAGTTTGCCAATGACCATCTGGATGATCCAGAGGAGGAATGGGAGAAGGTCATGTGGTCTGATGAGACAAAAATAGAGCTTTTTGGTCTAAACTCCACTCGCCGTGTTTGGAGGAAGAAGAAGGATGAGTACAACCCCAAGAACACCATCCCAACTGTGAAGCATGGAGGTGGAAACATCATTCTTTGGGGATGCTTTTCTGCAAAGGGGACAGGACGACTGCACCGTATTGAGGGGAGGATGGATGGGGCCATGTGTCGCGAGATCTTGGCCAACAACCTCCTTCCCTCAGTAAGAGCATTGAAGATGGGTCGTGGCTGGGGCTTCCAGCATGACAACGACCCGAAACACACAGCCGGGGCAACTAAGGAGTGGCTCCGTAAGAAGCATCTCAAGGTCCTGGAGTGGCCTAGCCAGTCTCCAGACCTGAACCCAATAGAAAATCTTTGGAGGGAGCTGAAAGTCCGTATTGCCCAGCGACAGCCCCGAAACCTGAAGGATCTGGAGAAGGTCTGTATGGAGGAGTGGGCCAAAATCCCTGCTGCAGTGTGTGCAAACCTGGTCAAGAACTACAGGAAACGTATGATCTCTGTAATTGCAAACAAAGGTTTCTGTACCAAATATTAAGTTCTGCTTTTCTGATGTATCAAATACTTATGTCATGCAATAAAATGCAAATGAATTACTTAAAAATCATACAATGTGATTTTCTGGATTTTTTTTTAGATTCCGTCACTCACAGTTGAAGAGTACCTATGATAAAAATTACAGACTTCTACATGCTTTGTAAGTGGGCAAACCTGCAAAATCGGCAGTGTATCAAATACTTGTTCTCCCCACTGTAGAAGCAGTCTGCATGCCTAGGTGCTTGATTTTATACACCTGTGGCCATGGAAGTGATTGGAACACCTGAATTCAATGATTTGGAGGGGTGTCCCAATACTTTTGGCAATATAGTATATTATATACAGTGGGGAGAACAAGTATTTGATACACTGCCGATTTTGCAGGTTTGCCCACTTACAAAGCATGTAGAAGTCTGTAATTTTTATCATAGGTACACTTCAACTGTGAGTGACGGAATCTAAAACAAAAATCCAGAAAATCACATTGTATGATTTTTAAGTAATTAATTTGCATTTTATTGCATGACATAAGTATTTGATATATCAGAAAAGCAGAACTTAATATTTGGTACAGAAACCTTTGTTTGCAATTACAGAGATCATACATTTCCTGTAGTTCTTGACCAGGTTTGCACACACTGCAGGAGGGATTTTGGCCCACTCCTCCATACAGACCTTCTCCAGATCCTTCAGGTTTCGGGGCTGTCGCTGGGCAATACGGACTTTCAGCTCCCTCCAAAGATTTTCTATTGGGTTCAGGTCTGGAGACTGGCTAGGCCACTCCAGGACCTTGAGATGCTTCTTACGGAGCCACTCCTTAGTTGCCCTGGCTGTGTGTTTCAGGTCGTTGTCATGCTGGAAGACCCAGCCACGACCCATCTTCAATGCTCTTACTGAGGGAAGGAGGTTGTTGGCCAAGATCTCCCGATACATGGCCCCATCCATCC